>SEMN01000062.1:0-612919 GCA_005408345.1 Macquaria australasica
CATGACCAAGTGTTACTACTGTAGGTCTTCTTGACATTTTCTATGTAGGCCTTCCTGTTTACAGTAGATTCAACAGCAGCAGCTCTTTCTCCTTAAAGGGTAATTCCAGTATTTTTAAACCTGGGCCCTATTTTTATTTTATTTATTTTTATTTACAAATTTTGGGGTCTAAATGAATAATAGTTACCAAAAGTTTTGGAAATGGTCCAGTGGATTGCCTCAGTCGGCAGCCGCAAACGGGTTGCAACGAAATCCTTGCGGGCAACTGCGCCAGTGAAAAGTATGTCCATTAAGACATACAAACAACAAGGATCTTACTCTTTAACAAAAAGGTCTGTCTCTATAGGGATCCTTTCCATAATGTTGTCAGACACTCCCGGCTGAGGTGATCTACTGGACCAATTCCAAAACCTTTGGTAACTATTACTCATTTAGACCCCAAAATTTGTAAAAAAAAAAAAAAAAAAAAGGGCCCAGGTTTAAAAATACCGGAATTACCCTTTAATGTGCCATTTGGTAAAGCTTTAATGCAAAAATGGAATCTAGGAAGAAAAACGATTCCATCTGCCATCATGTGCTCATAATAGTAAACTACACTGAATTGTACACACCAACAATATTGTTACACGCAGACATTTTAATTTAATACTGAATATACTACATCAATAATAAAAAGTACTCGGGTATTTAAGATATTTACCTTGGGGACACAGAGGTCAGCTGATCAGAAGGGTGGAGAATCCTGCAGGTGGTGAAGGTGTATGTAGAGCTAGTATGGGACATACACTTCCCTGGGAAATTAACTAGAGGAGAAAAGAGGGGAGGAGGATAGAACAGAAGAGTAGACTGTTAGTACTGTGACAAAGGGGCCCAAACAACACTGCAAAAAAAACTGTACAGTACACAACAAAGTGGAGAAAACATAGGCCATGATCATAGTATATAAGCCCCAAGCAAAAGCACCAGCATACATTAGCTCCCTAATTTTTAAGATATTGAAGTGATGATGAGTTAGGCAAGTTTGCCAGCATTTTTTATGAGAATTATGTTTCTTACAATGACCCCTCCAAAAGATTAGTAACATTTAGATATTAGGTTTTGAGGAAAACGTGTGTAAAACCTGCACTAACGAAGAGTGCTGTGTGTGTTGCTAAAATACGCTCTAAGAGTGCTAGCAAACTCTGTTTCTCAGAACAGGGCTTTTTGACTTTTCTGTTAGGAAACTTCTTGCCATCGCTGATACAGTGTCATTTTGATTATGACTGTTCTGCTTGTTATAGTGGTTTGATAACTAAATTTAAGAAGAAATTTGCTGCTTATAGAAGTCAGGTCAGGACTTTTTTTTAATGGAACAGGGTCACAGATTTATAAGGACATTTTCAACTACATTTTCACTTCAGCAATCAAATTGTCCTTGTTGTACTTAAGTGTTGTGTTTAAGTGTTTAGTGGACATACATTGTGATGTGGGAGTTTTTTAATTTAATTCGTGGTTTTGCAATGTGGGATTTCATTGTTAACATGTTGGAAGTAAGTGTTTTCACTTTAACACGTTCTCCCTTATCCCTAAGCTACTAGTCAGTGCTGATATTGACCAGCCATAGTGTCGTGAGTTCATGTGACTTGGACAGCTGCACTAATAACACCCGATATACACGTACATTATGTCCCCACATACTGGACCCTAGCCATGACATTTCTATGTGCACGTGTTTTAGTGTGAGTGTTGACTGCTAGAAGAAATTAAATAAAAACTAATAGTGCCAAAGAAATTTCTGAATGAAATTTCTACATATCTGTGCTGCAGGTCACCACTGAGAAAGACAGATTATTAGAATTGTAAAAGACACCCTAAAGTTGTAGACTTTAGAAGATTTGTTGAAGAGGATAGGCATCACTGAAGATTGAGAAATTGTGAATTGTGATAAAAGTGTGATTGGTTGAAATAAAGCAAAATGTGGCCGTGAAAGAAGGTGGGAACTGAGAAGGAAGATGATGAAGATGTAAACTGGAGTAAATTATTGAACAAAAAAAAAGATGTACTCTGTTTTGATGGGGTTCGATGGCTGCACACACAAGGACTGCCGGTGGGATGGGTGGGTGTGCAGGTGTGTGCACATGATCGTGATGGTGTAGGAAGGGACGTCACATCCCTCACCCTCCCACCCCTCCTCCCCTTTATCCCCATGCTCCAGAGTTACAGGGGAGGGTGGATGCAGTGCAGTGACCTCAGCTAAGTGCTCCCTCACCAGGCATACGGTCCACTGTAGCGGGCTGTAAGGCCTGGAGCTCCCTGAGGTCCACATGCCCGTTCATCTCGGAAGAAGAGGGAAGAGGAGAAGAGGAGGGGCTGGAGAAGGAAAGGGGCATGTTTGCAACATGTCCATCTTTTACTTGAATCGCTTTACCATCCCTGCACATTTCTCCTTGCAATGTTTCTGATTGTCCATTCCCATCGATGTCTCCATTTTTGCTGCAGCAGACAGAGGGAGAAGAGGTAGAGCGAGGCAGATCCATGGGAGCAGAGCTCTCTCCCAACAAGCCAGTAAACGAGTTGCACGAAAGTTCGTCCTCCTCCGGCTGGTCCAGTTGCCAGCTGTCTTCCTGTTCCTGCTCGTGTGCTAAAGTGCGGAAGCCCTTTGTGACCACACCAGGCCGATGATCCAGCAGAGCACCCATGTGGGGTTGAGCCAACTGCTGCCATGCATGGAGAGTAGCAGAGCCTGGAAAAAAGACAAACACTCATGTTATGTAAATCTGTCTTAAGCTTCTCTCTGCTACAAAGGCATCTCATCAAATTGATATGTTGCCCTCAAAACCAGATGCTCTTAAAATGCCTTTTTATGTTACTTTAAGTGCACTTTGGCAGTGTTGGTGATAATGAATGTGATCAATGAAACTTCAAAAGATGTTCCACGTTTCAACCTTGAAATACTGTTCGTACCTCTCGTCTACAAATAACTATTAAACTATTAGCTTTGGCACTTCTACACTTATCATAGGTGTAATTCTATTAAAAAAAAAAGTATGTAGTACAGCAGGTACAATTTAAATAAGGCTTACATGCCTTGCTCAAGTGGCCTTTCACAAAATGTGAGGAAGGGAGACCACAGGTACACTACTATACTCAGTGACAGCCTGCTTCACTGAACTTAATACTGCTATCCAACCCCAATCACATCAGTGTCTCGGCTAACTGCTATAAGCTTTAGATTTTATTACAGTATCATATGCTGCATCCACAAAAAGAGCACTATACTGTATGTAGACATATTGACATATCTGTTCAGTAAATGTCATTTTTACGTTTAAATGTGTGAAAATATACTTCAGCTGTTTACTGGCTGACATTTTACTGTATATAAACAGATACACACACAGGCAAGCAGATAGTAGAGACACACACACAGAGTCATGGATATAAACAGCCACACAATCCATGTCACATGTACTCACACAGACAGGACGGACAGGCAAAGGCATATTCTTAGATTGTTACAATGTTTCTTCATGCACTACACACAGACTGTCACACAGACTACAGTGGCAGTGACCGACATGCCACAGTAGGCACTGTCTTTCTGTTTATTAAGCGTCCTTGCACCTAGTGCATTGGTCTCATTTCAAGTCCAATGAATGGTTGTTTTCTGGTGATACATTTGAGAGATGTCAGTACACCAACTCATAAGACTAACACAAAAAGAATGAGAGAAAAGGGAGGAAAATTAGTAAGATTTTATTCAAGAAATCATCAACAAAGAAAACAGACAAGTTGAACAGAAAAATAAGTAAAGTGCAAAGACAAAACCAAAATGAAGAAAAGAAAAAGGAGAACAAAAGAGGAGTGAACGGGGTGGACAGTATAGAGAGTAGTATGGCACTAATGTGGGGGTTAATGTCTGTACGCTAAAGGCTCATACAGTAAGATTACTGTCAAAACAGACCTTTAAAGGCTACAAGATAGTAATCTGTCAGCAGCCATAGTTATGTATAATTATGAAGGCAGAACACTGTCATGCAAATAATCTGAGGTTACCAAGAAATAACATAAAAATCTGAGAACAATTCTATATTATTTCCTCACATTTTAACTAACCATCATTAGACTTGAAATTAAACTTTGCCACATTTATTTTGTCTTTAGCTAGAGGATATCTTAACAGTTCATACGTTCATGTTATTGTCCTTTTTTGCCCTTTACTTTTATCTGGTGTTTAGGTATCAACTTTGTGTCACCATGCAAGTGGTGTAACTGAGTTTGAACACTAGGTGGTGCCACCAAACAGGAAATACCTCTGACAACAGTTTAACAATTTTTGTGCTTCTCCAGTGGACATTATTTTTAAAGTAATGAATGCCTTAAAGGCTACATATTGCATATGTACAGCTTCAGAAAATATCTTCAGGTTTAAGGCTGTTGTTGCTTTTTTATCCAACCCAACAATATTAGGATATGGGCTGAATATTGTATCTTAACTGCTATCATTTGCTCTGTATCTATAGCAGCATCATTGTGTGGATAAATAGCTGACAGCAAATATATTAAAACTTCAACTCTACAAACACCACAACCAATACAGGATGAAAATAAATGAATATTAGATAATAAAGATCCTCTTTGTAATTATCAACACAAAACGTTTATGCCTTAAGTGCCATTTAAAATACCACATACTGACTCACTCACTGCAAAAAAAACCAATAAAACAGTGTAAAGTGCTCACCTTTTGTGATGTACTTGGGATAAATGTAACACTGGGAAGATGCAATGTTCTCATAATATATATATAGTATATCCCTTTGTGGTATGGTAAACATGTTCACACCACGTGCACATGTTCTCAAATGTAAGAAAAACAAACACTCAGATCTGCTTTTAGGGGCTTTCTGATAAACTATAGGCTTCAAACCAGCAGCTCACAGCAGGCTGTTTAGTTTTCTATACTTCAAACCAGCAGCGTGGCTGTGTATGTCTGAAGTAAAAGGAGTGCTGGAGATTTAAACTGCCCTCCTGTTGTTTCAACACCTGCAGCACGCCTGTGACTAAAGCCAGCGGAGCTCTGAGGTGAGGCTGTGAGTTCGGCAGGCTGCTCAGCTCCAACAAACTGGAGCTCCTCTGCAGGGTCTTAGGACCCTGTGAGGCACTCAGAAAGATTTTAGACTGACTGTGATTATGAAACATCAGAAACTGATTCTTGTGAAGGACTTGGCTTTGGTTCTGGGATTGGCTCTGACTCATCTGAGTGTAACTTTGGGGAGTATGTAGAAATATACAATTTGAATTTTGGCTCTGGTTTTGATCCTTTTGAGGTTTCTGAATAATGTAATTTTCATTGTGCGAGGCATTCTGATTTGAACTCTCTTTTTCATTATGTGGAGGATTAGAGGACTTGTGTTTCTGTGAGGAAAAATCACCTTCTAGCGGCTTTACTATTTGCAGCTTCTCCGGCAGGTAGGATCTCGCTGTGAATGAGTATCCCGACCAGGCGCTTCCCAAGGAGGGGTGCGAGCACAGCGACAACAGGCTCTCCGTCGGTGTGCCTGGGCCTCCGCTACTCCCCTCGCCTCCTTTTTCTTCATCTTTGGCCAGGTAAGCCAGCTTTCTCTCCCTCTCCTCCTCGAAGAAGCGTTTTTCTGAGAGGTAGTTGTCACGGCGGAGAGACAGACGCCGCAGGGCTGCCTCCAGGTCCCTGCTGCCCGGGGTCCCGGGGGTGCCAGGGGGCCGCTTGTTAGAGTCCTCTGACCTGGACAGGGGGACATAGTTGACATTGTTGGGTTTCAGTGACGCAGTATGTCTCTCTCTCTGTTTTGTTATTTTGTAAAGCTCAGTTGTTGTGTTAGATGATGATGATGATAATAATAAAAAGGCAGGAGCTGATGACTGAAACCTAAAACTTAGGCTAGAGTCACTAGGCACCACGCAAACAGCAATGCTAACATACACAACAGAAACACATTAATAAACACCAAGGTTACCAATAAACACAGCAATAAATGAAAAGAATTGATAGAGTGAGTGGCATCCTCTTAGTTACTGGAGACAATGAGGAAGGAACATGAAATAGATGGCAAAGACAGAACTAAGCAACTGAAAATCAGATACAGTGATCTAAAATGTGAGTTGCAGAACAGATCTGTCCGTACCCATCATCTGGACTCTCCAGGATACTGCTAGTCCTGTTGTCCAGGATGATCCCACTTCCCATCTCGCTACCATATATGGAGTTGGAGCACGGCGTGCCCACCCTGCTGGAGCGCCCTGAGGTGAGGCATGATGTCTGATTGGAGCCTGGGATGTTGAGGGGGGAGGGGGCTAGTGATGAACGCTGCTGACGCATCAGGTTCAGGTTTTTCACCGTCTGGAACACTCGCTTTGGTTGCAGCCTGGAGAAACATGGTCACATAAATGTCGAATTGAGAATTTTAATGTATCAGAACATGAACATTTCGCTGAGAAGTTAGACCAAATCATTAACGACCCTTCTATCTTTTCTTTTTAAGGTGAGCCTCTTGATACCTCTGCTCTTCTACGTCTGGATCGTCCATCTGAAGTTCCTTCCTCATGGTGCCCTCTATTTCTGCTGCCAGAGAGTCCTGGAGAAGAAGGTAAAATAATGTAAAATGATTTTGTAGCTGCTGGGACCATGGATGTGCCGCGATACAGACAGACATGTTAACGAATATAAGCTCACCATTGGGAACAGACCCAGAGAGTGGAAACGCCTCGATGTGCTGAGTGGTAGAGTTTTATTCCTCAGGTTCTTCAGCTCCTCCTGAGCCTCATGAAGCATCTCCATGCACTCTGCATACTTATCTTGTAACTCTCGCAACTGGAGGAAGGGACAAGAAAGATTAGAAGGACACGATGGGAAGAAACTGAAAAAAATGCGTAGTTCTGTATTCATTATGGATTTAATTAAACTTTGCAATATAGTTTTTAACTCTGGTGCGGAGGTTATTTGTTGCTTGTTTGTCTTTCTGTTAGTGGAATATATATACAATAAAGAAATAGATTCTCATTACATTTGGTTCTCAGGGAGGCTTGGAGTTAGGAAATAATGAATTAGGTACTGGTAGTGATCCAGATCTGGAATGTCTGATATTGAACCATTATTGATTTTTATCCATAACTATTTATGTGTATCTAATGACTATTAAGTATTAAGTGATATAAGTAATGTGTTGGTTGACCTCCTTTGTCTTGAAGACCTTCTAGTTTATACATTACACAAAGGTACTGAAATTGTTATGTGATGGTCTGAAATGTGCTTTGGATGATAGTGTTATATCAGATATATCACATGTAGTGCTATAACATTACTAAGACTATGGGGTTATATTTGCATATTCGCATTTGTGAATACGCATAATACAAAAAAAACAAAAAAAAAACAGGATTTGGACCACTGATATGTGTTGGTGGAAGCTGCCACTGCAGTTAATACGACGATGAAGCCACAGTCAGCGTGCTGTGGACTGCTTTACCTCAGCAGTGAGTTGTCGCTGGGCGTCTTTGGCAGCACCTAAGTGCTGAGTCAGCTCCTCGTTCTCCACGGCATACTACAAGCACGCCGGACAAAACAGGACAACAGATATGAAAAACACTGAACCCAGTGTCTTCAGTCTCTGCTACTGCGTTACACACAGGCATTAATAAGACAAATATAAACCAATGTAACATTCATTCACATGCTAACAGGAGATATTTAACATCAGTATCAGTATGAGAGATACCAGGGGGGTTCATACCATTTTGGCCTTCTTCTGGAGGTCTACTATCTGGGACAGGAGGTGTGTGATCTCCTCCTGCTGTCTGGAGGCGTCATCACTCTTCCTGGCCAGCTCCTCAGCCAGAGAGGAAATCTGCAGGTTGGAATTACCTGGAAGCATCAACAGGTGTTCATCATCATCAGTGAGAATCTACCAAAAAACTGACCTCAGTCTCCACTGCCTCGCTGCCTTTAGAGAGTGAGAACGTAGTTGACAAATATAACACTGAGCATCGCATGACTCCAGTCAGTCAAATACTCACGCAGTTCTTTGACACAGTCATTGACAAGTTGCTGCTCTTTCTCCTCATAGGAGATCGTTTGTGTCTCCAAATGACTGGCCTGGAAAAAAAACAACGAACAGACATTACTAATCAAGACTACACACTGTAGAC
Organism: Macquaria australasica; assembly: GCA_005408345.1. Taxonomy (NCBI): domain Eukaryota; kingdom Metazoa; phylum Chordata; class Actinopteri; order Centrarchiformes; family Percichthyidae; genus Macquaria; species Macquaria australasica. The sequence continues at coordinate 8,164 of SEMN01000062.1, forward strand.
ATTATTAATCACCCCAATAAATAACTCCTCTTAAAAGAAAACCGGGAGGTCATGCTTAGACTGTAAGACCTTCTAATGAAAACAGTATTGCTGCCAACAAACTCAATTAAACAGACTTAAGGATTTCTTTGTTTTGTCGGGACTATGGGTGCAAATTAGCTGTCGAGCTAACCCATAACGTCAATGCTGATTAATGTGCACTGTACCATATGAATAAATAAACAAAGTGACGATGCATGCAATAATATAGATGTACTTAACGTATGCTCAAATGTATTAACCATTTATTAAAAATATTGTGTGTCTTTGCAGGAGCTCATGTGCGAGTGTGTTCGTGTACCTCAGAGCGCAAGGATTTGTTTTCTTCTTCCAGATCTTTAAGTTTCTTCTGCAAGGAATCCAGGGGGAAAAAAGTTGGAGTTGACACATTGGTTTCACTGGGACGCACACTGTAAACACACACATCAGTAGGTCAATCAATCATCCATTACTATGCTATAAATCAGTGTGAAATGCCCATTATGCTCTCATACTGTATATTGGTAAATACTCTCATGCCTCACACAGCTTATGAAAGCTAAAGTGTTTTTAATGATGTGTGTTTGTTCACATTAGACTCAAACTCCGATGCATAACTGCACCGTATAATATTTTATCAAGAAGGAGAAAAGATGAGGTGAGGAGAGAAGGTGAATGATGGGAAACTCACGGTGTGGAGGTGGTGGACTCCCCCTCACTTTCCTCAGCAGCGCTGGTATAAAACTGTAACAGCTCATCTTTCATGGACAAGTCATGACGCAACTGAGATACCTATATGTGGAAAAATTGAAGGGGACATGTAGATAGAGGACAGTTAAAGTAAAAGAAGAGATGGCTACAGCTCTAACATTGCACTGCCCACCAGTGTACCTCCTCTCGTATGTGCTCTACTTGCTCCTCCAGCAGCTCGTTCCTCTCACTGAGGGCTTTGTTTTTCTTCAGCAGTGACTGTCCGATGCGAGCTGCTAACTCCAAGTCACGCTCTTTCTGCACCGAGAGAAAGTTTTGTTAAGTGTTTCATCAGCAAAACAGTTAAAAACATTAGACATTCAAGGAATAATTAGACAGTTTGGGAAGTTTTTTTTTGCTTTCTTGCTGTAAGTTAGATGAGAAGATTGACACCAGTTTCCCCCTGTTTCCAGACTCTGCAAGAAAGCAAATAAGCAGTTCCCAAAATGTTGAACTATATATATTATTTTAAAATGACAGCAGTGCAAATTTGTCCATAAAGTATGGTGAGGGACATGCAGCAGAAGCAAGTTTAAAACATGAGGGCTGACTCAAATACCTCAACAAGGAGGGGAAAGCTCCCAGCACTATAATTAAACATATTCATAATAATTAGCTTATTATGAACCTTTGTGAATGACTGCCAGGCACTCCTGTGTTTCAGTAAGTGTGGTCACAATGAATAATATATTACCGGCATTACTGTGCTACTGAGCAACACAAAAGCTATTGACAAGTCCACACCTATTCAGATCAGGAGGTTCAGCTTAGTGTTAAAATACTCTGAATAGTGAATATTAATGCATTGTCAACCAAAGGAAGTTAAAGTTTCACAGAAATGGAGGTCAGCTGCCTGGTCTGTTTGTTGATGACATGACAGCTTTTAATACCATGTTTAGTCAATAGTTGGATGGCTGGCTGTTGAATTTCATAGTTCATTTAACAATGACACCTTTCTATTCTCAGTTTTTTTTATTCATGAAGAGAAAGCCGGCCGAGCTCTTCACTAGTGAAGTCCTGCCTGACATTCTGTCGGTCACTGAGCAGCTGATGAGGATCACATAGCTTTGAATATCAGCTGCTGGAAGCTAGTTTTATGATGTGAGTGTATAAAACCTCCTTTGTCACGAACCTCATGAAGCAACCTGTGTTCAGACATTTGACCAAAGCGCCTCAGTCTGCATACATACTGTAGTCCTTTGTGTTTTTCCTACTTTAACTGATTTCACTCGACATGATCTTACCTCTTCCAGTAGTCGAGTGACAGCATCAATGTCACTGTAGGTCTTCGTCATCTGGCCCACTCTGTCAGCACACAGTACTGCACAGACGCAAAGAGAAAGGCAAAGAAAGAAAAGGAGTCTTTAAGTCTCAATACAAAGAAAGATGATAGTAACATAACATTCATCCCAGGTATCACGGTTGCACAACAGCAAATTCAAGACTGCATGATTGCACTTGAAACACTTGTGCACTTTTGACTGTAGGTGACTGAGAATATGCTGCATGAGCTTACAATGTATTGGATACAATCTGTGAAATGTGTATTGTCTGTAAGCAACATGATTCAGGAGATAAAAATAAAATCTAATTCAAGATTATAAAAGTGTTTCTAACTCACAACACTGCTACCTGTTGGATTTCATATTGAGGTTAAAATGATTGACAAGCAGTGCCTCCCTGTTCCCACTGCTATCTACTTTCCACTCCACTCTGTTTTTCTCAGTTCATGAATCATATCATATTCCTAAGAAGTACACACCCACATATACTACACTCATATAGGCCCACATACAGGCCATTATTCCTCAACCTATGTACCCAGTGATTCAGAGATGATTAGTAACTGAATGCAGACACAGTGGTCAATGTGAGGGGCCACACCCCAGCACTGCTATCTGAGCAGGTCTAGTTGACAGAATACATCACATGCATCTTTATAACCCTCTGTCCGGGACAAACACCAGGAAGAGCGTCAGAGGCATTCCAACAAAAACAACAAAAATATTTTCTTTGCTCCTTGAGAATTTTTTTTCTAACATTGATTTTTGTTATGGTCCTTGGTTTGTGGCCCAATTTGTTTGTGTTTTTCTGAAGTTACACTCCCTGGACAATGTAGATAAAATGACTTGGTGGGAATATATCGGAGTATGAGGATGTTTACTTTTGTACAGTCTTGTTAGTCACTTTTAACACTGTCAGTGGGAGAGAGAAGGTGCCTGGAGGTGTACTGCCCAGCATCTCACAATGTGTTACAACACAGAGCTCTATCACTTTTTCAGTTTCCACAGAAATGACATTTTACTCCAGTCTGGAAGGGCAAACATATAAAGCATGTTCACAGTAGCGCTAACTCAGAGGCCTCCTAGAATGCAAAACAGAGTTGGCTAATGCAAACAACACATTTTCATATCCTCACGCTTCACAGGCAGTTGACGTTATGACGACTGGAAATGGACACAAGGCCTCAGCTGGCTATGCTTTAGTTAAGGATATTTCCCATCATTATCATCCATTATTAAATAAGTTGCTCTTTTCTAGTCAGACATGGTTAAATGAGCACACATGACACTGAACAGCTTCACAGAGGAATTTTGTTTGATTAAATAAGGACACCTCAAAGTGTCTGTCATTCATTTTTACCCTAGGTTTTCCAAGGTGGTGCAGGATTTGAATCGTTTCTCTCTATAAACCCATCACACGTCAGACAACTCAGGATTACAAATACGTATGATGTGCTAAAGAGATCCTACTTGAACAAGAGTCTACACTAAACTTCTACAGCCATGCCATGTTGCTTTTTAGCAAGTATAATGTTTACCATGTTCACGATCTTACTTTAGCGTGTCGACACTTGCTAAATATCACCATAACTGACCTGATGATGGCACTAGATGAAAAGTGGGTGCATTACCAAAGTTATTACAATTCATCCTGTAGGAAGCTTGAATACCTGTACAAAATTTCATGGCAATCAATCCAATAGTCGTCGAGACAATTCACTCAAGACCACACATTTCAACCTCATGGTGGCGCTAGAGAAAAAGTCAGGGGCTCACCAAAGTCAGGAGGATTCATCCTCTGAGAACCATGAATGTCTGTACAAAATTTCATGGCAATCAATCCAGTAGTTGTTGACGCATTTCAGTCTGGACCAAAGTGGTGGACCAACCGACATTGCCAACCATAAAGCTAGGCTGCTAGCATGGCTAAAAACAAATTATACAATAGTCATATTCTAGAGAGTTTGATAAAATAAGGCTTATTATGGGTTATCTGCCACTGATACGAGTGTGATACAGACACACGGTAAAGACACACAAACATGACCATGCAAAAAAAAACAAAAAAAAAAAAAAACACACACATAACCTTCTCTCCTGGGTGAGTTGGTAAGGCACACAGTGTTACCGAGTGAACAAATTGGCATGACGACAACAAGGAAACGCACACGTGTGTACGTGCGCACAAACACACACACAAAATGCATCACTTGCATCTGTTATCTGGCCTACAGAGAGATTGTATGCTTGAACAAGGTGCAGCCTGTGTACCTGTCATACTTTCTTTTGTGTGTGTGTGCGTGTGCGCATGCTTTCTATTGAAGAAAATGCTGGTTTATTTCCATGACAACACTCAATAAGGGGTTATGACTGAAAATAACTAATGGAAGCTTATATGCCAATAGACAGCCTTGATAATGACAGCAGGCATTTGACTTCACTTCTACTGGTTGCTGTGTAAAGATAGTATGCAGGCTAAGAAGGAAGCAGAGTTGCTGAAACACATCAGACCAGGTTGCGTAGAAACAAAAACATGGCTATGATCCTAGGCAAACTACTACTTATCACTTGTACCATAAATAAAATTCCAGCAATTCTGTACAACTGGCAATGACAGACTAAAAATGATTAGGATTTCCTGCTCTTTCAGAGGCCAGGAGACCAGGTAAATGTAACATTGTTACTGATTTACTTTATTAATCCACTTTGCTCATAAATGGGTGGTGAAGGAAAAGGTGAAGAGACAGGTTAGAGAAGGCAACTGTAACCTGGGTGGCGTAAAAGGAGGTGTAACTTAATATTGGAAGAGGATCAGGATGTTTTCTTGGTGTTCTATACGGAGAGCAGGTAACTTAAGACAGTTGTTTAGTCTTATTCACCAGCACCCATCTATATCACAACAGGTGTAATGTGAACTATAAGGGTTCTGCCTTAATAGACCAGTTTGGTGAATTCTGAGTTGAAATGTAATTAAAGCTCAGTAAGAACCTATTAGAGTCCTGGTTTTCTGTCTGTCTGCTTTGCAGCAGGGGGGCTGATTGAGCCAGAAGTCTGGAGTTCTGGCTCCATCAGCGCCCCCCCTGTTGCTACTGGGCAACAGACAACACACAGGTGCAAGGACAACAAACACCAAGACAACGGACAGAAAGCAGCCCTTGTTATTTGAATCAATACCCCAAACGCAGCCAAACTGTTAAACTGTAATATAATGTAGTGCATATCAGTGAGCACCATTTCCTTATCGGACCAGGGGTGATATTAATCTTAATTGCCACTATAAAAACATGTTTATGCCATAGTAACATCTGTGTCCCATGCACTGTCCCAAATACTTCACACATGATCAACTACTATGAAGTGTTTCAAAGAATTTCTCTTCTATCAAAGCATATTTTGTAATAAAACCCCACTTTAGCAGTTTACTTTCAGTTGATCAGATCAGAGAAGAATCCTCCGTTGCACCTGCACAATACCGTATCTTTAGTTTATGTACACATCTCTCAAAAAGGCACGTCCTTCTGTGTCATCATCAGTGTCTTTCAGCTGTCTTTCTAACCATGTCTGTTAACAATTTAGGATGCTTACACAACCCTGAAACAAATCCCAAAGACATATTAAAATGCTGCATGCTGGCATTTAACACACTGCTGAGGTGACGGCTAGGATAAAGAGCCTAGCCCATATTTGAACATGTCAAATCAGCAGGCAGATTAACCATGCTGTGCTGAGACCTGATACAACACTAAGATGAGGGACTGCACCTGCAGGATAAAGCCACAGGAGACAAGATACCCTTTAAGAGGTTGCACAGGTATCCAATAATCCCCCTCAGAATCAATCCACATCAGATACACTTAGCAAGCTAGCACAGAGACCAGCCAGAACCAAGAAGAGCACAATGGAGATGATGCCCTCGATTACAGAGAAGACCACAGACTACCTTCACACAGAACTTGTTGCTCTTCATCCATTTCTTCCTCGTCCTCCTGTTCTGCGCTTCCTTGACTGGGAAGACAGACATACTCCTCTTCCTTCTCCTCCTCTTCTCCTCCTTCTTCCTCCGTGCTTCCATGACCGGATAGACAAACATATTCTTCGTCCTCCTCTGTGCGGTTGGAGTACTCCTGCTCGTCCTCAGCGCCAGCAGCTGTCAGCAGTGCCATCCTCCACTCTGGCGCTAAGGCTAACCCCTGTACCGCAAAGCATGCAGGTGCAACGCCATAGCTCCTGCCTGTGCTGTGTGCATTTGTAGGTGTGTTTTAACCTATGAATCAATACCTAATCTGTGTGTGCCTAGATGTGAAAGTACTCATCTAGCAAAGTGTTTGTTCCAAAGAGGACACTGACTTTGCGTACTGTGTATACAGTATGTCTCTCTAAGCACTCCATTGTACATGACTGGTAAAGTCTGTGTGTGTGTGTATCTGTCAAGTACCAAATAATGTCAGCTGAGGGAGTTTATAAAAGAGTGTGTCATTTGTCCCCTGTGGTAGCTCCATGAGACAACCAGACTCCTCCCCATCTCCTCTGTGACTGGTCAGTGAATGGGCTACTCCACTTTACCACAGATGGGGGGGTGGGGTGGACACACACAGGGCGTCCATCAGCATTTTAAGGTCATAAAACTAGGTTAAAATAGATTTAGTACAACAGATGACGGCATTTTAAATAATCTGTAATATTTATCTTAATCCCTGTGATTCCATTCAAAGGGTTGAAATGGTTCAGGCTGGCACCAATAGGAGCAAGTCAGAGCTGAGAGAGACACCTGTATGTCAGGTAGACTTCAAATCCAATGAAAGCAAGTCCTTTTACAACCCCCCCCCCAGTGAAAGTAAATTGGTTCAGTCCGGTTCAGCCTCTATGGTGACAGTAGGGCAGAACAAACAATAATAGACCAACACCTGTTTCCAGGGTGGGGCCAGTCACAGTGAAACCTGTATAGGTGAATGTTTTCACACATATTTAACCTCTGGTCCGTATCATCAGGTGAGATTCATGGGATAGCAAGCTTTATTTGGTCTGAAATGATCCCATGAATAAACGGATATTCAAAGCTAGTTTTAATATACACCATACTGTGAAGTCATTATAATGGACAAACATATATAGAATGGACAGTTTAAGCATTTTCCTGAAGCAGAAGAGAACCACTGTTCTTTTTAATCAGAAAAATCTGTTTATCTCGCAATTCCAATAATTAAAAATATTGCCTTAATCAGTACAACTGCATGTTATTTAATTATAACATATGTAAACATGAACATTAAAGACTGGAGAGACATGGGAGAGGGTTCTGACAGGTACCAACGCTGATTTCACCTATTAGCTACATTCACTTCATTCCTAAAGTGGAGATGTACAGCAGGTAGATTTTGGGAAGGATTTTTAAGTTTTCAGACAATCAGCAGCACCCAGACGCAGACACAGCAAGAGCATGCATAGTCCAGAAAGACAGAGCCAGAGTGTGGAATCAAATCCCAGGCCTGCTCGCTAAGAGTGCACTGTGTTAACCCCTCAGCTAACCACTTGGCTGAACAGTGTTTTAAAAACAACTGAAATCAAACAAGTTGAGTGAAGTCCAGTGATTTTATAATCACGTCAACGGAAGTGAAGAGAAAATTTACTTTTCTTTCTCCAGGAATAGATCTTTAAGCTCTAAATCCAATTCAAAAATATGTGAAATACAGAAAAAGCATTTCAAACTACCGCCCTGAAAACTAGCACAAAAAGACAACTCAAGTCAACTTTAAATGCAAGAAAAGACAGTACTGGATCAAGTTGATCAGACTGTGCAGCACGTTCAATAGGGGTTTCTGGGATATGGACACAAAAGGACGAGTCCAATGCCAAAACTGGCCGCTACGAACTTGTCCCTCTACTAACAAACTTTAAAAGTATGGAACTATTAGTAGAGTCTTTGTAAGAGTTTCATAAATACCAACACATATTTTCACCCCGCAGCACATTTTGTTATTCCACTTTAGTTCACCAATCAGTTTGAGGGACTTCCTTGCCACTTGATAACCTAAACTCACCAGATTATAACCTTTATCACATCACTCAAATGGTTCAGTTGAGGCTGAGTGGTTAAGCATCAACAGAAGGTCTACTGATACTGCTCAGTCAAAAAATGATGGTCCATGTACATTTTAATAAATGTACTATGAAAATATAAATGCCGCCTTACTGTTCATTAGCATCTATTAAAAGAACTATTTAGTGGCATATTGAAAAACAGTGTGTATAAATATAGATAGATAGATATATAGATATATATATCTATATCTATATATATATAGATATAGATATACAGATATAGAGAGAGTTACTATTTTTGAGAAAGTATTACCATAATATACCTTGATGCCTTATAACTGTATATACTGTACTGTATGCCAATGTCACATGTCCATCTGAGCTGAGCTAGTGCGAACCGTAAGACCCAATCCTTCAAAGCAGACCACTTTTCTGCTCATTAGTCGCTGCTCAAGTGTTATAATTACTGTAATTGGTCTAGAAAACCGATGCCAGCTCAGTCCCGTCCATGCTTGAGTAACTCCACTCAATGGCCCGATGGGTGCAATGCTGCAGGCAACAAAAGGAGTCCTGGACAAACACCACTCAGTGCTTCTGAGCAGTGGTTTCACTCTCCCATTGCTTTTCTGGTCACATTCACTCTTTACACTCCACTTGTTTTTCCGTTTTCCCTTTCACACACCCTCCCCCCTTTATACCCGATTTGTGAGTGAGGTCTCTGTTGAAATGCCTTGTACAGTAGTTATGAAGAACATTACTGAATTTGGACAAGGAATTTACACAAACAACACTTTAGACAGTTACATGTATAAACCTGCTGAAATCAAGAAATCCACCTGGCTAAAACCATGACTGTCTGCTATGGCTCAAGGCTCTCTACTTGTGTCCATCAACCCTCTTAGATTTCCTACTCAGTTTTCTTTGACACAAACTGTAGCAACATTACCATCAGAGCAGCAACAGCCAGGGAACTGCTATCTGTCCCACTTGCTGACTGAGTAGCATACTGAGTTTCTAGAATACAGCAGGTCATTTCAGAGTAAAAAGTTAACAAAACTTTCAAGATCAAATAATTCTTCCAGGGATACATTTGGAATTATATTATAAAAGGCAAAAGCAGACTCATGTGATATAGGGGAGACAATTACAATTTGAAAGCTATTACCTATATAGACTTGGAAGATTTTTATAAGTGCCAAAGAATATCTGGCAGACTGCTATCAGCAAGGGTGTCTTAGAGCAGCATGCAAATCAATGGGCTAAATATAAGCCAACCTACTTCCACGTCCCTCCCTTGCATATCTCAGAATAACACCAAACCAGCTGCTTTTCTATTTCTGCCTCTACACTCCACAAAGAGATTTATCAAAGAAACTGCACGTCCCCTCTCATTTTGTCATTTCATCATTTCAGCATCTAGCAGGAAACAATTGTCTCCAAAAAAAAAGTCAAAATTACCAAAGACTGGAAATCAAACCTGGGTTAGCTGCCTCGGCTAAATAAAATTGCAGATGTTTAAGCTGCACAGCTCACACTGGGGAGGTGCTGAGCTGTCTCCAACTGTTATGTAAGAATTTCTACAGAGCATCTCTGAAACACATGCACAATACAGTGCACATAAGTAAAGGATCATATTCTCTCCCTTTACGCATCAGACTTTCACATTAAATGCACAGTTCAATTCTACCAAAATATGCTACTATCAAATTCACAAAAATGCACCTGTGTTCAGCCAAACGGAAAGCAATTACTGCAGGTTATAGCTGTATTGCGTGAAATGAATCACACAGCACATCGAAGACATGGACCTTACCAAGCTGCCTTATACACGAGACGAGAGAGGAGAGAGACAGATGACGGTGGAAAGATGGACAGAGAGAGGAAGGAGGAAGAGTGCCAACAGGCTGCTAATAAACCAACCTGCTGTTAGCCACACAACCAGGCACCCTCTGTGTGTGTGTGTGTGTGTGTGTGTGTGTGTGTGTGTGTGTGTGTGTGAGAGTTACTAAATCAGGGTACATTATATAAATGCCCATCACTGCACCAAGGTCTATGATTAATGGGCAATTTTACAGCTTTGCAGCCATCTTTTACTCATTATACTGATTTGTTCCTTATTGCTTGCCATGTTTTTTTCATAATAAAATGTGTTTACATGTTAAGGTTGCTCCAAACATTTCATATAGAGATATGGAGATTATTTCCACCTTCTCTTGACAAACTTAACTTCCTTTCACTCACCTACTTTGTTACTTAGACAATCTACCAGTAGCCTATATCTTCATTACATATCTCTTCTCACAATCAACTGGTTTTGCCCCCTGTGACTTCTATGAATCTCTCCAGGTCAGCTGGTATCTTTTTCAGCAGCTGTGACAACCGGGTATCTGATATCACCATAAACAGCCCTCTTATACAGAGTCACGATCAACAAAGAGGAAACACAACCATCCCCAGTCCCACTTACACCCACAGCTAGTCATAATATAAGCTACGCCGTGTCCCTATTTTAGAAGCCACACTGACTCAGCTGCCACAGAGCACCTGTTACAACACCTACTGTATCCAGCGCCCACTGCCTGCTGTAGCTACAGCTTTAATGCTGCTGTGTTTGTCCTCACTGTAACATCTGCCTTGATATTTTCTTGTGTCATGAATGCCAGTCCACAAGGTCACATTTTCTGGGTTGTCTTAGATGGAAACTAGCAGAAAAAAATCAGTTTAAGCCGACTCCGCTAGGGGTTTGGTTGAAGGACTATTCAGGCATTTTATCTTTTTTGAGCTAAAGTACTTTAGAATCCACTTTCTCTATAATGTCGACGGGAGAGATATCTACCTATTCACCTACCTTGTTTAATATTGACCAATCCAGGTTAATCCTGCCACTACCTCCCCTCACTTTAACCTCAGTCTGTCTGTCAGCAGAGGACATGTTATAAAACCTGGCCAGTGGCTATCAAACAAAGTTACAACACATACGCATGGTATTATCAAAGCACTTCTTATATTTATGAACTGATTTATGATCCCAAAAAGTACTTTCTACCATTAGCCTAATTGTGTTTCAGTTTATTTATAGCTACATTACACATAATTTCAGATCTGGATTTAATGCACTGTGCAGCCAACAGCTCACTTGTTGTGTCAGTGTAGTTTCTAGACAGCTTGTGTATTGTTTTGGTAATCAGTGCATTTTTACAGTATACCACAGCGATTACACCAAAGCCATCCCTACTGTATGCATTTTCTATGTCTCCCACAATCCAGTTCAACTATCCAACAAAAAGTACTATAGTATGTGTAAAACCAACCTCTTCCCATCTCTACATAGCCAATAACATCAGTGCCGTTAGTAGTTTGAGTCAACTCTTCAACAACTAGATGTCACTGCTTGTTTTCTTACCATCTGTACACTCTTCATAGTACCAGTCCAGTTCGTAGTAGTCTCCCTTGACAAACCTCTGGCCTCTGGTCTGGCCTCGTCTCTTCATCCTCACTGCTCTGACAGACAGCTGTATTGTTTCCAATGTCCCTGCATACTTAGCTGTTACATCTCTGGCAAATCCAACGTCCCAGCATGCTTAAAGACAACCGGCTGTCGCTGGGGTCTTACTAGTTACTGATAGCGTCCGTTAGCCAGTCAGTCCGTGTCCAGTTCTGCTATCCCAGCATGCTTAGCAGTTACCAGCTGGCACATGGTCATTACTGGTGACAATCTGCCCATTCTCATCATATGTCCTTTCTGTCCCACACTCATTGTCAGCAAATTGTCAGCGTATTATGCTCCATATTTGTTATGGTGCTGGTGCCATTTCAGTATGTCATCCCACAGAACCGTTAGTTGCGTCATCAGTTGTCAGCAGAAAAAAAATCTGTCACTTTATTGTCCTTTTGTCCATCGTTAATTCTTTACTGTTTCAGCAAATGTGTCAATTGGAATCTGCCATCTTCCGTCAATCTGTGCTGTCTCTCTGACCTTTGGTGTCTGTCTGTCTTCTTTCTTTTCTGTCCATCAGTTTTCTGCAGTCACTCCAAAGCTTCAGCAAATGTGCCAGATTCTATCCTCTCATGTCTCCATCCATTTATAGCTTCCTGTCAATTTATCTTCCTGTGCTCCTGCCAGTCTGGCTGAGTCTTTCTGAGGTCATATTATAACGGTTGTCTTCTCTTTTGTAACATTCCTTGCTCAGTGACAGCACTAGTTCTACTACTCATGGGCCACCGCATCTCTAACAATGACTCAATAAAAACAGAGATACAGAGAGTGAGGGAGCGCGAGCAGCAGCAGCAGCAGCAGCAGCAGCAGCAGTCACGAGTTATGCAGCAGAAGTGATGATAATCATGACACAGTGAGGTGGGCGGGGTTAGAGGATGCCTACAGCCAATCAGAGGGAGCAGTATCACTAGCTTGCTCCTGCCCTCCATTTATATGTAAGCATCTCCCTCTCCTCTCCTATACTTTGTCCTTCTGCGTGGTTGCTATAGTAACGGGCTCAGACTCCAAGGCCTGAGGCTGAGCAGCATAGCATGTAAAAGCAGTTAGCAGGAAAGAAGTGCAGTGTTGGCAGAGGTGACGTGGCCAACCCAGAAAGAATGAACACAATGGGTATTCAAGGATTGGTCATTTTAGCTGGGGAGTGATGAAATAAGCACATGCACAGTGCATGGGAGACACAACAATGATGTGTCATCAGGACAAAAGCAAAATGCAAAATACAGTCTCAATGACAATATGAGCAAAATTCAATGTCATCCTACTTGAAAATGCTAACAGAGACTGCTATGATGCAGTTGCTACACACAAAAAAGATAATACTAAAAGAAGAAACACTACTAGCCATATAAATACAGATGTCGAATAAATCTATGTATGAAAAGGAAAAGATGTCTGTGTATCAGCATATAATAACATATAATGTTTTTTACAGCACAGATAGTGAATTTCCACTGGTCTCCTTTGAATGACTCTTCATCCATATCCAGTATGCATTAATTGTTATTTTCATAGATATGGTTGATTACCAGCTACATTATAGCTAGACTGGCTGTGGGAACATCTATCCATGAGATGACCCGTCTCCTCTGTTTAGTGAGACATGTGGGTGTGATGTCATCACAACATGAAGTGGCTCTCTATTGGTCAGTTGCCTCCATGTCATCATCTCCTCAAACATGTCCTTCTCATGCAGTAGGTTACATACTTAAATAAATTAATAACCACATGTGTGATGTAACTGATGTAATGAATTCATAGTGCTGTTGAACAATTTAACCAATGGGAGCTCCAGGTAAAGATGAATGTTAGACAGGACAAGTAGTTGCATAAATAATGCTTACATACTATCACCTACTGTATATGGCCCTTTTATTATGTTGTATTTTATCAGAGAAAATATCCCTAGATCTCAACACAGCTCCAGTGAAGCACAGCTTTATGACCAGGATGAAACCAATATGACCTGTCCCTGCTCATTCATGGCCCTCAGGGTGTCGCTACCCAGCCATCTGTTTGCGGCAATAATGAGGAGCAACTAGGCTCCAGTAGAGATGAGGATAACTGGGGAAAAAATCTATGTGGAGAATACAGTTGATGATAAAGCACAAAAGTAACATTTAATATTTAGCAAAACACCCCTTGCAGAATGTCTCACACGGTTTCTTACGTATCATGACCTTGTCGTTGCCTCTTAGCCTGGCTGGCTATCATGAATGTCAAGGCCAAAGTGACCATGTTGACATGGGGCATCAAGCTGAAGTTACAGTTCTCAGTTAAGCCTATTTAAGAGACGCCTGATCTATTTTTAGAAACGGTTTTTACCCTGAGTCACAGTTCAAGCAGACATGAATTACAACTGAATTATTGATGGTAAGAAAACCCACTTTACGTTCTCTTGGTTTGCCGTGTGCAGTGTGTGTGGTTTATAGCCACAGGGCAGCTCTTAGTTTGATAAGACAAGAGCAGACACGTGCATTAATACACAACAGTTCTGAGTGCAAGAGAAAGCCAAACATCAACCAACAGAGAGTGAGAGAGAAATACCATCAGGTGTGTTTGTTGTGGCAACCACGGCCAGCTGTCGCGCCCACATGCTGATGGGCAGATGGCCATCTCTCTCTGTCTGATTTCCACTCACTCGAGGTCAGTACAAATCTTAAATCCTCATTGTCACTCTCCAATAACTGTTTCCTGAAGGTTAAATCTAGGAATCTAATTTTCTCTTCCTAGTGTCTGACATAAATTTGGTGTTAAGAGTATTATCATGGCAATTTCAGGAACATATTGATATGAACACCTGTATGTTTAGGGGATGATAATATTTGGGGGGCAGTAATACTAATCATGACAGTCATCTTTGTTTGTCTGATGTGGGATCACATCTGGATAGAATTACATTTTTGCATTAGAAAAATCTAATTCTGACTTTAACAATCATCATCATCATATTTCGAAGAAAATTGGACACTGCATTTTTACACTGAATCATCTAAATCAACAGTATGTGATGAACTTACAGAAGTATTTGAGGGTCTCCTCTATCTGTTCAGTAGTCAGGTCGAGGGAAGAGTCGGGGTCCACCAGGGGCGTGTGCAGCCAATCATCTTGGTCGTAGCCGAAGATGGTGTCGGCCCTCAGCTTGTAGACTGGCAGCTGTTCCTCCAATAAACTGATAATCTCAAGCTCTGGCAAATCAGTACTGTTACACACATCTGCAGAGAGAGAAAGACAGATGCTGTTCAGTATTTGTTGTTTTCTTTGGCAACACGTTTTTTAAAGTCATCATGAACAGGCATTACCTACAGGCAATGGACAAAAGTTACACTGTCTTCAGCAGGGATACAGATTTATGAAAATGTCATCTCTGGGTATTTTAAACAATTTAGTGCCTCTCTTCATTTATAAACCATCCCAACAAAACTTTTCACCAGTACATTACAACTGAAAGTATAGGCTGCCCTCTACTGGTAAACTGAGGAATTAACCCTCCACTCCACTTGTATCTGCTGTGAAGCACTCAAACATAGAGACCAACTGAAGGCCAGGTTCATTTGTGTCAATTTGCATCCTCAGTTAAATTAATCAAACACTTACTTAGACTGGGGATGTACAATTCACCCCTTTGGTTATGAAATGAAATCCTGTGTGTTGTGCTGCACCCATATTATTTAGACCCTTAGTAGATATATATTAGGAGTGTTTTACTATATATGTCAAATTCCACTGTATTTACTTCTCTAATATATGCGTAGCCATATTCAATATATATCTCAAATGCACATCAGAACAGCAAATGCACAAGTGGAGACTTTTTGAGGGGTAACCACCCTACTAACTATGAAGCCCTGCTGTCTAAGACAAGACACATTAATAAAACAAGGATAGACACTTCAAGATATAATGGTATATAATAATAATAGAAAAGTACAACTACAGTGAAAATGTACTATTTACAGTAACCAAAAAACACCTGAAAGACCTGCAATCATTTATACATCACAGGAAGTCCTCTTTGACATGGCAGCTCAACCGGTCTACAAACTCTCTGTCTCTTCTTAACAAAGTCAACAGCAGCCTTCTCTTGAAAATCACAGAGTCAACCAGAGAGGCATATTTGTGTGCTGCTGTGGAAAACTATACAATCTTACCTAAGCTTTCAGCTATGTGCCTCGCTGTTCACACATGAGTTTAGTGTGCTATTAAAAGGGGCATCCATTTAGGACTCTATTAGAGCACACATTCTCTCAGTTCACACACAGAATTGAGGTTTTACTCGCTTTTCCTACAGAAATGTAGAATTGAGAAGCTCTTGGATAAACAGAATTAGCATAGGCATAGATTGAGAATTAACATACAGTAAAAATAAAGTCCTTTGTTTCTCCTCCTCCCTCTATTTCTGGCTCTGTCGCTCTCCTCTGCCATCTGTCTGTCTGTCTGTATGTATGTCTCTCTAACAATGCTGTCTCTCACAGTTTGCTAATCCAGACTGAATGACTGACTGTGCTGAAAAAGGGAAACGCACGCGCGCGCGCACACACACACACACACACACACACACACACACACACACACACACACACACACACACACACACACACACACACACACACACACACACACACACACAGCAACTGGGGAATCATTCAACAAGCGCAGCCAATGAGGTTTCAACACAGAAGTACTGAATTGCAAATCCTAACAATGTCATTAGAAAAGGGACATTTTACCATTAATTCAAGTATTTACTAATTTGTGCCAGTTTAGAATAGTGTGATGATTCTCAGAAAAAGATTCGTATTATTGTCTTTGGCTAATCATACATTTGGTTTCAATCTTCCTTTTACATTATCATTCTTTTTACTAGACAAAATATACTGTACCACAGCAGTTTGAGACATATTTTGTGTTTCGTAAATTTTTCCACAATTTTATAACAACGCATGGAATCAGTCGTGCCTTTTTGGATAACACACCACTCAAATGTCAAATCCCAAACCAATACCCCTGACACTAAATCAATATGATTATCAATACCATTATGAAGATAATAAGCCAGATCTCCCTTTCAATTAAGGTCCCCTGTGAAGCCAGGAGCCATTTAAAGTTTAAATGTCAACTTTCTGGAAGTTTCAATTCATCTTAAAATTGTTTGACCACAACCCTTAATAGACCCAAATAATATTTGTGCAAACCTGATCCTGATGGGGATGCTGTTGGTCAGAATCACAAAAGTACTCCTCTGTGCTGATATGAAATATGACCAGCGCACTTCAGCTCCTAAAATGAGTACTGATAGGACGCGGATGAGGATAATAATAGCACAAACCTTTTCGTGCTGTGTGTGCTGACAAAAGGTCAATCGAGACAGTGAAAAGTTTGTGGATGTTGTATTTGGAAAACAAACATGATACATTTTTTTGTAATTTCTCTTTTTGTCAGTAGAGGCACATTGTATGAATGTATTCATTTACCTAGTTTTCATTCAGCAGGATATTATTTTCACAGTTCTCAAAACTGTGTTGCAAAGAGTGCAAAAAAAGTTAACCAGGACTGTCCAAAGTACAAAGTAAACAGGCTGCCTGTGGTCAGTGTTGTTGACTTGTGTTTTCTACTGCTGTTCTCTGTCAGACACAGAGCACCAGTAATGAGCAACGCAAGGACTACTTTACATCTAGCAGGGGGGTAGTAACACTTATTTTTCACTCAATACTGAGTCAAAGTATTAAAGGAGCACTATGTAGAAACCAATTAAAGTTTTCATTTTCACAGATTTGGGATCAATGAACAAAGTTAATATATATGACCAAGAGAAGTTCAAGGCCAACATTCAAATGTAAATATAGACTTCACCTGCAGGGTCATACAGTATCAACATTAGCAGCAGCTAGTAGCCACCAGAGCAAGAAAGTTCAAGTTCAAATGTAAGAATAGGCCACTGTCACACGGTCAGAGTGAGCAATAAACACACCAATCTGCAGAGGACAGTCAGAAAGGCAGAAAGACTGACAGGAAGTAAGCTATAGAAATACACTGATAATGCACAGAATTTGGCCAAACAAATGCAAAGCAATACAGTAAATGATTAAGATCAAGCAGAAGTGTTAAGACAGAACTTGCTTACTGCCTTATACCAGCTGACACACACAAGTACCAACACTGAAGGTATAGTTTAACTAAGTGTAGTATCATTGGACTGAGACCCAAAATTAGGTCACCACCGAGAAGAAGGATATAAAAGCACATGGGCTGGATTCAAACCCACCACACATAGTGTCGGTGTCAGACTGCAGAATCATGTGGGTAAGATTTTAGAAATGTTGCTAAACAGAATAGCACAACTATAAATCCAACAAGTGCAACGCCTCGTATATCCAACTTGGCTGCCTCCTGTCAACAGTACAAATTGACCTTTCTACGATACATTCATTGTAAACTTTTAACCTTTAAAAACAACTCCTTTAAAAGATCAACAGGCATTGGTTATACAAATAATTAACTTGTAAAGGCAAATCCCTGAAGTTTCCCTGATGTCCAAAACCGGAGAAAACAGCTGACTGATTCTGAGAGACAGGAAGACAGCCCGAAAGACAAACAAAGGGAATAGAGAGGGATAGAGACACGCTATCCAGATGTTAGCCAGACTCGTCATAAACTTGACTAAAGACCAGTCGAAACTGGCCGTAAACCATGCTGTGCACAGTGTACTCACTCATGGTGCCTGAAGCCGGACAACCACCAACTCTCCTGCCCTCCAGTCACATTTTCCACTGGACCAGGAGAGGGCAAGGTCGCAAGAAGTAACACAGAGAAGAGAGAGAGAGAGAGAGAGAGAAGAGTGTTGGGAGGGTGAGACGAGACAGGAAGAACAAGAGAGAGGGTGCTAAACGTTTTAGAGGACGGCACTGGGTGAAAGAGACAGACAGAGAGAGAGGGAGGGAGGAGTGAAGAGAAGAAGAGACCCGAGCCAAACTGGTTCGTCATGCCTGACATGCCAATGACGGTATCCACATGTACCGCCCCGCACTTGCTCTCCCCCCTCTCGTTTTTCCTCACTCTGACAGCCAGCAAACCCAGCTGGACTCTTCTTATGAGCTGTACTAACTAAACACACACTCTCTCTCTCTTTTGCTTTCCTACTTCAGGATAAACACAGTGTAGGTAACAGCAGGCCTGAAGCTGTTCCTACGGTTTGTCTTAAAAGCTGCAGACAGTTGCTCTACATTAAAACTCTTTCACGGAGAGACACAGACCTGATGAAAGATACTTATACTGATTTTAAGGAGAGTATGTGCAAGTGTAAAACATTATCAACTGCCAGAGCAACAGGTCATTAAACAGATTTAGACCAGTTACAGCAGTAACCATGGCCTGTACAACACGAGCAAAGCTGCAGCAGAAAAACTGCCAAAAACCCACTCAGTGTTTTTCATGTAATCCTACAGATCCCATCATGTTTGGCACCGAATGGCACCTCATATGAGTACATTTGTTTCTAAGGTTGTATATAAAAGGTCTTAGAAACAGACTAATAGCTACACTAATCAGTTTATAATATGTAGTTAATGCATTTCTTGTTAATTTGAGTGGTTAGGGTGTTAATCAAAATAAATGTTTATATCATTTTTTAGTAACAATTCTGAATGGAACTTGTGCTTGGATTTATGCACCAACACTGGTGACCTGATGTCTGGTAAAACCGATCCACAGAAACGATCTCTGGAAATTAGCAATACTTTCCAAATTCAGCATCGCTCTCTCCTGAGTTATTCAGGTACTTGGTGGATTCCTGGTGAGAGGATGTTTTCAATGTGCCAATTTCATCTAGAACCATTTTATTGACAGGTGCATGCTGCTTTCTAGACACTCAACGTACCTTTCATTACAAAAGTCAATAAAAAGAATGGCAAACTATGATCTACCAACACACTGTTCTCATGGAGCTACAGCATAACCCTGTCCAGAATTAGACTGGGCCATGGTTGAAAGCTGCTGCTGGTCAGAGAGGGTAAGCACATGAAATACAGGAGAGTACGTCAACGTGGTCAAATATCACTGGCAGCCTACAGGATCTATGTGCTGTACCAACGTGTTTAAATGTCACTAACCCTGTAAATCTCTGAGTCCAGTATGTGTGTGCGCCGTCCTCCACTAATGTGTTACCTTGTATAAAAAGAATTACCACTAATCCTAGAGGTCAGAGTGGAAGTGCAGTGGCACCAGTCCAGTTTGACTGCAGATGTAAATCTCAACCATTATAAATCAGAACGCACAACAATATTAAATAAATATAAGGAGAACTCAACTTTAAACTGGAGAAAAACTACATGATTATTTCCTAACATTTGCTGGGCATTTTGTTGTCAAATATATCAATTGCACCACTTACAGACAATTGTCTACTGTTAAATCACAAAACTTGTCACAAAATGTTGCTCTTTGGTCAACTGACAGCCTTACTGTGGCCTGGACTCTGATTCAGTCCAGCTTTTAGAGTCTATTGGCACATGCTGCCAACCATTACAATACAAACTGTCAGACACGACGGTAGTGCTGGTTGGGTTACAACAGCTAGCACAGAGGTACTGTACATGTGATATCAATGCTTTATGGTTGCACAAATGGGGGTCATGTGTTGGTTTTGTCAATCAGGGGTCAAGAAGGACATGGGTTTTGAGGGAAGCTGACCATTTAACCTCATCAGAGAAATTGATCCACAATCAGTTCCACATATCACATTTTCTGGATACAACTGTAAGCTGGTGTTTCTGAGTAGTTGTTGGACATTTTGCGAAGTTGAAAAACAATATGCGGGCTGCACATAATGTGGGGAGGCATGATTTTAAAATATAAACTAATGGGATATCACAGAGAGAGGCAGTTTTACTGGAGGAATTTTAATTCAATCCGACTTGTATCCAATGAGTTGAGCTTAACAGTAAGTAAAAGTAACAGAATATATATTTGTATGACAATACAAGAAGACAGAAAATGTGTAAAATGTTTAACTGGAATATAATATAAAAGAGTTTAGAGCTCCTGTTGTGTAGTATAAGACAGATGCAAGAGCTGGAAACAATCAAGTAAGGAGGCATGGACATGACAGGACATGTGGCCGTATCAGATATGTACACATGCAACGTCACAAGCCAGTAACGCCCCATTCATCAGCCTGACAAATGAGCCAGAATAAGAAAGAGAGAAAACAATTGTGCACTCCTTAATAAATTCTGTTTTGGGGTGACATCTATGTGGCTGCATTTGTTGCAAACTCTGTCACAAAAGTCAATGTTTTCAATATGTTATATTCGGATGCAAAAGATCGTTAAATAATTTCAAGATTATTATGCAGTGTTGCTGAAAGGTTTCTGCAATAACCAAACTAATGCAGTTCAGCCTGTTCCGGCAAGTATGTAGCCAGCCAGTCTCCTCTCTGTAATTTCTACACTGGATGATTTAGACTTTTCGTGTACAAAAACACTGTATCCATGGCAACACTGTAAGTTAATGTGTGTGGGATACATCTGACAAACCCAACGTTCACTCAAAATCCTACAAAATGACTACACTCCTCCGATGAAGTCAACAGCACTGACAGATGGGCTGCATTGGTTCACCACAGTTTCAGTATATGTTATTTGGCTCTGTCTCTACTGTGTGTGTGTGTGTGTGTGTGTGTGTGTGTGTGTGTGTGTGTGTGTGTGTGTGTGTGTGTGTGTGTGTGTTACAGCACAATGGATATTTTCGCATGCCGTGATTGTTATCAGAGTCAGGAAGCAGACTCAGCAATTTGGATTCTACTCTTTGTCTACTTACATAACTCTGCCTCTGTCTCACTCAAGTTCTCTGACCGCCTGTTTGTTCCTGATGTCTCCCTCTCCTCACCAAGCATCCCATAATTTCACTGTTACTCACCTCTTTACATCACTGCTGGCCGGTAACCACGGAGAATTAACCTCCCGCCCAGGAACTGCCCCATGGCAATGAGCTGCTCTATTCAGCTCTTTGTGTTCATTCATCCTCTAGACTTAGTGAAATTACACCCACATATACACTTCGCATAAACTCTCTCTCGGTGAGGAAGTATTCAACTAGAGAGATCGGCAGGGAGACGCCACAGACAGAGAAAGAGGAGAGAGAGAGAGAAGGAAATACAGAGACCAGAACTGAAAGAAATGGAACAGATTACACATCTACATCTTAGAAAGTTAAGTTTGTTATAATAATCCTGTCATACCAGCAGATGGCAGCACTGACCTAACCTCGTCAACCGTCCTGCCCTTGAATGACTTCAGTGTTGAAGACGCATGACTACAGTAGATATTACCACAGCGTGTCATTTCACCATTTGGTTTGTTTGTGTTACACTGCTGGTTGTTGCACTAACAACCCGTTTATGTTCAGTTTGTCTGATTGATAATACAAGAATTTTGAGTGTTTTGTTTCTTTTTGTTAATGTTGACGCTACCACATAAAAATCTTTAGAGATCAGAACATTGTCATAGAATACTAGATTAAAAACAAAGATTAAAGATAAGAAATCTAAATGTAGTTTCAGCACCAGAGAAAGAGAAAAGTGAAGCAGTGACTGTAATGCAATGTTATTCTTCTCCCATGTTCTTAGTTTGTGATAAATATTAATTTAATATTCTCCAACCCTGACAAATAATAGCTTAAACTATAATACAACAACACAATAAACACTCTCATACATTTCCTGCAAAAGTTCTCTGACACTTGACACAGATTCAACAAAACTGGAATGACTAAGCTTCAAATAAGCTTTGCAGGACTACTGTAATTGACTACAGTATACTGCACTATACGGTGTTCCTTTTACTTTGTCCACCACCTGCTTACCTGAGCATGGTTGAGCAGCATGCATTAGGAAGTAATGCCCACCCCCCTATGGTGTAACCTGCCTCTTAGAGCAGTAGACTCCAACCTATGAAAGGAAAACTGGTTTGGAAGCCGGAGTTTCTGAGTTTTCAAGGTGAAAAACTCCATCAGAAGCTCCAGACTTCTTAATGCCTTGCTTCGTGGCTGTTACAGGGTAGAGGATGAAGGGTGCTCTTAATAATACAAGGAACTGAGGTCATGGTCAAGGTTGGGAGGGTGCGTGCTACAGGAAACTAGAGGAAGGGCCTTCTGCTGTTGTTTGTGTGTGTAAGAAACTGCCATAGTCTTAATCACTGCTGAACTGACCCATTGCTTTCTGATCCCCAGGGTCCTCAGTGGCTTAGCACTGTCGCATTTAACAGTTGTCTTTTGAAGTTTGATCACAAGAGGCAGAAGATGGTGTGCTGGAGTCATTATTGTAGTACTGCAGTCTCAGCTCTGTCCAGTCATAAAACTGTGATTCTAAAAGATTTGTCTGTCATCAGTTTTTGTTTCCAGTTTGGCACAATCTAGACTGCTGCATGATTAGCACTGCAAGGAAAACTATTTGAATCAATATCCATTCATATTTCATGTGTTATCACTTCAGTTGTTAAAAGCGTCTGGCAGATACTTGGTCCAGACGGGCTCATTCAGACTGTAAAGAGAAAAGAGACACAGCACAGCTACATTCTGACCCCTGGAGACAAGACATTAGTGTCCCTCTGCTCCCGTGGAGAGAAGGGTGAGTGGTGAGAGAGGAAAAGAGATGAGTGAAAGAGTTGACAGAGAGAGTCCACTGGGAGCTCTTTTCACATGCTGGCTTCTACACAGAACTGAGGTCCCCTGGAGCTGCTTTACTGACAGGATGTGACATTAGAAAAGGGTCACAGAGAGGGACACTTTCTCACAGCTCCACATGCCTCACTCTCACACACCATCTTTCTCAACCAGCTTATTCCAAAACCATTAGAGATTGCAGGCTGTTACTGTACTAGTACTGAAACTTTTAATTGGGTTCAATTCTGATGTAGAACTTCTTTAATATATAACTTTATTGACTTGGACAACAAAACCAGATAGACATTTAAAAGCAGAGCATTTGTGACAGTTGAAGTATATATGGATTCCAGTGAATTTTGTCTAACTATGGTTACAACGTAAGCATGCAACATTACCAGTAATGGTCTCTGCATCTCTGTAGGTGGATGTGAACTCCTGGAGTGCAGCCGGCAGACTTGCTTCACTGACATACTCCTCCTCTTCCTCCTCTTCGCTGACCAATCGGAGCCCTGGGCTGTGGAGGCGAGCTGTGTGTTCGGAAGACTGTTTAGGGACTGGGGCAGAGGAGCAGGTGTGGGGAGGCGAAGTCTTCGGGTCCAGCTTGGCGCTGAGGGGTTACTGATTTAAAACACGACCAGCCATGGACAGAACAGGAATGGGACAAATCCAAATTACAGTTGTCTCAAGTTCATTACTGGACTGGAGCGGACAAACAGGATGTCTCGAGCACAGGGCAGGCGGGAGTAGCAGAACCAGAACCACACACTTGGATGTACAGAGGTGATTCACTGCATACCTGAAAGAGAAAAGGAAAAGACAGCAAAAGACAGGAACATACTTAATTTGTATTCATTTTTTAAAATCACAAGTTAGGTGCAAAAATATGCATAAAAAAGACAGCAAGATTCCAAATATGTAGAGCATAAAAATAAAACAAAATGTATCATAAGCTTGGGTTTACACTCTTTCATTGGTTTAATATGTGCAAGCATGTTTCTATGTAATAACAGAACTGAAAACAGGATTTAATTGACACAACCCTTTCTCTTTTTCTCACTCACAGTAGGGCGAGCAGTAGTATTTATAGACAGTGTCACACTCATCTGCATGATAGCTGACTGGTTCTTAAACAGAGCATATGCTAAAGTGTAGATAATTATAGACACGACTTGACTTTACATTGTGTTATCGTTTTTTTAGGTGTATAATCCAATACAATCCAAAACAACAGCCCTGTTAATAAATCATGTATTTGAGAAGCTTATAATGTTCTGTGTTTGTTGACAATGTGTCAGAAAGATGTAAAGGCAACTCTATGTTATTTTTGGGGCAATGATGGTAGTTATTTCTGGCACTGGATTGGACTGCATTAGACTGAGCCGTGTTTCTGTCAGCTAGGGCTACGAATAATCATTTTCATTATTGATTAATATGCAGATCGTTTTTTTGGATTAATAGTTAGTCTATAATGTCAAACAATTGTGTAAAAATGCCTATCACAACTTCCTCGAGTCCAAGGTGATGTCTTTGTTTGGTCAACAGTCTAAAACCCAAAGATATGTTTGTGGTGATATATGCAAATCCTCCCTGGAACCAGACAATGTTTGCCATTTTTTCACCATTTTTGCTTGAAAAATGATTGAAACAATTGATCGATTATCAAAATACTTGGCAATTATTTTTCTGTCGATCAACTAATCCATTAATCAACCAATCACTTCAGCCCTACTGTCGACCTCATGAAGGGGTTGGACGAAACATTAGAAAAACCTTTCAATATAAATGCAGTCCGGTGCAACACCAGCACTAACTACGGCCTCAAAGGTACCACAGAATTGAATCAGCACCCTCTGACACACTGACAACCAAAAGTGAACACATTCGGTTCACAAAGACGATTTATTGCACGGCTGTTGTATTGTACAGGTGTCAGGTGCCCCTAATAAACTCTTATCTCAGTGTATTTTGTAATCTAATGAAACAGCACAGAGAGGATGCAATAAGAAGCAAGTGAATATAGTCACAAGAGTGACTAGAGTAAAGCACAAGGGCATCAAATGGATGCAGTAGATCTAATGAAGAATATGAGAAGTAAAAGATCATATAGATACAGTATGCCATCTAGCTGTAAAAAAAATAAAAAATAAAAATAAGAATACTGGTATAATTGAGAGGTGTGTTTGGAGCTAAGTTTAGTGAGTAGCTGCTTCTCTGGATGATTATTTATCCAAGCACTCTATATTAACTACACTCTATATAAGTGGGACTCTGCCATCAATGAAAAGAACAACCAATAAGCGAATTCTGTGAGCCACAGTGACAATGATACAAAAAAAAACTGTCCGACAAGCTAAAAGGCAGACAAAAGTACAACACAATCATATCACTCAGCAAGCTGCCAGCCCAGCACTGAAGAGGAACTTGGATAAGTTTCTATTAATAGTCAACTCTTCAAAACACACAACCCTCAAGACAAGCTGCTTGATATGTACACCTCGACTCACTCTCTCTCTCATCATTAAAAACACAGCTGTGGTTGTGTTGCACCACACCTTCCATTTCTCTATTTTCTACATTCTCTTTATTTTCTACGTACCATCTTTCTCCCTCTCTGTTGTATTTATCATCACACTCATCTCTCTATTTCTCACCGTCTTTCTTTTTCCACCCCTGCCTCCTCTTAGACATATTGAGTCAGATCCCAGTGCCTTGTGGGAAGTAGAATTTAGGTCACACAGTTTCCATTATTTAGGACATCCAAATGCCCAAACTCTGTTGCTAACAACAACAAACCATACAGTCACTGCAGAACATATGACAGGCTCTAATGACATTTCTTTTTTAGGTCAGGACCTGAGTGTTTCTGATGACTGCAACAAGATTCCTAAGGTGGGTACCAGCCTGGAAAAGTTAGAAATGGGATTTTTAGGGATTTGAAAATCTAATCTGACTGCAAGGTAAACAGTTTTTCTTCAGAACACCCCAAACCCTATTCAGAATCACAGGAGGTGACTAATAATTTTCACAAATATAATGAAAGAAAAGTCTCTGCAGCTCTTTAAAACAGAACCACTTCATAGCCAGTGCCCTGAATGAATGACGTCACTATAATTGCAGTAATGCTGACCAAACTGTACTGTATATCCAAGTTAAAGTTCAATAGTACCAGGATCTAATATGTTATGGCCACGACGTTCCCACCCTGTACTGTCCTCCAGCAGGGCTCACAATGACAGGGCTGGGTTGAGTTTAGAGGAAGTGCAAGATTTCAATGGGCTGATGGAGCCGGTGCTCAACATCATAATAGTAACTGCAATTTCTCTCTTGGGGACAAGGTGTGGTTTTTCACTTTCTTTCAATTCATTTTCTTGACATTCCAATTTAAAAAGTTGTAGTTTGGTTCAGTGAATGTTCAGTTGTACATGCCATTTGTCCAGCCCTTCAATTTTGTTTTGGTCCTTAGCAACTTCATTTAGCAGCTGATGTTATGAGCAGGGTTCAAGCTCCTGTATTAGCAAGCATCCTCTCTCTGCTGATACTGAATCTATTGTACCTCAAAGGCAAATGTAAAGAAAGTAAGTGTAAAGAAAGACAGGAATCATGACTGATTCTAATGGAAAATTCAAATTAACGCCTTGTGGTAAGCCCTAAGCGTACAGTAAGCTTTTATCTGCTTTTTAAACATTTTTAGACTAAATTATGCATCAACAAATAATGAATAGATCACATCATAAGGACGGTAATCACTAGTTACAGTCCCAATTGTTCTTAATGACCCCCCAAAAATACTGTATGCCCATTAGTTTACAGGCAATGAGTATTCATCTTTAGTCCAGTGTCTAGAAGACAATGATGTCCCTCCCACAGGTGATTTCTCAATGCATTCTGTTAATCAGTCACTCCTGACTGTGCTTGAAACTGCAACAATAAGGACATTACAATACAGACCACAAATATTCATTCTCAGCTCCTAAAGGAAGCCAGAGCTGCACCACCCAAACCTCTGTCAGTAAAAACTCTTTCCACCCACAGCTAATATCAAGCCTAAGAAGACTGAGTCAAGCCCAGCTCAGTGTTTTGGTGTTGCAACTTGACCTCCTTAAGACCTTTAGATCATAAGACCACGTCATCTCTGTCTAACTGTAGATACACCCAAACAACACTCATCAGGCACCTAAGACAGGCAGATATCTATTTTCAGTTGTACTTCAAACCGTGCAGTGTATTTTCATAGGGTTTCCAGGGCCATAGGGCCATGAAACTGATGCATTAAGACCGAACCACCCAAGTGAGGTTCAGCTGATAATACAAACTCTAGTGAAATTACATATTCAAATCATTACGCAACAAATGATGCATGAATGCCGACATTTGCTGCAATGTCATGACGTTGTCACACATCCACAAATATGCAGTATGCACAGAGAAAAACACGTGCCAAGAGCAACCACACAATAACAAATGTTATATCTCGCCATGTGGAGAAATTCAACACAATCTGATCACATCACCACATCGGCAGCCTTTCAACACACACACACACACACACGTGAGTTTTAATATGTGTGTGAACCCCACAGCATAATGCACTGTGGCAGACGTGATAGCACCTACACAATAGTACTGAGGTGTGTGTGTTCTTCTGTTTTCTGACATGCAAATCCTCTATATATGGATAATATAGCGCTACAGTGTATCCTCAGTGATACACTCATTTCATAACAAAAGCAATACATTTAATGTAATAATATAAATGAACAGTATAATGAAGTGACAGATTTTAAAATCTGACATTATGATTTTAGCATGTTAAATTTTAGGTTTCTGTGCTCAGATCTGTCCCTGTAGAGCTGCTCAGTGCCTAACAGTTACATGTAGAGCAGTGTTACCACATTAATTCAGTTTTCCAGGATTGTCATTAATCTTCAGTTGATTGATATTCACTGACTGTTGCACAAAATCGAATTCTTGCTACAAAAAAACAAAAACAAAAGAAAAAACAGACTTAACACAAAGAGCATTCTAGCTGTAAATTCAGTAACTAAAGCATGTCTGATATTACACCCACAATCTACCATCTCTTGATCCAGACACAACTGCAAGAAACTAGATTGGTTTGTACTGTAGCCTACACAGAATATGTGTAGGAGTCATTTTGATTATGCATATACTGTATATTTTATATCTAACAAAGCAATTATGCATCTAGTAATCACTCAGGCTTAGGAACACACCTTAATGCACTTTTCAAATTAGTCCACCGCTGAATGTCTATTAATCCACTGAAATGTTACAGTTTCTTTATAGCAGTTTATCCTGAAGTAGGAGTCAGACAGCAAAATGATGGGTATGCATCTTATTAGTCAGCCAAAAGTTTTAAAACATTAGCCTGTCTGATGTTGGGTACAATGACAGTCGATACATCAATTCACAAAACATGCCTCTGCAGCACTTTTCAGCAGCTTTGTCCTTGCTGGAGGGGATTTCCTTACTTTCAATAGCTGTTCATTTAGAGCACTTTGACTTGGAGTAGTGCTGGTTGGTGTGTGTGTGTGTGTGTGTGTGTGTGTGTGTGTGTGTGTGTGTGTGTGTGTGTGTGTGTGTGTGTGTGTGTGTGTGTGTCCTGGCTAATGAAATATAGAAGGACATGCTGATGGATAACTGTTTCCAGTGGTCATCTGTCCATGAGCAGGAGAGTGTACCCACATGCTGTGACTGACTGGCTGTAAGCTGGAGCTCTAACACAGGAAACACTGTGTACATCATGAACAACTTCCTCTGAATGTTCTTTGCCATGCAAGCAGGGGACCTTCAAGGCACATTATAGAAACTCTGTTTCTGTCTGCCTTAGGAAACTGGTCAGAGCCTTAGTGACAGATGGTTAACATCAATACTGCTGCTCAGTCATTAGAAACTAACATGTGTCAGCAATAAACATCCCTCCATAACATCACCATGGTGAGAAGGCCAGCATATAAAAATCTCCTGCCATAAAATCCCCAGTTATTAGAAACTTACAGAAATCAGGAGAGCAGAGTAAACTTTGGTTGCTACTGGAAACTGCAATGTCAACATTATCAACATTATGTGTACAGAAACAGCTTAATTACACAGTAGCCATGTATAAAACAGCATAAAAGCACAGAGGCTCAGGTACTGTTAGATTAAATGTTCCAAGAGGAAAAGTTTTTATTCTCAGTCTGAACCTAATCGGTCACGACCTTACCTGGTGTGTTCAGCCTGGGTTCAAATTTCTCTTTAAATTCCTCTAGCTTGATTGTGTTGGGTTTCATTTTATCCCCCATTCTTTTCTCTCTAATCAGACTATATGAAAGTCCCTCAGTCTTGCAGCACCTTCTCTCAGCTTGCCCTTGATATTAACGAAGAAAAATATTGGGTGTTGCAGCTGAAAATGTCTAGTATTTATAGTATTTGCATAAAAAACATTCATTATTGTTCTACAACATAACTTGCAGTAAAACGTACCTGTTAAGTAAGATCACACAACTGTTTTTGTGCGTTTAAGAATGCAATCGTTCGATTTTAAAACTTAACAGAAATTCAAACTTGGAGTGAGGCTGTAAATGAAGGTCAGTCCAGGCTGCAGCCTATCCAGTCAGCCACTTTATGATCAATGGATCCAATCAATACTCCAATAGCCTCTGTTTGACCAGAGATACAATCAATAACAGAGAATACAGAGCTGATAAAAGTACTGAACTGATTACCCTTAAATTTGAACTATTTTGAAAAGTATGTGATTTCATTAAAACTAAATAATTCTTGCATTGAAAAGTTCAGAACAAGTCTTTAATAAAAAAAAAACTGATAAATGTCTTCATAATTCATTACAACTCTGTTCACCATGATATATTTAAATCACCATTTGTCTTATTTAGGTTTGCACTGGCCAATGTGTGAAACTTAAGCAACACCAGGAGACACTGATCGCAGTTTTCTGATTGCAACACACTGGTTGTTGGTGTGCTTATTGGTTACTGGCCAGTTTCAACAGCTACATGGCAATGGTAATTAATAAGAGAGAAGTCAATTCTGAGAAGACTTTGTCTTAGAAAAACTATGCTGTGGCAGAGACTTAGTTGCTTGGTGGTTCGTTGATGATGGTAGTATGCATCACGATTACTTTGCCTGGCTTCGTGTATTCATGAGAACCTCACTCGACTTAAAAAAAAACTGCACTTAAGAAAAGCATGGAGCTCCAGAGGGCCCACACACCCTCTCCTCTCCTCTTTACTTAACTCAGATGTACAGAATAACTCGAAGAAGATAGGCAGCAGCAGTGAGAAAAAGAGGCAAATGGGGCAAAGGGTTTTTAGGATTTTTGCAACAAGCAGTTATAAAAAGAGTTCCCTGCCTATTCCCTGCATCTGTCTCTGACATACAGTACTCCCTCCATCTCTACACTCCTCATTCATTTCTTAGCCTCTCACTCTGACCACTCCGAAATGCACACAGCAACAAGTTTCCTACAGACTAAAATTTAGCAAGCTTGCTGTCAGTCAAAAGAGATCTGATACCATTACTTACAGAGACGCACACAGCCTCACATCAACTGTCTTCACAGGAAGGAGAGACAAAGAGGAAGGCAAAGAGAGAAGTTAAGGTGAGAGCAGAAGAAGGAAGCTGGATTTTAAAGACCAACAAGTCACAAGATCAGTCAAAGGAAGCTGAGCTATCCCAAATCTTTTTAATCCCTTCATGTAATGTCAGAGGTGGAGGAAAGAAAGAGATGAAAGAGGAGAGAGAGATAGAGTGATGAAGGAATAGAGGGAGCAATAGAAGAAAGAGAGCCAGATAACTGGAGCAGAAACAAGGTCTGTCATTTACAGCTTTTAGTCTACAAGACAACAGGGAGACAGAGAAAAGCCAATAAATCAGCAGAGAGCATAAACACTCATTTACTATGTAAGAAAGCCTTACAAGGTATTAGGTTGTATGGCTAATCCTGTTGGGATTGAACAAAGTTGGCACAGCAGAGGAGTCTTGCTAAATCTTTTAGCCTGTTGATTTTATCAAACATGCAGCCTGGCAAGGAGACGCTGGTACAGTGTATACACAGACACACTTCAGCATGTTTCACTATAACCTCCAGTACATGTCACACAGACAGCTGCATCACTGCGGCTCACTTCAGTGAACTGCAACGCTGACGCTAAAAATAGCTCATCTTGTTTGCAAATTTTAAAAGTATCATGTCAGCCATAACACTACATTGTGCTGTATCACACCAAAGGCCATCATTCTGAACTAAGTACATCACTATTTTATTACAGCTGTATAAAATAGTTTAAAAAAAAGTTTATAGGCTGTATCATAAGTGTTTTACTTTGTATGCTATGAAATACCCCACCAGTTATGAGCATTACATCGTCACTTGTGCTTGCAGATACAAACAGATTAGAGGAACATTACTTTGATTGCAGTTGTGGTGTGACACATACTGTACATAATATTTATTTAGGAAATCTGTCAGTTAGGATTTATTTGTGATGATCCATAAATGTCATTATTTTCACCCTTCACCAGATCAATTTGAAAACCTAAAGTTGGTATATATTTGAGATTTTGTTTAGAATTAATTCTTACTTCTGCTTGTAGAATTAATGTGTAACAGAGGTGACAATCTTGAGGACTGTAAAAGTCACTGTGGCTAGTACTACTAGTACTACTTTTTTGGTGCCAATATTGTTATAGCTGAAATAAATGGGAGTATGCCAGTAACATATTAGTCCAGTCCCAGTGTCAGTCATGATCAGCCCAAACAACAGTCAATCCCAAAGGCAACCAATCTCCTCACTCCTCGAACAGTGTTAATTGAATACACTCACACACATGCTCACTCTAGCCCTTCTTCTTGCAGTTTGCATTGTGCTATAGTTTATTGTCTTTCCATCTGATTTTCTGTCATTTTTAAAAATCGACTGAAGCTCAGCTAGCCATAAATCCATAAAGTTACTCAGCAGTGGTCATTTTCAGTAAAAGAGCTTTGAAGTTAATATTAAGGGGCCTCATTCATACATAAAAGCAACCTTTGACTTTTCCTGTCCTTTCAAAGAAAAGTCTACCAATATACAAAGTCACCAGTCTCTAGCACACATGAAAATCTCTGTGTTGTCACTGTTGTCACTTGATCAGTTTTTCTTTTTTTGTAGAACGGCACACCAAAATAAATGAAAGCATACTGTTCGGTCCTTAAGGAGGAGACTCATGGCTTATTGAAAGTGGATTCTAGGGTTACAAAATACTGATATCACACATGTCTAACCATGATGACTGATTTACCATATGCTACAAGCCTTTGAGTGTGTGAGTGTGCGTTTGCAGTGAGACAGAGCGGTCAGAAACAAGAACAAACACCCCCCACAGCCCATCTGTCAGCCCCTCTTATCTTTCAGACGTGCGATCTGTCTGTTCAGGTCCGGCTTCTGGTTGTGTGAACGTTCTCAGTTTCTGTGTTAACAGTGAGGCCTGGCCTGCTGTGTGTCCGAGTGGTGAGACGCTACACAGGCCTTCCACACAGATCATGTGCTGTTAGTTGGCAAAACCAACTGGAACCTTATTTAGCTTCTCAGGACTGGCTGAGAAACCCTCTCCCTCAGCAGAGTCGCTTAAGTAAAATAAAAATCACTGACCCCTCAATTACTCTCACACTGAAGGTACTGTGCTGCAGGAAATTTAGCAAATGGTTGCAGCTCATTAACTAAATTTCCTTCATTGTGACTGGTTTTTTAAAGGGAAATCTGAATATGCAAAATCGATTCCAATATTAACTTGAATTCACATCATAATTGCATCTAATAAAAACAATAAAAAGGCCTTTAACAGATGTACAGTACCTGAAGAGATATAGAGAAACATGAATGCATCAGATGGTCGTCTCTGAATCTAATATTTATATAGTGCAACTTATATGTTCATTTTGGTGATGAAGGGTACGCTTAAAAATGTAATTGGCTTACAACAAGACTCATGTCAGGTAATGAGCCCACTGACTGACCAGGGGAGTAATAATCAACATGTCACTTTAATGGCAAAAGTTTGTTCACAGTCTCTGAGAGGTGATAATCAGTCAGACTGCGGTCACTTTTAATGAGTGGATGCAGCATTACTGTGATAGGATTAGGCCTACCTAAAAATGAAATCAGTCTTATTCAAATGTGCCCACAAGCCGCTGTGACAAACTCTCAAGGGTGAACATTTTCGCTTCTGAGAGAGACAAAGTGTGGGCAGAAAACAGAGACAAACAAACAAACGACTTCTTCTCATGCAAAACCACATGGGCCATCTATCACACAGCTCAGCGAGAAACTGTGCAGACGAATGCGACAAGGAAAACACACGAGTTTCACTGACGGAGGTTAAAAACATTTCACGTCTAAAGTTATATTACCGTTCCTATCATAAGTAGCCCAAGTGTTACAAGTTAGCAGACCGTGTGGCACTGTGCACCTGCTCCAGTTATCACCATATGCTCATCAAACATTAAATCCGAGTCCTTCACGAACTCACAAAAGACTTCTTACTTACTCTGCTTTAGTAGAGAGCGAAGACTTCCCTGAAGAGGCAAAATAATTGCGTTTCCCCTGTTTGGCGACTAGCTATGTACTATTCAGCGGTGCACTCTGCGCGACTCCGCTCAGCCAAAATGCTATGATACCACCGGTGTTGTGTCGAAGTCTGCTTCCCCTTATCTTCACCTGAACCTAAGCCTTATTCCTAACCCCAGCCAGTCGTCTTCTAAGATGTTTAACCTGACCCCAACCAGTTATCTCTGCTACGCCTAACCTAAGCCCTAACCCCAACCCAACGGCGGTGGGCACCGCTACGGGAAACACTATCTGAACGGTGAACACACTTCGACACCACACCGGTGTCAGAACATCAAAGCCACAATCAGGCGAAAAACAAGCCAAGTGAACGGACGAATACAGAAAATGTAATTCAGACTCAGCCCCGTGCCTGTTCACAAAACTTCAGCAGCTTTTTTTTTTTGGCTTCCTTTGCAGGGGTGACTGAATCGCTTGATGGAAACAAAGCTGCAGAGCAGAGCTGAGTCAAAGCAGAAAAGACGCGGAGCTACATCCGGTGTGAGTGATTCCAAAATAAACTGCATTAATATTACATTTCGTTTTTAAAATATCAGACTTCATTTTACTATTTTTAGTGCTCTATTTTGCTCACAACACATGCATTAAGCTGTATAGAAATTAAATAAATTAAATAAATACCCTAAAAGGTAGTTTGTAAACGTTCTGCTTGTCTGGATAGTGTGCAGAGTTGTCAGCAGAAGATATGGAAAATTTAGACAGAAATGACAAAACCTATTAACCTTATATAAACCACACCACAGTTTCATGCTGAGACTGTCGACCTAAACAAGGTATTTTTCTTAGAAACAATAATTAATGAATTGTAAATATTATAGCTATTATAATGTGATGATAGCAATAAAGCTTTTTAATCATTGTAGATGCAATATGTGTTTCATTTAATCATTTGCACGTGCACACACATTTACTGAGCTTGTTGATAAGCTTTACTCCTACTGAAAAAGAAAAGAAACAGGGTTTGTCATTATATGTGATTATTTACATAGGATATTTTCAAAGCAACACCAATCCAAAGCAAAGTACATTACATGTATTTATGTATTTATACAATGTTGTAAGAAGAAAATGTGGTGGAAAACATTTTTTTTTAAATTTGTTTCTTGCTTTTATTTTGTAGAACACAATACGGTCACGGGAAATTGTATTCTTAGCAATTTTATGTAACCTTACAGGTCAGGAACTTCATCAGTTCTGTGCACTGAGGATTTCCACTGTTTATTCTGTCTCCATCTATATTGAGTAGTAGCCGAACCCAACATTTGGACTGTTTTAAAGTGGTCTTAACCCTATTTCACCTTGCTTGGTTTTGCTTTATACTTGGCCTAATTAGTTTAACATTTTGTGTTGGGGTTTTACTACATGATTGTGTGAAGGTTTTATTTTATAATTAGCCAAAAAAACAACAAAGAAAAAAACGTTACAGCATTGAATTGCTTGGTCGGAAAAAAAAGTCTAACGGATACTGAAACTGAAAGGAAACGGTGTGTTATAGTGGCTGTTGCTCGATTATAATAAAATGCATAAAATCCAGGATTTGTCTCGGGTGCCTTGTGTCCTGCTGCCGGTTTCATTCAATGAATGACGTCATTGTACTCGCAGACTCTCTCTCTCTGTGTGTGTGTGTGTGTGTGTGTGTGAAAGAGAGAGGGAGAGAGATGGATGAGGGCACGTTAAACAGTGAGCAATAGGACACGTGGGGTTTGAACTGTGGCTGTGGTACAAAAGATGGAACTAACTCAAATTATTGATATGAAAACAATTCAATTTTGAATAAAAAAAATCAATATCCAAGAGCCCCTAAAATGTAAATAAAATCAGATTCAGAATCCGATAGAATTTGTGTATTTTGTCGGACTTGTGAATTACTTTTTAAAATGTCATACAGTCACTTTGATGCTGTACTCCATGCTGTCTGTTGTGTGCACTCTTGTATCCTAGCAACGCAGGACTATGCCATTTGGAGGTGGTCAGGTTAAAACCAATAACACTTTTACAGTAAACCAACGTTTTTCTTGATTTGTGTGCATGTGAGAATATTTCATAAACACAAATACACTTCTTTATTTATATGTAATGGCTTCGGTGAGTATATGTAGCTTTTCTTTTATCTGAAGCATCCCAAACTTCCCTCTTCCATTTGGAATTACGTGGCCCATCCCTCTTCCGCCAACAAACAGCGGGTCGTTGAAGACGTAAGTTCTAAAGTAATTTGTGTTTTTTAAGTGTGACGAATAGTAAACATATGTTTAACTAACTACCTTTTTTTTGTGGCTGTGTGTATAGTTGCATGCAGTTTTCATGTAAGTATGCTACTTTTTTGGGTGTTGGAGTTACTTCTGTCTCGTTATAGGCGAACAAAGTGCCTGTGCTGATGAATAGACGATAACGTTAGCGGTTGCCACACCACAGCTTACATACAAGCCAACCGTTAGCATCTAAATTGACAATTTAAGTTAACACTAAACATGAATATTCACCGTGTAAAAGTTAATTATCGACTTCGAATATGGCCAATTAAATATAACTACATTCTAGAGTCATATCTAGCTGGCTGAAAGTTAAAATTCCTTGATGTTTTTCCGCTCAAATCAAGCCGTTAGAGTGACACAGGGGTCAGGTGTTGGGCAGCTAATTGGCCGTAATTGTAATCAGCTGGTACCTTTTATATTGTAGTTGTGGATCATGTAAGCCTGTGCTAAATGTAAGTTCCTCATGGCAAACTTAACAGGACGAGTGTACCTTAGCTATACAACAAATTACAGTATTTATTTACATTTGTTTATGTATTTGTTTGAGCCTTGATAAAATAAATTCATGACAAATATAATCCTGCGTTATTTGTTGTTTTTTGTTTTATAAAGAGCGATGTTTGCCAATGTCAGACCATATCAACAACAACTTGAATAGGTTTCAGTTTATGGTAATTTAATAATTGTATGGTCAAATAATTATTAACAATATGTTTCAAATATCATGTTTTGTCTGCCAGTGTGGATAACTTTACAGCAAATGCACAATATTTATGATAAAGTTGAGGTCACAAAATACTGTATATTTGCTTTTATGTCTTATGTTTCTCTGCTTCTTTTCTTCATTAATGACAACCTCTACTCTTTCTTTTTTCTTTAATTTTTAGATCACCTTCCTAAAATGTCTAATGATTATAACCTTAGGCCTCTTATTTCTTTTCCACAGTGGATGGAGAACTTCATCCTGTATGAGGAACTTGGGGCAGGCAGCAGCTCTGTTGTCTATAAAGGAAGAAGGAAGGGAAATCTCAACTATGTAGCCATCATCTGCGCTGACAAAGCCAAGAGACCAAAGATCACCAACCATGTAGGATAGTGCTCTAAACTATATCAACTTATTATGACATCTGTTATATTTTCATTATTTTTTTATATAAATAATATAGTAGTTTTATGCAGCATGCAGAGGCCTGGGCTCACCAACTAAAATTATACTTACTAATCTGTCATCAGAAACAAACAACAACTATATGCATCACAAAGTTACCAAATTCGAATTCAAATAAGCTTTATTGGCATGGCAGATCAGGAATCTATATTGCCAAAGCAGTACAGAAATACAATATAATAAAGGCATTAAATAACATAAATAATAATAGTAATAAAAAAATTTAAAAAAAACAAGCAAGCAAACAAACGAACAAAAAACATGGGCAGCTGTAATAGTTATATACCTTGGACATCAGAGTTTCGGGCCCTCTGTCTATTTCCAAGTTTCTCTAATTTCTATCAATGTTTTCCAACAGTCCTGAGATTATAGAGATACTGCATGTGAATTCTTTTTAGGGTGAATTTTGCGTTTGAGCCTTACAATAAAGAATACCTACTGTACACATTTAATGATGCCTCTGTCCCCTGTTAGGTACGTCTTAGCCATGATCTGGATCATCCGAACATAGTATGCTTCTATGAGTGGTATGAGACAAGTAACCACCTCTGGATGGTAGTGGAGCTCTGCACAGGTCGGTAATTATTTCTGGCACTCCTGATAAGCAGTCATGGACCATTAATAGTAATAATTTACTGCTTGTTTTCAGCCATCAAATAATGTGGAGTGAGAATTGCATCTTATAGCAGATGAAAACTGATAAGATTTCATAAATTGTAAATACCCTTATATTCTAGTTTATTTGGATTAATGACAGATATTTACTTTCAAGTATAGCATGTGGCATGTTTTTTATGCAGAATGGATTGTTGGTTTTTAAAACAATGCAACAGATGTCACTTATCTAAGTTTCTTTGTCTCTCTCATGCTTGATCTCTTTTTTTTTCTCTCTGTCCATCTATCTTTCAGGTGGTTCCTTGGAGTCTGTAATCGGTCATGATGGATGTCTGTCAGAAGATGTGGTGATGCGGTTTGGATGGGACTTGGTCAAAGGCCTGAAATACGTCCACGAATTAGGAATCACGTTCTCTGACTTGACCCCTGCTAAGGTGTGCCTCTGCATGCATGTGTATGTGGGACTAACAGTATAACAGCAAAATTATCATTATCACATGAATACAGTAACTCTCCTTTTGTTGCCCATAGATCCTACTGGATGGTAGTGGCATTCTGAAGTTTGGTAACTTCTGTCTGTCCAAGGCAGAGGGAGAATCACTGGATGATTTCTTTACCTTGCTCTCTACATCTGAGGAAGCAGGGGAAGGAGATAGCAAGGAGAACTTTGACAACATGAGGAAAAGATTACAAGGTCAGATTACTTTTTTTAACCATGTTGGTTCTATACACATTACATTGTTGATTGATGGAGAGGCTAACTAGTAGATTAGACAAGATGGATCCAGGTGAATTGGAACACAGCTTACATCTGCTGGGGGAAACTCATTGCCAGCTGGGGAACACGTGAGCAGGCAGGTATTTTATGTGACAGGCAGGGTGGAAAAGCCTGCAGAGGAAGACTAGTGTCCAGCTGAGGAATGGCTGGGTGTGCAACAACAGGGGTCATATTTTAGGTTACAACAAAAACAACTCATATGTGGGTGAATTCAAAAAGGAGGAAGAGAAGGGGATGGTGTAGCTGTTGTTATGACAAGGTGATCATATCAGAAACTAAAAACTGAGAACATGCTATACATTGTGGAGAAAGTGTACTGTATGATAACTAAGTGAACTAAAGAAGTCCACTTTCCATCAGTAATTTAAATAATTGGCCAACATATTGATTATTCTTCACCATTTACCACATGATGACCAAGACTACAGAAGCTCATAAAAATGTACAATTTGGCTAAAATTCAACAGCAATACATCGTTTGTTCATGATGAGGATGCCTGTCTCCTTTTACTATTTTCCTAATTACTGTATGTGTATGTACGTATATTTTCAGGTTCTCAAACTTACAGAGCTCCAGAGGTTCTGCAGGGGTCAGAAACCAATACGAAGTCTGATCTCTGGGCTATGGGTTGTATACTCTACTACATGTACACTGGTAACCACATGCACACAGACACACACACACACACACACACACGTACACTGACTTGAGTATGAATGAATTTAATCATTTTTATTTCCAGTGTTTTTCTCTATTGTACTATTGTACCTGTTTTTCATAATGATTATGCTACTGATGATGAACTGGATTGAAAAACAAACTTAATTATTAAGGAGCAGAATTAGCGTGCTATAACTGACAACTGAACTAACTAATAGACAATAAGATACTAACACTGACCTCAACATATGATATTATTCTGTACTGTACTGTAAACCTAAACCCAAACTGTTTTTGTTTCCCAGGCAAACCTCCATTCTATTCTGATAACTACACTGAACTGACAGAGATGATTTTACATCAGGAACCATCACCTCCCAGACAGACAGGTAATACACACTCTCTCACATACACATGCTTGCACACAGACACACACTCACACACAGATGTGATGTTTGACATAAACATTTTTGTTGAGTGCAACTTTGCCTTGCATGTTGCTGTTATAGAGAGCTTGTTTTTTAATTTTAATTTTTGTTTAATTAATGAAGTTATATTCTGTGTTGTTTGTTACAGTGTTTCCAGCCAGTCCTCCCAGTGAGGACTTCCAGAATCTTCTGAAAGGCTTGATTAACAAAAACCCAGATAAGAGGTCAGGTTCATAGAGACACACACACACACAGGTCCTGCACACACTCTATTCTAATACGGCTACTACTACTATCATCATAACATATATCAGAGCTGAAATCTCATGGTAGCATACAATTACAATACAACGTCCATACTGTCAACTTTAAATTAGAGGGAGCAGGTTGGACTTTGTTGCTCAGTTGTCCTCGAGGTAACTTGCATATATTGTCTTAACATCACAATGCTGCAGAATGTTTAATTAATAAAGAAAGTCTAGTTCTGGACTAGACTCTGGATTAGAGTTTCTAAGCCAGTGAAATATCCATACTTCAGACTGCTACTTTTTATTGCATGTTGTGCTCAGAGTGATGTTTCTGTGTCCTAATGTTTAGTTTTGTTGTTTTTTTGTTCTTTAGGATGGACTGGCCAGAGTTGCTGGACCACCCTTTCTGGACACAAATACTAAAGGAGGAGGAGGATGTGGAAGAGGCAGAAGAGGAAGAGGAGGACGAAGAAGGGGATCAGGAGGAAAAAAAAGGCTGTGAGGGGATTGGTTCAGCTATCTTGAGGTGTGTTTATATATTATTATTTCTCTTGATTTTACAGCTCCTACAGCATTCTACAGACATTTCTGTTTCAGCCATTTTACTGCATTCAGATTTGCTTTGTGAAAGAGTAGTAATGCACACATTAAAAGTAAATGTAGATGGCAAAATGTTATTCAAGCCCAGTCTAGCCTCTTTTATTCCACTGGGAGAGGCCAAAATGTTGAAACACCTGTCAGTATGATGCAATACAATTAAACAGCACAACAAACAGCCGGCAGAATTACCATAAAGTTTAATTAAAATAGTTCATATGCATTTTTTATTTTTTCCTTCAGTTGAATAGTTTGTGTTACTTTGTGTTTTTTCAATACCTCAACAGACACACAAGGATCCCTGACCCTTTCCCTCCAGGACAGGCAGACAAGCTTCCCAACAGCCACTCGGCAATCACCCAGCCAGCCCATAGGATTTCTAAGAAACTAATCTCATCACAGACAGCAACTGCAACAACTGACAGAAGGACTCATTGCCAACAAGCCATCAGACACACAACCTGTGGAGCCTTAAGGAACAACCAGGGCTTGGATAGGGAGGTGGGAAAGGAGAGAGGAGGAGAGGGGGAGGCAAAGACAGAAGATGACCCCAAGCTAGCTAGGGCCCAGCACATGTGCCACACACTGCAGCCCAATAAGTCATTCACACTAGGTAACACATTCACTGATGTCTGTACTTGCTTATTTTTATATGTTTTAAGTTAGAAATGTGAGTTTAATACTTGGCCACAACAGGCCATGATATTTTGAACTATAATATGCCAGTTTATACCAGTGGTTTTTGTAAATGTCCTCTGTATAGGTTCACCGTGTGTGTGTGTGTGTGTGTGTGTGTGTGTGAGTGACAGGAACAGGCATAATATTTATTTAGTAAGGTTTTCATTCTACTAATACCTTATTTTTCTCTGTTTTGTTTCACTGTTCACTGTATGAACATGGCTGTAGTAATCTGGTTTTCTGGATATGCCAAGTTTGTTCTGTCCTATTGTTTTCCCCTCAACTGCAAACATTTGGATTTTTTACTGCTGTAGTTGCTATTGTGCAAATCTCATCCTTGATTGCCACCTGTGTGGCCTTTACTAGGCATGTGTCTCAGACATACTGTATGCGTCATAATGTACCCTCATAAATCTGACGTAGCATCTTGTGTGCTTCCTCCTCCAGATAACGTATCAGAGTTCAGGCCAAAGAGTGGTGTGGATGAGGACAACACAGAGGCCATTTTTCTGCTCAGGTATTCAGTACAGTCTATCTGCTTCCTGTTCACCTGTTTTACCAGGGTTGTCTACCTGTTTTACCAAGTAAGCTAATTGATGGCCTCATTGATTTCTTCTTTCTGAAAAAGAATGTGAATCTCAAAATATTTTAACTTTAACTAACTAATCAAAACTCTTATCTGCGCGCACACACATCTACAAATACTTCTACTTCTACACATCTATCCTCAGCAATACTGTACTCTACCAATTAAGCTGCAGGGGATCAGCCTCATGTACATACATCCAACTACTAGCCATAAGCAGCTAACAGTATATTTTAATATTCTGTTTCTGTTCTTCTAGCTCCCGTGCCAACTCAAGGAGAAGCTGCAGTATCTCAGACTCTCCCAACCAGACCCCTGCACCTC
The DNA here is from genome assembly GCA_005408345.1 of Macquaria australasica. Taxonomy (NCBI): domain Eukaryota; kingdom Metazoa; phylum Chordata; class Actinopteri; order Centrarchiformes; family Percichthyidae; genus Macquaria; species Macquaria australasica. The sequence continues at coordinate 50,371 of SEMN01000062.1, forward strand.
AGGTTACTGCCCCCATATACTCTGAAATTGTTAGAACATGTGAACAGCAGAGAGAAGTAGTTCATGCCAATACAAGAACATGAGTAACTGGTAAATTAGCAACTTAGTTACCGTGACTAAACCCAATCACACTACTGCCATTTTTTTTAATTAAAGACTTAAATATATTAACTTACAGGTCTAACATTAAAGGCATGTTATCCTCCTCTGTAAATACTTCACACAACTTCTGCTCTTCCCTCTTTCCTTTCCCCTCCTCCTAGGCTAGTACTGGTACTGACATCACATCCTGTGTGAAAGCTCTTCTTCATACTGACTCTGATCTGACTGTCACCCAAATCATGGACAACCCCAAGGTACGGACATGCAATATTATCAGACACAGGCTATTTCATTCAGGGTGTTTTCAGATACTTGCAACACATCTATTTGATTTTTAATAATCTTCAGTAGTAAGTATCCTTGTGAGGAGCCTTTCCTGCTGTTCATGTTTTATTATAACCTTCAGAATTAAATTGTATAAGCTAAACAATATTAAACAACAGTGTTGCTGAAAACAGGGTTTCAAAGTTTTATGTTAATTTTTCACTGTAATGAAAGTGCGTGCATACTGAATTTAATGATAGATGGTTACTAGGAGGTAAGAAAGATAGCTACATGGGAATTGTGATATGAAGATCAGACTGCTCATACTGAGGCTCACATACTGAGGTGTTCCCTTTCTGTTGACCAGATTCTTAAGAGTCCTCCTGTGCGATTTGATCCCAAAACCCTTTGTGTACCAGCATATTCAGGTACTGTGTTACATTCGTTTTCCGAATCAGCATCAAGTGATTTTATCAGTGTCCTGCAGAAAGTTCAGTGGATCTAAGGAGTGTATGGTCATTGGCCCCAATGTGTCTTGATGATGACTTCCTCTCCTCTCCTCTCCTCTCCTCCCCTCCAGCTGAGAAGCTGCAGTCCCTGAGTGATGAAGAGTGGACTGTCTTCCTTTTACAGCTTCATTCATCCCTTGAAGAACAGAACCCATCCGCTCCTCTCTCTTCCTCCTCCACTGCTGCTGTTCCTCCTCCTCCCTCCACAGTGACTCGCTCCAGACTCAACCTGCTGTGCTACCTCTGCTGTGTGGTTGGACATAAAGTTATTGCTAACAGGCTGATTAACTCAACACTGGTAGGGAAACTTGTATTTACTCAGGATCCCTGTTGAAATATTGTTGCATCACTATTTGCTGAGTTTAGCGAGATAATTTAGCAGTTTGAGGGAATATTGTAGACCTCAATACTGCATGGCAGTGTGGGAGTCCTTGCTCTCAGCTGAGTGAAATTGAGGCTGTAAAATAACCTAGTTTTTCCATTTGTATGTTTGTAATATTTAACACATACAATATAATAAGTTTATAATTTTTTGTTTTCCTCAATCCTCGGTCCTTGTGCTCTCTCTGTGACACATTTGCCAGCCATGTGTTTTCACCTGTCAGCAAAGAGCTTAACCAGGAAATGTAACAGGCATGATATTCTTGCTATTGCTCCCAGCTACTCATTATTCAAGTGAGAGTCATTAGTGCAGTAACAAGGACATAGTCCTATAGAATTAGTCAGGGCTACAAAATTGACTTATCTTTTGTCTGACTTTGGATGTGAAATACCTGAGAACATGTATATTTTCAAAATTAGGAATTTAGTTGTAACAAAACACATGAGAAAATTATGACTTCTTTCAAGACATATCAGTACTGAAATAACATGGTGTGATAATAGTTTTGTCCATACCGCTCATTTGTTTTATTCACCCATCAGACCTTAAAAATTTACAATTGTTTCACTCAAGTGTTTACAAACATAGCAAATTTGAACAAGCTTATTAAAAGTCATAATGCATCTAAAACCCATTTTTTGCTGTCATATATAATCATTTCTTCCAGATTGGGTTCTTAGTCTTGTTCGTCTTTATTCCTTCTCTCTGTATCTGTCTCTCTCATCTCCTCCTTCCTTTATTCAGCTTCCAGTATTGACCCAGAAATTACGACAAGCTCCTAACTGGGATGTGTAAGTTCATTTTGTATGTATTCTTTCTATAAACGAGGGAGCATGATTGTGCGCCTGGAATGTTGCAGAAATGTTTGAGAAGTGGTTACCACAGATACACAGTAAAAATACAAACTAGACTACAAGCTATTGAGACTCGGATACCCAAAATGCAAGTGATGTTGCAGAACTTAACTATGATAGAAAGGCACTCGGACATATGTGCTTTTTCTGGCTGCACTAAAGTAACACCTCTTTCTCCCTCTTCCTAAAACAAAGTAGGTGTTTAAAAAGTTCTGGTGCTCTTTTGTTTTGTTTGGAGGTTACACCGTTTAGACATGAAATACTTTTTTTTTTGGATAGTCCTGTGTTGATATGCAAACAGAAAAGCAACACTTTTTACATGTATTTATTAAATAAAAATTAAAAAAACTGTTTTTCAGGCGGAGCAAAGTTCTCAGAGTGATGGGTCTACTGGCTCTGCACTGTACGGAACTCGGAGAGGACAGTCCTGTTTCTGAGGTCTGGCGCGCACGCACACACACACACACACACACACACACACACACACACACACACACACACACACACACACACAGTGTTATGTAAATGAAAATTCTATATTGTTTCCACTGCAAGCTCACATTTAGTGTCGAATTTCATTCAGACTGGAGTTGCAGTATATCTCATTCAGCTTTAAGTGGCTAGTACAGGAGCAACACTGGCACTGTAGAAAAAGCATAAAACAAATAATTCTGTTGTCATTTTTATTCCAAAAGAAGGTAAGTGGTTAAAATCATAGTAAAGTGTTCAATAACAAACAATTAAACAGGGGCATTCCCATATCTTTGCAGAACATTTTGAGGATCTAAAACTTGCATTACCAGTTTGCACCATGAGGTGGCAGTACATACCAGCAGGAGCCCACCATATGCATATTACAGAAAATACGAATGCACATTTATGCATAAGAACATAAAATATAAGAACAATGAGTGCAGTACAGCATACACTATACCTTGTTGTTTCTTTATTTACAGTAAGTCACATAGATGATTTTTTGTAATTTTATAGATGTGCAATTTTTGTTTGGATGTTATCCTTCCTTTTATTCTGTGTAGGGGCATATCACCAAAACTTTTAGCCCAACATGAAGGGGAACATCTGCCCTAACACAAGATGTGGATGGGGAATACCTGTTCTGTCCACTCTAACTTTACAGTACTAGTGTGTACTAGCAGGTGGCATTAAAAACCTACATGACAACAAGTTTTTCATTAGCCTCAGAGATACTGAAAACACTCTCTCTCTCTCTCTCTCTCTCTCTCACTCACTCACACAATGGTGGTAATTGTGGCGCATGGAGTTTGTGGTGCTGTTGATTTGTAATGCATTATACAGTGCGGTGTTTCCGTTATTTAGTCTTCCCTCGCAGATATAAATGGGGTGCACAAATGAATAGAAACCTGTCGGTATAACACAGTACAATTCAACTGCACCACAAACTGCAGCCTCCAAAATGACCACAGAGTTGGATTAAAACTTCTCTAAAACAGTTTCAACCAAAACGCAGCATTAGGAATTATTAATGCAAAATTAGTTTATTAGTTTTAGCTGAGTGTACCTAATACACTGGCGACTGAGTGTATGTAGCTACATCACTGTAATACCCATAATCATATTAAAATGCTCCAAAGTAATAGGACACACTTATCTACACACAAATTTTATTAGACAGAGACACACATTGGCAATTCAGATACTTTACTGAGCCCCCCAACACACACACACACACACACACACGTTCAAACAGAATGGTGCTGAACTAATTCAACATAAAAGCAGTTTTGTCTGGAGGTGAGATCTGGAGCCCCTCTCCCTTATTTGATCCTTTCATCCTGAACGGAACTAAATATGTTTTTCTTGCCTCTTTTTTTCCACCTTCTCTCTATTCTTCTTTGTCTCTTCGTCTGCTCGATCACATCTATTTATTCTGAATGAAATCCATTCTTGATACATAGTTCTGATCCCACATCCGCTCCCTTTCCTGGTTTGTCTTTTTCTTTTCTCTTTCTCCACTTGTTCTGACACTTTACTGCTACTGAGTCTTCACGGCGATTTACAAAATGGCCGACTGTGGTATTTTTTTCGGTGCGCTTGTTGTTAAAGACAAATGGCGGAACATTTTTTCCGCTACCCTCCTTACCTCTCCACAGCTACCGTAGGATGACAAATTGTTAAGAAAAGGACAAAGCTGTACGATTGTGCCTGCGTGTCTATCTGTTTGTGTCTATGACCATGTGTGTGTCCATCTATATACTCAGCAGGGGTTCTCTCTCTCTCTCTCTCTCTCTCTCTCTCTCTCTCTGTGTGTGTGTGTTTGTAAGTCTGCATGGGCTTCTTTGAGACATGTTTGTGTGTGCACTCAGCAGGGGTCCTGTGTATGTAGTTTTCTGTGTTCTGTTTCCCTGTTTGTGTGTGTGTGTGTGTTTGTGTGCATGCAAATGTTCTGTGTTTGTGTGTATTCTTATGTTATAGTGATAGTAACAGATGACCAATAAAACAGCACCTACTTGCATTTTGCTGCGTGTGTGTGTGTGGTGTGTTGTCTCAGCAGGGGTTCTCCTGCTGCAGTCCTGCTGATTGGAGTGTCAGGGCTGGGCTTAGTTACTATGGTAACTGCTATATGCTTATATATATGCCCCCACACACACACACACACACACACACCTACCTGTCTGTCTCTCTTTCTGTCTCACTCTCTCCATTCTGTCTGTCTGCCTGCTGTCTCTTTTCTCTCGCTCTATTCCGTTTGTCTTTGTCCCTCACTCTCTGTCTCTCTCCTCAAATAGAATAAAATCAGAATAAAATGTTCTGGGTTAATGTTACTAACACAAGCTTGCTGCTTTCCTTATGCGATGTAGGGAAGCTGTGCTTTCAAAACCTACTAGATAACATTTTCCCCTTCACTTATCATCACTTTTTCTCATCACATCAAGTTTTCTGTGGCTTTTACAGCGGTTTAGCCAGTGAAGGTTTCTCTGTGCAAGGTGTTTCATGGGGATATGGAGTCTTAACGCATTCTAAAAGCTCACAGCAATCTTTAGGAACACGCATTCAGAGGGCATTGGCTCCGGGAAGACACTACTCGAAGCATTTGTGAATACCTCTTGCAAGGAAAATATGAGAGGTTGAACCACTTGTGTTGTGTAAATATCTGACAACAAATGAATTTTGATGATAACCATTCAAAATCATCAGTACAGTATAGATTCCTATGCTTATGGTCAAACAGAAAAGGTACCCGTATTGTTTCCTGGAGATACCTGGTGAAGATATTCTCAGAGCCTGAACTAATCTACGTCCAACTTATCTTAAATTCGGTGTTTGATTCATTAACAAAACTGTTTAGATACAATACATACATTTGTTTTGTATATTTGAGCCATGCATTTGTTGTGTTGTTTTACCATTTGACATACAGTATGTCATATCTGCCATGGGACACATAACATATATATCATTTTCAAGGGTCGATCATAGGTCATAAAAATGTAAATTTAGAAAGTTAAGCAATTTTAGGTGGAAAGCTGGGTGCTGGTAGATAAGATGATTACCTCAGACTGCAATGCTGCAATACTGCTTTACACGCCAGTCTCTTCTCTCACCTCAGCAGAGACAAAGCTTGTATTAGCTATAGGTAGTTCCGTCTTCGTAGGACCGATAATACAACAGCCTTTTCTCTGTAGTCTTTCTTTACACATCTGGCTGTCCCAAGTGTAGACATACAGTAAGTGCTCATGTGCACTGTTTGTATGTGTCATATTTGTGTGTGTATGTGCAAAACTTGTGTGCTGTGTTGGGACGTCTTTTTATTCTCTGTGCCACTATATGAGTGTTGTTTATGCATGTTAATTAAGTGCATATGTTTATGTTTCCTTGTGTGCATTCAGGTGCATTATTTGATCTGAGGGAGTGTTGATGCTGAGATAATGATAATGTGTTCTGGGAGGAAAAATAGTTTTGTGTGTGTATTTGTTTGCTTTTCCATTCTGGCTCGTTGCACAGAGGTGCCTTTCAGCACCCTCTGCCTGAGAGCAGCTGCGTGACCAGTTTCAAACACACCCCAGAATCTCAACTCCCCACTCAGCCATTTATGTTATTAGTGGGTTCAGCCTAGGAAGGGAGTGAGAGAGAAGAAAGGAGAGAAATCATGTGGGAATAAGGCAGAAAACCAAGAGCAGTTTTTTTTTTTTTTTTTTTTACAGCACATGTGTACCATTCACATACTGAGTTAATGTTAATGTTAATACAACATGGTATAAGTTTAGATAAGGTCAACTAAAACATGTTGGCATCTGTCCTAGTCTCAAAGTGTATTGGAAATAATGTTCAGACCTTCTCAGGATTCCAGTGGCAAACTAATACCGTACCATGCTCATCGATGGCTCAGCATGAGGACACACCACGGTTCTTGGGCAAAAATAAAAGGAAAGAATAACTCTTCTGGGAAAAGAGAAGATATTTTGAGAGAGAGCATAACAAACAGACTGTTACCACTTCTCACCCTACAACGAGAAAGAGAGACAGGAGGTGAGAGACTGAAAGCAGGTGAGAGAGATGGGGAGCTAATATGTGATACATACATAGAGGGTAATTCAAAGTAGAGCAGAAAGAGAAATGACAAGTAAAGAGAAAAACAATAGAGGAAGGAGAGACAGAACAGTGAGAGATTGAAAAAAGTGGAGAAGAGAGAGGGAGGGATAGAGGAGTGAGGCAGAACTTGCATCAGATCACAGAGGGGGGAAGTTGGCAGTAATGCTAATGCCAGGAAGCAGCCAGCCAGCAAGGCTGTCTGCATATACTTAACTCTGTGTGTGTGTGTTTGCATCTTTTAGTGTGGTGTGCATTGCTTAAATGTGCATATGATTGCATGAATTTGTGTACCTAGTTATGTGTGTACATATACTTAATGCTCTGAATACATGTGTGTTGTTTGTGTATACATACATATGTGTGTGTCCCTTAACATGTATTTTGGTGTGTGTGTATGAATTTTAGTGGTTGTCAGTGAGATTGTTGCTGCTACCCAGCTCATATCTTTCTCTTTCCTGCTTTGTCTTTCTCCCTCTTTCCCAACCTTTTCCCCCTATTTCTTTTTTCTTTACATCTTTCTTTTCTTCACTCATCCTTTTGTCTATTTATGTATTACCTCTTCCTCTTCACTGTTGTTTCATCCATTTATCACTCTATCCTCTTCTCCTCATTCTTTACCCTACTGCTTTTACCCGTACCTCTCTGTAGTTTCTCTCATTTTATGGTCATAAAAACGATTCTTCCCAAAATAGTATATTTTCTGTACACAGAATGTCTTCTACCATTGAATAATGATGAAAAGTTGCCAACAGTAGTGAGGTCATGGTCTACTTTGTTATTTGTGGTGTGGTGTGATTTGATTTGATATGGTCCTCCCAGCAGGACAATCACAGACATCACTAAATAGATACGAAGTTAAAAGTTTAAAATTGTCCAGTGAGATGAGACATTCAAGTTTTAAAATCCCCTGTAATTCATTCAATTTATAAGGTGCAAAGTAGTGGAAGGCAGTTTTCCCAAGTTCAGTACTTACCCGAGGGGTGTAACTAGTGTTAAACAGTCCTGAGATCTGGTTTGGCAAGCAGTGGTTTTAAATTTGAGAAGAGAAGTGATTTACTGAGGCAGAGACCTTTTATATATAAAAAAGATAGAATGTAGTTCTCTTCTTGTTAATAGTGAGGACCAGCCTACTTTTTAGTACACAGTGATGAGAATGATATTTGTCTCCTGCAGTGAAATGCAAAGCACAATGATAAACTGCATCATGTTGTTTTAAGGTAGAGAGAGTCACGCACAGACATGATGGTTGACTGTACAATCATTTTCCTGGCATCAAGACAGAAACATGCTTTATTCCCATATAAGAAACCCATTTTTATCTTTAGTTTCTGTGCCAGTTGCTCCACATGCTGTTTAAAAGTGGGACTGCTGTCTAGCCAAACTCCCAGGTATTTATAAGACTGGACAATTTCAATTTCAGTACCATTAAGTGTATGGATTGCAGGGAGATACAAACTGGAATTACGGGTTCTTGAGAGTAAAACACATTTTGTCTTGTCAGCAATAAGTTTGTACAAGTACAAGTTTGAGATTAAGCAGAGATGTCTGAAGAACCTTAAAAACTGATTGTAATCATATATTTGCAACCACATTTAATATGATGAGTTTGTCTCAATTTGTCTTAAGTCCTGGTATATTCTGAGAGTACATGTGAAGGTATTCTACCTTTATGAAATTATAACTGATACTTGAAATATTTAAATGTTATTGAGACCACCTTAGGGAGCTGTTGATTGAACTGTGGTACATTTTATATTTTATATTAAAATTTTATATTTAGAGCATTTATAATTGTTATTTTTTCATTTGATTTTTTTTTTTACAATAAAATGTGTAAATGAAGTGCTGATGAAACTATATCTTTCTCTGTTCTGTCTTTCTGTCAGGTGGTGTCCACTCTAACAGACCTGTTGAGAGATAACCTGAGAAACAGTAAAATAAAGCAGTTCCTGCTGCCACCACTCGGGGAGTTCCTCCACCTCATCGCCTCTCAGGTAGACTTTGCATGACAGAAGCCAATATGAGGAGAGATATATAAAGAGACACAGATACTGCAGTTGATTGATCTAAAGGAAACATATTCATGGATCCAAACACCCACTAAATAAGTGAGAAATGGGTACACGTGCACTGGCTTGCATGCACACAAAGGGCAGTAGTTCCATAGCTGACAAGAATATATATTTATTTCTGTCCTTTTATTTTTCTTGTATTTTCCTTTTATTAGACAGTGCGAAACAGAGGGTGGGCTGTGATATGTGATAAAGGTTTCTGAACAGAATTCTAATATTTCTATTTGGTATAAGTTTTTGACCACTGGCTTGTGCGAAAATCCATCTGACTGTATTTGGGAAGTCAAACAATAGATTCAGGGAAATGCAGAGATGTGAAGACAATGCTATTGCTGTGAACATATGCATGTATAATAATTTTCAATTTAAACAAAAATGAGATACATCACCTCTCTACAGTTTAGTTTGATTGCACTTTATGACTACAAGTACTTTTAAATAAGTAGTATAATATACAGTAGGTTGAAGTATTTACAAGAAGTCAAAGAGGGTTCAGCTATTTGCATGGAGAGAATGTGAATATTTATCTATCATTCACTGACTCACGCATTGGGACAAATCTTTGGGAAAGTATTCCTTACTGTTTGACTTCTTGTTATTAGTCTAATTAGGGTATTGAATTTGGCATTTTGCCCTTTTGTCACTTAAGTCACTTAAGCTGACCACACTAGAAGAAATCAGTGGTGAAAATCAGCTATCTGGGCCTCTCAGAGACTGCTGATTTCATTTTGATGTAATCTGTATCGTGTAGTGTGTCAGGGTTGTTAATTAAATCTCAGACAAGTACTCTCAATATTGCTGAGATCTATTACTACATAGTAGACCTGCTAATAAAATCTGAAAAAGTCATTAAATTCATTGTATTAATAGGTGCTGTGTGCATTGTGAGTGTAATGATCCTTGCTGCTCACCCTGATAAATCTCAACCTAAAACAATAGTAGGCTGCCAAACTGTAGAGTTGCTCACCTCTAGTTTGCTCTGCAAATAATGTGCAAACCGCACATAAAACAAATTAGCCCATAACGTTGTGTTTACGTAGTATTCACCTTACACTTCTAGGCTGTCAGGCTGCCCCCAAGAGACTGCTTAAATATGGAAAGTGAAAATCATCTTTAAGAGAAAAGTGTCTCTTTTCCCAACTCTTAAGTAATTAATGTGGAATGGCTTTCTTTAGAGTTAATGAGTCAAAGTGAATTGAGCACAACACTGAGGCCAGATACCAGAAAGATCAAAAGACACTTTCTTATTACTTCAGTGAAAAAGACCAATCTTGAGTGAAATGAATGAAACTGAGTGCTCTGTCATTAGGTAATGGAGTTTAAATTTACATGCTGACTAAATTGAATTGAAAGCGAATTGACCCCCACCCCTGAAAGTTACAAGAGAAAGAGTGGAGGAGGCCTCATTTGACTTCATTAGAAAAGGTGATCCCAATTTATTTCTGGTTAACCTCAATCTAGCCAGGCAAGTCGATTAAGTGTAAGATTTTTATTTACACGACTGATGGATAACCTTCAAAAATCAATCACCTCGCCTGATTGAACTTATTACTCTCCTGAAGCCATGGAAAACCTCATCAGTGTCTTGTAGAAGCTCTTAATAAATTGACTTTTCAGCTCCTGCAAGAGCTAGTGTTTTTCCATTGATGGCATTGTGTTCTTAACAAATAATAATAGATCTGGGTCAGTTGTTGAACAGCAACTTAAAAGTATAAATGTTTGTCAGTTTTAGGGTGACAAAGTATACTTGATTTGAGTAATTCCACAATTTAGTGAATGAGGTGTTAGGTGTAATAGAGTAAATGAGCATTTAATTGAGAAGTAACGGAGAATTTACATCAATGTATTGGTAACTGCTGTGGAGCATTAAATATATTTGTACCTCAGGAGTGTTCTCTCACTGCTACAGAGAAGCAACTGCATAATTTTGTAACAAGAAGGCTAAACAACTGTAATGATTTGCTCTTAGGTCTGTCTAAAAGGTCTGTAATACAATTATAACTTGTACAGGAAACAGTAATTGAAGCTCATGTTATTTGTGTTGTACAGTCCCTGTGCTGGCTGTTATTCTTAGAATAGATAGTAAAAGATGCTTTTCTATTTCATGGACTCGCCCCTGACTGTGTTGTTGATATGCTGCCAAAATATGTCCCAGGTAGAGCTCTAAGAACCACAGACAGCTATGTACTGCTATGGTTAGTAGTACCTTCTTGTTGTAAGGCTACCTGCTTGTTGACTTTGGATTGAGGACTGGATTTTAAAAAGCTCTAGCTGTTTGTGTTTTTCAGTCGATTACGATGATTAGCACAACTTTTAGTGATGTGTGGGCTTCTGTCTCAGACCTGTCCCTTATTTCAGTTTTGACTTGAGAATTTGACTTTTCTCCAGCAGCACCAGTAAAGGAATTGATAGCTCTAAAAACCCAGTAGTTATTTGATTTGTACCAAGTCTTTAAAGAGTCCCATGGTGGACTGGCAGGTTGGCTGTCTGGTGGGTTTTCTGTGCGGTGTCAATGATCAGCTGCATTGCTGCCTCTAGTCTCAAGGTTAGATATTATTTACAACCTTGACAAACACAGAAACATGAACTTTTATTGGACCAATAGTTTCAAGGTTGAAATAAAAACATATCAGACTATTCCCATATGATGAATATAGTTGAGCATGGTGAAAATGTTTCCTAAAATAGTACATGACCGCAAATGACAACAAAAAGTTTACTGAAATAGTACATGACCACAGAAAACAAAACAATTCTTTGCATAATGTACAGCACATGATGTTGAAACTCTTCACTGAATACAATAATACTACTAATAATAATATTTAAGTTATTTGAACAGCATCAGCAGTAGCTAATATCATCATTTCACCCAGTTCTAATGAAAATCCTAAACACAGGATGTAAACTCATCCTGACAGGTGGAATCACTTTGCTGTTTAATGGCAGGAGAAACCGTTTTATTTGAGTAAGGTGGAATGGCCCTTTAAGTGTCCCCAGGTAAAACCACCTGCTTTGCTCCTCTCTTCTTCTGCAGCACCAGTCAATGACAACGATTAGCTATAGCCTCCAGTACCCAGTCTTTATCCTCAAGGTTAGACATAGCCTAGAGCCTAGCACAGTAGCAATGGAATGGGGCATTGTTTCATGAAAAGATGAAAATATTATTTGAAATAATCAGAATTTTGTGGAATGTAAGACAGTGCTGGTATATATGATGTATTTTGTCAGGAAAATAAGTACTCATATTCATCTTAATCAGATGAATAATTGAAGAGTCAACAACAACAAAAAATGAAAACAATTTTGTTTAATAGTCATTTAAGTAATTACTCAAAAATGCCAAACTTTTCCGGTTCCAGCTTGTCAAATGTGAAGTTTTGCTGCTTTTCTCAGTTTCCTATAATTGTAAATGAAATCTTTAAATATCTAACAATCACCTTGGTCTAAAAGATTAATCAATTATTTGTTAAAATAGTTGAGAGATTAATTAATAATGAAAATGCTCATTATTTGCAGTCTTGTGAATTTTAATTAAAACTTGACTCATGAGTCTGGTTAAAGTTTTAATTCTCTTTTTTTCTACCTCTTATTATGTAAAAATTGAGTACACAAACATGCAAAATTAAAGAAAACATGTGCAATGCTCACACATACTATAATTCTAAGTCAATATTTTGATGTTGTTGTCAATATATTGTTGAATTTAAATAGTTATAAAAGCATAGACAAGACCGGCACATACGTGTACTTTGCAAAACGTCACGTCCTTTTTGGGGGGTAGAAAACTGAAGGTCCTATAGATGTCAATGCAATTTGACGTGTGTTTGGATAACAATTTTGACAAGTATGTATGCATTAGATTCGTGTTAAACAAACCTTGTTTTATAGACATGTCTACAGTTATTTTGCCACCTTGCCTGAACCTGAGCGTTCACGATATCTTAATAAATTAAGGTTGAACGGTCAGCCGTCATGCCCCTTCAGTCTTCCCCCGTCTAAGTGGATCAATGACCCAACACAGTGGCCAGATATTGCTTATCCGGACATCTATACATATTTGATTCAATCACCAGGTATCGTTAGGCTGAGTGCTGCTGTAAATAACCAACTTGTTAATAGCCAACTGTTTGAGCTAGCCTGAGATTTAGTTTGAGACGACAGTCTGATGCTGCTACACTATATGACTGTACTCCAGCAGCCTCCCACTAAAGCTATCAGTAGTCACCAGCGTCATTTAGCTATTTACCTCACTGACAGTGAATACTCATGTATCTTATGTGCGTCAAATCTCAGTGTGAAATCCTTGGTTATTAATGCGGTTGTTTCTAGTTTCTTATTCGACATAATTTAAATGACAGAAACTAATTCATATTTAGTGTCATCAAAAAGGAATTTACACTGCTGCCAAAATGAAGAATTACCCTTCTCTGGAGGCTCATACATTCCTCAGCAGTGGATGGGTACAGGTTATTCTACATATAAAGCTTGAAGCTAGCTTGAAGCCATAAAGCTCTCCTTTTGGGACCCCTTTCCTTTCCAGGAAGGATGGGGAACTGGAGATCTTGATTCTTCAACAGCTTTTCTGCATTTTCTCTCGCTATGTGACAGCGCAATTCTTTCCCCCAAAAGGGGGCGCGGCCTTGGTGATTGGCGCTTGATGACGCGATGCCAGTCTGGTGTATGTTCACACACAGACATAGTAACCCACTAATCAAGATGTCATGGCTCCTCTTGCTCCCTTCTCCCCTCCCCGACTTGGCCCTTTCTTGCCCTTTTCCTCACTCCTCTCTACTTGCATCTCCTTCACGTTATCTCTCTGCCTTTCTCTCACTCCCACTCTACTCCTTCACTGCCCCCGCTCCCCCGTCCTCACCCTTTCTCCCTGTCTTTTCTATGTCTCTCTATCAGGAGGAGAAGAGAGGCTCCCCAGAGGGACTGTGGTTCGTTCCCGCTGCCGCCTACACTGGCTTAATGAGGAGCCTGCGGGAAGGGGTGAGTGTCTCTGTGTATGTCTGCGTGTGTCTGTTTTTGTGTCTGTGCCTGTGTAGCTGTGACTAAGTCTCTCTCACTGTGCGTGCCTGCGAGTGTGTGTGTGTGTGTGTGTGTGTGTGCGAGTGTGTGGCAGGGGATCCCTGTGAACAGTAATGATGAGGCAGCTGTGGGGGCCTAAAGCCTTGTTTGCCAGCTGCAAGTCAAGGGCATGCAGAGCAGTCACACACACATGCACGCACACACACTCTTACCTGCATCAAACACCACCCTTTACTGCTCAGCAGCCTGACCTCAGCAGCAATTAGGACCCTCCAGACACACACATACAGTAGATGGAGCAGAAACACAAGCAGAAATATAGATAGCTCTTTCCTTTTTGCTGGCTTTCTGGCTTTCTTTTTTTGCTTTCTTTCTTTTTTTCTCCTCTTTGTCTCCTCTCTTTCTATTTAGTTATGCTTCCCCTCTTATATTAGTCAGTCACTAAAAAGTACAATGATAAATCATGACTTTGGTTGGTATAATAGTATAACAAAATGACATATGTCTCAAGTGATAAAGCTGTGTCCTAAAATGTGTTAAGAAATATATATGGTAATGTATCAATGTTGGCATCATGCTAATGATGATTAGAGATTGACCTGGTCTTCCTTTAGTTGGGACCCTGTGTTTCTTAACTTCAGCAATAAGTGCCTGTGTTTCTTTCTTAATTCATTGTAGACATGGTAACTGGAGGAAATGTGAGGTTTTAACATTGGCTCTGCTTGTTTAAGTTGTGCTTTACTTGTGTACAGCCAAGTGCTTCCGTATCACATCATAAGATATTATCGTGTTCAAGGGTTCTTACATGGTGGGCCATTACTGCTGAATGAAGAAAGTTTTGGTGGGTGGTGAGACTGATAGATAGTGAACAGGTAGAGGGAGAGAAGGAGATGGATGGATGTTGTTTTGTCTCTCAGAGGCAGAAAGGGCCTTACTGTGGTGGCCCACTATAGCAGAATGAATATAGATGAAACTCTGGTCTGCACAGTTGTCAGCTAGTACCTACTGTTGCTTCATTACCACTGGGAGTGTAGTGGGGGGGGTAGATGAACAGAGGAGGGGTGTGTGTGACAGGAGCAGGGAGAGGGGTTGAGGGGAGGAGAGGGGAGGTTGACTTATTTATCATTATTGAGCTGTGAGAGCAGGCTGACGGAAACACACACACACACACACACACACACACACACAGCCTTAGGGACCAGACACTCATCCCCAGACCCAACCTGCCTCCCTCTCTTTCCATCTCTCCCTCTCACCCTCCTCCCCCCTTCCTCTCTCCACCCTGTCTCTGTTTCTCCCTCTCCCTGACTGGCTGTTTTTCCCGTGGATGCACAAGTATATTTGCTATTATATTACAGAGCTGTCTAAATAGTCTAACTTTGTCTCATGGGCATTACATTTCCTGGAGTTAACAAGGTGGTCACACTATACCATAGCTTACTATACTTCCACAGACAGTCATATAGTACTGTTGAGATAACCATATCGTTCCTAATGCAGAAATGCCATATATAAAACTCCATGAAGAAGTCAGTTTCAGGGTGTGGTCACACCAGCATTTATCACAGCCAGTTCAAGTCATTCCATTGCAATGGAATTGCTGCTATCATTGGTTTTCCTCCCAGAGACAAATGCATGGTTTGCAGACAGTTTTGAGACAGGAGTCAATGATACAATATGTTTCTTGAATGAACTGTGCTACTGTAACATGTCATTTTTTACACACTTTTTTAGTGTCTAGTCTATGCTGAGTAAAAAAAAATTTTTAAATGTCCAATAATGACCAGTTAATAATGACGAGACCAGTGAAACATAATATTTTTACTGGTCTAGAAAAATCAAACATTTATCAAAGGCTGGCTAGTCTAAATTATTGTTCTTGTAAGAAATATAATCATTTAAAATCCATTTAATCAAGGCTTAAAATAGAGGGGAACAGACATACAGAGTTGACATACATATTATGTCAAATCAGGTGACAAATAGCCTAAGGCCTGAGGCTGCTCGTATTGCCAATCCCATTGAGAACCAACACCCCAATGTGCACCTCCACGCAACTTTCATCAAAAGTTACACTGATTTTACACAGTACAAAAAGGAAGACAGCTGATTATTTTTTTTCTGTTAAGATGGAAAATTAGCCATAAATGTATATAGATGGGACTCAGCCCTTTGATAATTTTAGTGTTGGTCATCGTAGTACTTAAAACTCTAAATGCGGATTTTAATTCTATGTTTTTCTAAAAATGTATTTAAAAGGCACAGTAATGTTTCTGACTCCTTTTGATTGCCTTTGCTTGTATGTATACTGGAGTCACCTGTTTCCAGGTTAAGAGGTATTAAGGGTATTAATTTGATTTTAAACATTCTTATTTAAAACGATTTACACCTTGAATGTGGTCTTTTGGATCACAGGAATACATGAGGAGAGCAAACAAACTGCAGTCTAAGGGAAACGGCATCAGTGGGAACACGTCTCATCAAGAAAAGCTATAACATAACATAGCAGCAAGAAAAGTAATTGAGGGTGAGAGGACAGATGGGGAGGTGAAGAAGGGGCTGCAGAAGTGGATGAGGTAACATGGACAACTTGTATTGCAGCTAAGTTAAATGTCAAGCAAATTAACTATCCTTTGAGTATACAATAATAGCTAGGGCACATGGCTGTACTGTTCTCTGTCATATATAGGGAAAGAACAAAATACAGTATACTGTGTATCCAAAAGAGGAAAAGGTAAAAGGCACAGAAGGATGAAGATAGATACAGTACAGCAACATGTTCCATTCTGAAAAAAACAAACAAATTTAATTTAGATGTTAAAGCTGCATTATTTGATTTTTCTGGCCAGTTGGGTGCAGCAGAAAAAAAATGTAAAGACATTAACACCTTATAAAGTTATTGTGGCAAACGTGTAAGTAACCAGTTGCCTATTTACAAAACCAGCAGACACAGAGTCATGTGGCCACCTGTGGCCACCTGATGAATGTAAGTCCAATATTCACTCTCTTTTAGCTCCGTTTTGTTCACCAATCAATGAGAGAGAGAGAGAGAGGAGGGATGACATGCAGCAAAGGGCCCGGGCTGGAACGGAACCCGCTGTGGTGGACTCAGCCTTAGTACATGGTATGCGCTCTACCAGGTGAGCTACCGGGGCGCCCCATTTCTTACATTGTTAATATAAAAATATTGATTAGTGCAGCTTTAAATAAAATATTTGAGCTAGGTAACTGTCCCCAAAAATAAGTCAAATGTTGGATGGGGCCATTTAAGATTCAGAAACATTGATTGATGAACATTGAGTAAATTGGTTTCACTTGACCTTGAGTTGAAAAATATTTGTTTACTGCTACACGGTTTGGGGGGTGTAAAGTTGGTAGCAGATTGCCTTACTGTATTCCAATGCAATGACTAAAAATCACTTCAAATAAATGTTCTCTCAAATGGCACATGAGCTTAAATAACACATTTTAATGTTTGAACTACTCTTGGCTGATCACCAAAGACCTTTTTTAGAAGCTATATTTTCTGATTTGATAAGTGACCAGCTGTATCATTTTTATTATTGGTTTCTTGTTTAATTTGTGTCTCCAACATTTAGTGATGCATTTCTTGTGTAATGTTGTCTGGAGAATGAGATTGTCTACCAATGTGCTAAATGTAAATCGAGTGCCACACACTGTTTATTGCATGATAGCATTGAGATACAATGCCAAGACCCTGTCTAATGCGCTCCAGGCACTGTGGTTTTGATGCGTTTCCTGACCCCCTGGATCACCCCAGCCCCCTCCGCTGCTGTTGAGAGTTTTCTTGATTTACAAGTAAAGCACTGGAGAGAGGGATAGAGATCGTTGTACTAGAAGAAGGGGTCGACTGGGGGGGCACAGAGCCAAAGTGAGCATGGTGGTTTTACCAGTGGAGAGAGGGATAGTGGGGGATGGCAGGGAGTGACAGAGAGGAAGAGAGAGAAAGATCAATGCAGTGGGAGAGGGGGAGTGGATGGCATGGAGTGAAAGGCAGGTTTCCAGGCCAGACTTGAGCTGCAGGAAATTATTTATGAGCCTGAACAAGATGATGCTTCTGCTGCCTATGATGGAAAATCTGTGTGTGTGTGTGCCCGTGCAGCAGAAACGATGTGTGAACAGTATTACAGTGATAGAAGCCAGGGGGCAGAAGGCAGAAATCCCCCTTACACACACACACACACACACACACACACACACACACACACACACACACACACACACACACACATACATAGCAGTGGTGAGCCTATTAATGATTTATCACTATCTTCCACAAAGGAGAGGAGAACAGAAGGGGACTCTCTAAGACAGTCATGGGTCCTGCCCTTGTGTCTCTAACATAGGATGACCACTCCACGTACATGCGCACACGCACACATGCATGCAGGCATGGTCTGAGTGCAAGCCATCAATATACAGTTACTGTGTTGTATTGATTAGCACATTGTGCCACCGACAGAGTGCCATCTTCTTTTACACACAGAAAAAGGAGGGAAGGCTGACACTGTGCATCTGTATACCTGTCTGTCCGTCTGCCTGTTTCTCCTCTTTTTCCTTTTATATTAGCATGTCATTTTTCCTTTGGCAGGTTGTCTTTCTGTATTGCCTTTTGTCTCTTTTAAAGCAGTATGTTTGCCTGTTAGTTAACATGTGCTTGTCTGTTTGTCTGTCTGCTGGTTTGTCTTCTTTCCCGTTTGTCTATTTGTACCTCTATTTGTTGCTCTTTTCTGCTGTTTTGTCCACGTCTCTTCCTCTTTCTTCATGCCTCACTGTCTGTCTGTTAGCTTTGTTAATAAGACAGTCTGTCTCTCTCTTTGAGTGTGGCTATTAGTGGTGTTAGATGTGCTGTGTGAGGCTGATAGATGGCGTCTGTGTCCCTGCCATAGGGGCTCATTCAAAACCAGGTGCACTGGCTTTTAAAGGACTTTAATTACAGAGGGAAACCACATCAGACATGTGAACGCGCGCACTTGTGCACACACAGACACACACAAATCCTGCATCAAGTCATGTGATGCAGTTTTTGTGATGTGTATCTCTTTCAACTTGAGACTCAGAGGCCAGGTGCAAACATGTTTGGATATAAAACTAATCTACTGATCGACACTTGAAGACAGGATTTTATTGTTCCATATCTACTTAGCCTTTTAACTCTTTTCATCTGAAAACAGAGGTTTTTCCAACTTTTTTTAGCCAGGGGTTCAAAGTGCATAAATCTTACCTGTCAGCCCTGAGCTACAGAATAAGGGAGGTTTTTAATTTAACCCAGTTGCCAGGAAGACAGTTAGTCCTGTTGAAACCTGACGGAAAAAAAAGACGGAGATCCTACTGGATACACCAGTAAGATAAAATAAAGGGAACTGAAATTGAAGAATGCATGTTTTGCCAGAGTATTATGTCTTTTTTTAATGGTCTTAAATTAGGATGAGTGCCTACTCAGAAATCACAGATGGATGTTTAAAGTGAGGACGTATGAGAGTGGGTATGTCATTTAATTAGATCTGCCCACGACACCTCTGGAAGGCTGAACTTCATGCTGTAAATCTACCAAATGTTAGTCCGTTACTATCTTATTGAGGAGGAGATACAGAGTAGAAGCAGTTGAGTTAGAGAAACATTTCTAATCTCTGAGATAACTAAGATATGGATTTTACATTTACTACACTGCAATACTTATTGAGCACTTTTAGTTTAAAGACCATCAAGTCATTTTTTAGATCATGAATCTGTTTTTTTTGCAGTAGCATAGAGAGAGTATATTAGTATATTCTGACTTTTTTCTCTTTAACTATAAACTAAATTTAAATTTTTTTATTAATTAATAATTCTTTCCATTATTCAAACCTCCTGAATCTAATTTACTCTGAAACACTGGACAAGATACTACCAAACATATTCTTGCTATCAACAAACTCAAAGAGCAGTACCAGAGTGAGTCTTGTCAAGTGAAGGCATGAGGACGCATGGTGCAGTGCAGTCACTCCAGTTAGGTGTAAAATTATTCAGGCAGGTTGGGACTTGATTTTGAATATTAATATCAAATATTTCTTGATTTCTTAATTTTCCAACCCAATAGCTTGATGATCCTCTGACTTTTTCTCTAGTGCAAACATGAAGGTGACATTCATGGTTTTGAGTGAAATGTCTTTACAGCTATTGGATGGATTGAAATTTGTCCAATACTATGTCTATACTTGTGTTTATGACCAAATACCTGCAAACTAAATGCATTCCCATCAACCTCAGCTGTGCTTTGTGTTCAGTGTGAATTTAGACCTTTTTAGGGCAGACATTTTGACTTGTCATAGTAGGAAACACACAGGTGAAACAAAGTTGATTAACAGTGGCTCAGTTCCATTAAGTGTCTCAGTAAGCCGTGACAGTGAGCCGGGACCTCCGAACTGGCTCGCCTAAATGGAATGCAGTCGTGCCTTCTCTGCTATGACATGCCAAAATGTTGTAGCACGCTTAGCTTGATCGGATGCTAACATGGTGAACATGGTAAACATTGCACATGCTAAGCATCAGCACGTTAGCACCGTCATTGTGAGAATGTTAGCATGCTGATGTTAGCATTACTGCTAGCAGTACTGCCTCACAGAGCAGCTAGCATAGCTGTAGCTTCTGGTTTGAATACAGTCTGGCTCTCAGCTTTTAAGAAGTTGTGGTATCGTGAGAAAAGTATGTACTGTGATTGTGTAATTTCAGTTGTGTGAAGTAAAATTACAGATGACTTACGTTAAAACTTGGCAAAGTTGTGTGTAAAGAAAAAAAAATCTTGGATGACCTTGTTGCCAAGTTCTCAGGAAAGCCATTGCCAAAATTTGACTTTAATTTCTTTAAAGTTGACTTTCTGGAGATGTGAGGTTTAAGTAGGACACTGAGTATAATATAATGAGTGTGTTTCTTGGATGAACTTGTTTCTCATACTGGGAGAAATTATAATGAGAATAACTTCCTCTTTCCTCTGTCTCCTGCATTTCTCTCTCTGCATCATAATGATGGAGTTTCTTGCATGAGCTACTTGTTTCTCACCACATGTAAGGAGATCTCTCTCACTCCATCTCTCTCTTTCTTTTAGTCTCCCCCTCTTTCTCTTTCTCTGTGTAGTTCCTGGCAGGGCTACAGTCTATTAAACACACAGACACTGGGTGCTCCCCCGTGGGCTCATTAGTGAGCTGGCCCGCACGGCCTGGGGAATGTAAGAACAGACCATTCTACTGGTTCCCGAAGGGGTGCCAGAGGATTCATTATGTTGTCATGCTACGTAGTCCCTTGGTGTTGAATACACAATGTGATGTCCTATATTGGATTAATAGATATGTTATTTAAGCTATCAGTTATGATTAGAGTTCCCTTGTGGTTGAATAGGATGTGTCTTTCATTTTTATAAAATGTTAAATAACTGTGGATCACAGCCTGACTACTGATGCATTGTTAAATGTCAGAGGTACATCAATGCCTCCATGAGAAAACCAATATTGTTCTCAATTATAAAAGGTTCACTTTGTTTTGGACATAAAGTCTCTGCAGGACAGTAGGGACATTATTTTGCTGTTATTGGGGATTGATGTAAATCTTTTCGTGAAACTGAAATGTGTAAATGTTAAATACAGAGGGCTTTAACTGAACTGAACTGACAATCTACTATTTCTGATGAACAGCAGCTATAGTCAGTTTGACTTAATGTCTATCATAATAGATTCCTATGGTGAAGTTTTCATGGTTGAAGTCTAAATGTCTAAGCAGTTTATTTTGCCATATTGTGCCAAATCTATGATGTTTATGTTTGAAACATAGAGCACAGAGATGGACAGCAGAAAAGTGGATTATTTGAAAATTTGTCAGCATTTGGGTCCATTGTAGATGACATGAATTCAAGCTGACCACAGCTGCAGTTGTGTGTTAAGAAACAAACTTAAAAACTTTGAACAGCCAGTTTTCAAGCTTGTAGGGAGTGAGTTTGATATTAAAAAGACAGATTTTCAATGGAGCATCAATGTAATTGTGGATTTTGTCTTAAGTCTCTCATTTCTTAAATGGTGTGCATTGCATATATACACACATGCATGGACAGCCAGTGCAGTTATGTATGAAATATTCAACAATTAGGTAGTGTAATAATGTCATTATTTGTCACCTGCACCACTTTTCAGAATTACCATGATAAATTGCCATGGTGAAATGAATGTTTCAGCTTTTATTATGAACCTTTACCACAAAATACAGTTAATTGTGTTTTATGAATAGGCCCTATTGTATCTCATATCTGGAGAGAGTAGCGTCTAAGTGATGTAACACAGTGAAACACAATAATAACCTGACAGAGGCAATCACTCCTGTTCTACTTCCTGTCTTTCTCCACAATGACTTTCTGGAAAAACTCATTTCCTCAGCCACAGAAATTTCATTAGCCTGGCCCCATTGTCTGAACACAAACAACTATTCTCTACTCAGGCAAAGGTGTGCGGGCACATACTGTATACACATAAGCATATACACACAAACACTTGCACACTAACTCATACACAGTTACACATGCACTCACATAGACACACACACACACAACCTCGCTCTCATTTTTGTATTGAGGTGATGTGCTAATCTAATTGTCAATTTGTAATTGCATTAGTTCTTTGTTCATTTCTGCCTTTTGGTGTGTGACATTTTTCATTAATCAGTTGAGTTTGTAACTTGACAATGAACCAGGAAATGTGTTGCTCACAATGGCATTATATTTTATACAAGAAAAAAAAAGAAATTTGGACACAAAGCACTATGATATGCTCTGCTATTAGGATGCATGTGCACATGCACACACCAATATGAAAGCTAATCTTTAAATATAGTACAAATAGAAGACATCACTTGGTTATTCTAATGTCACATATTTGTACTGGCCCTGTGGGTGAATGCAAGAGGCCTTTCAGCACATACTGTAGTACCACATTATGATCTTTCAGTCTGCATTGTCTCTATGTATGTTGACTATGCTAAGGAGGGTCTTTAGGATTAGTGTCATAGTGTTGGTGTTGAGGACTTTGGCCAACTCATGGTCCCATATCCTCTTGCAGGACGGTTCTTAAATGGACTCTATTAACATTTGTCTTGGGTTGGACCAGGAAACCAAGATAATCAACTTTCAAATAATACTTGAATATGTTCTTGCTGTGTTACCGTATATTGTTATAGGTGATGTCAGTAATGTTTTTTTACTTAATGCACTATACCATTACTATAGCCATCTGTAGGATGTATTGAGGTGAAACACTACAAATGGCTCATTTATTGTGGTAAGAGATGCTCTTCATTCTCTGTTATTGAGAAATGTTGATTGGGTTTGTCAGATCTAGTTGTCAACTTAAATTCATCATTTCAGTCAATAATATACTCTTGTTAAAATGACCTGGTTCGTCATTGTTCCAAAGTGAATATAAATGATTCAAAAGTGTTTGTTTGGCTGTCTTACAGGATGATTCCGTAGTTCATCACATGGCTGCAAAAGCCATAGAGAATATCTGCACTACTGTCTCTGGCCCCTCCCACCACCTGGTTACTACAGAGATAGGCTCCGCCCTGTGGTACCTGTTCACTCACTCCACTGTGGAGGCTGTCAGAGTCACTGCCATCTCCGTAAGTTCACATGCATGAAAACACACACTTATATAAACAGTCATACACGTATGTGTGACTGTGCACAGATACATATGCACATACTAACATCTCTGTGGGACCTATAAACACAAATAGACATCAAACAATATACTAACAAATAGACAGCCAAAACATTAAGTCACGTATTTGACATTGAAAAGGCAAGCCGTTGGTACAAAAGTATTATAAATTTTGCCTCTCCTGACCGACCTCAATGAAAATGAAAGACCTTCCAATGTTAGCTGATAACAAATGGATCTAGCAACTTAGTTTAACCCACCAAATATCTAGATGGGAACTTGCTTCTTTTTTTAAGGCACTATCAGCTTAACATCAGGGATTTCAAATGCAACATAACATTACAAAGGAATGGGAACACAATCCATGAATGACACATTATTTCAGTGTATGTATGTATGTTTATCTGTCTGTCCCTATGTCTCCAGTCTCTTTCTAGGCTAACCCGGGTGGTCCCAGCAGTCTTCTCGGCAGTGATTGACACCTGTGGCCCTGCGGCCATCTTAGAGGGTGTGGGTGGAGCAGGGGCCAGGGTCCAGCAGCACCTGCTCACTGCAATGGCCACTGCCCTATTCACCTCACGCATCCAAACGCACCGCGTCACACAGAGCAAGGTACGTGTATACACTTATGCACACCTGCATAAGAATGTAAGAATATATTGCAGAATGTCAAAGGCAAATACATACAGATCACATATCAACTGGACCAAGAAACCCAGACACAACTAGCCATATGGTTTTAATGTTAGATTTTATTGATATTGCTACAGAGAAATTCTACAGGAGATTTAGGTGGTAATATCACTACTGGGTAGTTTGATTTTTAGAGAAGTTAACGAGGGAAAGTCACTAATAGGGAGGTTTTTACACAAAGACAGAGAGATGAAATCACAACAACATGATAAACAAATAAAACTAGCCTCAAATTCTCTAAATCTTTATTTCTCTCTCTCTCTCTCTCTCTCTCTCTCTCCCTCCCCATCAGTCTGTCTCTTTTTCTTTCTTCCGTACAGTTTATGAACCAATGCTGAACTGTGCACGAACTCATTTGTCAGGAATTGCTTATTTAATTTTTCATAAGACAGCCCATCTAGTGTATATGCAAAGTGCTAATCTTTGTAAGGCAGAAGGGCTGAAATTGATTTGAAGTTTTTAACTTGGAGTCTAGCATTGGTAATTGACTCTGAACTGAATTTATTTGCATTGAGCATTTCCAATTTAACACCAGAATACAAACTTAGTACTTCAACTCTGCTCTAATTATACACTGATATGCATTCACCCCCCTTCTCTCTCCTCTCTCTCTCCCCTGGCACAAAAACAGACAGTCCAAGAGTTTGTTTACACCGAACTCTGTGTGTGTGTGTGTGTGTGTGTGTGTGTGTGTGTGTGTGTGTGTGTGTGTGTGTGTGTGTGTGTGTGTGTGTGTGTGTGTGTGTGTGTGTGTGTGTGTGTGTGTGTGTGTGTGTGCGCGCATGCACATATACGCTAATTTGTAGAGTGTGTCAGTATCTGGGCTAATTGGCTGAATGAACGTGCTACAGCCTTCTACTTCAGCAAAGCATTATGGGTAGTGGGGAGGGACTTATCAGCTAGGCACACACTACTGGGCTTTGAAATTAATTAACTTGGTGTGTCGTCCCATAAACACACATGCATGCACAATCTCTCACATTAACTCACAGACACACACACAGTCAGAAGTGTATGGTGTTGGTGATAATGATAATGGTAATGAATGTTGGCCAGTCAATTTCTTTTTTCCATCCAGTTACTGCAGCTGAGTTTATGCTGAGTGAATGGATGTCTAAAGAAGCTGTAGGCTAAGTTTGTGTGTGTGTGTGTGTGTGTGTGTGTGTGTGTGTGTTGTGTGCGCATGTTGTGATAATGTGGTGTCTGAGCTGATTGTTTTAGCCTGTTAGTCAATGCATTTTCAGAAATAATATATTTTTGACACCTTAAGGACAATGTTGAATTGAATAATTTCTTATTTATTTGCATACATTATTACATTATTTGGATACATTGCAGTAATATCTTTTAATGAATTAACTCAGCATTGTGTACAGTCTGCAAACATTTAATCTCTTTATATTTACTTCATGGTACACAAATTAACCTACTTAGTTGGGATGCTACCACGTAAACATTTAGTTGTTACTTTGCAGTGTTCAAGTCTGTTCCATATAGCTGACTTGTATTTGAATTGCAAAGCGTAGTATCTTGGACTGTACACCAGCAGAAACCTTCACAGCCAGTCAGGAAGACTTTCACTTTATTCATTTGTGTGTTTGTGTCTTGTAGGATTTGGTTTTGAAGGTGCTACGCTGTCTAGAGAGCCCATCCACGGTAACAAGAGCCAAAGCATTACTACTACTACTGCTCCTAATACAGGACAACACACACACACTGCTTTACTGCTGTCAACACAGGTAAATGCACACTCACCCACACACATGCACACACAGGCGTGCACAAGCACTCACCATGTAGAGAAGGTCTCTCCCTCAATAATACGTAATTAAAACATCCTCCTTGCCAGATTATTATATGTACATTTGTTTTATCCCACTAAATAAGTAGCTCACATTTTGTCACTTACTGTGACCAAGTATGGTTGTATGAAAATTGAGCCGTCTCATATGTCTAGTGGATATTTGAAGGTCTTCATAAACAGCTCTTATGGATAGACCTAAATTTCTTTTTAAAGCATCATCAAAGCAAACATTAAGATTCAGCTGTAACTGTGTGCTGTTCAGTAGAGAGTCTATGTGACCCTACCCAGCACAGGAGCAGCTCTGGAATGGATGATAAACCAGATGAGGTGATAAAATAGACAAGAGATCAGTGGTTGATCTATCCTGTTTACTATGGAGGAGGCTGCAAGTTTCAACTATAATTTCATTTTGTAGATTAGAGTCACACCCTTTTTAACTGTACTGTAACACGGTTATAACGCGTGGATCCTGCTTGAGAGTGATTTGTCTGTGTAACTGTTATTTTATCCACAGTATACCTGGCTAATTAGTTTCTCTGGAATGTAGTTGCTCATGTTCACAACACAAACCATCTGGCACGTCAAGTTATAGTGGCCAAACGTTTTTTTTCTCTCATATGCACGCGTTGCAGGTTACATGGGGAACGTAAAGAATGGCAGCAGCAAGTGATGCATCAAGTGCTCTTGCCGACCAGCCGTAAAACGTACACACGGAGCGAAATTTGGCAGTATTTTTGCATATTTTAAAATTAATGAGAACAGGCTCTCTCAAAAGTAGTTTACACAGTGTGCGAAATACTCTATGACAATCGGGGGGTCTCGTGGCATGGCTGGTAAAAAAACAAATACACATACACATCAGCCGTGCACTATTTTTAATTCTAACCGAAAAAAATAAGAAAAGTTATTATTCCGATTACAGGCAAAAAATGTCGGGGCACACAACGAGGAACTAAATAAATGTTAACAAATAAATACATAAATAATCAAAAACAGGCAGAAGCTCCATGTTTTCAGTAAATAATTTTCACTTGCGTTTCCTGCTCAGACAAACTTAATAGACATGCATTCATACCTCTCCAAAACCATTCTTAATATTGCATACAGCTGGCACAGTGTGGATACCGTTATTAAATTAATAAGTTTTATCTGTTGACTGACATCATGAATAGCAGCGGAACCGCGCCACAGGATTACAACCGGCACCGGTAACCATGTCAGCAGCTGA
The DNA here is from genome assembly GCA_005408345.1 of Macquaria australasica. NCBI lineage: Eukaryota > Metazoa > Chordata > Actinopteri > Centrarchiformes > Percichthyidae > Macquaria > Macquaria australasica. The sequence goes on from SEMN01000062.1 coordinate 77,583, forward strand.
ACAGAACCTGTCAGCTTTCTGAACCTTGAAGTGGCCAAAGAACTGTCCAAAAAATAAGTCAGAGACAGAATAAGAGGGAATAAAACATGTTCTGGTTTTCACGTCCATGTTCTGTGACAAACATCTTTTACATAGCTATAAAGCTCAGCAGCTGCAACAAAATATTTTTGTTAAAACATGTTCAATAGTTATATAGCTAAGCAGCTGACACAAAATATATGTTATTTATTTTGAATTGCTAAGCAGCTGACAAAATATATTTTATTTATTTTGAATTTTAAGTTTTTTAATTAATAAAGAAAATTTCAAAGTTTCATGTTGTGTCATCTGTTATTCCATTACTTTTCCTGATGTTTTAGATTTTTGCCGTGGTATCGTTTCAGTATTGGTATCGAGATACTTTGGGCTGGTAATTTTGGTATTGTGACAACACTAGTTAGTATAGTTTTCTTGTGAAAGTGACTTGTGTGTGAGAGTTATAGGCAATAGACAGTTGACCTCTAACTGTACTGCCACACAACAGCTGATCAGGTCTGAGCATGCTTACTTCATCGTTTTCCAAAAGCTCTGTTTTCTCCTGTCCACACTAAAATGCAAGACTGGCATTTTCAGATTTATTTACTCTGGAGAGCATTTTAGAAAAGCTTTCATTTTAGGTGTGAAAAGGTGTGGAAAAGGCTTAATATTCACATTTAACTGACTTAGTGTGGAGGTGTTATACAATAAACTGAGTAAAAGATTTATTATTAAACCAACATATTTGGCCATTCATGCTTTTGTGGAGTGATTTATCTTGAAGCAAAAGGTTCACATTCTGATACAAGCACAGAGATTTCTTTTAAACACAGTTGTCTGTTATTTAAAGCAGACTGCTTTTAGAAGGGAGACTTCATAAAAATGCTGCCTGGGGTTGTTGGCAAGGCAGTACTCTGTGTAACATTTGCGTTAACTATCACAGCAGCTGTGGGAATGGTAATAAAAATGTATGTGCCCTGGACATTCAGTTTGTGCTGCTGTATGTTGTAACTTTACTGGAACTTCAAATGGTTCATTAGCTGGTTGTCCTGTGTTTCACCCCACACTAACTTGCAATGCAGCTGCAAATGTACATAACCCATATGATCAGATGCATATGCATGATTGATGATATATATATATATATATATATATATATATATATATATATACACACACACGTGTATATATATGTATGTATGTATATATATGTGTGTATGTGTGTATATATGTATATATATATATACCTGACCAGTTGGTATTTCAGTTTGAAAAAGATGCCAGAGATTATTGACATATATGGGTCCTTAAACTCTCTCTCTCTCTCTTTTGTTTTTCTTGCTAAGATGGTTTTCTTTTTTATTGAAATGCCTCTCTCTTACCCTCTCTTCTTTGCTATCGCTCTCTTCTATTTTACACATAAAAGAGAAAGGTTAAGGTTTGTTAGACTTAGGCTTGTTGACACAACTAATTATTTACATTATAATTATTTTTACTCACCAGTGCCAATCTGAATACACCACTTTACTACCTTTGACAGCCATAACCAAAAACCTTTCTCAAAAAACTCTCCTTGGCAGCTGCTGCTGAGGAGCTCTCTTATGTCAGCATAAATGTAGTTTGATATTTTGTAAAATACAATTTACACTATTATACACAAGTTAAAATTATAAGCTGTGTCCCAATTCCATTATACATAAACGTACTAGTTGGGTTTTGAGTATGTAGTGGGTTCAGACTTAAAATCTGACAAAAGTAAGAAGACTCGAGGATGTGATTATGCATAAAAAATTCAATTGCTTTTTGAGTGTGGCATTGATGAACACTTACGTTCCACAATTCAATGCACAAAGGAAATAAAGGAGCTAGTCTCAGCTGGAATTAATTAAAACAAATAAATATATATTTGGAAAACAAAAATAAAGTAACTTTGGGAAACATTTCGTTACCAAATTTTAAATTGGCAGTAGCGTTCCAAAGGTGCAGTTTGTCATCTGTCAGCGCATGTCTACATTACTTTCTTCTACACTACCTGCTTAAACAATAAACCATAAAGAATAGTAGATATTGTATACAAATCATAGTAAGTCTGTGTCCTGGGACACGGATATAAATAGTCTGCAACAGGAAATGGTAATGAAGCAGCATGATTACCTCATTTAGGGTCTTTTTGATTGGCATTACAGCCTTATGCCAGAGCATCGTATGCTGGTTCTCTTGTTTTGATGGCTTTGCTTTGTTATATTTAGATATGAAAATAAGTAAAGTCCTGAAAGTCTGAACACAACCTTCTTTTACACATAACTCAAAAACAGAATTAAGGTGTTTGTATTTCTCACTTTCTCTTCAGCTCTTTGGCTCTTTTTCTCTGCCTGTCTCTCTCCCTCTCACACAGACACACACACAAACACACTTACTGTGTTAGAGCTGTCAGAGTTGACCTTCCTGTCTCTCCCACCGAGCACTCTGCATGATTCAACCACACACACAGACACACGTCTTTCCCTCAGTCCTGCTCTCACCCAGGCACGTTGTGTTTAATTAGCTCCTTGGTGGCGTGAAAATGTGCGTTTGTGTGCGTGTATTTTTGTCTGTATGAGATAAACTTGTGCAGGCCTCACTGAGGAAGTGTCAAGATTGCCATTGGGAGTGCAGTGTGATGACTTTCAACAGACGCAGTCACACATACAGACACACACACCCACACACACACACAGCGGGCCACTTGTAGGTCAGTTGTGTGTGAGTACTTTGTGAGTCTCCCACAGTGACTGACAGAGAGGTGGCAAGTTTGTCTCTCTTTATTTAGCAATCAGGGAAAATGGCTGCAAAACTAACAGAGGATCACACAGGCAGAAGTCTAGCAGGGAGACAAATAGGCAGACAGACAGGAAGCAGGCATAGAGCTGGTTAGAGATACAGACAGGAAAATAACTACCCAGACAGACATGCATGTACAGTTGATGTAAAGTTATTCTGATAAGCATTTGTGTAAGAAAAAAAGTGCATTAGCATTATAGTTCAGGCTAGTGAGGTCATCAGTTATTGCTGATTGCTGGTCATCCACCATGCCTATGTACAGCTTCACAGGGCTGCTAGTGTGGCTGTTAGTCTTGTTTATCATAAAGGCAAACTCTTCAAAACATTACAGATTGGACCTTTACATCTGCATTAGGCAAAATGTTTTTTTCAAAAGCTGAATTTGAGGATGTGGAGTTTGATGCTAGATTTACTAGTTTTACTTGATATCGTTTAAAGTAGTTAATTGAAATTATTCATGTAGCAGACCTTCATGGAACTGGAACTGAACATGGCCTTAACATTTTGTGATACTTACGCTGCCTTATCAGTGTGAAATCCCTCTTTTCTGCCTCATCATTTTTTCTTTGTTTTCTTTGTTTTCGTTTTGCATTGTCATTGTTAATTCTATCATTGTATTTAATGCCTATAACATGCTACGGTATTGTTGGGAGTAACACAGCTATTACTATTAGAGCCCCCTTGAAATGTACTGGACCCCTAAATATAGTAACAGTAGCTGTGTTGGATTCCATATCACTGTAAACCCTGGCTGCTAATCTTTTATGCAATATTATGAGGAAAAATACTGAATTTGTAATCCCCCGCTCCCCCTGCACCACTGCCACTCTAAAGCTTAGAATCAATATTTGTTAACTAATATGACCTCTCTGAATCTCTCTGTATATGTCTGCATTCATGCTTTTTGTGCTTGTGTGTGCTTGTACACAGATGTGTGGGTGTGTTTGTGTGTCAGTAATGAATATCAGTTAGCAGTGGTAACCTTTCCGCTCTGCTCTGAATTTTTGAATAGAATATTATTGATTACTGTTCAATACAAGCAGTCTGACGAGAATAAAAATGTTCTCAAACTCAGGGGCCTGTCTGTCTCTCTCTTGCCCAACATCAGGCCCAGTCTTTTTTTATGCATCCTGTCAAAATTTTATAGCTCATTGACTAGAATCATATTGTTAATGTGTGCATCATTTCATCATTTACATGTCATTAAGTTGAAACTCACAACGAGTGGACCAGTAGAATACGACGAAACACTAAAAGTAGTCAGAGTGAAAGAAATCATGTATCCTTGCAATATTAATGTATCAATAATGCTACATACATTTTGTGACATGCATGTGTGTCTCTTTCTGTCTAGACTTGTGATGTACCTGGAGAGAGACCTGCGCAAAGCCACTCCCCTCAGAGAGAACCCCAGCCAATCAGGATACCTGTCTCAGTGTCTGGATTTACTGATTGTATATCTGAGTAGCACTGCACCACTGATACTGGGTACAAACAGATACACAAACACACACACACATAAACACACACACACACACTACCCCTCTGCATGAGTGTGCTTGCTCTGTGTATATTTACCTACATGTTTATATGAATTTGCAAATCAATTTAGCAACTCAGCATTCTCCTTCTCTCGCTCCATTTATCCATAACTACATTTGAGAATTTCTGTTTGCTTAAAAAACATTAATGGGATTTCAGCTTAATAGGAAAAATTGAAAAATCAATAAAGAAAATATTCAAATGCAAAAAATTTTTATGGTTAACTAATTTAAATACTGTAATAGTGTTTTTTGTGCTCTTCTCTTTGCTTTACATTTTAACAGTATGAAATAAGCCTGTATGAAAATGTACTCTGTAAGTAACCCCACTAGCCCTCTACTCATCCCTTCTTACCTCCTCTTGTCTCCTCTCCTCTCTCTAGAGGATGTGTTATGTGCATTACGAGGTGTGATCGGGAGGAGACACCCATCTACAGCTCAGAGCAGACAGCTTAAACACACTTTGCCTACAATGTCTGTAGTGCTGGAACTTCTTTCATCACAGGTAACTTGGACCAAAAGGAGTTTTCTTGATTGTTTGATCTTAATGTTCTAGCATTATTGCCTGCAAGGTTATCCACATGTTTTCTTGTGAACCCATCCTCATTGTTCAGCACAGTATTGCCCATTTTGCCTCAAAAAGTCAATTGTTTAATTATCCATATATTTTTATAACTGTCGTTGTGGTCTGGGTGTGTGGGCCTGTTAACAAATACAGGATATGTTATGTACTTAGTTTAGGTTAGGGTCAGAGATATACACCTTGCTACAATAGGTGCTGTGACACTGTACATTGTTTGGGTTTGTGTATAAAAACCCTACAAGAAAAATAATGTTATGTGTGTTCCTGCTCTTAGTTGTCCCATCACCCCTTCCTTGTTTGTGTGTGTGACTGACTCTCTCTCTTCTTACAGGTCTTTAGATCTCAAATTGTAACTGAAGAGTTTCTATCTCAAATTGGATTGCTGCTGGTAAGTGTTTGGTAATGACGTATTACCTCCGCTCATGTTTAGATAAGGACTCTTTATTTGGAGTGATTGTTTTACAAACTGAAGGCAAAAAATAACAGTTAAATCTTGCATGCACTGACATTTTGAATTTCAATTAATTTGACAAGTTAAAATATATAGTGATATCCCAACAAGTTTAGGTAATTAAGACAAATATGATAACATAAACTGCAGTACTGATATCAGTTGCAGTCCTTAATATTTAGGCGGGGAGAAATCTGGGAACCAAGACACACAACAGCTCATAGTGATCAGTACATGTCTAAAGAAAACAAACTAATTACAGTGTATTAAAACTATGTTGATGAAGTATTGCTGTTGTATTTAGTTTATATGTCATTTCTACCCTCTCTCCTTCTCTCAGAACTATATCACCTCTATAGAGTCCAATGAAACAAATCTGGCTAGTGCTTTGGGTGAGTTACTTTCACAATTACAGAAATGTCACATTTTCAATATCTAAAATCTACAATTTTCTTTTATATATAACTTTACTCTGCATTCACTTTTCATGTGTTGTGGATTGTGTTCTTCTGTACACAGTTGTATCTTTATGTTCATCATTAATCATTTTACCTGATGCTTTTATACAAGTTTTAATTCTGCTTTTTTATCCCTTGGAACTGAGATTTTACAATCAGTGTGTTTACCTGTTTAAATGAAGACTAAAAGTAATGAAGAAGCATTCTGTAGTTGAATAACGGTGTCTCTATTTAAAAATCCATATTTGTTTGCATATAAAGTGCACTTTAATTCTCAAGTCACCTTTGGATCATAAGTTAAAAAAAAATATATGAAAGATAAGGAGAGAGATAGATACATACAGCCTTAAAGAGACAGATGTGGAATTACATTTCAGATGCTTGTGCACAAGGCAAAGTGCAGCATGCAGGGTCAGCCACAGTGCACTGCATCTGGAAAGGGTGAGTGGGTACCGTGCCTTGCTCAAAGGCAATAATATCAACCGTAGCATACAAATGGAATACACCCAGCTGCCGGTGCAGGGAATTCAGTTACTGGTCAGCCTGTAGGTCGTCCTCCACTTTTATTGAGGAGATGATTCAGTAGAGCTGAATGATATTTGATTCCTCATTAGGTGCAGCAGTATGTGAGGAGTTGATTAGGACATCTCTGTCTATTGTGGAAGTCCTGAGTCAGCACCATGCTCTCACCGCTCCACATCATAGTGCTGTAAGTATGCATGCAAGCAAATATGCAACTGACTTACTGTCTGTCTGCCTGATACAGCACTGATTGAATGTTTGTCTGTGTGTCCATCTGTCCGTCTGTCTGTTTGTCTGTCTGTCTGTCTGTTTTAGTGTCTGACTGGCTACCTGTTTGTCTGACTGACTGATTGTCTGCTGAGAGTTTAGTGAAGAAATATAAGACAGGTATCTAGCGTTATTAGACAAATGTCAGTACATTACCTCTGACGGGACTTTGGAGACGACCTGTCATCATCATGGTATTCTGTTACACTTCTGCAAGTGTCCGATTTCTAACATACATTTTTTACTGTTTACTTCATAAAAAATGTCAGGTCTATGTTAAAGTGTCTCCATGAATATCTCCAGTTTTTGCCCATTTCATATAGTGGCCCTGGTTTTATATTCAGTGATTGTCTTCCAGTCTACTAAACTTGTCTATTAGTGGTCAGAGGACAGAGGGTCCACTTGTGCGCTATTAGGCAAGACACTAATCAACTATTGAACCAACAGAGCCTCATCAGATTTGTGTGTGTTTCTGTGTGTGTGTGTGTGTGTGTGTGTGTGTGTGTGTGTGTGTGTGTGTGTGTGTGTGTGTGTGTGTGTGTGTGTGAATGGAATGGGGCGATGAGATTGTGTTTAATGGCTATTGACGTATGAAAGTGGAGAGCAGCAGGAAGCAGACAGAATGGAGGGAGAGAAAAGAAAATAGATGAGGAATAGAGGAAAGGAGCAAAGAAGGGGCTCACTGCTACTGATAGTCAATAACACAGGAAGACACTTTAATTACCACCAGCCAGCTCAGATTAACTTTTATTGCCCGCTGGACAAGGACACAGAGTCATGTTTGAGTTAGTTTACGTCTCTGAATCGTATCACAAAGTAAAGTTAGTCGTAAGTTCTGCCTCCACAACCCTTTTTTTTTTTTTTTATGCAACCCTCTTTCACACTATGGAAAAATGTTAAATTGGTTCTGTAGTCATTTTAAAAAGAACACAAACATTTCAGCTATGTAAGCATTACCTGTTTAAACCAAGTAGTGATGGACAGGAATTCACTAAGTGTCCCAATTGATTTAATGTGTCATTGAACTGTGATATGGAAATAAAGTTAATTAACAATATTTGAATTCCTCACTTTGCCAAATAGAGAAAACGCCATCCTGGGTCTGCTGCAGTGACACCATTCAGTCTTCTAGCAAGGCCAACTTATATTGAGCATCTTTATAGGCTACATGCTAACAATAGCCTATTTGTTGTTGAATTAATGATATACAATAGCTTCAGCACAGCAGGTATATTGGAGAAAAAGGAACTTTTCTGCACTACCTAATCAACAATGTACACATGAGGTGTGTTAGTTTGTTTACTAGAAGAAACAGAAGCAGAATTTCAGAAGACCAGCTGTTGCCTGTGATTTGCAAATAGTAAAAAGGTAATATAAAAAGTATATAAAAGATTTCATCTATTTTAGTCCTGTGAGAATACAGAAGAATTTACATATTACTAATTTTACTATTAGTGATAGTCTTTTTTGCACAACTTGTACAATAGGTAGAGGGTTAATAAGGTAAGAGAGCAAAAACAGAAATTCGGACAAGAAAGGATTTGAGACAGTGAAGGGACATGTCACCCATAGTTCCCAGTTCAGAGAAATTGCACCAAGCCTTTCTCCCCACACACACGCTCTATGCAGTCTTTTGATGGTTGTGATATTAATACACACACCATTAAGTGGTGGACAACATCCTTTGTAGTTTCCTTTCTCTGGCTTTCAATGTAATGGCCTCACACACACTCACTCAGCATTAGTGTTGTTTCTATGGTAATATTAGTAATCATGCAAATTCATGCAATACAGATTCATGCCTAAATAAGGGCTTTGACCGTTGTGGAAGTACATTTGTGTGTGTGTTTGATCAAAGAGATCATTCAACAGTGCATTTCCATAGTAATTTGATCCTCTGTGACAGTGGGTCTGTGTGGTTGATGCCCACTGAATTAATATAGTACAGTGTCTTCTATTCAGTTAAATGTAAAAATATATCCTGTTTTCAGATTTTCTGTATATTAAGGCTGAAATTGCTTTTATTGATGTACTTTTTTTCTCAAATGTGAGAACACTGGACCAAATTGAACTATTGATAATATTTATACTGTTTATGATCAACAGTGAGATTGAATGTGGACTTTTGCATATAAAAGCCTTCAGCACATTGGCAGTAGTTTTGCTGGTACATTTTGTACAAGTTAATTTTCTACTGCTACAGATTTTCAGCCTGTTTTGGCTGGAGTTGTTTCATGTCCGACATCTGCAGATGAAGTTAAATAATTCCATCGTAATTGACTCTGCCAGATTCTATCATTGCTTTACTAGAGTAGGTAATCAGCTTCTTACAGAGTATCCTGGTCAAGGACCAATACAGTGTGATATGTGTAAAGTTTTTTGTGCATATTTATGTCTCTTGAAGGTTGTAGATGCCATCCTGCCTCCTCTGACAACACTGGCTTTCAGCAGAAATGGTAAGAGAGATGGTGGGTCATTTTGAGAGAAGGAAGAGAGAATGAGACGTGGAAGGGATGGAGATGTGGAAATAGCAAAAAGCAAATGTCAGTATGGGAGCAGGGAGTGAGGAACAAAAAGGAACAGAGGACATTGCAAATAGGAAAGGGTAGAAGCGAAGGTTTAGAACGATAGGGGCGTCCTGATAGCCGAATGGTTAAGGTGCATACCTCGCAACTGCGATGTCCCCGGTTCGGACCTTCGTTCCCCTTGTTCCCTGTCAAACAAACAAAGGCAAAAATGCCAAATAGCAAAAATGCCAAGATAGATACTGTACATACATCCATAGAAGTGGAAAGATAGATAGGTGCATATTAGGAAGATGGATAGTAGATGAAGAAAGGTTTGTAGAGAAAAGTGGTGTCAAAGAAGATGGAAGATGGTGAGCAAGAGAGGCAAACCTTGAATGGTCATAAAATCTCTCCATTAATGAATTGCAGTGTCCAGTGAAAAGCTCCATTGTAATTATCCACTGCAGTGTTTTGGTTTTGGACCCTCAGTGAATCATTACAGCATGACAGAGTAGCAGTATGTTTTGTGGAGGCAAGGCAAGGCAGCTTTATTTATATAGCACATTTCAAACACAGAGGCAATTCAAAGTGCTTTACACAGGCAAAGACAAACATTAGAATGACATTCAAAACAATAAGAATAAAAATCAATTAAAATTAAATTAAATTTTAAAATGAGGTAAAATGAAATGAGACATAAAATAAAATACAATACATAAAATGGAATAAAATAGAGTTACAGTGCAGTAATAAGATGTATAAAAATAAAAGTGCATTAGAGAAACCAGTCAAGCAAAGGCACAGGAGAACAGCAGAGTTTTTAATTTAGATGTGGAGCCAGTTTCTCAGGGTAAAATGATGTCCTTGTTTTGTGTGGGCCAATAATACTGTGTTTCCTTGTTACTTGTTATCATTTCATGCTATGTTCCAAAAGAGCTTGTAACCTTGAATCCTCTTTTGATACTACATCTGTTTTTCTAAGTATGTTCTAGTATCTATGTATTTGTACTACATACTGTATAATGTAATGTAGTGTAACATTATACTGTCTCCCTTATGTCACTTGTTTGGAATGGCAATTATTAAGTTCAGTTTATTTGGTTATTTATGTAAATTTTAATAGGTTCAGAAGAAAGTTATTAGAGTAAAATACATTAATGTTCACACACCAAACTGGCCAAAACATGCCACTGAACATCTTGTTCCCTCAGAGCTCTGGTGACATCCTAAAAAAATCCTTTTTGGCATTTCCAAGTAAAGTAATGGTCATATAATGTTGTTACATTGTCTCAGCTAATATGTGTAGGCTCAAAAGCTACTACTGACTACACACACATACAGTATTCTAAACACTCCTGGTATAATATATTAATACACTCCCTCTTTCTCTGTGTGTGCGTTCTAGTGGAGTGGTCTGTGTTTGTTTTGAGGGTGCTGTCCGAACTCAGTCTTGTCCTGCTGGTCCAGGAGGGTGATGGAACAGAGGAAGATGAGGAGATGGAGGAAAAGAAAGAGAGAAGAGAGGAAGGAGGAAGGACAGCAGAAGGAAGCGATGATGGAAGCTCCTGTATTCAAATCTTAGCTCTCATCACTAAATCTCTGCTTCCAAGGTTGGTCAACTCTTGCCAAGTCTCGGCCTGACAGTGTCTCTGGTTTCCTCCTTTATTTTTTTGTTAAGAGTTATGGCTAGTATAGTATACATAGCATGTTTAACATCAAAACAACATAACCTAATTAATTGTGATATTTTAATACAATTAGTGTAAATGAGACCATCGTCAAAATTATTCCTATCCTCTGTTTTGTGCCAGTGGTATTATCGATTTTGTTTCTCAATATTAATACAATATTTCCTTTAACCCCCCTTTGACAACCAAGACTGTTCCATAAAGTCCAATCTAGTCCTTGGCTTATGCAAATGCCCCACTCTTAATTTCTAGCTGTACATACACGCAATATTCAAGCTCATAGAAGGTGATAATGTCAGAGCTGAGCTTTAGAGGAGGTAAGAATTTCTTGAAATGAAAACAAGAATATCCAACATCATAAATTCTACAATGATTATCTCATTTTCTTGGGGTTTCTTACCAGGTGACTTGTTATGTCTTGTTGTGGATACTAGTAATGTGGTAATGATTTATTGATACCTCTAGCACTTTAAAATGAAATGTATACTTGCATGTCTTGCGTCCTGCTTCTGTGGGTCCACGTCACATCATAGTACTTGTCAGATACAGCTAACTGACAAGCATCTGTCTTTATGAGTGTTGGCATCAAATGATCGTACAATATGTGTAGAGATGAGACAGACAAATGCAGTTTGCAGAAGTTCACATCATGACAGAGTAACACCAATACAAAACAGACGTTCACATTTGTGCCGTTTTTCTCACTTTCCTTCACATCCTCTGTGTGGATCTATACAGTCTCCTCCGATACCATATTATTTTTCATCTACCTTTTTAAAATGTTCTTCTGTCTCATGGTTGCCTCGTGTTAGCTTTTGTTCACCTTTATTTCCACCCGCATTTCTTCTCCTCACACTCATCTCTCCTCTTCCTCCCTCCTTTGCCTCTCAAATTCTCTCCTCTGCTCCTCTTCCCACACTTCCCTTTCTCTCCTTCTCCTATTATAACTCTAGTTCTCCCCTCCCCCTCTTCTCCACCCTTCTCTCCAGATCTGTTCCAGTTTACACTCTGTTACTAATGATCAGAACAGTACATGAATTATTAACACTACGAAAGCCAAATGTTGTACTCATGCATGTTTGTGTCTAGGTATGAGTCTCTTCTTCGAGCAGCAGAGCCTATCCCACTCTACGCACTCAAACTGCTGGTATCGATGACTGAACACAGCACGCAGATCTGCAGGTATGGTACACACAGGCATTCAATCAGTCACACATTGTAATACACAAAGTACACTGTGTATTACACATCCAATGAAGTAGTCCTATGTACAGCAGCACAAACTTACAGGAAAACCTGCTCTTTAGACACTGGTCAGCCTGTTTTTCTAGACATGGATCCACTTGTTAACATACAGTAATCCTTCTTATAACTAAAGTTTTATGTGGACAATATGTTTGTTAACTGGAGATTCTATCCAAGACCGTTTTGGTAGTATTAAAGTATTTTGCAGTCCTAGCAGGCACACACACAAATACACACAGGCACATTTTAGGCACTCTATGTGTAATGTTTTAATGCCAAGGCCAGTCATTCCCAGTTCAGCACTGTGAATCACTACTAACTGTTTCTTATTCACAACCACACACACTTACATACACACACAGAAATACACACACACACTTAGTGATTTATTTATCCACTATAGTACATACAGATTCATTCATTTATTTATTGACGTAGCTGATGCACATTCAGAGCTAATAGCAACATCAGCACAGCTGCATCACTGCAGGTAATCTACATTCAAGACCTTTTTCACCTCTCTTAAAGCCAGTGTTTTCTACATTAGTAATCAGTTTAGTGGCAGCATGAGGTGCTGTATCAGCTAAGATGTGTAAAGACTTGACATATTGTGCTGATATATCTTGGCACACTAGCTAGCCCTGAAGAGCTTTGTTAAAAAGTGTACCGCACACTCTTTAAATATACAACACTGAGACAAAATTATAGCTAGCGTTAAAGTAAAATTCACTACTGCATAATGTTGAAGTAATTCGCTATTCAGGAACTTAAAAACATGTCTTGAGGAAGCAGTCATCTGACACCAAAATAAAAAGAGGTAATGATGTGTTTCCTGGTTTGGTTGCATAGAGAATCTGCTGATCCCTAGGCTAACCATGAGATGACTCACCTGTGTGTGTGTGTGTGTGTGTGTGTGTGTGTGTGTGTGTGTGTGTGTGTGTGTGTGTGTGTGTGTGTGTGTGTGTGTGTGTGTGTGTGTGTGTGTGTGTGTGTGTGTGTGTGTGTGTACAGGCATGCGCTCTCTCTCGTGTGTGCTGGATGTGTGTTTGATAGATGTGTTCTGACAGCAGCTGTCAGTAAGTCTTGATTCTCTGGTCATCTGTCTTCTCTTTTCAACTGTTGACAGAGACAGAAAGTGAGTGTGAAAAAAGAGGAGGCAGAGAGAGAAAATGGGGTAGGCAAGAGGTGGATGGAAGGAAGTATACAAGGAAGCAGTAGGAAAGAGATGGCAGGGAGATTGATTTAGATGGATAGAGAAAAGGGTAACATTGGGAAGGAGAGAAAATGTTGACAAAGGGTGGGGGACAAGGAAAGAAGGGGTGAAGTGTTAATGATCACCTCCTTGTTCCGAAGAGAAGGCGAGTAAAAGTAGGAGATAAAGGGTGCAGTTTCCCTCACGAGCAGTTGTTTCAGCTGTAGATCAGCCAAGTTATGGAATCAGTAGCCTTTTATAGCAAAAAGTAGTTGCTACCTTAGTAATACAGAATTTATCTTCAAACTTTGTTGGCTGTATTTAATAAGGCAAGCTACCTACTACTTATCTACTTCAGCAATAATAACTCAACAAACCTCTTATCACTAATATCCCACTCTCCTTCCATCTCCACCCATCCGTCCCTCCCATCCTCCCAGAGTTCACCCTCATAGCTGAATATGCCCCTACTTCTCTTATCAGTAATATTACCCCCTCTCGTCTCCATCCTTCTCTTCCTTCACCTCTCCTCATCCCCTTATTTCTTTTCTTGACATAAGTAGAGTGACGTGAACTTTTCAAATTGGTGTCAGCACTCTTCTCTCTACATCTCTGTTTTTCTCTGTCTTTTTCCTCTGACATTATTAACAATATTTTAAATTTTTTTCTCCATCTCCCTCATTCTTTTTCTCTCACCATCTCTAATTTATTAACATTAGTCCACATTTCTCTCTTTCTCTGTGCCCTCTCTCCACAACTCTCCCTCCATCACTGCGGTTATACAATCAGAAATTAAATTGCCTGGGTCTTGGTTAGATAAGTGTGGCTATGAAGCCAGTCGAGCGGTAATTAGATGGTAAATTGGGGACATTAACGTTGGGAAGGCAGCCTGCTGTTTCTCTCTGCATTATCACAGCCCAGACACACCTTCAAACAATTACATTTACTATGACCTTTAGCTGAAGAACCTTATGCTGTGTGGTTACATGTGTGTGTGCCCAAGTATGCTTCAGTGTCCTTATATGTCTGTCTGCCAAATGTATGTGGATGTGGCCTTGCCCTTTCACACATGTCCTGCATGTATCAGGTAGTATTTTCTCTTAGTTTAACTTGGTTGGCTATTGTATTGTGATTGTAGAAGAATCTCTATCTTAACTCACAATTCTTCTTTTCTTTTATCATTAGTTAATAGCTTGACATAGACTCAACCTTGCAAACCATTACATCATCAATTTCATTTGGAGTCCTAAGTCTCTCTAGAAAAGTGGAATCATTAGGTGTTAACAACACCAAGGTGGTCATTTTCACATGCTAAAAGTCTGTAATTGCATGTAACAGTCTGTTTTACTGGGCTGCTCTCTGTTGTGAATAAATGCATGAAAAAGTATTTTAAAATATTCTTTAGATGATACAGAAACTCATTAAGGTGTGTAATTTTTAAATAATTGGACCATCCTCTAGGGAAGAACTTTCCACTGCCTTGTGATATACAGTAGATATTTGACTAAAACTTACAAATGCTATGATATAATCTCCTGACTTTATCTTTGGTGTTTATTATCTTTTCACTTGAAATAACAAGGTCCACAATGCCCTTTCAAAATCATCCAAAATTAAGCTTTAGAGCTACAAGTGTAGCTGACAGCCGAATTGCATGACTAGTCGAGCAGAGGTTAATCTAGCTTAGTGTTTGTCCATATTGTGATGGTTTTTATTTTGTTGTGGTGTTTATTGGGATGTTATATTCTCTATTATAAAGCTAATACTGATGTATGACTAATGCAGTAATAGTTGTCTGATCTGTGTTTGTTCTGTTACAGGCGGTCTGTTGTGCTCTGGTTTGTTCAGTGTCTGGTGTTGTGTTCTGTGTCTATTGATGTATGGCAGGTAGTTTAAAGGTGGTCCAGTTTGTTATGTCGTGCTGGCCTGGCCCGTCCTCTCATCTCTCAGCCTGTCACACACCTAATGGGAGGCCATCCATCACATCTACAAATACAAACACATACACACTCAGACACACTCACATGCACACACACACATGCACACTTAACCCCTTCATAAATGGCCTAACATAGGGTACAGAGTATATATAGTGCATCATTGATCTCTGGATTTATTTATCATGGCAAGTAAAAAAACAGCTACTACAGAGATATAGTCTGTGTCCAGACCTCCATGTTTCTACAAGCAACCTGCTCCTATGGTGAGAGTTCTCATAGATGATGGAGATGGGAACTGTTCAATTAAAAAGAAACATCTTTTCAATGCATTTGAAGTGGTGCGCTGATGGCAGCAACTCAGTTATGGCCGACCTCAAGAATAAGGCATTCAACAAAAAACATCCCTTACATGACTGCGTTGTAGGTCAAAATATCTTTATTAATCTGATGTCAGATAAGAATAGAAAGACTCATTCAAGGTAACATACATGGCAGTGTATGCCAAAAAATGGTTAAATGTAACAATTCTAATGTTGAAGCAGATTTATTGCATGAAAATTAGATTAAATACATGACCCCCTGAAGCCTGGAACTACTGTTTGGTCCTGTAAATCGCAGTTTCTTTTTCAGATGCTGATGGTTTTGCCCAGAAGTTGGTATAATGGTGTGGGGAATATTTTCTCAGCACGCATTAAGATAAAATGAAACTGGTATTGATTTCTGTGTAAAAAGTAGGTTGCAGGACTGCAGCAAAAGTAATCAGATGCAACAAGGAAAAGACAAAATGTATCTCAGCCCACATATCGAACATAAAGTGGGCAACTGACCAGTAAAAGAAAAACATTCAAGAAGTAAAAAGGGAAAAAGTTGTGAGCACTTGTTTACACCCTTTGATGGCAATTTGTTTGTCTTTTTGGCTGACCATATGCATTTCTACCGGAACATCTAACTTTTATTAAATAAAGACAGCCTCCCAGTAGATAAACCATCATTCTAAGATGGCTCCAAGAACATCACATTAACTAAAGTTCAGTCCCTGTTCAGAGGTGGAACGCAATGTTTGCTGCTGAAAAGTCCATAGAAAATGATAGACACTGTTGAATCAGCTTGTTTAAATAAAGATTTCCATAAGTGGTCTGATGCCTGCCAGACAAGCTATAAATCATAGTTAAAATGAAGACAGATCATTTGTCGGGCTTTGTTACCTTCAGCATATTAAAACCAGTCTGACTTCAGCTGGCTTTGTTCCCATTTCAGCCTAAATTCTTTCTTACTTTCTAATGCACACATACGCATACACACATACACAAGGTGTGTGTGCGTATGTGTGTTGACACTCCAACCACACAGTAAGTGGTTGCAAATCAAAGAACCTTAATCAGTAAGTAGACGGAATGTCATTGCTAATATAGACATCCATCTCTCTCTCTCTCCCTCTCTCTTCTACTCTCTCAGCTTTTCTTCTAGTTTTTCCAATGTGGATTCATCCACATCACTTTTTTGTTTTCACATCTTCTCTTCCCAAATCTTCTCCCCTCTCCTCTTATCTTACCCTTCCTTTCTCCTCTTCGCCAATCTCCTCTTACCTCATCTTCGCCTTAACTCTCATCTCCTCTTCTCTGTATCTTTCCCTCTCCTCTCTCACCTCTTCTCACTTCATCTGCTCTCATCGTGTCTTCTGTTTTCGTCTCTCTTCTCTCCCCAATTCCACTGGTACCAGACAGGAGTCGTTGTAGTGGAACTCCTACCTTAATGATGATGAAACAGCCCAGTTTGTGTGGATGTGCGCGCGTGTGTGTGCGTGCATGTGTGAACAGTGCGGTGAATTGCCTCTAAATTAAATTAATTTCTCATCCTCGTCTTTCTACCTCTGCTCCAATATGTATTTTTTTCTTTCCTTTTCAGGTTGATCAAACACAGTAGGATCCTACCAACGGTCTTTCAAGTCATTATGGTAAGAAACCAATCTCACTTAATCAATTAATCAATTATTATTCAGCCATTCAGCAAATTACTTGGTCATTCAGTCAGTCAATGTATCAGTCAGTCTGTTAAATAGTCTTAAAATCAGCTAATCCAACACAGTTATCACAAACTGTATTATTTTGTGGCACTTCTGCTGTATTTTATTACAGCTTTGTTGTATTCTGCCTCCTTCCTTCTCTTTCCTCTCTCACTCGGTCCATCTAACCCATATAGATGTATTTATGTAAATTAGTCTAAGTGGTGTTGACCTATTAGAGGGCTGGTGTAATTGACTGGCAGGTCAGCCATAGAGAGGAGGAAGGGTTAATAGTGAGAATATGAACTCCACTATTAAGATCCCACACAAACGCACAGCACTTGTCTCTTATCAACGAAGCATAACAATGTTTCCAGTAAACAATTTATTTCACCTGACCCTTTTTGCATATGCACAATTTAATGAACACAAACACATACAGTACAGTCTGTTTTCAGCAAACCAAAACACTTGCTGCAGCAAACAATTTATGGTTTACACACACACACACACACACACACACAGTCTCTCACACATACTCATTAAATAATCAGTGTTCTGCATGGCTGCCTGTCCAGCCGCAACTAGCTGATGCAGAATGTTAAATACTGTTATCCAACAGCCTGATTAACTCCTCTCCTGATTGTTTACTCCTGTCTGAACCATTCATGTCAGGATCCATTAGTGCTGTCTGTATTGCTCACGTTCGGATTGATTTATGCTGCCTGAAACACTGTGATCGGGATTGATTACACCTGTCACTGGTGATCACACTTGTCATGGAGAAACTCACCTAATTGTATTTGTCTAGATGATGAAGTAGTTCTGCTTCAGACATGAAAGGACTTCAGGAAGCTGGCGAGACCATGGTTTTTTAACTGGTTGGTTGCTGTGCCTGAGGAGGCAGAAGACTGATCAGAGTGGGTTGCAGTCAAATACTTTTACAAATCCTGCCTCACTTATGCTGTACATTGTGTAGATACACCACGAATACACGTTGAATGCTCTATGAGTTAAGGTGCAGGACAGTGAGTGACTAAGTTTAAATTCACTTTGGTTCATATTGCTCTTTGTCAGGTTTATGCTTTCAGTGATGTACGGGATAGTTCTTTCACGGCTTATTAGTCCATAAAGATCAAAATAAATTAGCTTTGTCATTTGTTGTTACTGACAGGCAGGTTGTCCTAGGTGTGAATTGATGTCATTGTCTTCAGCCTCAGGCTACTGCGCATGATGAACACCAGCCAGGCTTATCAGCCTGTACTCAGATCACACTGATGCGCACAGACCCCGCAGGCAGAGCTGGTGAATCTCTGACAGGATCAAATAGCGAAATGAGGGCAGGAGAGCAGGAGAAGTGAATTACTGTAGGAGGAAGGACAGAAGGTTTTGTAAGGAGGAGAAAGAGAAGAAGAAGAGCGTAAGGGGAGGAAAAGCAAAGGACGAAAAGGGAGAGGTTGAGGAGATAGTAGTAAGAGGAAATTGGGGACTACAGCCTTGCTGCTTATTTCTTTTCAAAATCAATCCATTATCACAGGTCACAACTACACCATCCTCTAATAGACAGAATTTATTCGATCCTTTGCCCAACATTGTGCTCAATAGGTAAAATGTTTGATTCTTCTCAGATAGAACATCTAATTCTTCTCTGTGTTTCCCATGTGAAGAACTATTTGGCAATATTGCTGTGTTTCTGACAATAGAAATGTCATGAACACTGGTCAAATATGTTACATAGTACAAAATTGACCTGTAATAACAACAAAAAGAATATTTGAAATAGGTTGTTTTAAGTGACAACAGTCAAGTCAGTTTTAATTATATAGCCCAATATCACAAATCACAATTTGCCTCAAGGGGCTTTACAGTCTGTACACCCTTGATTCAAATGAGGGAAAAACTCCTTTTAACAGGGAAAAACATTGACGGTTCAGTCCATAAAACATGGGAAACATGCTCATTATTATAAAGTAGCTTCACTGATAATTCAGTAGTAACAAGAAGACTTACGTCCAATAAACTGAAGACCTGCTGAATTGGTAAACAAGTGAAATTTCAGGACAAAACAGACACTTTCTATGACAAAATGATGATAAATAAATCCCATCAGTTCACGTTCAAGTCAATTTTTTTCACTTGCTGGTTGGCTTCTGTATTGTGTGGCCCACACTAGTTATTATTGACCTTGTATGCAATGCGGGGTGTCCTGCCAACATTTCCACAGATGTGTACTTAATGGCAGGCTTTGGGAAAAACTGATGCCTGGGTTGCAGTTGGCCCCTGGGACAAATTCACAGCAAGGCTGACTTTGCCACATCGTGTCCAGCTCTCTTAATACATTCATGGTGCAAGCCTCTAGGGGCAGCACTGGGCAGAAGGCGTAAAACCCCTAACTGTATCACTGAAGCTCATATAAGACATACAGTATTTAGGCAACTTACTCTGTATAAGTAAAGGTTCTAGAAACAGATAAACATGGGGGTTGATAATTTGGAACTAAAGCTTCCAATTTTGGGCCTGGGTTTGTGTGCAAGTACGTAGGTTTTTGATAAATTCAATATGCTGAAAGATTTATGTTCTCAAAACAGATTCAAAGGTTGATTGTGGTCAGTAATGGTGTGCTTGTGTTTTTAAAACAAGTCATTAACTCTTCATGCCCCACAAGGACACACACAGACACACACACACGTTGACAGAAAACTTTAAAAGTAACCAGGAAGATTAACAGTCCTCCCCTCCCGCACTCATCGTCTTAAGGATAAGAGTGCTGTTTATTGTGTTGTGAGTTTAAGGTGTGATGAAAGACTATGGCTTCATCGATAAACTCTACTCATCGTGTGTGGAAGTCCACTACCTTACTTCTATTTACATTATCCATCTCAAGTCATCACATTTAGTTTGATGTTAGTGGAGTAAAGAAGACCTTTGACTGTGGACTAATTATGAAATACAAGATGTTGTTAGCTGACCTGTAACTTAGTTATCCTATGTCTCTTCCACTTACTTTCTTTAGGCTAACAGTAGTAATGTTACCAGTGGGATGGTCCAGAATGCAGTCGCCTTGCTGTGTAATCTTAGTGGAGACACAGTCTTGGACCTGGAGCCCCCATTCCAACAAGGTACAGTATGTCTGCATCTGTATGTATGGGGAGAGGGAAGATTTAACTTTTCTCTGCTTTGAAAAAAAAACCTTTCTATTATTACTTTAATTATAAGGAAGGGATAGTAAGGCACAAAGCTCACGCATGTAGGGATGCAGTCTAAATCTAGCATTAGAGAATGAATGAAGTAAATTAAAAGCAAGAAAACATTTACAAACACTGTGTTTGTGTGTGTGTGTATGCAAATGTTTCAGGACACACAGTTCACGCTGTAATTGCAACTCTCAGCAGCAATGAAAATGCAACACAATAATACTTGCTTTCTCAAATTTCTATTTAGGACTGTGTTAATTTCTCTCTCTGTCTCTTACTTTCACTCATCATTTTGTGTCTCATTCTGTCTATCCATCTTTTCCTCTGCACCCCCTGCCTACCCAAAACCACCACCATTATCACCCTTTCCTCTCCCTTTATTTCCATTGGGTCAGCAGTGCAGCAGATCAGTAGTCAGCATCATTATCATCCAATCAGCTCTCCTCTCAACAAGAAACTGTCAACCCAGCACTAATACTGGCCGGGCAATTAAAGCTATCTCCCTCTCCTCTCCTCTCCTCTTCCTCTCCTCTCCTCTCCTCTCCTCTCCCTTTGCTTACTCTGTTGCCCTTTGTCGTATTAACTTGTTCTCCTCCTCTTGTCCCTCCTTTTCCTCTTCTCCTACCACCTACTTTTCCAATCTACTCAGCTCACATCTTGCCCCATCATATCCTCTCCTTCCTTTCCTCTGTTCCGAATTTTACCTTCTCCCCTATCCTCTATTTTGGGCTCCTCTGCTATCTTCTCCTCTCCTCTTTTTCCCTTCTTTTAGTTGTGGTTCCCTCCAGATCAGTGTGGCGATGGCAAGAAAGAAGGGAGAGGGAGGGAAGAGGAGAAGGGAGGAAGCGTGTATAATTGGCTTTTTAAGGTGTGACAGAGAGAGGAGGGGAAGGGTGGTGTGTGAGCGTGTGTGTGTTTGTCTGTGTGAGTGTATGTGTTGGGAGGCAATGAAATAGACAGTGAAGAAGAGCAAAATAGGGAGGTGTTTTTTTGTGCTTGTGTGAATGTATTTGTGCTTATGCTTCTGAGTATGTGGGAAACTGAGAGGAGATGTATGTGTATGTGGGGGCGGTGGATGCAGGAGCACCCAGTGTGTGTGTGTGTATTTATGTGAGTGTGTGTGTAAGAGAGAGAGAGAGAGAGAGGAGATGAGGTTTATAATTGGGCAGATTTGCCTCCAACTGAGATAATACCCCCTGGGGAATGAAGACAGAGGGAGCAAAGAGAGAGAAAGGCAGAGATAGGGAGGGAGAACAGAACAACAGAAAGAAAAAGAAGATGGCAAAAAAGCATGAGAGTGAGGAGAGAGGGAAAAGATGATAAGCCAGGAAAGCAAAATGGGAGGTAAAAAGGGTAGCGGAGAGGTGACAGAAAGGAAGAATGGGATACACAGAGAGAGAATGTGGTGCATTTTGGTGAGGAGACAGAGAGAAGGCATGAGATGATAGAGGAGAAAATTTGAGGTTGAAGTGAGGGACTTTTTGATATAGGGAGAGATGGTGAGAGGCGGGAGGGGAAGAATAACTTGATGGGGGACCAAGAGACGTATCCTAAACAAAGTTCTTGATTGTGGATGGCTCAGTTTTAATTTGTGAACATGTAGCAGACTGATGTAGAAAGTCTTGGTTGTAATCTGATTGTATAAGGATATGTAGCCTAGAGCTTCTCTACTGAGAGTGAGTTTGAGACTCATTTTGTAGGCACATAGATTTGATAAGGATATCTAAAAATCTAGAGCATTTAGAGCAGCAGAAATTCACAAATGTTCACATCCTGAGCAACCCCTGAGTTTGGTCTTAGGCTGAAGTGCTGACAAGGTGTCAGTTAATTAAAGCATGCTTGTAATTAATTAATGAAGTCTTCTGGGGCTCCGTGTGTCTTCAGAATCCTTAAAGGTCTTTGAGGTTCCTCTCTGGGTTTGATCCGCCACCAATCCTTGTTATTTCTCTTGACCTTCTGTGAGAAGCTCAGAGGAATTTTTTAGGTAATTGCCTCTGTGCCAGTGTTATCTAGTTTCTGTGGAACTTGCATCTATAAATTGCCATTTGAAATTGATTCAGGTTTGGGTTAATTTCCCCAAACGGTGTCT
Source organism: Macquaria australasica (assembly GCA_005408345.1). Lineage (NCBI taxonomy): Eukaryota > Metazoa > Chordata > Actinopteri > Centrarchiformes > Percichthyidae > Macquaria > Macquaria australasica. Next base: position 100,097 of record SEMN01000062.1, read on the forward strand.
AAAAAATTCTATAATGGTTCTACCGTGTCCATACGTGTCCAATCAATAAGAATGCCCCCTGGCTTAATTTATACCACAAAGATCTGTCTTCCATATTAATATTTTCATATTAGCAAGCACCCAAGAGGTCATTGGATTGACAGTTCTACATAATGGCAATCAATAAGACACTTTTGACAGTAAATGTAAGCTGTTTTGCAGTGTGACTTGAGTTTACGTTGTACATAGATTGCATTGATACCTGTGCAGTTTGCATTGCAGTCCGTGGATACCTGTGAAAAGTTATTGATTTATAAAGATTTGTAATATTACGGTATTACGAATAAGCAATCATAACATATCAGATATTTACATATTTAAATATGTGGCAATGCGATGATCTTTTCCTAACCTTAAACCCGACCACATTCTTTAACTAATAACTAATCAGTTTTAGTTGCCTAAACTTAACTAGACCTTAACTTTAGGGGTGGTAGATCACAAAAGGCAAAAGTTATCTTTGGAACAGTCATATGGGACATTTTGGAAGGCATTGGCAAGCAACCTGTTTTGTCATTTGGGTATGAGGTCTGTTTTGGCACTTTTTTTTTTTTAAGTAGAATGCAAAAGTTTGGTGACAGTTTTGCTGCTGGCCTCTGCCCTCTTGTAGATTCAGTCGGGTTGTGTTCTTGACCAATGCATGAATGCTTAATACTGAGTGCACTACAGAATACGGTGGTAAGGGTCACGTATATTAGTCATATGGTGGGACCAAAATCACATCACATCACATCAATATGGTGAATGAAATCATTTGCACTTAGGTATTCCGTAAGCCCATCAAGCACACACGACATGATTTGACCATGCTATGCTTCACTCTATCCTTGAAGAAGACTAACCCAGATGCTGCATACATTATTGGGGAAAATCACATTATTGAAACTATGTACACCCTTTAATTAAACTTTATTTAAATTAACTGAAACAGTATCCATTAGTCATATGTTATCAGTTTAGTAGAGGTTTTTCTGTCCCCAGAATTAATTTGCTTAGACAGTAATGCTCTGAGCCATCCATCCTGTTGATTCCCAATAGAACTCATTTTACAGTGGTTTATAATAGATGATACTGCAAAGCATTGTAGAATGTCTGTTTTTAACCTAGTTAAAGTCCAAACTCCAAAATAGGACAGAGCACAATGGTTTTCACTCATAAATTACTCATCCAGTCTTAAAATGAGCAAGTACATATGTGACATTTTAAAAATGTACTTGTTAGCATTGACTTAATGAAGTTGCTATCCCTATGATTACCCTTAGTTATGTCCTCACCTCACACACAATGTGGAAGAGATGCATACACGTCCAACATTGTATGATTCTCTTATGAAGTCCCTGTTGAGATCAATACAGTGGCTGTTGTACTATATGATGATCATGTGTGCAACGACACCAAGTGCATATCCAACCGCACTTGCTATTTTCATTCAGTTCTATGAATAGAAGGGTCATTATGTCAGCTGCTCACATAAGTCTTTAAATTATTTTTCATGGAACTTTGTGAATTGTTTGTGCTCAGTGCATTCCCAGGATGCCTCTGTCTCCCACACTCCTGATGATTTGCACAGCTTAATTTGGGAAGCTGTCTAGAATATGGGGTTAAAAGCACACAATCTTTAAAGTTTGCAATTATTTTGCAGCAGCTAGTTGCTTGTGGTGCATGATTTAATCAAGGGTACCCACAGAGGGTCAAGCATGCAGAAATGTCATGTGCATTGGAAATGCGCAAAATCTTAAATTGGAGACTGCAGCTTGAAAATGTGTACCTGTCCTATTGCTTTCAGATGACTAGGGATTCAGTCAGCTATCTCACTATCTATCAATCTACAATGCAGAACACACTCTGCTCAGATTCCTTTTGTAGTATTGATGTGGCTCTAAATGTCTCTTCTGGTTGAAGTAATTTGTTTATTAATCTGTAAATGCATTTTGCCATAGCTGGTGAAATTCAGTCAAATGAGTGGCATTGTACTAAGAACAAGGATGGTCCTCGGTTGTCAAATCTATGAGCATCGTCAGTGACCTAATGTTATCTGTATCACTGTAATCTCACATAGTCCTAGTGTGTTTACAGTGACTCACCAAATATGTAGCAGTTTTATCCCCTAAAAAAATACAGGCTTAGTGATTTGTGTTTTTGGTCTGTGATCAGACGTGTTTTGTTTGGATGGAACAGCTGGTCTAATCAAAGTACAGTGACGCCATGAGAAAATCAATTTCGACAGGTGCTTTGACAAGTCACAGAGTACTGCCAGTGTGTGACTAAAGATTGAAAACACTAGATGCATTTGGAAATAATGTTGGGTATGCTTCAAATTCCCTTTCTAATTTCCAGCTTTAACTACTTCCTCAGCCCTGTTGTAACCCTCCCCTTCCAATAGATGTTTTCTTAGTCTTTGTAGCCCATTTGAAATCAATGCATAATGTGACTTTCGTGGATTAATTGTAGATATTTTTAAGGATTCTACTGTGCTGTAACTTTTTGGAAATGTGTCCTGTCAGCCTAGTCATGGTAGAATGTGTATAGAGTGGAAGCATAAAAACCTACATATTGGCCTGTTTAGTGCTGTTTTGTCTACAAAAAACTGTAGCAGATTATAATAGCAATGAAAATTAAGACTATTTTTATATCCTAATAGTCCATATCATCACCAGTTACAAGCACAGTCTGTGCTATGTATATTCCCAATATGTGTATATGCTTTAAATGTTTAGTTAGACAATCAAAGAGTAATTTTAGTTTTCATTAATTATGCAGCTATAAAGCCTGGTTGATAAGTGACTAAAATATCGGGAAAGTTTCAAGAATTTATTTGATAGAAGTTTTTTTTATTTCTTCATGATTTGGTAAAGATGGCTGTGTATAGTGATGGCAGCTATTCTCAATAGATAATAACAGAATAATATTAACATACATGAGTATCTATCTAGAACAGAGTTTTCATCTGAACAGGACTGCATTGTCGGATCACATTAACAGCAGAAGAGGTCTTTGTTTGACTGAACAGTCCAAAGTAGAGCAATCTGTTTATTTAATTATGAGGCATGACAAAGCAACAGTACATCTCACTGACAGCAGGCTAGCTTAATAGCTTTCTAGTGTCTGCAGTGTTGCACTTTCACTAACAAAAATAAACACACACACAACGTCTACATTCTAAATAAAGATCTGTTGGAATAGAAAATAACACTGGGTGTATTTTCCCAAGTGAAGACAGTGATTTAATTCATTTGTTATTTAACTGTTACTTTTTTGTGCACAGAAATATAAATCAAGTAAAACTTTGGACTTATTGATAGGCACAGTGTATATTTACTGGGACATGTGACATGTCAACATAGTCAGGGCCTAATCTATCCAGTCTTCAATTACACACAGAGATGTGTTGCATAGATCGAGCTGCAAAATGCAGAGTATCTGATGTGTCATGTTAAATTTTAATGAGCAAAGGAACATGGTTTTTCACTTCAGTAAGAGCTATTTATTCATGGTTTAGCAAGGGTTAGCAGCTTTACAACATGTTCCACATTGGACAGTTTTCTGAAGGGGATAGAGTGAGGTGAGAGGGAAGAAAAAGAGATACGAAGAGAAGAACAGATTGTATTTTTAGATGAGCATCTAAATTGAGTTGTCTTTTGTTGTTGCTGCTTGTGTTACCATTCTGTGGACTCGGGTGTGTTGATACTATCAGATTTTCACAGATGAATTCAACCCGCACATCTTCGAGTTCTGTTTAAATAGTTAAATGTCAAATTCAGCTATTTTTCTCTGCTGGGCAAATTGGTGACAATGTAATGCTAATCGACTTAAGAGGGAGACTGTCCCTCATGATGTGCAGGAGCTATCGATCCACTGTGGAGTCGAACCAGAGCCTGCAGCTACAGATATTTACTCAAGTCAGGCTCACGTATACTGTTATGTTTTATACTTCTGACATACATGTAGGAGAGAGAAGGTGTGTTGGTTGTTTGGAATGTAGAGTTAGGTTGGTTTGATTGGTTACAATCTATGATGTGAGTTCACATTAATGAATTAATGAGCTTGTAAATTTGATATTTCATAATGACAAGGGAGAGACATGTTACCTGTGCAATGTTTACACCAGAGTGTAAAAAGATTTGTTACTAACCAAGTCATTGTATCCAAAAATCCAGTAACTGTATCCAATTACTTTTCTTCTACTGCACAGGCCTAATAGAGGTGGTGGTGAGCACCCTCGCAGAAGCTGCACTAGTCCACCTGGATGGAGAGGGGCATGCTGGGAGGAAGGCCTGCCATCTTGTGTTGCAAGCCCTTCTGGAACTGCTTCACAACATCCTAAAACAAATGTCTGTTGTAGTCCGCTCCGCACTGCAGGTATGAACACTCAAGCACAGCTAATGAGAACAAGAAAGTCACTGCCTTCTCGCTAACAACGGTCACCATGCTGCCTTTGAACAAGACATGGAACACATCAGAAAATGCACTGAAAAACACTGTAACCTATAGCACGATCATTCAGTTCTTAAATGTATTAGACCTGTATTTCAAAGTATGCCCTACCCCAGTAACATAGATTATGGTCGGTTGCTTGCAGTCTCTACTACAGTGAGTGTTGTATTGGGTAATTTAAGAAAAAAATATTCTCAAAAGGAAACAAATTGAGGCTCTTTGAGTAACTTAACAAACTAAATGCGCGCCTCCTCACCTCATCTTGCAAGTTACAAAGCTATAAGTTATAACTTCAATATTATATACTTCCAAAAATCACTGCGTTGCTACAGTCCTCGCAAAGAAATCCTTAACATCCATAATGGCTTGTCTTGTATTTTTTAATGTTTTTTAAATGGTTGTTAGCCATGTGTCACTTGTTTTGCTATATCATGTTACATTGGTCTTTATAGGCTGGTGCATTTCCCACATTGATTCACTATTTACGAGTTTCATCTCTGTTGAGCACAGAATCACCAGCAGAATCACAAAGTCAACTCCCTCAAAACGTTGCCCTTGTATCATGTCCCTAAAGGCGTGTGCGTGTGTATGTGGGTGTGTGGGTCCATTGATGTGTGCAGTGGAAGCTAGCAGGTTTAAGCAACTGCAATATTGAAGTTGTGGACTCAGGAGAAAGCGGATGAGGTCCCGAGTCCGTGGGACACAGACACACACACACACACACACACACACACTCACTCATACTCACAGGCATACACAGAGGAGCCTGTCTGGCTATGTCCCTGCGGCCTCATTATCACCACTGGCTTTGTCCTCAGCTTGCCTCCCTACACACACAGACACACACTCACATACGCTCACATACACACCAGCCCCCATCTCCCCATACGTGCACCCCAGCCCAACGCATACATATTAATGCATGGATAGGGGGGTGGGGGGACTAAAGGGGAGGCAGGGTAAAAGACTGGGTGGAAGAGAGAAGGACAGAAGCGGGAGAGGGAAGGATGGAGAGATAGAAGGAGAGACAGAGATGGAAAAGGGAGCAAGCAGAATGTGCAGCGGAAATCAATTCTGCGAGAAATGCAAAGCTCATTAAAAAGAGAACTTCTGCCCAAACCAAATTCATTTGGGTAATAAGGTCTGATAAGGAGAGAGGACGTGACTAGACCACTCTCCCCAAACTATTACTCCGATGGTCAAGAGGAGAGAGAGTCAGAGATTATATATACTACAGAAGAAAAGAGAGAGAGAGAGAGAAAGCATAACAGAGAAGAACTGACTTTGGGAAAGAGAGAGAGAAAATATGTGCCAGTATTAATCACATTATTCCACCGCTAATTGGCCTGAAGTTCCACTATAGGCATGAACTGAACTAAAATAAGCCAAAGTGAGGGACAGAGGTGCTAATGAAGGGGGACAGAAAAAAAGGAGGAAGTGAGAAGACCGTCTTAATGAGATGCAAAAGGGACTTGATGTGACAAATAAAGAAAATTGTTCAATCTGTGTTGTCGTGAACACATCTTATGTTAAAGAAGGGTTAAAATAGCACAACATATGCCGAAAAACTATTTCCTCTTTTAGTCTATTTATCAGTGTGTCTTTCTCTGTCTGTCTCAGTCTGTCAGAATCTGTCTTGGCAGGTCTCTGGATCCATCATTATTGACTGTCAAATCTCTATAAATGATTTAACGTGTGTGTGTGTGTGTGTGTGTGTGCTTGCTTGCGTGCGTGCTTGCGTGTGTGTGTATAGAGCCAGAGGCTATCTTGTCCAGCAGTAGTGATGGAGGCAGCAGAGAAGCTGCTCCTGGAAAACCGACCCCTGAGCCAACTCAGCACACACCTCATTCACATGGTGAGACCAACACTCACAGAGCCTGTGTATGTGTGTGTGCACACGCGTGTAAATGCCTTGCATGCATACATAAATATTTTCTGTTTGCTCCTGCATGCATGTTTGCGTACTGTATGTCTAAATGTATGCCTGATACAGCGAGACAAAATGTGTATGTATGCTTATTTATGCGGGGAAGTGTCTGTGTGTGTGTGTGTGAGAGAGAGAGAGAGACTGATCTGGTTATAAGATAAGATAAGCCTTTAATTGTCCCACAGCGGGGAAATTTTCATATTTATGTGTATTTATGTGTTTCTTTATGTTGTGTCAGGGTATGTCAGTGTCAGTCTCTGGGTATGATTGTGAGTAATACTTGTATTAGTTAGCAGGCTGAGTGATACAAGTAAAAATCAACACCTTATGCAGCACTTTCCCCAGCTGCTAATGCCCAAAACAGTCACTTCCTGTGAGTGTGTGTCAGTGAGATTTTATAAGCCTTATCATATCCCAGTTGGTCCTACAAATTAGTTTGAACTGTTTATAACAAAATAGTTTGATCTTAACCTAAGTGCTGTTTAGTAGGTAAATTGCAGGACATCTAAAATAACTTTTCATCTGAAGGTAAAACAGTGATTTCATAAGGGAACGACACCAATTCTGTAAAATTAGACAAATTTTCACTAACAACTGATGAATCTATTAAGACCAGTAAAACCATCTTCCACTGTTACAGCTTCCTCCCAGACTAAATATGTCAATTCTTAAACCTACTCCGATGTCTGACTGCACTGTAAAGAGCAACACTATTGATCAAGCTTGTTAGCTGTCTTCCAAAGCAGTATGTATATCTCTGTTGTGGTAATGAAGGTAATCAAGCAGTAAACTATTTTCAAAGAGACAAGTAAAATGCTTGGACTCTGTCTAATTCCTTCAACCAGTTCTGTTAAAGTAGCCAAGTTACAGGTTACATTGTTTTCTGCAAACGTACTGACATGCTACATGTGATTTCAGTGTAGGATTCTTAGATAAATGCAGTATGCACCTTGCACATTGCCTGTCTGTTTGATACAGATGATTATTCTAGTTTAATGAAGTAATTATACTATAGTTATTACAAATATTAATCCCAGAAATCTGCAGAAAAGGCTCTTACATCTGCAAGTACCAGCACAGAAAGTGATGTAATCTGAAAAACAGGATGCTAAGAGTGGACACAGTCTTGGCCTTTCTACTGAGAGAAATGTAGAAATGTTATCGCAGTAGGTGCTGGAAAGGAAAGTGGGAGGAGGAGGAGAGGAGGTCTCAAGGGACAGAGGTAGAGGTTTTTACTTATACTTGACACATTGAGTGTTGGGTGGGCGTCAATGTGAGTGGTTGTGTATGAGAGGGTGGGGGGGCAGCTGACACACCCCTGGCCTCTGCGCTGCCCCTTTGCCCCATGGGAGATTAGTGGGATAGAGAGAGCAGCAGCGTCAATATGATCCCTGAATCTAATATCATTAAAACTGCAAAACTTGGTTGTGTTAAAAGAATACAATTCTAAAGAGTAGTGGGCTAATTATTGATGCATGGTAAAGTATGATGATCTACTCAGTGCATTAAGTTAATGGATTTGGCAAGGGGTCAGTTACCAGTAGTAATCTTGCCTCCAAATAAATTGATATATCCAAATACAGTAAATAACTATAACTGTTTGTGTGAAAGTTTCTATCAATTACAATTACAAAGCTACAACATTTTCTCTTGATTGTGTGCTTTAATACGCTAACCTGTTTGTGTGAAAATATGACTTAATTGTTTGAATTAATTTCATCTTTCTATTTCAAATATTTTATTTATGATATGTACTGTAAGTACACCGAGAAGAGGAAGGAGAATTCAGTCAATCACTTTACTTTATTTCGGCCCATGGCTCATAGGAACCACAGTAACGTAAATAGAAACATGGTACATGGAGTTATTTCATCGTTCTATTTATTAACTGATTTTCTTTCCTTGTAGCTGTCTACTGAAAACCAGGAGGTTTGGGAGGAGTCTATTCAGTGTCTGTCCCTACTGGTCCAGCTGTATGGCGGAGAGGGTTATGACTGCCTGTCACCTTCCTGTTTGCGAAGCTTTTCACACGTGCTGCGCACACACATGCACACCGGGACCCCCCGAATCCAACGCACAACACTTAGGATCATCAAACGACTGGTAAGTACAGTGCACATTTAGGCATGCAGACGCACACACAGACACAAACAGACCAACATCTATGCACTTGCATAGAAATGTCACACACATGTCAACATTGCTGGTGTGACATTTTATCAGATATCAGTTTGTGCTCCGTGTGTCCCTTTTCAGGTGCCAGTATGGGTCATGCACTGAAATATGTTTGAATATCTCTGTATGATTCAAGAATCTGTGTTTGTTTGTATTTTGGGGTTTGAAATATTAACTGCAGAATGAAAATATTGAAATAATAAAAACAGACTCAGTGCAGACACACACACACAGACAGCCCTGCTGTGCCGCTGTTCTGAAAATAGAGTGTAGTTTAACCAGAACTAGACTGACAGAGGGAGCAAGACAGAGAGGAAGAAAAAGTGTTGGTTTGTATCTGCCTGTCACTCTCTGTTTGAGTGTCTGTCCAATTTTGTCTGATAGTCAAAATGATTTGTAGTACAGGCAAAGACTCTTCTGACTCATAGGAGAGCACACTGCAGTAAAGCAGGTGGAGATTTAGTGAAGCTTCTACTCCCCAAACGTGCTGAATAACATCAGATCCATGTAGTTACATGGAGAAAACTGAAGCAGCGAACATTCACCAGAATTAGGCAGGTTTTAACAAGGTGGCAGTTTCTTGCCCTGATAGACTCACACAACAATAACAACACTGTAACAATTCACTAGTTCAGATAGAAATTATATGAAGGCCTACTGTAATTTGACTGAGAATTTTAATTGTCAGGCCTGCTCATTCACTTGAATTAAAAAGCCAATGAGAAAGTTAACTAAACTGCCAGTAAAATATTGATCAGAGACTCATACCACATTAGACAAAACCATTTGTGAAGCAGTCAAACAACATATTTGGTATACATTCTGCAGCCTAGCTCTCCTAGGAAATACATTTATATTGGATGATTCTGCGGTACAAGATTTACGCCCAGTGCCCATACTCAGTGACAATGTAGGAAGCACTAGCTGACAAGTCAGGGCGTGGCTTTTTTATAACCAGGGTTTGCATAATTTCTCAGGCCAACAGTTAGAAATTAATGCTCACTTTTTTTTAACCATGATGGCAGCATTTCTCTATCCTTACACAGGGAGTTTTGGTAACCTAAATCTAACCATGCTTAAGTTGTCATGGTACAGATACTTTAGGAATAAGTTATTTAAAACATGTTGACATTGGATGTTTAAAAAAGGAATTATGAAAAAATTAAAGAGGTAAAAGAGAGGCAGGGTTGGTGAGGGCAGTCCAGTGAAAATACATCGTAAAAAGTCAACCCGACCAGTTTGAAAAGTTGGCAGATTTTTCTGCAGACCCCTATGAATTATGTAAAATGCATTCCTAATGTTTTGGCTTGGCTGCAGGGTCATGAAATAGTTTTTGCACGTGGGACACAAGGTCAGCTGTCACCCTGAGATCATATGATCTGACTGAAGGCTGTGCCTGGAAGCTACCTTACATTTGTTGTGTGTGTGTGTGTGTGTGTGTGTGTGTGTGTGTGTGTGTGTGTGTGTGTGTGTGTGTGTGTGTGTGTGTGTGTGTGTGTGTGTGTGTGTGTGTGTGTGTGTGTGTGTGTGTGTGAGAGAGAGAGAGAGAAAGAGAGAGTTTGCGTGTGTGCAAGAGTGTGTGTGTATTTTTGATTCCTCTCACTAATTAGTTCCAGCCACCTGAACCACCCACACACAAACTCCGTCACACACAAGCTCACAGACTTACCTCTTTCTCTTTTTCTGTCTGTCTGTTGTAGTAAATTTGTCCTCTTGTGCAAACTCCCTCATTACCCCCTGTGCTAACAGCGACGGTAACATCGAGGTTTTTTGTTCTCGATCCTGCTCACCACCCTGAGCAATACACACAAAACTGTGTGTGTGTGTGTTTGAGCCATTTCCTCGTAGCTAGTAGATGAGTCACTAAGCAGCTCAGTGCTAGGAGCAGAACTAATTTATTTGCCAAAAAATGCCCATCTACCATTCTGCACATTTAGTCATTCGACTCACTGCACATTAGTTAATTTAAAAGATTTTTTAAAAAGTTCCTTCAGAGAACTGTTGCAATACTTTCCCCCATCTTGTGTTTTTTTCCATTGGAGTCCAATAGCTAAAGTTTTAAAGAAACCGTTTTAAAGTTTCAAAGAAAAACTGAAATCAACATCTTTATAACCGTTTGCTAAGTTAAGTTTTCTTGAATCTCATTATCAATTTGCAGAGAACAATGTGCACATTGAAAGAATGCAACAGCCATTCATTATCCACAAATTACACTTTTTCACAGATATACCGTCACAGAAACACAATGACTCACACTCTCAAACACACACCTACACACTCAGACAAGTGCCTGCCCTTTAACAAAGGCTTTTTAATTATCTTTCATTGATTTCAGGGCTCCGTTAATCTCAATCAAAGATCCCGCTAATAGCTTGGAAACTGCAAAGGAGGAGAGAGGGAGAATGAATCAAGTCTGAATTAGTGACATTTTCAACTTGTCTTTTTTTTTTTCAACACACAGAACTTGGAAAGACTTAAAGGGGAATGTTAATTAAATGAAAAGGAATTCATAAGAAGTTGTCAGAGAAATAAGCATTTATTATTTCTTTTAAAGCAGTTTGATTTGTCAGTATATAACGTTTTTTAAACTTAGTAGTCTGCCTCGGGCAACACAGAATTAATTGTGTTCAGTGATTGGTCCCTTAATATAAATCATAACTTATGTATTTCTCCAGCCCCTTTCACATATAAAACCCTGTAAAACTGTAAAGTCAACATGTCCAACAGAAATATTGTTTATTAATATGTAGTATTTTGTGTAAATTGAGTTCACACACTACACTTCAGTCAATCGATCCCTCAGTTGCAGTGCTTCCAGTTTGGCCTTGAATTGAGCTAAAAAAAACCACATTCAAGTTCAACAAGTTTTCAATTTCATCAAGACATTTTCCCCATGCCTGACCAAGTATTACAGTTATGCTGTCAGGTACATTGTCATTTGTTTGAAGTTAATATCTATTATGGCAGGCCTGTGCTGTCTTTCTGAGAGGCAACATGTCTGAATCTGTGTCTGTTCTCTACTGTCTGTCTGTGTGCCTCTCATCTGACTTTCAGTTCAGTATGTAGTCATGGTGTTGGTCAGGTGATGGGGAGAGAGGAGGATGAAGGCAGGGGGAGGAGAGGTCGAAGACGTGGTGGAGAGCAGGGATGAAGAAGGGATGATAAATAGGTGTGTGTGTGTGTGTGTGTTTAGTGGTTGGTTGGCAGGCACACATAAATGTCCCCTCACCCTAATGGGGAAGGCGAAGTGTGTATTTGTGAAAAAAGTAAGCGAGTGAGGGGAGCGTCTTTGTCTCCTTCTAACCCCGTTGCCAAGCAACAACCATGCTGTGTCGCCGCAGAGACAGAGGTGATGATGTCACTGGAGATCAGAGAGAACACGTTCACCAAACACGCAGACACACATCCACTCAGTCACACACACACACACACACACACACACACAATTATTCACTAACACACACACCTTGAACAACGCTTAAAGAGACACAGGTAAACACACTTTTTATTATTTATTGGATTACATTTGTTCCACAACAAACTGTCACCGTAATATTAAATCAGATCTTAACTCAGGACTTAACTTGGCTGATATTAATCACTGTAAATGCCCCTTTTTAAAGTGAGACCCATCCCTAGCACAGACACACACACACCCAGAGCAGTCTGTGGACCAGGTGTTCCTGGGTGGGTGTGGAGCCTAGACATCATAGTATAGGGAGACGTGTCGGGACAGGAATAAAAACAGGGATGACAAAGAGAAGAAACAAATGATAAGTAAGGGAATTCAGTGAGGGAAGAGAGGGGACTACTCTTTAGCTGACTATTTAGTCTAAATCCAGAGTGGTGTACAAGTTCAGCAGTAGAATCATAGAATAACTTCATGGAGCAACAAAATAATGACCGCTACTGAGGAGCAGTAAGGAGTGCAAGAATCTGCAGAGAGCAGGAAAAATAAAAGGACTTATGTGAAAAAGAACTAATGTAACACAGCGGGTGTGTGTGTACCTGTGTGGGTGTGGGTGCGCATTCAAATGGATTTTTGGCAAATTAGCTCTTTGATCAATTGACTTTGAAATTGCTTTGACAAACGAGTGTGATGCCACTCAGCAGTTGGTCGTGGTAACTTGCAAAGTGTTTCTTATAATGTTGTGGTCCATGGGATGATTTTGAGTGGCGCTGTGAAAAAATAACAAAGAATGTGAAAATTATATTTCTAATGTACCAATGTGTCATCATTGGTTTCTTATTATTATAAATTCATCTTGCATGTTTGCAGAGCATCATGACTGGTATTGCTTTGTTGAGACGACAATGATAAACACCACTGGTAGACAGTGTTATTTATCAGTCCTGACTATAAGGCTTGGGAACATCATACAAAGTCATGCTGCAGTGAGGTGTAGGGTTTTTGTCTCAACTAGTTGTAAGTGTCATTAATTGACCTTTAGCAGGATGACTAATGGTAGCTTGTAGAGGATTGATAAGCTATATTGACTTTTTGGCTCTTAGATTGGACCAATATCACTTTACAAGGTGGTCAGTTTTGTGTTGGCCAAACTGGATAAACAACTTGTTTTAAATAAAAATTGAAAAAATAAATCTAAAGTGTGTTTCCTGTTTCAGTATTGATTTCCGACTGGCTTTAGCAGACTTGCAGGTAAAAGTTCACTTTTGTTCAACTTTGCCAGTGTGAATCTGCACAGTTGGCCAACAGAAACAGAGATGCATTGTGTTTGGAAATGGAAGTCATTATTCTAACAGTGTGCCTTATTTTATTTTTTTTTAACAATATTACATTATCTCTACCAGACTACAAAGTGCAGCGACGTTCTCGTACGCTGCTCAGTATTTATTTCTTATCTCTGTCAGACCCATCGCATCCTTTGTCGAGTGTGGACCACTGCCATTTAACTGAAGACTAATGTGACCGTACCTTCAGTCCTTCTCACTCACTTTGTTCTTCCTCTCTCTGGCTTTCTTCAGGTGCAGACTACAGAGCGATCTGATTGGTTAGAATGTCCTGAGGGGGTGGAGCTAATGAGTCTACTGCAGGATATAACTACGTCCAACAGGTGTGTGTTTCTGCTGTGTGTGTGTGTGTGTGTCATATAAAATATAAATTATTTATTAGGGAATATTTCTTCCATTATTCCATTTTGATATAACAGACGCTTTGTATAGATCTCTGATTGACAAAATAATCATAAATATTTTTAACAACTGGCAAAAGAAGACTTTTTAGATGTCAAGATATGAAACTGTGCTTAGTCTGTGTGTGTGTATACAATATTTGGCAGTCCATATAAGGCGCTAATTTCTGTCAGTAGTGTGTGTACGTCAGTGTTTTCAACCATACGTCAAAGGACACCAATAACAAATCATCGTGGATTTAGATATGTCCCCTCCAGGCCTTTCCTTCATCTTATTATTTTTCTGCATGTCAGAACATGTCTGTGCATTACACATGTCAAAACAGATCTTTTTCTGGTTGTTAATTGAAAGGATGCTTCTGACAGGACAGAGTGTCAGCTTAATGTGTCACAAAGAGCGGAGAGATCAAATATATGTATATACATATATACATGTATTATATATATATACATATACATGTATTGAAAACAAAACTTTGTCTTTGTTTGTTTGGCGGGAAACATGACCTGCACCACCCTCATACACCTGACAAAGTAACTGCTGCCCTCTAAGATTTATGAGTTTGGGAACTGCAAGGTGTATGTACAGGGAACACTGCTTCCACTGTGACTCTCTGTTTATTGACTTACTGTTAGTAATACTCACTTTTAACCACACAGAAAGTAACACGAGCTGAATAAATTGAGGAAAACATACACCTGCACTGTTTAAAAGGATGCTTTATTATGTTACCGTAAGTTAGTCCAATTTGGAAGAAGTGAATATATTTTTACATATCTTTGTATACATTTCTACATATATTTAAAATGAAAATGCAAAATCAATCTTAAAGCTGAAAGAGATTTTACTCCCTCATTTTACAAGATAACTGTGTTGTCCACTCTGTACCTATTTATTAAAAAATCGAGCTAAGTGAGATCTAGGATGCTGCAATAAAGATTCACTGTTTCACACATAAAATATTTCAAATAGTTATGAAAACAAATACAACTTTCTAATTTCTATCTCTAATAGCTAATATTGTGAAATACACTGTGTGTGTGTGTGGTGTGTGTTCGTGTGTGTGTGTGTGTGTGTGTGTGTTCATGTGTGCACCTGTATCTTTGCATCTGGCTGCCTTTTATGAGTATGTGGGCCGAATGTGTGTTCCCTCTTTGAGCCAAGGGTTTTGTCGCCGTAGCGACCATGCTTCCTTTGATCTCATGATGTATGAGACCAGCGACCTGTCACACACAAACACAGATACACACACACACTCTTACACTTAGCGCATGCACACACACACACACACACACACACACACACACACAATGAATACACACTTAGTCGCTTTCACCCCCTTCTATATACAAACCCTCTGTCTCTCAATCACACACACACCCTGTCAGATCAATAATAAAGGTGTATTGTTGTCCTGCTATAGAGGCCTCTCCTACTCTCCCCTCCCTCTCCCCCTCTTTTCTCCTCGATCACCCATTTCTCCTCCTCTCTCCCCCCTCCATTTTCTTTCCTTTTTCCTAATTTTCTTTCTTTTTCACCTCTTTCTTTCTCTCTCTCTCTCTCTCTTGTGCTTTCCCTCTCCCACTTCTCCTCTCCTCTCCCCTCGTCTCCTCTCTCTCCTCTCCCTCTCCGGCAGATGAAAGCAGAGATCAGCTCTAGCCTTTGAAGTGGCTGAGACTGGCACACTCCCACTGGTTTAGCAGTAGGAGGAGGGGAGCAGAGGTTTTAGGAGAAAGGGCAGGAGATGAAAGGAGTTATGAGGAGAGAGAAGAGGAGATGGGGGATGGGGCGAGTTAATTGAGAGGATGAGAGAAGTTGGGGCAGAGAGAGGAGACGGAAGAAGAGTGGGAAGGAGAGGGGAGGTCTGGGCTGAGATCCTAACCCAAATGATGTCATTCAGCCTTTACCATGGCAACCTGAGGAATGCCTTTTCAAAACCTCAAGGCTGACCGAGTGTAGAGGGAGGGGAGCGTCGCTCATAGTTCTCCACCCGGAAGAAAAGCCTTGAGGCCCAAAACCTGATCCTTAGTTTATTGCTGTGTTCAGTCAAACATTAGTGGAGCCCACTAATATCTGCTCAGACAACTACAAAACTCCTCTGCAAACACTCAACTCTCTGAACTTTTGGATTCAGCTACAATTTATAAAGGATTTTACCAAAACATTAATACCCTAGAACTGTACTGCCAATATTAAGCCCAGTTGTTAAGCCCAGCTCTGGGGGTACATCAGACAGAAAAAAGGTTGGGAAGCTTTGGTTTAGGGAATAGTTCACCTCTGCTATAGGTCCATTTTATAACTGCTTTACATTTGATCACTCTAAAACACTATGATGTCACATGGTCAAGCACTTAGCGTATTTCTCTTCACTTCAGTGCAGACAAACATGTTAGTGGTGTGTTTATGTCTTCAGGCAGTCACAACCGAGAGCAGATTTGAAAACTGTCTTGTGAAAAGTGGCCATGTTGTAAAGAGATGGAGATAAATCCACTGGGGCAGTCTGACAGTGGAATCAACCAGTCTACTGTATTCTTGTGAAGAATCCATTGGTTGAAGAATTTGAATGACGAAAACAGAGTGAGGAACCTGCTTGTCCACTAAGTTCTGCTGTTAGTTCTTTAATGGTGGGAAACACGTGAATTCCCAAGTGTTGGTGTGAGCCGAGTGTGAGGTGAATGTGGTTCTGTAATAGCCATTCACTGTAATCTAAAACCAATTATTTAATTTTCTGCTATCCTCCTTGCAGCTGCTGAGTTGCAATTTGGGACTGTGAAAGTTTGTCCTAAAACTTTCATGGATCCAATTTATGTTCTCCAAATTCACAAACTTTCAAGGATTTCTTAGGCCTCTGGGAGCTGTGTTAATTAGGTTAATTATGTAGGTTTTAATCAACTAAGGGGGTGGGCTTCTGCTGGCCTGGCTGTCAGGCTGCCCTCAAAGACACCTGGGAGGAAGAGAAGAGAGGAGGAGGGCGAGGGAGGGAGATAAGAGAGAGGAGAGGTAGATTACAGACAGCCTGTAGGGTCTGAGCAGAGTGGATGTTTTCACCAAGCCATAATATTATAAATGTATGTATGTTTGTATAGAATATAGCATTTTATTTTGGTTACAGTTATCAAGTGTTACCTTTTTTTTTCAGTATTTTTTTCTAAACCACAACAACTATGCCATATAAATAGAAAAGCATCCTACGCAAGGTCCAATATGAAAAAAAAAATACAATTTATGATAGATATTTACAGATTTATGTGTAATGGATTAATTACTACCATACATTGTAATACTGTATTGCAGCAGTGTTTATTTAATGCCTTATAATGGCATGACATTTTCACCATTGCCATAATAACTATTTCATGGCAACAATATAAACAGGAACTTGTAGAAGAAAATAAAATGTTTAGAGAACAGAGATGAATATCAGCCAGGCAGCTCAACAAAGGCCACTGACAAAAGAAACAGCAGGACAGGACAGTTCAGCAGCAGTGACTGCAGGGCCTTTATTTATTCAGCCCACTCAGTGCCGTGCTACATGAACACACCTGCTCCAGTGCTCGCGTCTGCCATACTAGAAATGACCTCGATTCCTTTTATTGTCATTTTCAACAGCAAGGTTCCCACAACAATATACCTTCAGCAGTTTGCACTCCTCTTTAGAATTTTATGACAACAGCTACATCTTGGCTGGTACGACAAGAAGCATAAGTTCCTTTTCATTTTAAAATTGGTCCCATAGACAGATGAATTCAGTGCATCAATTCTGCATCCACTGTTGGCCACAAGTTTGTAATGTAGAACATTACAACTTTGACACATGAAGGCTAGCACTTGGAGTATCCATAGAGACTCTGGTTTGGCAAACAATCAGCCAAATAGTACAAATTGGAGTCAACAGTGCAGTTTACATGCACACTGGGTCACTGAGACCTCTGAACTGTGGGTTTTTGTAACATTTGTACCTGCTTGTGTATGTCATGCAGGATGTTAAGCACATTTTCCAACAAAGAATGATAATACAACTAAAATCAGTGCACAGAATATGTCCTTATGTTCACAATGGTCAGGAATTCAGTTGACACTGTGAATGTTCAAAATAGTTCAGTTAGAAGCCAGAGATGGCTTTGGTGCTCAGAGTGCCGGTTCATGATCACATCTGTATCAGTCTGTAGGTGGTTTGGCCAGGATAACACAGCAATAAATTCCACATTCAGAATGTTAGTCTGTCATTTTACTGGAGAAAAGTCGGAAGAAGGTGAGAGAAATATGGAGCCACGTCAGAGCTGTAGAAAGATGAATTATTCAAATTATTATAAGCAGTACATAAAGCCTTTATGAAGATTTTAAAGAATATGTACATTACATGACATTTTAATCTTTTGATCTTTTTGGGGATTATGTTTTTGGCATTTTCGCCTTTATTAGATAGGACAGAGGTAGACAGGAAACGAGAGAGAGGGGGTATGACATGCAACTCAGGTCCTCGACTGGAATTGAAGCGTGGACCTTGTGATTTATGTGGTTTGCCCCATGACCATTAGGCAATCAGGAGGAAAATTAGTTTTTAATTTGTTCTGTCACTGGGTAAATAACATTGTGATACAGTAAATATAACTATTTGTTTTTCTCTCTGTTCCAGGTGTCATGTCGATGTAGTTCCACTGGCTGCTGAAATCCTTCAGGAGATCTCTGGATCCTAAAAGCTTTCAATCTTCAAACCTTAAGCAAACCAGAACAATTTCAGAACTTTAAAGATACTTAAGATTGGTAGTCTGCTTTTTAGAATTTCTCTCCATCTTCAGGTACCCTTTTTCTGAATAATCAGAGAGAGGTAGAGATTGTTCTTTCAAAATGTTGTCAGTTTTGGAATAAAATGTCTTAAGACTTTAGGTATTTATTTGTTAAGTTTCTTGGTTGATCTGAGTTCTTTATTAGAAATTGGACTGAATGTAGACATAATAATGCGATATGTAGTTGGTTAAATTCATAGTTTGGGTATTTGTATGAACCAGTTTTGAACAGCTGCTGAGACATGAGTGAATCTGACCGTGTGGTATCATATCCCTCTCTACATGACTCTCATCAAATTTGCAAATTGGATCAATGACAGTAATATTGCTGTCGCTAAAATAATTTGACAGCTCAGTCAAAACATCCATCCAGTGTCCATCAGACTGCACAGGATTACAGTTAATTCAGACTGTCACAGGCGCCACAGCTCTGGCCTCTGGGTTTGTCTAGACGCTTCCACTCAGCGTTAATGGTGGAACATTAGTCTGCCATCATGTATGTGTCTGCAATGTGACATGATCACACATTTCTACTTTGCTTGATGGTGAATGTTGCTATGAGCAACACACTGCTCTTTTCCTTAATGCCATCACTCACCGAAACGTGTCTATCAGGAATTATGAGTTCACACAAATGAAGATGTTCTGCGTGCTGGCAAGCAGCAGGGACCAGTGCCATGAGCAAGACTGAGGTAAATCTCTACAAACACGACTTTGTGTCTCTGTCAGTTAGGTCATAGCACTTGTATTTGAGATATTTTGCTGACCCCAGATATATCTGGTATCTACCATTGGATTCCCAATTGGTCTAACTGTATAAAGTGGACATTGTCACAAAGAATAATATACCATTACAGGAGGTGTCTGCATGAATACAGGTGTGCCCAGTATGTTGGTAGGAGGCTGGATGAGGTTAGGCAGAGTTGAGAGTGAGGCAAGGCATGTGTCTTGTTGGACAGGTTGTTTAGTCCTGGGAAATGCCCTCTAACCACCCCAGCTGTACTCCATGCAACATTATGTCCTCTGAAAAAACAAAATCCTGGACACCCACACATGGTCACCACTTGCAGGCTTTTAGTTCTTCGCTCCAGGTTCTCATTTTATATGCAAATCTGACTAATCTCACTAAAGCTGCAGCAAACACAGCTGTCACTGTTCAGTTGTGCGATATCATCCACTAAGTTATACTGACTGCAGTTTGATATTCTCATAGGACGATAGTGAACTGAACTGAACTGGCATCCTGCCAAACTGCATGGCATTTTTCACTGTTGGTGGATCATCAGTTTTTCTCACCTTGCTACCTAGCAGTCATGTGTAAAACGGAGGGTCACGTCTGTGTTTTTGTGGTCATCTGTTACCTTTGCTGTCTGAGAATTGTTCAGCACATACCCACTGAGGGTAATAATCTAATCCTGCCTTTTTACAGGAGAGAATTGGAAATGTAGCTTCACTGAGAAACATGCCTTTACCAATTTTGTGTTATGCGTCAGGCTTTCTGGTTGCTAATCAAGGACTGGGTTGCTTTTTACTTACAGCTAAATACTGCATGGCTATGTGGAAACATGTTAAACAGCAGGTATGACACTGGTCAACTCATTTACTTGGTCTTCATTGTACATGCAACCAATCTGACCCAGTTAAAATCATGCTGTATCCCATGGTCTTTGCTGTAGAGGCGGTGGGATACAGTCAAAACGTGTCGTCTTGCTGTGTAACTTTAAGGTGTTGGTTGGTGAAATGAGACTGGAGGCGTCCAAGTGAAATGACAGTCCGTTTTATTGTTTCAGAACACAGCAGGCTACAGCAACCAGCTCCTCCCACTACCCCACCCCTTAGTAACAGCAGACCAATAAGAGCCCTCCTCCACCCCTGTCCTTCCATTGCCACACCCATCCAGCTAGGTCAGCTACACCCCCTTTGGAACAGCAGAGACACATCAGTGTCCAACTTTAAAGCAAGAAAATAGCTTGATATTTGGACCATGATTTCCAATTCATGTTTTTTTTTTTTTTATACAAAAGCTACACAATGTTACACTTGATCATCAGAATACAATTCAACTGATTAACTTTAGTGTTTGGACACCATTTAAAATGTGATCAGATTCTGTACTTGGATGGAGCATTACCACTAAAAAAACTCAACACTAGCAGACTTAAAATACAAGGGACTGCAAAAACAAGAGATAAGTATCATAATTCAGAATAATGAAAAAAAAAGCAAGCTAGAATCAGTTTGTACCATTACAGATTTGAGGAAAACAGAATAAAAAAAGTAAAACAACCAAAAGTAAAAATGAAAAACAATACATAAAAAGGGTTTTTCAAAAATCAACTGTTGAGATCAAAATCCATGTGTCATGTCAGGATTTAAAGTCAGCCCTCCGTCAGGCTGAGAGACCAGAACAGAACCGCACTTCAATCTTGTTTGTCCCAATGGAGTTCCCATAGACAGGAAACTCTGCTTGCTGTTGTTGAGTCGTCTTCAGGCACTTTCTGAAACCCCGCCTCCTCCATATGGGCGAATCACGATGCAGGTTCATCCAGATCACATGATACAGCTGCAAAGGGAGGAGAGAGTGAAAAAAAGAGATGAATGAGGGGGGAAAACAGGAGGCGAGAGGAAGGAGACAGGGCACAGGCGCTGGTAAAGACCACACACAAAGATCAAACACCATGTAACATCACACACACCACATCACACAGCTTTGCAATTAGGAGCAGTCTGAACATGCAGCAGCCACAGCGAGTAAATCCACTCGCCTCTCCCTCCTCAGCCATGTTATCCAGACAGAAATCCCCCCTACACCCCACCCCCCGCTTCTGCTTTTACATCTTGCCCAAAACAAGGCTACTGAGTGTGAAGATATTCTTACCTAGTAGAAAGTGTAGTGTAATGTTGGTCTTGGTATTTACAGGTCAGTATCAAACCAGGCCAGTTGGTTGGAGTCACCAGGTGGCAGGCCCTCTATCAGTTCTTGGGCGTGTCCCAGGTCAGGCAGCCCCTCTACAGGGGGGTAGTCCTGGCCAGGGTGGTGGCCCCCACCCAGCTCATGATCCATCATGGGCTCCATGCCCATAGAGTCCCCTCCGTAACCCCCCGAATGGAAGGAACGGTAGCTTGGGTCTGGGGGAAGGAGCAGTGGATGGAGGAGAAGCAGGGGAAGCAGAGCAGTTGTTAGAAGCATGTTAACAAACCAAGCTGTCACACAGTAGTATGATCATTCAAACAAAACACAGCACACAGTCCCTCCAGCACTATTGGTGAACTCAGTTCAAACTATGGGGGGTAAGGACTCTGGACTGTATTCAGCTAAACTCATGGCTCAGCTGACTGTTTAGTTTGGTTCACCCGATAGAGATCCATCTGCAGTTGCCAGCGACCAACTTCCAAGTCTTTGTTTTCATTTGGCTGGCCAAGAGCCAACAAAAGCTGTTAGTGTTGGGGGAATGGAGAGCAGTGCAAATTAAAATAAACAGCCAATCCTCACCCCTTAGCCTATTGATCAGTACACAGTCCAAGGTCCTGGTACACCCGGAACATTTACATGGCAACTGTGACAATAACTAAAAGCAGCAGCAGTATTGTATTTGTTAAGAGCCAGCTGTGTTGTCCTGACTGACAGCAGGGATAAAAGCAATCTCCATCCTTAACTTGAAAGCATTATTGCCCTTCATCACTGTCTGAAGTTATCACAACCTTTAACAGCCAATCCCGTTATCAGCAGTAATAATACTGGACAGATGGAGCTCAGTCATTGGACTGACAATATTTAGTTATATCAAGCAGAGGAGGTCCATGGGTTTAGAGAAACTAACAGAGAAAGCACTGACTGTACGCCCAATTAGTAACAGAAAAATCAGCTAAAAAAGGTTTTTGTTGCAGCCTAACTGCTCTGGCATTTGCTGTGACATCCTTGCCCCTACTCCCATGTTTCTCCTGGGAGCCTCCCAGGTAGCCAGAGGTGAGGAGGTGACTTACCTTCCTGTCGGTAGCCCAGAGGCTCTCCCTGAGCTCCAATGTCCAAACCCAGGTCTCCAGTCTGCAGAGTAATACACAGACAGACAAGGATGAACAGTTTCAGTAAGACCAGTTAGTTATGCAGGCCTTGATTTATATTTTTAAGTTAACTTCAGTGCACAAGCATCCAGAGTGTTTTGTGTACAAATATGCTGATTAGGAATTCAAGACCAAAGCTGATTTTGAGTGCTTCATACCTCGTTCCAGGCCATTGGTTCCGTCCTGAAGAGTGAGCTGGTGAGTTCTACAGAGAGGCGTTTCTTGTAGTCTTGGGGTTTGTCTTCTGACATACGGAACAAAACTGCTGCAGCGTAGGTGGCTGAGGGAAGATGGAGGGTCGACAGGTTAGTCATAAAACAATTACAAATAAAGCAGTACTACAGCTATCACAGAGAGGAGGCCAGGTATCGCCATGATAACTGTTACATCATTAATGTATTGCGTGTCCATGCAAAACTTACAAAAACAACGTTTAAGTGTCAGTGTTTCTCAGTTGGACTGGCTCTTCTGAACATCTGCGTAGCTAAAGAGTAGCCACTGTGTGAAAGATGGCCGTATGTAAATGAGTGTGTTTTTGTGAACATACCAACTCCTTCGTTGCGGCTGTGCAATAGCTCTGTGAGTGGGGCGGTGGCTCCCTCAGCCTCGATGGCCTCAGCAGCCTCTTTATCCTGGGCCAGCTCACACAGGACGCCTGCTGCTACACGCTGGATGTTCTCAATGGGAGAATACAACAGCTGCACACACAAACAGGATTGCTTAGAAAAATTTTCTCAGCCTTCACAGTACTCACACATTATCTGAAAGGATGCAATAAGCAGATATTCATGGAGTGCAAGCACACACAACAGGTGGTAAAATAAAGTAACATGGCAGGAAGGTTTTTTTCTTCCTCAAACTACCTCAACGTGACTTTCAAAATGATATTTTTAATATTCATGGTCCCTATTCAATCCAAAATGACACCTGAAACAATTCATTCATATTACAGTGTAGAATCCCTGGAATCTGTTGCACTGTTGAATATTAACATCTCAATATTACCAATTTCACTTGTTTACTTTAATAATGTGCTGGGATGATTGCAATATGACAACACAAGAACAGCAAAACTGAGCTACCAAATGTTTTTTTTTTACCTGTACAAAGAGTGGAATGGTGTTGAGTCCTCTGATGACTATTCTGTTGTGGACGTCTCTGGCCAGGATGTGAAGTGCTCCTGTGCAGCCCTCCACAATCTCCTCCATACGAACTCCCTCCTGATGACACAAGTAGTTGAGTTTAAACTGTCAGGTTTTGAAGTGGCTAAGATAATTGCAGCACAACTGGTCAGTACCAAATCTGACATCAGTTCTAGGTCAGGTTTAAATTATGCGTGTGTGCGTGTGTGTGCTCTCACCACAAACTGCTGCTGCGTGCCTCCCATGCTGGTGCGTCTCTGTGTGTCTTGGTGTGCTCTAACCAGCAGCTGAACCAGTCTGGGGATGGCCCCCTGCTCCCTCAGAGGAGCGTGGTTTGCAGGGCACAGAGCCAGGTTACGGATCAGACCGACTGTAGCCTGATGGACAAACAGATTTACATGTAAATTATGCCTGTTGTCAACTTTAGGTAGCCATTAGGGCACAAGAATCGCAGTATTTACAAGAATTTAAAAACGCATCCTTCCTTCTGACCAAGTGGATTGTGTTTGGGACTAGTTTTTTCTCACCGACAATAACAAAACAGTACAAATTCTTATTTTCTTTGTGCATCAGAACAAATACAGTACAATACAAAAGTACAATAACCTATAGGCCAGGGCTAGAGACACTGGACTGGGCCCAAAACAAGAGCAGGATTTGTAGATGTACTACAGGTTTAAGTGACTTCCAGCAGTAAGGCACTGCATTCTCAATGCACTTTTCCACAGATGTAATACTGGGCATTTAAAGCTAGGTTTGGCCCTTTATTTTAAATTCAAGGTGTGGTGGGTGTTTCCAGTGAAAATCATTTTACACACTACTAAAAGAACAGTCACATGAGTGGCTGACCATATGAAGAACTGCTTATGTGACTGACTGCTGCTGGCAAGTCAGTGTGTGTGTGTGTGTACCTTAATGAGTGGCCAGTGTGATGGCGGATGCAGTAATTTGACGACCACGGGCAGGCCGTAGTGCAGTCTGACAGCATTCTGTGCCATCTCAGCATCCTGGTGTCGAGATGTGAGGTGACGGAGGGCACAAATAGCTGGTTCTGTGATGTCTTCTCTGTCTCCGGCCCGAAGCACTGTGCGAACCAACGCCTCAATACCTCCAACCTACAGAGGAACAGCGGGTGTAACAGATTAAAGGATACATCATAAGCGAGGAAAATATATCAGTTTAATTAATCTAATTATAAATTCACACAGGGAAATGTTCATACAGTATTTGAAAAGAGAAACTAAATAGTAAACAGATTTTAACATTGAGTACTCACCTGGCAGACCATCATCTTGTTCTTGTAGTTGTTACAGGTCAGGTTAGACAGGATGCCAGCAGCACAGGTCACCACGTTAATGTCGTCACTGCCGAGCAGCTGGACCAGAGTTCCTAGCAGACCCTCCATTCCCTCCTGGAGAGAAAGACAATTGTGAAGTTAGCAAGAAAGGAAGGATGGCTACACAGTATCAAGAGCAGAGCGAATGCTTGCTACCAAGACGAATTTCAACTAAAACATTTAAAGTGTGTTTCTCATCTTTCTGCTGAGCAATGCTTTTTTTAAAAGCACAGAGGGAAGTAGACTCCCGAGTCTCTAAGTTATTCTCAACGTCTTTCACTGACAAAAAAAAAAAAAAAAAAAAAAGGTTTAGCTGTTGGTACACGAGGCAGTTCTCATCACCTGTTTGGTGGCAGCATCTGATAAGTTCCTGAGAGTCCAGAGACAGTTCTGGACCAGTCTCTGGCTGGGGTCTGTCAGGTGGAGTCCCAGAGCCTGCATACCTCCTGGACAGAAGGACAACAATGGAATGAATTGGTGTTGTTGACAATGACAAATCTGTTTGCATTGCAGTGGTATCCGTTATAAATGCATTTAAAATGAGCCAAAAGAAAGAAGCTCACCCATGAATACACAGTATATGTATGATGACATTCAAGCTCATATTGCAAACACCATCATGTTTAGGAGACCAAACATACCAGCTTCTACGATGGCAGGCTTGTTACTGGAGCAGACTGATAGAACTTTGAGAACACGGCTTGTGGTCCACAACAGCTTCTCATAGGTGTAAGTCCTCATGATGTTGACCAATGCCTGGGGGCCACCACTGGCCAAGATGATCAACTACACAGCAAGAGAACACAAAAGGTCAGGGGCTTTCATGCTCATGACTTTACAAATCAAAATGCAACATTAATTATATGTGTGTAATACCAGGTTTTAACACAGTATTTCCCTCTCAGCGCACACACACACACACCTCCCTGCCACTAACCCCCCTCACCTTGCTTTCCTGGTTTCCATAGGCCAGTATCTGGAGACAGTCAGTGGTGATGGCCAGGAACTTGACATTGGTCTTGTTGAGCAGAGCCACCATTTTCTGTAGACCCCCAGCTAAACGGACAGCCATCTTGGCTCCTTCCTGGTGCAGGAGGAGGTTGTGGAGGGTGGTAATGGCATAGAACAGGACAGAGTCCACCGGTGAACTGCAAAATAAACAAAGGCTCATTAGATTACTGTGCCACTGGGAAATAACCTCAACTAGATACAGTATGGATTGGATTAGGTTTCTCAAAGGCCCTTCCTCTCCACATCCTCTGCCTTCGAGTTAAAAACTAGTTGCAATTTTCCATGTTTCCCTTATCAAAGTCGATAAGAATGAGAAAACGAAATTATGCTGATGTTGTTGAAAAACTGACATCCCACCACAGTGCTTCCTGTACTGGTGAGCTACAGCACATCAAATAAATGGAAACCAAAGCAAAAAACCTTCCAAATCAGGTATCGCTCCATCCTCCTTTCACATACCCAAGCATTTTAACTAGAGCTGGTATTCCTCCAGACTTGAAAATAGCCAGCAGCCCCTCTCTGTGGTGGGACAGGTTGTGGAGTGTTCCTGCGGTGCAGCGAGCTGTCTCCACATCGTTTGTGTTCTGCATGGTCCTGACTATAGCAGACACCATCTGAGGGGAGCGCATGATGGCGTGGCGAGAAGCTTCTTTCTTTGAAAGCTGGTGGACCATCACTGCCGCTTTGTTTACTACAACCTGGAGGAGACGCACACAGATGTTAGGGAATGATAGTAGGGAAAACAAAATGATAATTCTGAGCCAGTTTTCATTGGCAACTACCTGGTCCTCATCATTGAGTAGTTTGGTGAGTTCTGGTATGGCTCTGGTTGCCAGTTCAGCATCATCTTGGTAGTTGATCAGATTGACCACAGCATGTTTGAGCATTTGCGAGGGCTCTGCCAGCCTCTGAACATTGGTGGGGTTTGCTGCATCATATTGTGTAGAGGGAATCTGCATGCCCTCTTCAAGAGTCTCTGGGAACATCGCTGCACGCACCCGCTGAGCACGTGTCATAGCATACTGACCATCTATGTCTAGAAGAGACAGGAGAACAGCTTTGTTAATATGTCAGATTCAAGCTGTTATTTGAACCACAGATCCAAGATTTTAATGTGTAGTAAAGAGATCTTTCTCAAAACAAGTAGTGAAAGTATTACGACTTACCTTGTACTTGTTCCTGGGAGAAGTTCTGGTTGAAGCCCTGCTCCCACTCATACATGACCTGGTTGTCGACATCCTCTTCCTCGGGGTTGCCCTTCCCACTGAGGGAGGGAGCAGTTGTGGTGGCCCCTGAATGGATGCCTGAATCCAGGTAAGACTGTTGCTGCCAGTGACTGACTGCCGCCTTACGATCTGGCTCCATGACCATGTCTAGCTCCATCAGATCAGCTGGAAAGAGATCAAGTATTAGAGGATCAACATATGCAGTTTGCATTATATTATTGTTAACAAAACAGGTATAGTCAGCTTTGCAATTTCCAAGGAACAATGTGGAGTTCATTTTAGGTGAGCTGGCAAGGAAATATTCCATCAGATATAAAGCACCTAAATAATGCCTTCACTATTATTATTATTACCACCAAGGTGTATGATCACAATTAAACTGGTTTCAGAATCCTAATTTTAGTATCAAATTTAACTGCAATGGTCCCATCTTATGTCAAAAACCTGGACAGCTTTTTACAAAAAGGAAGTCACTAACCATTGACAGTAACATTGTATGTTGTGTGAGTGGCACAGGGATTATATATTTATAGACACTGCAATGAATGATTTTCAGTCTGCCTCATATGCCATTACTTTCCCACATTTTCATCCTTCAATGATGTGTGATTTACCAGTAAAGGTCTCTTCAAGCATAAAGTTTGATTTTACATATGAAATCAATAACTAATTCGCTTTGCTCTAATGAGAACATAAATCTGCAGCAGGAGAAGAGACAAAGTTTAACGGTGTGTGTTTGTATGTGAGAGAACTGGAAGCTGTAAAGAGCAAGGAGGTGAAAGAGTTTGAGCATGTCTAAAACTGTTAACTCACCCTGGGAAGCCATGTTCCTTTCTCAAACCGCGGCCGACACAGCTTCCTGATCTGAAACAGTAAAAAAAAAGCAGTCAGTCAAACTGCCTCATTGCCATCTCACCATCCATCATTCTTACCCTGCTCACTGCCAGTCCTCTTTCCCTCCAGTCAAACATCAGCCAGTTTACCGTAACACAAAAGATCACAGCAGAGGTAAAGGCAGAAAAACAGAAATTAATTGCAGTGTTGGCTCCAAAAGAACAGTCCTGACTTTCCAGTGCCTTCTTTCCTTTCCTGCCTCCTCCCTCTCTTGGATTTCCTCTTCTGTTAGAGCCAGACATGCACACAGCAGCAGCTCGCACACAAAGCCACCATTAAGTGTAGCAGCTAGCAACTATTTAGGTGAGGAAGGACAGGGGAAGTGGAGCATTGGGTGGAGAGAAAAGAGGCAGGAGGAGGGAGGTGGGCATACGCATATATGAGCTGGCTTTGAAGCTGAAACCACACTCTGCAGGAAAGTAAACACTGGCAAAGGAAGGGGAGAGGTAGAGCAAGTGAGGGGATTAATTCAGAAAAAAAAAAACCCAAGGAAAATTGAAACGGAGGTATTTTTTCAATTCATACTCAAAGATAAATGTTATGACAGTAACACAAAAGCAGGAAATGGGAAAAACGCAGAAGAAAATCCCAGCTAAAATGAGACAGAAATGGGCTGTGTATCCATAGACTCAAATCCCTTTCAAAAGTACGTCTGTGGAAAATAGAGACCAAATCCTTTTCAATCAGGCATAGCATTCTGGACATACCAAATGGGTATGGCAAGAAAGGAGCCATGAACTGATTCATACCTTACTAGAGAACATAGGTGACTAACAACAAGACCGACTTTCCTGCAGTGAAGACCACAGACCTGCTGACAGTGTGTTGGTTCCACAGAATCTACAGTTCACATGAAAATATACAAGACTACTACACCAAAAGACTTCATTTACCTGACCTTCATTTGACATGGCTACCGTTGTGCCCACATCTGTTTAGCACCATTGACCCATTAAGACCATGTACAACCAAGTTTATACCTTGTGTGTCATATTTCTATTATGACATACAGGAAGCATAAGCTGCTCTGACACAAGCATGACGTTCTTGCCTGACATCGCTTTTTAGCCTCTAGTACTGCTGTTGCTCTAAGACTACAGACTTTTAGTCACTCCAACCTTGTGTCAGCAAGCTATGAACTAATATTGCTAATGAAACTAAAATCTGAAATAAAATCTGTTTTTGGAGCATTATTTTTCATTTGTCCCCATGGAAAATAGATTTGTTTGATTCCAATTCTGAGCAACCACTTCTTGCCAGAAGCCTTGATGCTACAGGTGTGAGGCTGCGTTACTGTCATAAGGCCAGATGTAGTGACTGTGGTAACTTTGATGCCAGTGTAAAAAAAAATGGTTATGCGAAATCTCATTTGATATTTCATATCTGTGATCATTTTGAAAGTAGGGACATTATTTCTGATTTGGACGTTGTAACAGAATAAATCACAATGTAATAAATCATCTCTGCCAGGGAAATGGCCAATTACTTTTGAAAAGACTCGCACTGCACAGGAAATACAGGGTTCTGCCAGAGAGATCATTAAGTCTGCCAGAGAGGGTGCATTCACATTAGCCAGTTATGTTAAAAGGTAGTGATATCCGAGTGGCATCCCTTAAAACTTTATCTTCTCTTTTGTAGAGGTGTGAGCTACATACTGACAGAAATGCTACCTCCCAACATCGACTCTTGGACGTTCCGTTTTCAGAGATATCGCCTTTAGCTGCTAGCTGTCAAAAGGTTGTCTGAATATGCTGTGACGCGATCACCTCGACTGTTTCTGAGGAGAGAGAGAGCCACCTCTCCGGTCTCTCTAAGAAGCAAAAACACAGTCCACTATCCTTTCACATATCCACACGCTACTGAGTGCCATTTTTTTCCCTCTACTAAACATTTTTGGACAAAAAGGCACGCAGTGTGGCTTGCAGAGTGCATTTAGCAGACATAACAGCAAAGAGTTTGGCTAACTGTGATTGACCCTGTGGTCACCGTGTTGTATTAAAAGGGGAAAAAATCAGTTGGAACTACTTACGTTTTAGATATGACAGCCTATTTAAGAAATAGGCTATAGGTTTTGAATATTGGGGACCATTTATTGAAAAAGGTCCTTCCTGATCTTTTGTCTCTACTAAAGATCAAATGCGACTTGGTGTTTGAGTGTCCGACAAAGATTCAAGACACTCAGTGTTGAGAAGCTTATGCTATACTGTACAAACAGCCTAAAACAGATACTTAAGATCACCACTGCAGTTACTCACGTCTTTGTTCTACCGATTTAATAGCTTTTTCTTGGGGACTTTTATTATCCTACGCTACAATATCATTGAATCCAATAAAAATAATAAAGCCCAAACAGAAGACTAAATGGCCTACAAAGTACAAACAGAAGTGGTAAAAAACAGTCTGGCAGGAGTGCCAGTGAATGTGTAGGAGTTTGTGAAGTTAAATGGCTGCCAATATGCAAATAGACCTAAGGATAGCTAAACTAGTGCTCTGAATGACTTCCCTCCTCTCACACCCACACCACCCCAGCTCAGCTGTGTCATTAAAACACAATCTTGAGTCAGGCTCCAAGACTGCTGCTTCTAACCACAAACGCACCAACTCTAATTCACTGTTCACACACCATCCTCCCGAGTTTTGCAGGCCTGCCCTCACATAACCTAGCCCTGCCCTAATGGGAGCCATATGTCCCATACAAGGCTGCATACAAATCAAACATCCAATCAAAGTGCACAGTGGAACCATTTATCATTCGCACTGGTGGAAAATGTGGGTCTTTACATCTGGCTTTGGAAACTGAGCCGATGATA
This sequence comes from Macquaria australasica, assembly GCA_005408345.1. NCBI lineage: Eukaryota > Metazoa > Chordata > Actinopteri > Centrarchiformes > Percichthyidae > Macquaria > Macquaria australasica. The sequence goes on from SEMN01000062.1 coordinate 131,094, forward strand.
GTTTTTTTGATGGGCAAACACGCAACGTCTGGTCTCCAATTGAGACACACAAATGGCAGCCTTACCCTAAAGTCAGACTCTGACCGTTAACACAAAGAAAGTCATTACAGTAAGAGTTCTAGCTATCAGGCTAGCAGCCCGGCCACAAACATCTGAACGAGAGGTTTCTTTGAAGCCAGAAGTGAAATCCAATATGTCGAGTTGTGCCTGGTCCAGTTAAAAGCCATATAATTGAAACCAGATGACTAATGAGTGACACACCAGTCACCAGAGTCAGATGGCTGTGTTGGTCGCAGTATGTGGGATGAATTGAGGTATATGCACCCTCGGGGAGCTGAGGCCAAGGAGGAAGTCACATGAAGCTATGCTTGGATAGATCCATCAAAGAAGTATTTTATCTTCTTGGCAAAACGCAAATGTTAATGTAGATGACGAGGTAATGTGTATGCACACAGAGCCCTATGAAGTGAAGTGTAATCACAGCACTGCTGTCCCAGAACAACACTCAAATGACAGGCTTACTGTTCCAGCACAGAACTGCATGGCCAGGAATAGTGTACTTTAGTCCGTCTCACTGCCCTGAATATAGTAAAGAAAAACACGCTGTTCATGCAGAGAGCCAGAGTGGTTGAACGACAAACGTGAAACAACAGAATGGTAAAGGTGAACCGGCACAGCTATTTCTGTTTGGAGGTTTGGTTTTAACGCTGCCTCACAGAACAGATAAGGAGGCTAGCTCTATTCAGAGCATAGAGAACACAACTCCTAACATCATAGACTGAGACTCAGAGCTGCACGAAGCACATTTCTAAACACCTTCAAGCTGAAGAAAAAATAAATTGCAAATGCAGTTAACACTTAAAAAAATCCTCAGTTACATCACTGCACTGTGAATATCACCTCTTTCCTTTTTAATTTGTAGAAACTTTAAATAAACCAATAATAGGAGGGTTGAAAATCATATCTCTTTATTCAGACCTGGAACTCAAAGCAGCCGAGTACATCCAAACTCACCAATCCTACTTCCTCTCCATGAAAAGTAAAAAGAGCCATTCTGTCAGCAGATTTGAGCCAGGCAGCTACGAAGTGAGTTCAGGTAAGCCTCAAGGTTTACCTTGTGTAAAGAAGATAGTATCATATTGCAATTTAAAAAAATAATTCAGTGTATGACACACACTTCCTCCAAATTGTATCAAATCACTCTTTTGGCCTGCAGACATTTGTGGCTTACTTTTACAGTCTTTCTAGCATGCAGTGGCATTTAAATAATTATACAAAATTAATTTGTTAGAGGAAATACACAGCGCTTGGGTTTTTAAAAAATGTATTACGTGAGGACTTCAAAAGAGCTAAATCCATCTAAACCCCTGCACAGCCAAGTGAAAAAACACTGAGTTCAATACATCCATACGAGTAAATGACCCAAACAAGCTGCATTATCGGCAGAAGCAGAGACAGGAGCAGCCACAGGCTTCAGTGTTGGCCATGTAATGTGCAGGGTCAGCAGCAGCAGCTCTCACTGCCGGCTGCCAACAATACAATGAGCTCAATGCCTGCAGCCGCTGCAGTGTTTGGTCTGTGTCTCAGCTGCAAAATGATGGATGCCCATGGAGAAACAGGAGTTCCAGGAAACACCCAAGCAACATCCACACGATGACGACTTGTCCCTGGTTCTGCTCTATATTTATCTATCTACTTCAAATGGAAAAATAAGATCAAATAGGTTGAGAGTAGTACAAAAGCACATACAAATCATTAAAGGTGTATTTTCCAAAAGAAGTCAACTGCTTGAAATAATTTAGCCAATGTGTTAACTGAACCTTTATTTATACAAAATGATTTTTCCTTTCCTTGCCTCCTCATAAGGACATAGGAGATTTTATCAGAAATATATATCTGGATTCTAATTTAAATGAACATCACTATTGTCATATAGGCTCGTTCATTTAAAAATCTGCCTACAGTTGCATACAAATTACCATCTGAATGCGGACACATAGGTGGGTCATTAGAAAGAGAAATTACAGTATTGGGTAATTGCAATGCCACTACAAAGGTTCACGATAACAGTCGTCTTGCAAGTGGATTACCTCAAAACACTACTACCGGTCTCGGATGTAGCCTACACCTACGCTTCCTTCCGTGTTAAAGATTTTTATGCATCGTTAGAAGAAAATATTGCTGACGAGATGACAGGTTTGACAGTTTTTTTTTGTTCCGTTGTGTAATATGATCGGGGATTTCGCTGAGGGGCCGCAGGAAGACGAATAAACAAAATATATCCAACCCAAGGACGACGCATTGATTTCTGGGGCATGGAAACACCAGAGACTGGTTTGAGTTCAGTAATTTGTCAAATGTAAAAACTCGACCCCGTTCGCGTGTCCCCATTATTCAACATAAAACAGTTTAGTTGCAGAGCTTCAGCGGCTAAAAAAAAAAAAATCTGGAGCCGCTGATGTAAACACCCTCCAGCCGCGGCTTAATCTCTAAATCTAGTCGCCAAATCACTTTCCAATGAAACCAAAACATAATCAGCGACGTGTAAAAAAAAAAATATATATATATATACACACATCTTAAAATCTCACCACCACGTCATCTTGGGACACAACACAACATACAACAAACAGCCTTTTCAACTGAAGCCATCCTTATCGCTTGTTTTCTGTATCGGCCGGATGGCGAAAAGCAGCGGTGTCCAACTTTTTCCCCCGTGGACACCCGCCTGTCCCTCTCCAGCAGCCAAACACACACACCTCTGGCTGTGCGAAGGGACCATGCGAATAACAACATAAGAGAATAAAAACAGAACAACACATACCAACTGTCCAGATAATAGTGTGCTGCACCCCCTCTTCCAATCCCCACAGCTGCTGGCTGCCCCCGACTTTCTTGCTCCAACACCACCGACTCAAATTTCACACTCTGGCTCCTCCTCGTCTTCCTCCCAAAGCACAGCGGCTGGGAGGAATTTGTCGGTCTTTGTTTAAAAGGACGAGTAGAAAACACACTCTCACGGGCCTTTGACCCCAAAACAAACTTAAATATAAACCATTAATGCATTTGTATTGGAGCGGTTCTGCTAGCAACGAGCTCGATTTAACTTTAAAGTTTCTAACGGCTTTCAACGGAACTTGTAACTTTCAACGAAGTGTTCGCCAGTTCTCGTGACCTGGCTAACGTTTATTAACGTCTGCCAACTTAGTTTTAACAAGTAAAGCTGCGACACATGGCCGCGGTATACCGAGCTTCACACGCGTGTATCTTCACCCCATATGAAGTCTCCGTTAAGCTAAACCAGCTGCAAAAACAACCGACCGAAACTCAAGTCGAGCAGACGTGAGTCAGAATAGTGGAATGTGGGCTAATAGTAGTTAAGCTAACTAACCTTGGCTATCGTTAGCTAACGTTAACTGTTCAAACAAGCGCGGACACATCGGCGTTTACTCCCAAATTACTGTTTCCGAATAAACTGGAAGGTACTGAAATCCATCGGATACGTCTAGCTATGTCTACATTACCCAACACCAACCCCAACCCCGTGCCATCATAAAGTTAATGAGTATAGTCTGTAAAATAGGCATGTTCCCATTAGGAGGTGGAGGGCATATCCCAAATATCTGCCGTGAAAGCAGCTGGCTCACTAGCTGCGGCATCAACATCCCCAGCCGGCCCGCACACAACAACGGTCTCCATTCCTGCTGGCATTCAGGGAGAGCCCGACAAGAAAAGAGGGAGAAACTGAGCGGAGCCGATAGTTTGAATGTTGAAGCCTACCCTTGTCAACACAGAAAGTCCGTCCACTTGGATCCTGGAGAGTAAAAACCACTTAGAAATGGAAAAAGTCAAGGAAAACGTGAAGACGAGCGTCAGCGGGGAGCCCTAGTCCACTCCCTCCACAGCCACTGTTAGCTTCGCCGGAACAGCAGTGACTGAAAAATGTAAGATGGCGGCGCGTTTATATAGACCGGAGAACACCTCCAGTGGTCACATATCCTGCCGTGCGCGCGAATAAAATAGAGACTAAAATCAGATAAGTCTCTAATTTATGTCACTCTTACGCGTCTCCACATATATGTCCCTACCACAATGACTACGTGCCTTAGTTGTGAGTTTTAGTTGATTTAATAAAGTAAAGCAAGCCCAAATCAATGTATACGGCATGAGTATGAATACACAATTGAATGAAGTTCCGGCAGACTGGAAAAGGGAAATCCGATTCCTTTCCCCAAGTTAACTCTTGGACTGTTTCCTTCACCCATACAGTGATTTCAATGAAAACCGCACCACTCCTATCACCAGTAGTGGTCTGCCCCAATAGAACAAACAAATAACCTCACAGATTTAAAAACAAGTTAAAATAGCCTAGTCCACAGTATCAGCAATAAACACAGTAATGAAAATTCAGTTCCAAGAGACAAAATGTGGGTATCATTTGAGCTACCATACATTTATTTGCCGCTCAAAAACCTAGATGATGCCAAGGGTCAAATGATGATAAATAAAACAATCAATCAATAGACAGTGGACATGCTGTAGGCCCTTCAAGTTGTTATCGTAGCCTACATGTGTAAGTTAAGCAAGCAGTTCATTGGCTATGAGCTTCCTAAACACAAGTGTGTATGATTAGGCCTACAGGCAATAAAGCAAAAGCCACTCAGAAGGTTGGAGCACCTTGTGTTAGGCAGAAAAGAGATTGTCAGTGATTCCTGGAGAGTTGTTGATTACTCAGTTGAGTTTGTGAATTGAATCAAATCTCACATTCTAAGGAAATATTTAAAGGAAGTGATTCATTACTACTGTTTTCACAGTTTGGGTGGGAGAAAATCAGAGTTCAGGCAGTTGTATTATAGACTTAATTGATCAAACAATGCATGCATTGCTAAAAGGATTATTTCTTCAAAATATTGTAGAAGTAGATTAATCATATTTCCTGACTCCATTAGAAAGCGTATTCAGTCATTAACATTATTAGTGATCTATGGGCATAGCCGAGGTCCTTCAAGTGAATAGTGTGATCTCCCCTTTAGTCTGAGATCACAGAGTTGTGGCTATTAATTTTCAGATGCCTTACTATTTGGCTCAGTATTAAGTCAGTTAGTGGATAGGCCGCATAGGAAATTTAAATATGCATTACAAGTCCTCCAGTCAGTGTTTGGTCCCTTAATCTCTGTGTTATAAAAGGTGGCGAGCAGGTAATGTGCTACCTCATGGGCAAACAAAGGTAAAATCCTCTCTTGTCATCTGCCTACAGGCTACTTCATTAACCGTTATTTACAGTATGTGGGTGGAATAGGTTACTAAAAGCCACACTCTAATTCAAAACAGTCAATGCAGCAGTCCCTGGATAGGATATACAAAAATTACATCACAGCCAGTATACACAATATGAGCACATCACCTAGAATGAGTCCACCCTGTGTCATTATATTGCAACATGGAAAATTACGATAACTGAGCATGATTGATTTTGAATGGCTTTCAAACCACAGTGAGAATTACTGCTGTCAGTCAGTTTAATATATAGCCATGATTTGTGAAATGAAATGGCTCGGTTCATGTAGTCACGTGATTTCACAGGAGCATGCCAATATATTCAAACAGGTACGAAATCATGGCACAGTGAGTGACTTGAAGAAAACAAGATGACATAATAACATTCTGGTTTGCAGATATTTTGATTATATTCCCAAACATATATCAGTAGAATGGTTAGGAGGCAGGCTGGAGACCAGAAGTTTGCTGGTTTGCATTTGAAATACTATTGTCCTTGAGCAAGGCACTTAGCCTCCAGCTTTTCCAGTATATATTCTTAATATCAAACACTAAAGACTGTGGTTGTGGGTGCCGATGTGTAAAGAAATAAATAAATAAAAAGGAATCTAGGATAAAATATATTAAAACATATTATCATGAACACTGTATCTCTGAACACAGAGAATGGTACATGCAGTCTGACATAATCATGCCTGTGTTAGATGGTAATCATTACAGCAGTTCACCTGCTCACAAGTGCAAATAGAGCTTACCCAACCTAAAAAAATAGGATTTCTAGGAATATAACACTTCCAAAACCATTTTGAATAATTCTGGCTATTGTGATTAATGTTTCAAGTTCATCGTTTCCCACCTTGACTTTACAAGTGCAACACAAAAATCTGAAGAGCATATATTAGAGAGCATACACCGATCAGCCATAACATTATGACCACTGACTGGTCATAATGGAGGAACATTGATTACAATGGCACCTGTCAGATATATATACAGTATATATATATTCAGTATATATATGTGTGTGTATATATACACACACACATATATATATACATATACTGTTTATATGTATATATATAAATTTATGTATATACATACATGCTGTACATACATATATATGTATATATATATATATATACTGTATATGTGTATACACTCACACACACATACACACACACATATACGATCAGCCACAACTTTAAGACCTCTGACAGGTGAAGTGAAGGAACATTGATTACCTCGTTACAATGGCACCTGTCAGATATACATACATACATATATATATATATATATATATATATATATATATATATATACATATATAGATTCACACACATACAGCATATATATATATATACAGTATACAGTATGTGTATATAGTATATGTACAGTATATATAGTATATATATATATATATGTATACACACATATGTATATAGTATATATGTGTATATGTGTGAGTATATACACATATACAGTATATATATATATATACCTATGTGTGAATCTATATATACATATATGTATATATCTATGTACAGTATGTATGTATATGTATATACAGTATATACAAGTATATATATATACATATAAACACAGTATATGTATATATATGTGTGTGTGTGTATACACACATATATATATATATATATATATATATATATATATACTGTATATATATCTGACAGGTGCCATTGTAACAAGATCCTCCATTATGACCAGTCAGTGGTCATTATGTTATGGCTGATCGGTGTATTTCTTTTTGTGTGTGTATTTATATTGCCCATGTCGTAAAGTTTTATCTGATGGAACTGTGTTAACTCATCATAAATCAAAATACAGCCATCTTTTACTCCAGTGTTTACAGACCTTTCAAAATGTAAATGTCTCTGTGATAGATTTATTATTAATCAAAACTGTATGTTATTTCTGTCACACAATGCCTAGCAAAAGCCCAATGAATAAATAATTTTAAAAAAAATGAGCGTGGTTGGGCTTTAGTTAGAATAAAGTTTTAATCAGAACCAGATTGTCACCATATATCCGTCTGTGACCACTGGGTCTGGATTAAGAGCACAGGGTTAAAAATCTGATTTGCTGTCTGTGAAAATCCTACTGAAGTCTAATCTGTGATGTCTGTGAAACTCATTCTGTATCGAGCAAACTGTCTATGCACTCAGTGTATCGGTGTCAAAGTATTTCACTGATGAGCAGCATCAGTTTTTATGTTTGTGTCTGATAATGCAAGAAAACAAATCACATTTATGTAACTTCATTCATATTGTGCATTTTATTGGTGTTTACAAGGAATTGATCATATCCACATCTCTGGGCCTATACTACTTTACAATTCTTTCTCCCTGTAAAACATTAAATTGCACCGTGCCTGTTAAATTTAGACCTGTCAATCACTGCTCCTGAACTTGGTAACATTTCAACACTCAGCCCAACATAACCGTTTATAGTAAGTGAAGGAAGAGATGGGAGATTTCAGCTGTGAACCTGTTTTTCTGTGTAGAACAGGAAGGTGGAGCAATAAATACAACTGTAGATTTGAAAAGGTCACTTTTTTTTTTACCTGAGCAGGACATCAGGTTATCACATGGCTGGCTCAACAGTCTGAATTTTTGTTTTTCTGTTTGTGGAAGAGTAGCTAATCAAGTGAAAGAAGAGAAGTGCAGAAACTACAACACTACTGTACACTGAAAAATATTTTATTTATAACAAAATAATAAAGTATATTGGGGAAAAGACTAAACATAGGCCAATTAATGTCTTCTTTTTGAATTGAGTCATACATTAGTGGAATATAATGTGAATTTAATAATTTGTTCAGGGTTTGGATTACACTCACCTGAGGATAGATGTGTATACTCGCTATATTTTCATCTTTTCATTCAGGAGTCAGTTTGAATACATTTAGAAGTGTGTGATGTTTAACCCAATGTGGGTCAGATTCAATCCTCTCTATCCTGGTTTAAAGGTTAAACATCCAATTTTGTCAGATCCTGGAGAGATCCTGCCAAAGATTAATCCATAATGCCTGTGAAATGGCCCTTCATCCAACAGGCTGTGCTGAAATAACACAGAATGTTCTGTTCCCAAACACGCTGTGGCTCTCCAATGACCCAGTGTTGCACCACTTCAGGGAGCCCACACAGCACTTGTTCTTCCAGCTGCTCCATCGTGGCAGTGTGAGGAGTTCGCTGGACGAGTATTTGCACCTGCAATTTATTGATAAATGCAGATTGGTATGCACAACAAGACAGCACATTTTAGAAAAAGCATAATGTAATCGTAATGACAAATATGTTTGTGTGTAAATAAATGTGGTTCATAAAAAGCTTGTAAAATATAAAGCTGTCTTCATCTAAAGCATATCATCTATTGAATACAATATACAATATTTATTCTAAGCAGTCAAAAAATGTGTCAAATGCTCACTTGCGGGACAAGGTTGATTTCTAGATGTATTTTCCATACTGATTGAATTATTGTGTATCTTTGCTGGTAGTATTTGGCTGCTATCCAACATCATGCACCGCGCAGGGTGAATGAATCTGTTCATTGGGTAAAGATGAAGCCTTCGTCTTCCATAATTTCTCCATGGAGTTGGTATGACAACGTTCTCATACTAAAACATCGTCAGGGTTTTAATGTTGAAAAAAGCCCACGTACATATTTGACTGAATAAATGGTCCAACACAGTGTTTTCCATGTGTGTCTTACAGTTTTAAAACAGAAACGAGCTAAAGAAGATGCATACATTGTTACATGCTTGCACCACAAACACACGCACCTTGACGGAACCAACAATTATCCTGACTTGTGCGCTCATCCAGCTTAATGCATGATTGTGAAGAACCTGCATGTATGTGTGTGTGCCTTCTGCTCTCACTAAACAGAGGACGAGCCCATGATAACACAGAACCCAGGATAAGAGAAATAAAGCACACAAACACACAAATACAGTTAGGTTTTAGTCTCCCTGGGGGTTAATACTCAGAAGAGAGGCGTGGGTCATATTCATGCTCCAACTCGATGTGTTTACATGCATGTGTGTGTACAATCTTGTGTCTGTATGTATGCTTGCATTGACATATGTGTGTCCCATGTTCTTTAATTTATGTGCAAGTATACTGTATGTGTGCACTTATCCCTCTATTGGTGGATGTGTTTCCTTTCAAATGTCCTATATGGATGTGTGTATGCTGTGAGTAGAAAGAGCAATAAAGGATATAGTGGAGTGTGTTCCCAAATGTGGGTATTTTTGTGTACCTTTACGTGATGCATATTATAGCTTTTATAGAACTTCCTATGTTGATTTTATACAGAAGTATATGTATTTAGTGTTGTGTAGCTATTGCTGAGGAACAGAGACTGCAGTAGAAATACCAAAATCCCAAGAGAGCAAAACGCCACACACACACACTAGGCTACGGGCTGAGGGGTGTGGTTCCTTTCTCCAACTGTGAAAGAAAGGGGCAGGACAGAGCTATAGATAGGGGTAGACAAAACAAACACCCCCCACACACAGGGACTCACACACACACACACACAGCAACAGTAGCGCAGGTCAGGGAAGTGCACAAAACAGGGCCACATGGAAGGAATGTTTGTTCTGGACTGACACTCGTGTAGAGGGTTGTGACTTATGGCCTTCTTGAAAAATAGCTCTCACACAGTGGGGCAAACCAAACATGTAATTTCTTTTGAAGAAACTGTAGAGCTGTAATGTCTCAATCTGTGACCAGTGGCGAGCTTCTACTGTATTAATTCCTCAAGGTAATACATCCACTTTGGTTATAAATATAATATTAGATTTCACTGATTTAGACAGGGAAAATGAGACAAATGAGGCCTAGTGTATTCTACGTACACCATAAAATAGACTGTGAGCTCAATAATACACAGAAATATGTATGAATTAGCTTTAAATCAACTACCAAGCAGCATTACCTCTGCATATCTGCTATTTTATTTAGTTTGCTACACTGCATATTTCAGAGCACTGTGATTTTTTTTTTACACATGACATGCAAACATTGCATCACCTCATTCAACACAGAATATACTGTGTACTTTTTTTTGATGGCAAAATCATTATACAATTGCTAACCAGAAAGTTACTTCAATCAAAACTCCATGTTAACCTGTTAGGTGTCACTTTTCAAATTTGCCCAGTTGTAATCCAGTGCGTGAAAGGGAGGAAGAGGAGGATACAGAAATCACATCTTAGGAGAGGGTGAGAGGACACTGCAGGGGCCAGATATTTGACTCAGACTATAGTGGGATTATGAGGATTGGGCAGTATAAGCCGATATAGGAAACAATGTGAAGGAGACACTTGACAGTATTGGCAGAGTGGACATAAAAAAATGGTGGTGCTATAATGCAATATAGGAAGCCATGTTGAGTCATCTAAAAACTGCTGAAAGGGAAACTCAATAGAAAGGATGCTGTTGTGCTGAACTAATACAGGAACCTTATTTCCACAGCAGAGCCAAGTGGGATTTAATGTTGACCACACTAGACATCAAAAGCACTCCTTGCTCATTTAAAACAACAACCCGGATGACATTTCACCTGCCTTCCATGAATCCTGTATTATTACAGCGGCAGCCAAGGCTAAGTCCCTGCATCTATACTGCATTAGTGGTTGCCATGGTAAAAGTCCTCCATCCCGCATATATCCTGCGCAGACAGAGAGGCAACACTCATACCGATTTCTGTTGGAGGAAATTGAGGGTCTGAGAGTCAGAAAGAGCTGAAACCCAACGGCAGCTGTTCACAGTTATACAGTACAGCATGCTGAGATTTCTTGGGCTATATCCATCACACCTTTACTGCAAAAGTGACGGCATGGAGACTAGCACAGTGAGCCTACGGACAAGGAAGGCCACAGATTGTGTTAACAGCTATCTGCAGGTTTATTATTCTGAGCAGTTTCAGTACTATTCTGTTTTTAAGATCACGTCTAGGGCATTTCTCTGTTTTATTAAAAACAAGACAGACAGAGGGAGAGACAGAGAGAGGCTATTCCCTGGATTTCAATCAACACGACACTGTGAATATGTGGCTGGTGCACTAAGCTACCACACTGCTCCCTGATATTTCATTACATCTCGTGGTGTCATGTTCAAATTAAACTCCACATGGAGAGATACTGCAGCTGAAGGGTTTAAATCGTCTAAAAGTCATTTATCAGCTGGATTATCGTCAACAGCTGCTCATTACAGCCAGTCACATCTGGATTTATATGCCATTTGTGTCACATACACAGCATGTCCCAATGACTGTCATTATCATTGTCATACCATTAGGAACTAAGAAATACATTTAACAAGCAACGAGAGAGTGTTAATGTTAGTTTGATGGGAAGTGTAATTTCAAGCTGTGCTCTACAGTGACTTTTAGTCACAATAAAGCAAATGTTTGGTTAGATAAACTATAGAAAACATAAATCATCTATAAATGATGCCAGCCAGTACTGCATGTTACAGCAGCTGTTGGATTTATGGAAGAGGAAAAAAAAAAGATCAAATGTGAGAAATTAACAATAATAATTAACTGTCTTGTTTATTGTGTTAAAGAACACATGACTGATTAATATTATTTAATCTGATAATTCAAGCAAAAATATATCTTCTAAAAAGTTCCTTGTTTTCAACAATAGAATAAGAATATTATTGTGTATTAAAATCCCTTACAAAATACAATCACACACTACTTTAGATTTTTTAAAAATAGTTAAAGCCAAATTTAAATTATTGTAAATACTACACATACAGAAAGCCGGAGTAGGCAAATACACTATGATTTAAATTGTGAAACTAAATGAAAGACTCCATGTAAAAAGCTTGAATGAAAAGATGACACTGACATTGGCAGCCTGAGCCAGGCATCCTCCGCTGAGACGAGGAGCGCGCTTTTCCGAGACCATTGATTACATTCAAATGAATTTAATAAATCCTGATAGGGTGTACATTTCCACTCATTCAATAATTGTAATTTGGTTAGCCTCAACAATTTCAAGCGACAACACTGACACAAACAGCTGTATCACATTTATCTCAAATCATCTTTCCGCAGCATAAAACAACATCCTGCACGGCTGCCTCCACTTCACCTTCAGTTTAATCAATTTAGGAAGCCAATCTTCTTCCAAACAGTCCAATACTGAGGGGGGCATGGTTGTTATACCCATCTTATTAAGAGTGCATACTCTATCATTAGCAAATCAATTGGAGCTTCTATTCACATTTGGAAAGGGTTGAACCGAGAATGAATGGACGTCCTCCCTCTTCCGTGCAAAGCCTGGTTCACTTACACCAAGCTATATGTGAAGTGAGAAAGCCTTTTCTTGGACAAACTATTTGGAATTGTCCTTTAAACTTCTTCTTTTGCTCCAAAGCAGCTTATAGACAACAATGTCAAGTTGGCCCATAGACGACCTCTAGCAAGACTGATCCTCTGTAGGTCTGACTGACTCTGTGTGTGTGTGTGTGTGTGTGTGTGTGTGTGTGTGTGTGTGTGTGTGTGTGTGTGTGTGTGTTTTCACGATACGGAGAATGCGTGACATGGACAGAAATATAAAGAGTGAAAAATAGACAACAGAGAGGGAGTATTGTGGATGTTAAACCTTAGGCTGCTGCAGCACACACGCACACACACACACACACACCATCACGACAGCACTTTTCTGTTTACATAGACGGCTGGACATGAATAGCAGCCAATAGCATAGGCCTCAATCAAAGCTAACGGGACTGAATGGAGTTGATAGATTCAATGGTGAGGAGGAGACGCTCCGTTTAAACGGTAAAAGATAATGTGGCTTAACACACACGTCCTCTTAATGCTGTCACAGACTTCGTGCACCTTCACACTAGAAGCTCTTATTCTAAGGCTCATTCAGTGCTATTGCAAGACAAACAAAAGCAGGAGTTGTTTATATTCCTGTTGATAACACGAGAAAAAGAGAAGGCAAGAAAGCCACCAGACACCAGTAGAGAGGTGGATGATATTATTTATCTTCTGTCTCACTGTTTAAGTAGGCACCATAAATTTTATTGTGGTGGTAAACTGATTCCAATAAACTACTATTCCACTCAAAATAAATGATTAAATGCTGAAGCTTAAATTTTGATGAAAATTTTGATGATACAGAAAATTATCTCACATTTAATTATTTTGTTACTGATAGCACAGACCTACTGTATTTCCCAATAAACACTGCACAGAACCTTCCCTAACACTAAACACACAAATACATTTATAAAACACAACACACACATTAACTACTGAATACGCCGTCACACACAGTAACACACAACCTTGAGCAGCTTGTGTCTATTGAAATCATTTTTAAAAAGAGAAATAGGTGAAATAAGAAGAGTAAAACATGCTGTCTGACTTGGTGTGACTTCAAGGCCTTGAAGGTAAATCTCACCATCATCTAATTCACAGTACTTAAGAAACTATAGAAATCTTATCATTTTGGTCTATTGTAGGCCAGGTTAAGTGTATACATACAGATGTGCATATTACCTGTAGAGATAAGAAATACAGGGCAAGATAATAAATCTGACGGATGTGAGTATTTATTATCTGCAGAGATAAGAAATATGCAGCATGATGATAAATATGAAAGAAGCTTCACTTAAAATGATTTGATCTCTATGAACAGTCTGATCAAAAGCTGGAGAATATAGGCTATGTATTTTTCATCACGCTTCTCGTCAATATATGGCTTTCTGGCTCTTAATATATCTACAGTAGGGAGACCCCAGCAGAAACACAGAACAGACACAGCGACAGGCAGCAAGTCAAACCGCAACACCTCTGGTTTCAAGCTGATACTTGTATTGGATTACAAGTTGTTTGTGCAGAGAATATATCATCCTTTTTATATGTTTAAGACTATTTTCTAGAAAGAAATGAAAATCATGTTAGAGGTGAAATTATCAGATAATGTTTTATATAACTGCTCAGTGCTTGATTTTTATAGGAAATGTGTGATTATGTAAACAAGAATAAAATGGACTTGAGGAAAGAGCAAAAAGTAGGACAATATCGAATATAGAACACATTATTGCATGTTTTACTGTATAGTAATTATATGCTATGCAGCCGGAAAAAAAACGTACTTTTGCATTACAACTTTAGAATAGAAGCAACTCAGGCTGGAGCCCAAATTGAAAAAAAAAAGGACGAAGCACACACTCTACTATCACAACATTCATTTGACTTTGCACACAAACTGGATCCATCAAATGAGGTGCGTTTAAGATGTTAAGCCACCCGAAAGCCAGAGGGGGAGCTATGCTGTTCAAACACGTAAAGTCTATTCATTAGGTGCAATTGATTTGGTTTTTATTCTTTCCAAGAATTGTAAAAACAATCAGTGAGGAAATTAATTACGCTAATCTATCTAACATACCTATGCAATTATGCAATAATAATAATAATGATAGTGATAATAATGAACCAAAACAGAAGGTTGTACTTTATTGTCATTGTACCTGTACAATGACAATAACTATTGTAATGACTATTGTATTTGGTTCAAACTGAAATACTTTTATTGACAAGGTTTGTAGGAGCATCACTGTGAGATTTGACACATGCCTTGTTTACCATCTGAACTGAAAACAATATATTAATGTTGATAGTCAATTATAACATTTTGGTATATATACTACATAAAGCTAATGTTTGTTAGTATCTTTTATACACAATATGTCTCAATATTGAAGCAGATTTGAATACAACAGTCTACTGAAAATGATCAGATTTTTGTGGTGGCACATTCATTTGTTGTAATAGAAATTACTATTTTACCATGTCATTTAGTTTGATTTTAATTGATATTAAACTATGCTGATATGAATAGACTGTTGTTATCACAGAGTTTATCTCTAAGAAATAATTGGTTTGTGTCTGTGATGGATTACTTTGCCTTGGACATTATCCAAGATGCCTTTCTATACCTTTTTACATACCGCCATAAATAAAATGCTAAAATGACACATTTAGCAATACTGTGCATTACTGGAATTTTGTTTATTAAAAAGAGATTGTGAAGCTTAAGTTTAATGGTATGTGGATATTCAAAATATAACAAAACAACCATTGCAAAGTAAGATTTCATTGTGACATTTTACATGATTTGACAATAACAATTTTATTTCAAAATATATGCAGTGTTCTGCAGAAAGGTACAGTAGCTTACAGTACTTTTTATTTGGCATGCTGCATGGTATTTAGAGCCCAGAATTGGACATCCTGAATTTTGCATTATGAATTTGGCACTGTATCTGTTATAAAAAAATGTTAGCATAATAGTAGATTACAATCAAATCTATAGAATCCCATCTGACTACGTGCAGCAAAATTGAGAAGGCTTTAAATGTACAAAATGTCTGTAAATATGTGAGATGTGACTGTGCCAACCTTTAAACTTTTATCAAAACGATTACACAACAATTTTGCACAAAGTCCACCCCGCTATTGTGAGAAGCTCTCAGAAAACAAATCAGTATCGTATGAAAATCTGAAACGACAGAGGCGACACAACCTTGTAAACAACGGTTACGGTTGCCACTTTGGCTGTCTGTCTCACTGACCGCTCTGTTAATCCACTTAAGACACAATAGACAACAGACCCGCACAACACGTTCCTACCAATTTATCATAAAAAACATTTTATTTCATGTGTTTCCCTGCTATTAGAAAATCCTGACTTTTGGGGTAAAAATGACTGAAATGGTACGATTCTGATGTGCAGACATTAAAAGAATAAAGCATCCCAGGGTCATCAGGACTTGGCTGTGGTCTGCGTAATTTTTCACGGTGTCTTCTCCATCGCTCTTTTTCTCTCTGCTCTGCGTTACCTTAACAAAAGCCTCACACACACACACACATACATCTACTCCACCAGTGTGACAGACAGGGAGACAAAATGGCTGAATAGTGATGGAGGAGCTGCGTGTTCCTTTATGTGTCGACTAATCAGCCAGCACTAACGTGTGTCAACACTACACTCACAATCTCCTCAGAATGGGGACATTGTCTCACGGACAGAGGGGGAAAACTAACACTCTTTCAATATCCTGACAACAAATGTGGAACAAATAAATAAAGTCAGTCATTATTAGACTATCTGTAACGAAATATCAAGACTCTCACAAGCAAATGTGTTTTAAGAAAAAACAGACATTTCTACCAAAATCATTCCTCGTATGCTGTATTTTCATCTGAGCTACTGGTGGAGGTTTTATAACGACAGCTCCACCGTGACAGCGAAGGGCTGGCCGACGGCTCCCTTTTGAAGCCTGCTGCAGCAGCACACATACACATAGTGTCATCAGTAGTCTACAAAACCTGCCTGTCTCCAGTTCAGCTGTATTTTTTATAATAATAATAAGAATTGACAACTGATATCGTCCTCAAATGTGTAAATAATATTCTATGGATCTGGAGCCAACCCAGACCATTGATAATATAAAGTAAAAAGAGAGAGACAAAAAAGTGTGTCTTATCTAGATAGATAGATTCTAAAGTAGGGTGAATAAATGTTTTAATTATTTTAACAATAAAATCATTCTCTTCATCCTCAATCCCCTAATTATCACATCAAAAGCGCGATTCAGCGTATCGGCTAAATGGAAAATAAGGAAAGACTGCAGGAATAGAAACACAGTACAGTGATAGAGATAATTGAAAATTGTAATGTCAAGGAACACAAATTTTGCTTGAAGTGTTGATTTTTGTTAAAAATGAAAAACGCAAAGATCATTTAAGATGTAACATTTCAGCCACGCTGCGTTTCGGTGGATCTTTTGGGAGCTTTTCATTTTTGCACAAGTCAAGCCTTTTCCCTCTACCATCGTGCATAAACGTACTGCAAGGAGGACAGAGAGTGAGGGAGAGAGGAAAAGAGGTGGAGAGATAATGAACTTGTGTCTGCTACTGCTATAGGCAATCAGGAACTAACCTTGTGAATAATCAAGACTTGGCAGGCTCGAGAGAGGGGGGGGGGGGTGAGAGAAGAAGAGAAAGAGTGACTATAGCACCAGTCTCTAATCCTATCAGTCCGGTCCATGGTGTGTGTGTGTGTGTGTGTGTGTGTGTGTGTGTGTGTGTGTGTGTGTGTGTGTGTGTGTGTGTGTGAGAGAGTGTGTGAGGGTTGTTTCTTTAGGACAGCTCCCACCGTGAGCAGTGAAAAACAACCTGAAATCAAAGCCTAAATGCATCTGTGTTTGTGTTTATCACACAATGGCAAACCTTCTCTCACTGAGGCCTTCTATACATCTGAATCATTCTCTTCGGCTCTGTGGTTTTCTCCGCCTCGCCATGCATTCCTGGGGTTTTATTTTGTGCCCATGTGTGTTACATATCGATGCTTTCCCCTTGAAATGGCTTTCTCTTTAGGCAGTGCATCACTGTCAACTGCACTGGAAATGACTGTAGGGCTTTTGCTGGGTAAAAGAGCACGTATTGCCCCTTACACTGCTGTGCTGGGTTTAGAGTAGGGCTCGGGGGAAAGTACTTATTGTATTTGCATCTGACAGTGCTGTGACATTGCTGTATGTTTGTTGAGGTGGGTCAACCGGCTGAGGCTAGCTTTAAAATGAAAATAACAGAGCACAACTGATGACACAAAGTAACAATTATAAGTTGTCTTTTATATGCTCATATATACATGAGAACCCCACAGAGGTGATTAATAGCTGTTATGACACCTCATTGTACATTCTACAAAATACAAATACATTATTATTACTATTATTATTATTATTGTTATTACTATTATTATACTGTAAGCTTTACAAAGGTGGCATGTGTTGGACCATGGTATTGGGATGCATTATATTGTAATCTTGTCCTGTTTTTTTGTCGACACCTGGTATATGCGTGTACATGTTTCTGTGTATGCTCCCTACATAGCAACTGCCAGGCTGCGAGCAGTTCTCCCTTTCAACAAGGACGGGATTGGAACAAATTAACCCCTGCTTTGTGTGTGTGTGTGTGTGTGTGTGTGTGTGTGTGTGTGTGTGTGTGTGTGTGTGTGTGTGTGTGTGTGTGTGGCAACACAAACAACAGCTGATGCTGTGGACAGGTGGACAGAAGGTCGCCCTCCCCCACTAATGTGCACACAAACATTTTAACACACCAGGTATGTGTTTGCATGTTTGTGTGGACGCACATGGACAGACAGACAGACAGACAGACACACACACACAAATCTCACATACTAAGTATACATAACTATGAGGTGCAGAACCAGTAACTAATCAATGCATTGTTCAACATGCACACACACACACATACACCCTAACTCATGTACACATAAACAGACACACACACGACGGAAAAAAACACCAAACTAAAATAATTGTGTGACAGAAATCAATATTACAACAATGCTGTATAGAAACCAAAATGACAAAGCCGTGTCTTCTGTCTTGCAAAGCCGTCCGCTAAAAGCATATTTCTCGCCCTCCATCTTACAGCTGGCTGGCCGACAGGCAGACAAAGAGACGCTACCGCAGTGTGAAAATATACTGACGTAGCTGGCTTCTCTATGGCTGAGATTTAGTCTGTATGTGTGTGTGTGTCTGTGTATGAGTGTGTTTCCATGCTTTATGGATCGAAGTAAACATGCATGCTATGTTTTGAAGTGTGTCTGTGAGCACATGTACAGATGCTTCATGCCATTTTACTCCTGAGTATGCAGCAAGTTTGTCTGACATGAATGTTCACTGTACTTATTGTATACGCATGATTGTCTTCTTAATGCGTTTTGTTGATATGCTCTTGTGTGTTTATGTGTGTGTTTCAGGAGTAGAGTGGGGATGGGCAGGTTGGAGCTGTAGTAATCTGAATTTTCAGCATCTTCGCTCTTCTTTCCCTCCCCCTTTCTCAGTCTGTACCTCTCCTCTCCTCTCCTCTCCTCTACTCTCCTCTCCTCAGACTACTCCACAATGCTGGTTGTAAATAAAATTGTAGTGCTAGAATTTTAATGACTGTCTTTTTCTTCCCTCCTGCCTAAAAAGACACACAGAGGAAACTAAAAACACTGGCTTCTTTGTTCATTTAGACATGCATATAAACCCTCTATCCACCCTATTAGTACAGTAATAATGACACTACTTATAAAACATACTTATACCATTACAATATCAGGCATAAGCTGACTGGATGCAGCTGTTTCAATGAGGCATAGTGATACCAAGATTTCATTGGCTAGCTTGGTGTAAGGTTTTTCTGCATGACTAACAAGGCTAATGAGCTGTTTCATGATAAAGTACTAATACTGATACATTTCCCATCCAGCAGCAATGTACTGACACACAACAATACAAATATACCAAATGATTTTACTATAATGCACCAGTTGATGCATTGAATTCCACCGTGGTGTTTTAAATGTATGTGGTGCAGATGCTCACCTGTTTGAGGCAGTTGCTAGCAGGTTAAACAGATGTCTGTGTCATGGAGGCCTGCAGAGGGCCAAGCCTTCACTTCTATTTTACACAGACAAAATGCAAAGACTGGGCCATCAGCTAACCCTTAAAATCCCGTCCTAGCCAAAAAAAAAAAAAAATTGCAGAGAATAATGGTAAAAATAGTCACCCCATCTTTGGTGTGGGATGAAATTAAAAAGTAATACAAAGTAGACAGAGAGAGAGGAAAGAGGAGACATGCTAGCACTTCACTGATCAACTTTCAACTTTGAGAACAGGAGCAACAGATGCACTGGTGGTGTATTGTGGAGGGTATTAGGGTGAGGGACACCCCAAAATCTCCCCCGCTGCGTGTATGTGCTTGTTGTGTGTATGAGTGTGACAGCAGGGAGCAGCTCAGCGCAGGACGCTGCACACAGCAAGGGGCCATTAGACATGGTGGGGTGACCCACATAAAAGACACACACACACACACACACACGCATGAAACTTTCCTTTTTGCGGCCAATGTGCCATGATAACCTTAAAGCCGGGGTTCTTTAGCATTGGGTTGAGCATGGCCATTGTCACATGGTTCTCACAGTGTAGGATTTGTTAGGCAACTGCTGGTCCAATAATCCTCAATAAATTCAGCACAAATCCAACAAACAAAATATTGTACAGGTGTTCCTGTTATTGTGCCCATCCCTGTACATGTACTGATCTCAAAGTTAAGTAAAAAAAAAAAGTGCATGTGCAGGAAGTGATTTGATTCCCTACAATGATTGTCGCGGGCACTTACATTTCTGACTACATTTTATAGCAATGAATTGGGGTATGTTTGTATTCAATAACTTCTAAAACTAAAGTACTATCTTTCCTGTCACTGTAAACTAACTTCAAATGTGTAAATTCTTTGTAGCATTACTTAACAGCATATTTTGTACAAAGACATAAGACACAATAGGACTCTATGTAAAAAGCACAACACTACAACAACCATTTACAACAGTATTTTTCCGTCTACACTGTCTATCTTAGAAAGTAAATGACAGAAACTATAAAAGATGGACCTTAATAAGTATTTACCAAATAGTTTTAGAACAACAAATAACACTGGGACCAAAATAGGGACTCCTAGTGATGTCACTGGGAAGACATTACATATCATTTTGATTTTCGATTTGCTTTTCACTTGGTTTTTGGGCTACTTCCCTATATCCACCTTAGACTAAATTGTCTTGGCAGTAAAAAGAATCAGATTATTAATAAACCTTCCATATTTTCCACAAACCATTGGAGACAAATCAGAATCCATGTTCTTTGTATAAACAGCTATGAGGTTGTTATATCTAAGCTGATCTGTTTTGTTTTTAGGAGGATAGAATATTGGTTCTTGCTAATAGAAGCAAGACAAAGTTATTATGTAGAGAATATGTTCACTGAGGCTTAAAGTGCAACTTGAACCAACTTACAAGTGCTCCAATGTGGAAATAGTCGTTGAACATTTTACTTGGTGCAAACAATAAGTAGATTTCTGCCCTCAGAAATCTACTTATTTGTTGTTCTGTGCTAGATTGATGTCCTTATTGTGATCTAATAATGCAAGTATCTGTTCCTATATAAACAGTATGTGGCATATTTTCAGTGTGACAAGGCTAATTATTAATTTGACTAAGTTGAGGCAGCATCAGGTTCTCCAGTAACTCCAACACGATATGTAGATCTTGAGCCATGTCTTTTTTCTCTCAGATAATTACAATTTGGCTGCACAGCTCCACTTCCTCACAGTGCTTCACAGCAGACAGATTGTTGAGTTGGTGAGTTGGCCTGAAGTTCTGAAACTCTCCTTCTTTCATTATCCTTATCTCTCCATATCTCTCTCTCCTGCCCCCACAACACACACATATACATTGCCAGAGGGATTTGCAGCAGCTAGGCAGAGCATATGTGTGTGTGCGCACAGCAGGGAGTTGCCAATTACAGCAGTGATTAAAACCCAGTAGTGTGGAAAGAGTGTGAGAGAGAGGGAAAGAGAGGAAGAGATAGGGAGGGAGGAAGAAAGAAAAAGAAGGGGATATGGACAGACAGACAGAGAGAGAGACAGACAGAGCTACAATGAACAAGGACACAAACATGCTCCATAAATGCCACAGAATTGTAGTTGTGATATTTGTGGTCAGCCTGAGTCAAAAATTCAGGGAATGGGCTTGTTTTCTGTGAGAAACCCAAGTAGAATCTCTGGAAACATGAGTGCATTTGTGTCAAAATAACCAGCATCATTATTGTAAGTAGGATAATCGTAACCAAAGTGTATCTCCTCAGACAAAAATGTCCATCGAAAGCCACTTTGACTAAACCAGCCAGTCCTGCTACCTCTGATGATAATGTTGTGCCACAACATTATACAGTTTGTATGTGAAGCTTAGTAGAGATACACAGAGAGAAAGATATGACATTCATTAATGTGAATTTACAGTATGCATATTGAAACTCTCCTTTCCTCTCCTGCTGGTATAGAGACACATTGCAACCCCTTGTCCTCTGCATTTCCCACTCCTCTCTCACCTGCCTTAACCATGGGTCATGTATCGCAAAGAGAGAGAGGGAGAAACCCCCCGCAATAAATCAGGAGAAAGAAACAAGAACAGAGAGGGGGGCAGAACAACAAACAGGGGAACAGCACCAATGTATCTTCCCCTTGTCAGGACTGTCTGATTGATAAGGTATTTCACTGGTTGCATCAATGAGCAGAGGCAGCTGCAGCTCTTAGTTGATGAACTGTATGCCTTCACCACATAAGCTAGTGCCTGTGCCTGCGAGGAGAGGAGAGGTATGTAAGAGCATATGACGAGAGGGTGGTTGAGGAGAGAAGAGATGAATAGGAAAAGACAGCAAATGAGTGAGGCAAATGTAGGATATACAGGGTCTGTACAGCTTTTAAGAGTAAAATTAAAGCACTTTTCAAGCACTTTCAAGGTATCTAAACCAAAAATGGCCAGTCCCTCTAAGCTTTTATCATCACAACTAACATGTTACTATAAATGCAATTGCGAAAAATAAAGTTTACGAAATTTCTTTATACCAACTGCAATCGTCTGAGAGCAGATAGCCACCCGCCATGATGCAGAGCGGAACTGAACAGAACGAAAAAACACCACCTTTTCATTTCGGAGCCCATGTCAGTCTATCTAGTGTGAGATGCCAGAAAACAACAAACACATATGACACCGGGATCATTTAATTTCTAATATTAAAAGATTTTTGGTTTACACGAGTGATTGTGTAGATGAAACAGCAGATTATGTTGAAAATCAAGCATTTTTCAAGAAGTATATTCGAATTCAAGCATATCCCTAACCTTAAAAACGTAACGGTTAAAATTAAGCATTTTCCAAACTTTCAAGACGAACCCTGGATACAGAGCAGGAGACAGAAGCAGAGGAAGGAATACGTGGAAGACGAGCAAAAGTGGAGAAGTAGAAAAGATGGAAGTATATATAGAGCAATAATGGTTAGATGATCAAATTCTGATTGTCTACTAGCATTACAGGTATTAATAACAGGTTAATCATAGTAAATGGAATAGAATTTATTTAACATGTTTGTTACTCTCTATGTGTACATAAGCTGGCTGAACTGCTCTTAGTATTAGCATTCTTTGCACTCACCAGCATCACTAGTGTTGCACACGTCTGTGGATGACACAAACATGATGCTTCATTCATAATCAATGATAAGGACAGAGGCTTTTCTCAATGACATCTTCCAGCTTTAAGAGACCTGGTTCATGTTCACATATAGTGGCGGAGCTGCAAATTCATCTATTATTCCTCTAACTGAGTGATGTAAGACTACTCAAAATAATCCTACCACCTGGCCCAATAACCTTTAAATGATCAAGTCACAGTGGTGTCGCACTTTAACATGCCGGTGGTTCAAAATGTGGTCAAATGGAACAAATCAATAAACCAGTTTGCTCTGTGCAGGGTCGGACAGTTTTAACCACCCCGTTTCCTCATCTCGTGACATAATGAAGTCATGTGTTGCGTTCGTGCCATGTCAGATTTACCATAAATACAAGCTTCCTACTGAGAAGAACCATTTACATCAGCCTCCTGGTGTACTTACAAGCAAGAGATGTGCTATTTTTGTGGGCTTAGAAATCTCTTTGCATCACAAATTGAAAACGTGCGTTGACATGGGATGCAAACTATGAAATAAATCCACTAATATTGACTGTCCAATGACTAAAACTACTACTTACTACTCACAGTGACAGAATAAAGTTACCAAAAGCGAGAACATCTGCTGCAGTTTTTTTTGTCTTCCCTTTTTGTTATGGTGGATTTTAAATTGCCACATGAAAACTCAATTTCTAAACAACTTCAACACGTTATTTAAATTCTGAGAATAATACTGTCACAAAAACCTATATCACCAAACATATAAGTGATGTGTTTAGAAGCTAAATATTAACACATCCTTCTTAGACAAATACATTTCAGAATGTGTTGGAACAGCCATATTGTCACTTTTGAAAGTCGAGCTAGGTGGCTAGCTAATTCACCCAATAAATAGCAAGAGATAACAATAAAGAGGACAATGAACATTCTTAAGAAGGTACTGACATGTTCAAACAACACAATCTCGCAATTCATCTCGTCTCTGCATGGTTGGCTGCTGCTAAATTTAAAGGTTACAGGTTAGTGCACTGTTGCTGTTGGATAAAATCCTTTTCTTATCTTCAACATGTTCACTGCTCAGACACAAAAAGCCTCAATGTTAACTGCATGTATATTCATAAGCTTTAGAGGATGGAGAAGTTGCTCAACGCTAAATGGACCTTTCTAATCTGTTAAGCGAAGTCAAAAAAATTTAAATCACCTGAACTAAAGGGAACAAGGTTTTTCTGACTAACAGCAAAGTGAGTATTCATTCAATGCCTTGCTCATGGACCCTTCAGCAGATCACTGATAGCCATCTTGGCTGTTGTGGGTATTGATTGTCTGAAGGAAAACTTGCTCTTTGTCAGTGTTTACCTGTCTAACATGCCAGTATTGCCCATCAGAAGGACAAAAAATGGTTCGTAAACACATTTTCAATACAAATTTGATATTTTGTACCTCAAAGCTGAATTAAAATTCCTTGATTTATTTTATTCATCATATCGAAAGCCAGGCAGCCTCTTTCTAATGAAGCCAGCGGACAGTTTGATGTTTGTGTGTGTTTAGTGTCTGTGTCTGCAGAGTGGCAGGTGAGTGAGCTATCTGCAGTGCTCACACACTCACCCCCTGCTGTGTTTAATCAATACCATTCTGAATTTCCAGCCTTCACACATGCACGCACACACACACACCTTGCAATATCTTTCTGTAAAACACCAAGGGAATACTAAGTATGAGCAACTTCACACTCCTCCTCGGTGTATAAACAGTGCACACACATACAAACACACACATAAAGGGTGAATGTGTGTATATATTTTTGTGCTTTTTTTGTGGATGTGTGTGTCCATAAAGGGTGGGGCTAATTAATTCTAGTCCACCTTGTCCACTGGGAGAGTGGAATATCAAAATTAAGCATGTGTGTCTGTGTGTACAGGGAAGCCTCTCAAGAGGATTCACAGCAGCAACCAGATCAATTCAAATTCACCCAGGATGGAGAGAAGGGAGGGGTGGCAAACAAACGCAAAAGACAATAAGAGAGCGAGAATAACGTGTTTCCTTCATTATTTATTTTCACTTCTTTTTTCTCTTTTCACTCATCATTAACACTTTATTTGAACATTTATTTATCAAGCAGATGTTTAAAGACCACAATTCAGCAAAGTAGTCTACTCTTGCCCACTGAGTAGCTTTGGTGGAATAGTTGAAGGTTAAACACATTGCTCAAAGGCACTTGGCCAGTAGTTGCTGAGGGAAGGAGGACTTGTTGGTTCACTTTTCCCTCCCACATATTCCCATCCAATCTTGGGAATGCTGATTCCCTGAACTCCATCTGAGAAAGTTTTGGATCTCAAGGCCCAAGATACCTTTAAATTCAAAAACTTGATTGAACAATTAATTATGTTGTTAAAGGTTAATATTTTGGAAATGAAAAGAAAGAATGATGTTGGATGCTATCTTTTGGTGTATTTAAACTGATGGTTCATGGGACTCAGGAGGTCAATGTGAAGGTCAGTGAACACTTTCAGTTGTTTTCTGTATCATTTTTACAGTATTTCTGCTTTTTGTAGTGTCAAGAATCACGAGAAAGTCAGGGGTGTGTTATGCAACAAAGGTCATGAGCTTCCAAATAGGAAGTCAAGTCTCACCACTACTCCTGCCTCCTCCAGTCTTTTTATCTTGTGAGTATTGTGGTTGATTCTTATCCAGAACATGGATGTTTTTTTTTGTGCCTTTTAACACTTTTTTATGCTGTTGTTTAGTTGTTAACTGACATTTTATAGAGCATCCCCATTTTTTTATCATGTTTGTAGTATAGTTTTTAGCATTGCAACAGCCTATGATGGTATTACAAAATGTTTATTCGAGTATAGAAAATGAACAAGAAAAAACAAACGCACCAGTTTGAAGTTTCATAGAGTTGACTGTAGATAAGCAAATCATACCAAAAATTTTATGTAAGAATATAATGCATTCCAAATTTAAAAGTGTAGGAATGTCACATTTGTGTGTTTCGAAGGAAATCCCATTTTTACAAAATCCCGTTTAATTGGGAGGTGATAATACATGTATGTAAACACATGTCTACATATTGAATGTTATTACACAGTGTATTTTTATATTAAAAAGGGTTTTAGGTTAAAATTATTTCATTGTCACAAGCCTTTCTGTTTTGGCATTTAAACTTTACCCGCTAATATTTGCTCAAGATGGAGTTATAATAATTATTTGAAATTTTCAGATATAATTAGAAAGCAGTGGGTTGCAATCAATTAATATACCTCCTAAAAATCCTGGGGGGATCATCGGGCAGAGGTGTGTAGGTTTGTGAGTATAAATGTGACTCACAATCTATTTACGAGCTGTTTCGAAGCCTCCCCATCCCGTCCCTGCTGTCTATCTCCACTGTGTAAAAATAACTGTAGTTAGAAAAATCGGAAAACGGGCCGCTTTGAGACACAGGATAATTAAAGCGAACACGGAGCCAGTGTTTTTAGAAGTCACACTTTTCCTCTCCACTCCTCACTCCTTCTCTCTTTCAGGGCATTTTCTGTCCCTCCTGACACCTTGTGTGCAGCTCCATGCAGCCCATCTCACTCACTCACACACACACACACACACCACCATCACCAACCAGCTCCCCTGCTGTGAGAGCAAACACTCATCGCACATGATCACCATGACGATATGGAAATATGAATTATGCATAAAGGCAGCCTCGCCTCGGCTGTGGGTACAAAGCCGTGTGGGTGATATTCTCCTTTCAAATGATATGGGAAATATCCCCTTAGTATTAATAATATAATAATCTATTCTACCACATTATTCTCCGCTGTATTACTATCTCATAGATTTGTGATTTGTTAGGTGTTCTACACCATTTAATTACCCGCATATGCACTGAACATGGAACCATTAACAAATTTAATTCAGAAAACATTTGTGCATTGTGAGGTTAATAGTAAAATTAGCATAAATGATGAAACGTTGTGTTCATATTCCAAGCTTAATCACAGAAACACAGAACTAATTCCAGTATCGCCCTTTAATAAACTGTTACTGCAGTGGGGGTGAATGCAATTATATTTTGCTGACTTTGCTTTTCTTAATGTTCTTCATTGTGTCACTCCAAGGTCACAGAGCAATTAAACATCCTCACAAAGAGAGTGCATAATAGGCATGCAAAAATATAACACAATGTCACTATGTTGTCTATTGTTTATTAAATTGAGTCCAAATTGTATTACAGGCAGCCATTTCATCAGCTCAGTATTCAAGGGATCCTGTCAGTGTGACAGTATGAAACAGCTAACAGACTGGCTATTATTAGATATTTGCCTAAAACAAATTTGACATTGTTATTATTGAAGTAGCAACAGATCCAGTGTTGACAGGCAGACAAAAAAAAGTGTCTGGCTATATTTGCCAAGAAAAAAGCAGTTCCTGGAAGTGAAAATAAAACAGAAGAGGCCCTGAGAGGCTCTAAAACATGGGGAATCTGTACTGTACGACAGGCTCGCTTAAACATGGTTGACTGGAAGGTTACATTATGGCTCCATGCAGTTTCTATATAGTAGGTATTAGGTGGGCAGAACAGTCTGTGAGACATAATGGTATAAATAAATTGCTGACAATGACTGGAACACAATGAATAAACAAAAAGCTGTTCTATTTTATTTGGCAGCATCCAGCCATATTATAACGGTATAATATTAAATCACATTAAATTTTGGCTGATGTTAACATTTTTATCCCAGGCACCCTGAAGGCAAAGAAAAATGACCATCTTTGTTAATCACACAAAAGAATAGGTTTAATAATTTCTGCTTTACTGCAATTAATCCCTCTCATCACACATCACAAATATTATTAGTGATTATTCACATTCACATCTTTTAATATATCTTGTCATCGTGGTCGTGATTCCTGCAGATATTAAAAAAATATTTTGCTGCTTGTAATACTTCCACATAAAGTGCTGGTGACATTTGTTTCAGTCATTGTCATTTGTCATTTTCAGTCAGTTCTCCACAGGTTGGATAAGAGTAGCTTTCCATGCCAAAAGGAAGAAAATGGCCTTCCTGAATGCTTCAGACTGACAGTAAAATTAACTGCTGTAAGCTGAACAGTTTATCATATCTTGACATTTAAACAGACTGGATCACTGCTCCATCTGTGTTGTTTGAGAAAATGGGAAACTTAAAAGTACAGCTTTATGGTTGATAGGTAGGCTATATGTGTAGGCATTGGTTTATAACATTATTATGCATTCCTACTGTCGAATCCTTATTCTATGAAAAATCAAATCACAATAAAAACATTTATTTTGAAGTGTGAAATATTTTCAGTCTAAACAATGCTGAGTGAAAACGGGTTGATGGTAAACTATAAACATTATCTTGTAACTAAAGACAATTATACAATCCTTATGCAATTAAGATGAACAGATGCTGTTTTATAATACTATATATAATAGTTTTACAATGATATTTAATGTTGTGAAATGCTCCACATTTTAAACACAGTATATACTATACATATATAGAGTATACACACTATAGAGTATTCAAGATGTCAACCTGTCAGCTTTATTCATTAATGCACTGCTTTAGTTCATAAACCACTGGATCTTGTGTATTTTCCATGTTGAAATATCTTAAATTCTTGTTATAATAAATTAATGTCACTGATTCGTGCCATTAATCATAATAAATCTTTACAGTAAATATTTAAATAGACAAATAATGCAAACAGGTTGTTATAATGGCCTAGTTTTTATGCAATACATTTGAATTTATTTGGCATTTCCAGTATGTTTTTCAGCATGTGTTTGTGTATAAATGTGTGGCATTACCACTTATTCACTTATTTGATGTGCTCAGGCCTTAATGCTATACGTTCACAGTATAAGCAGCCTGTCTAATTATCTACTCAGTGTGGCAGAGTTTAGCTACACACTAAACAGAGATGACAGAAGTGTGTGCATGTGTGGACGTGCTCATGCGTACGTATGTGTCATTTCGGTATGCAATGGCGCTGACGTTCCCATAACTGTCTGCTGACACCTCCTCAGTATGTAAGAACCATCTCTCACACTGCATTATTTAAAGGTAGAGAGGGAGATGCAGACAGGAGGGGAGAGAGAGGGGAGAAGAAGAGAGAAGGGGAGGGAGAATGAGATTCAGGTATCCTTCAACAACGTATCTCTACAATGTGTCTGAGTTATAAACCACTGCAAAACTTTACTAATTACAGCACTCTCTATCCTCCCTCTCTTCCTCTGTCTCATTCTTTCTTTATTTCCCATGTGCTTCCTCTTCTCTCTCCTCTACTGTTTCTATTGGTTTCTCCACCACATCCCCATCTCCTCTCTCCCCTCCCTCTCTCCCCTGCCTTCCTCTCTCCTGTGAGAGCTAACAACTTGCCAGAAGAAATATGATTAGCACAGCAGAGAGCTGAGAACCACAGTTTGCTGGAGAAGTGACACACAAAACTGCACAGTGCTGTGAAAGAAGGAAATGGGGGAGGGAGGAGAGGTGAGACAGAGAGACAGGGTGCGACTATAATAACACCAGGGCAGCACAGCGACTCAGTGGTTAGCTAATTTGGTAAGTTTCGGTGTGGAGGGATCGAAGAGTCTAAATTGCCCCTGAGTGTGACTGCTTGTCTATATATTCACCATATGATGCACTGGTGACCTGCTTTGGGAGTTTCCCTGTCCTCTGCTTAATGCATGCTGGGAAAAGCTCTAGTCCCTGCCCCCCTCCACCGTGAACAGGAGTAAGTCAGACCCAAAGAGTCAGTAATTGTATCATCAATCAAAACATTTTTTAAATCTGTGAAGCAGGTGACAAAAATACTATGAAAGCAACTAAAAGTAATGTTTCTAATGTATCCTCTACAGTAAATACTGAATGTTAACATTAAATACTGCAATCATATTTCATCAGAACTACATCGTTATGGTTTTTATGGCTCTACATAAAATATTGTGATTGTAGTTCAGGGCATCTTTCATTGGTTAACATTCATGCAATGCACACTCCCACAATTCTCCTCACATAACCCCTGTCCATATTCAAATTTGAACAGGGGAACACTGTGAGCACAGCTCCGATTTCCATCTCAGAGTGTTAAACAAAGCTACACAGTGCATTAAAAAATGAAAGGAGCAACACAAACAACAATCAAATATGTTAAAGGAAAGATTTATAAGTTGGACCCATCAACCAAGAGGAAAAAGCACAAAACTATTGATAGAAAAAAGGCTTGAAATCTAATCAACAGTTCAGTGACCACTGAGAACGATGTTAAATTAAGATAATACTACTGAATCTTTGACAAAGCAAAACTCAGACACTATACTGGATTTGAAAGAAAACAAATATTGACAGTGACAATATTATCAAGTGATGATGCAATCACAAGTCAAAACTCCAAATAATGTTAATGTAACAATCAAAAAGTCTGTTTTTCCATCTTAAGAGGAAGATTGAGTATTTCTAAATGAAATAAAAAAGAAAGACAGACAAAGAATGGCAGGGAGTGAGGGAGAAAAAACAGAGACTTTGAGAGAATGCAGGAAAAGACGAGAGGGGAGGGAGGGAGGAAGGGAGAGCTGAGTGGTTTTAGGCCGATGTGAAAGCCAGCAGGTCACAGAGGTTCCCTTTGAATTTAGAACAAACCACAAACAGTGAATGTCTACTCCAAAAGCCTGAATGACTGATTATAATGGCTGCCTGTTTCGATCTCGTCCCGTCAGCCTCTCAGCACTGCCTTCTTAAGAGTGCTGTGACTAGTGGGCTAACATGTGGGCAGGCCTACCATTTACAATTACAATTTAGGCATTTAGCTGACGCCCTTATCCAAAGCGACTAACAATAAGAGCAGAAGTAGAAAAGGCTATAGTGTCTGTGAATCTTGTGATCCTCAGCAACCTGGTAAAGAGCAAGAGATGGACAACACCACAATGTGAAGAACTTCAGAACAGGTGCAGTGCCAAACAAGTGAAAGGAATACAGAGAAGACAACACGACAACAGTACAATAAAAAAGTATGTATCAACATGTCCCATGAATAGAAGAACAAAAGTGATGCATCTACTTTATTTTAATTCCAAATGAACTGACCTCATGAACACCAGCCACGCTAGAGCAATCCAACATCTCAGACTGACAGTAAGGGTTGTCCTGTATTTCTGTTGGCATACTGATATCATTCATAGTGACTTTCATTCATATGTTTCAGCTATAGTCAGTGATTTGACAAATGATTAGAAATGTTGGTGACACAGCAAAGTCCAGTCCATGATTACGGTGTGGTATACACTCATACACTGGTTTTGTTTATGTTTTATATACATAGTATTAGTGGTAAATGCATTAATAGTAAAACATACAAATCAGATATTAGTCCAGAATAATATTAGGCAACATGAGAGGCAGTACAGGGCAGGCCAAAAGACACCAACCTATTCTCTCAAGCTAGCAATTAGAAAGTAATGACGCTTAGTTGAAGGTTATGTCAAGGTCAAGCTGCATTAACACTTAGCGCTCACCATAGTCTGAAATACATCTTTAAACATCAAGAACACAACCAGTATTAATTCATAATATGAAGCATTTTAGGTTGACAATCCCTAAGATCCTTTCTCCTGTTGCTCTTGCTAATATTCTTCACTGCAGTCTGACAGTACAAACTTACAGATCTGTGCAGTAACTGAATCACTCATTAAACTTTCTGCCACTCAACTATATAATATTTTCACTAAAAAACAGATCAGATGCCATACATCTGCTCACTGTACTAAACAGAAAACTGCTGATCCTTGTGTATTTAATTGCAAGTGTAAGTATGTGTGCTAACATGGAGAGATGCATAACACCCACATGAGACACCTAACACGCTGCGATAACCTCACTAAAACTGCATCACACACACACACAGAAATCACTGCCAGCTTCTGCAGTTATCTGCCAGTAAACCCACAAAATAATCACTTACATGTGAGGAACATGTTATCATCACCAACAAATTCATAAAGAGACATAAATATATAAATGTATAAATGTACAAACCCTGCAAAGTATTATAAAACGGTTTAAAAACAGATTACCTGACTAAATGTCAATGCACCAGAATAATACTTACATTATAACGGCAAAGCATTTTCTAGGCAAAATTAGCCTAGTCCAGCATACACAGAGTTAACATCAATACATATATTTTCTCTTTCTCCTTTTCTGCATAAATGTAAACAGTTAGATTTGCCTGTCTGCCTGGCAGAAAAACATCCTGTTAAAAATAATATTTTTAACCAAACTTGAATCCGACAATGATTGGCCAGGGGATGTTTGTGTCTCCTCCCTTTTTCATGGTATACAGCCAGGAAACCTGTTGTTTTGTTTCTGTGTAAGTTTCCATTTAACCGAGACGTGAAGCATGAAAGTAATAAGCATGAATGTAAGCAAAGACAGAAACACTCTGACCCATGGCATATTAAAGTGTTAATGTATCATTTTGGTCATCTGATGTCAAAAATCTAATCTAAAAACTATCATCACAACCCTACACGTTTTAATTAGAGTGTAAAAAATAAAACCATAATGGTATGTCATTAGGAAAATATATCACAAGTGTTCTAATTACTTTGGGACTTATTCTAAAACCACATATCTAACAAATTATGAAGCCAAACAAGCACTGTTGTCAAAATTAAAAAGTCGGCCCATGCTAATGCACTGCACTCCACACTGCAGAAAATGGCAAATTAAATAGATGTTTTCAAACTGAGATTTATCAAGATAACACAGATTATACCTCAAAGATAGGTTTGTTATTTAAAGTGTACTAACAGCTAGTTTTATTACATTTTTATTATAGTGCACTTTTTGTTGAAATAATAATGCAATAAGAAATTACATCTTAAAATTAGAAACTCATTTTAGATGTATTTCTTTAGTCTTATTTTAGTGTCAAGCATCTTACAGCTACTGTAAACATTCACAAGAAGATGTTCTTGCAAGCTAGCAGACAACATTTATAAGAAGAGGACAGCGTAGAAAACATCAGAACAGAACAAAACTAAATAGAGCAGGTACTCACTCAGATAGATGCAGGAATAGCCCCCAAAACACATCACTAAAATGCAGAAGTCTCTCTGCTATCCTGTCAGGGTGCAAGCTAGCTGCCTTGGCCCTGGCTGGGCGTTATTTGTGAGCCAAATCCTTAAAGAACAAGAAGCTTTCTCTGTGCCTAAACCTGCCGACAGACAGGGGGCTTTGAAGGCCCCCAACCGAGCTCAGCACAGAGCTTTGAAGCCAACTGAAAACTCTGCTTTATGGGACTAAATAAAAGCGAGGAAGAGGGGAAAGTTATAAAAAGCAGAGAAACATCGAGCACTGTTGCTATTCACGGCTGTGAGTTTGTGTGTAGTTTGAAAATTAATTGCTGGCTGTGCTGCATGTGAGGTGTTTGGTACCATGTCAGTCCTGTGACACTGCAGTTTGCTGGTCTGTCTTATAGTACATTTGCTTTTAAATCTCAGACACAAATGATTGTTATTATGTTACAGTTACTAGTTAATAGTATTCTAAATTATATTTAAAATTGACCAAAACACATTGCAGCTCTACTAAGTACTAATTGGCAGGCAAATTTACTATTACAGCTAGTTTATGTTTTTTTAATTTGGAAGAAAATGGTTGCTACTATTTTTCTTTAAACTGTTTTATGATGATCCGGGGTGAAAAATTAGTGTAGTATGAATTGTCTCTTTTCTCACTCACTGATGATCACGATAGACTGTGTATAATTTGTATCATTTTATGATATCTAAATGGCATCAGAATCTATATACAGGCTGAACAGGGAACTAAAAGATAGTGGGAAGTCTATTGCTATTATTTTATTATTTATTTCTGTAAAATGTCATTACATGATGTGGAGATATTTTTACTGCACCTCTTCCTGCTCTAGGTTTAACCTGTAGATTTATCCTATTTAATAAAGAAAATGTTCTTTCAAGGCTCCTAATTCCTGGACTCAGAGGGACGCATTTTTTTCTTTGTAAGGCCTCCTATAAAGATTTTAATTTGCTACAGAGCATGCCAGTAATAGGATTTGTTTTTCCAATCATAAATACAAATGTTATGGGTCTGTTTCTTTATCACAGCATGTTGAAGTTTTTGAAACAACTGTTAGCTTTATGATTTTTTTTTTTAATTTCACAGCACTTTCGCACAATATATTATCACATTTATCAACATCAAACTTGAAGCTAGAACATTATGGTTTAAAAGCTACTGCATTAAAGAGTAAATTCATGGTAATAAAGGTGTGTATGTGTGGCAGACTGAGTAAACAGTGGCTTTATTAGGTGAAAAGCTCAGCTCTGTTTTTCAGCTCTGTCACCTTGATGTCTGAACTTTGGCTCTGAAAAACAACTCTGGTGCCAAGAACTGTCCATGAAACATCATTGCCATGGTGCTTTTCATTTTACGCTAGCCTAACTAATTATCAGAAAAACAGACAGCACCAATCTTAACTGAAGCCTGTGTATTTTCTGGATGTTGCAGCTGATGTTTTGGACACACATCTGCAATCAGATCACTAGCTCTGGACTCTCAGAAAACCATTAATCACTTTCTCCTTCTCTCCTTCTCTCTCTCTCTCCTTTCAGTAAGTCCTTTAGAGGCACACAAACCATCTCCAGCAGACAAAACAGTGGACAAGCCTCTGTGATGTCCTGACTCATTCTGCTCCTCTCCTCTCCAAAGCCTCGGGGCCGACGCAATGGGACCCAAAACCAACACGCACATAATGGGGCCTTGTTGGAGCCGCCTTAATGTTTCTAATGTTATGTAAATGAGGAGGGAAGAGGGCAGGAAAGGAGAAGAGAGGAGCAGAGCGGAGGTGGAGGCAGTGGGAGTGTTTGTGTGTCCGAGGAGGCTGCTAAGCTCCCATTACCAGGGGATTAGGCAAATGCTGCCGTTGTATCGATGCTGGTTCGACAGCGAACCGCCAACCCTAATCCCCTCCTCTCTTCTCCTTCCGACAACGCCTCGTCAACGCCTCCTCTACGCCTCCTCTCTATATAGCCCCCCCCCCCTTCAATCGTTTGTTAAAATTCTTCACAGAACTTTCTGGATTCAACTTTTCAACTCTCTCCTCCCATTTCTCAGTCATGCATATACACTCGATCTCACACAAACTCAAAAAACACAAATACTACTAGAATTACTTGGTTCACAGCCAGCGTAAATTTGTCTGTTCATTGATTTCTCTGACATGTGATGTGTGTCTGTGTGTGTGTTTGTGAATGTGTGAGAAGTGATCAATATTGAAAGCCAGAGAGTGCCTTTCTGGTTTGTCTGTGATGTGTTTGCCTGGAGCCTCAGAGTACAGCTATGACCTACTGGCTTCTGAACGCATCCACCCTTCAGTTCACTGCTCCTCAGACTCTGGGTAGGGGACGAGAGCTGGTCTCTGGATGCTGCTCACCGGTCCCTGGGTGCACTGGTGGCTCCTTTAAAGGGATTCTTGAGACATCTTTCTGCTTCATCTTTCTGCAGTGAGACAGTGCAGGAAGAGAGGGAGAGAGTACATTATGTTCTATTTGTAGGCAAGCAGTCTCCTTTAAACTTTGTTATGTGCTGTCTTTCATGGCTTTCGTGTTTTTCTAGACTTAATATTTACATTTAACAATGCAGAAATCACATAGAAATAACTAATTGAAAATGTAAATTTTCACTGTTTTTATTACATAAATTCACAGGAAAATTACCCTTAAAATAATCTGTTAGCATGTTTGGTTTTCATACATGTTTTAAGAAATGCAACGGAAATAAAAACATAGCTAAATCTACATGTCTTAGAGAACAAAAGCAACAAATAAAGAACAGATTATTATCACTAACTATTCAACACAGCTCAGGCTGAAGAATGTCATCAAGAAGTGAGGAAGCTATTCTGAGACAAACCAGCTGTGTGGTGTTTGTGTGTGTGTGTGCGTGTGTGTGTGTGTGTGCATGGTGACAGTTGCAGGCAGAACTTGGAATACTCAATTATCACATTAGCACATCCAGAGAGAAGTCGAAAGGCTACACACACGCCTGTGAACAAACACACATATATGGCCGTATACACCCCCCCCCCCCCACACACACACACACACACACACCACCCCCACGTATCTCTGGAACTGCAGGCCCCCTGCTGAGAAGCTCAAACACACCAACTGAGGGTGGGGGCTGGTGGTGGTGGTGTTGTGGGGTGGAGGAAGAGGGGAGGGCTGTTGGGTTGTGGAGAAGCATGAGGCTGGTGAGTGACATTGAGACCAAGGTTAAACACAAACCCCCCGTTCTGTTCTGCTATAGGCCATGTTCAGACCGGCAGCAGCACTGCGTCACAGAAAGCAGCCTCCTCATTCATTTCTATGAGACCACTGCTTTAGCGCAGCAGGGGAGATGCTGCTCAGGGCTCTGACAAAATAGTTGATCTCGGTTCAACCTTCGGCGCATCGCAATGCAACGTCTTCCAGCAACACACTGCGTTAGCCAATTAAAATATGAGCATGGGAGCATTCTACATAGATTACCCTGTAGTGTGTAGCTTGTAGCGTTGTGCTAATTCCACTGTTTACCCTGCAAACAGGCAACTTTCCAGAGTCAGAAGCTTCAGATTGTAGAAAGCACAAACGCAGGCTGCTCAGTCTGGCAGAACACTCAAAACAACATCAAACTTGGCACGCAGGCAAAATGGCAGCGTTGTGGCTATAAGGAAGAACTGACACAGTGTGCGAAGGCTGGTCAGCCAAACCTACTGAAATTTTTGCACAGTCTCAACACCCTCCACTACATCACCTGCACCTGCTGGTGGAACTGTATGGTTACACTTAACATCCATACTTATTTATACAGCTGAATTATTCTTCTGCGTTAAGGTGTTGGGGTCCATACATGCAGTGGCTCTGCAGGTATGTAAGGTCCTGCCATAATGGCACAGCTTCAAAAATAACTAGTGCATAGCTACTGGGGCTATGTGGAAACTGCAAGAACAGCGATCAGTCTGTTTGTCAGTTTTCTGGTGTCAAGAGTTTGTTGATTCTGAAGATCAGTAATGTTTAGTAATGTTTGGAAAATTAGCTTTTTGTGATCTTGCAAAGTCAGTGCAAAGCTTCTGGCCAATGGTCTCTATTACAAAGTAAATTGGCATATAGGCTAATGAATGTACAGCACTGCCTGAGTGCATCCCACATCAATCTATTGCAGAGGTGGCAGGGCAGTGAATAGGTTAAATTCTACACTAATGTATGAATAAATGCATTAGCTGTAAGAAAGCACTGCAGCAGACACATATTATTTGACCATACTCCCACTCAAGGAGAATCACTGGTATGATTAACAAATACAGTTCAACCAGGAGTCTAAGTCCAAGTATGATTAAGTTAAGAGTCAGTAAAAAACATGCAAGAGCACCATGAAAATCAAATAACTGTGCAGACCAGGATCACAATTACAAATAACAAATTCTTCACCTTTAAATTCAACACTGATTTGAAGTCTTGTTCTCCACAATGTCTGTGTTCTGATGTCAAAGAGAAGTTTCATTTCTATTTAGGAAGTGTGTGGTCTATTACATGCTACTGAAATATCACAATCATGGCAATCACATTTCTCTATTAATTGCTTGAAACTGGAAATGATAGTTGCTGAAATATCTCGACAAGCAGAGTTAGGCTTACTGATGCTGTTTGTTGTTTGGGTGTTCATGGAGCGCTAGAGATGGTTTTGTTATTGTAATTCACACAAGGTACAACGAAGAAAAAAAGCCAGCGCTACAAACACAAGATTAAGATGCTTTAACTGCTGTACAGAGATGATTAAAATCAGCTTCTTTAAAACCCTGTGAAATGGACAGTTTTCTATAGTATAATTAAACTGCTGTCCTCTCTACCGAGGTCATTATTTATTATAAGCCTCAGTCAGAATCCAGGAATATCTCAAACAATATTGTTATGTTTTGTAACTACTGCAGCCTACTTCTTCTGAAAAGCTGAACTGAGTAGTATCTTGTAACAGAGGGGCCTTGCCTTTCGATTAATTATCCAAACACTTACAAAAGCCAGAGAAAAAAACAGGTGGCTAATGCTGTTAATTCCTTTGTGTAGCAGTTTTTTCTTAAGGAAACACTGAGGAAAAGGGAAGGGGAACAACAATAAAAATGCAGCAGTAGGTATAGCACTAACAAACAGCTAATTGAAACAAAGCAATTTACAGTATGTATTCACGAACAGTCAAAACAGTGCATCTCATCTATTGTACTTTCCCCAATAAATAGCATTTTGTGAGCAAAAATGTATGCTAATTCAAACTTCATATATCTGACGCTAGTGGAAATGTCCCCTTAGAACAAAGTGTAGTATATTTCAAGCTCTGCTGAGATTTGTGAAAACTGCATAGAGATTTCAGACTACACAGCAAATGACAGAGGTTTAAATTCACAGCTTACAAAACTTTGACAGCTTCTCCTTACTGCGTCTACAGCTGTAAGAAGACCAAAACGCATATAGTCTTGGTTTAGTGATGGTGAATTACTGCTCAGTGTCAGCTTGGCTCGCTGTCAGCTGATATGCTGTAAGAGGTGTGTCTATTTAAAGTCTAGTGGCTGGCCCTTCAGAGAGACCCATGACTAACTTGAAAAAAAGTGTTGCATGTGTGCATGCGTGTGTGTTTTGCCATGTGTGTGACTTCAGTGTGTCTCAGCTGAGGTGTTGGTATGATACTTTGACTCCACTGGT
Organism: Macquaria australasica; assembly: GCA_005408345.1. NCBI lineage: Eukaryota > Metazoa > Chordata > Actinopteri > Centrarchiformes > Percichthyidae > Macquaria > Macquaria australasica. The sequence continues at coordinate 170,291 of SEMN01000062.1, forward strand.
ATGTTGTATGGAAAGAGAGGGAGCGGGAGAAGAGAAATGCAACTGTGATGGGTACAAACAGACAAACCTTGAGCAGACAGAAAGGCATGTTGAGAGGGCAATGAGTGCTCTGGAGTGTGAGATATGTGTGAGTAATGAGAACGTCATGATATATCTGGGCCTTATCGGACATGTTACGTGACCATTATAAATTCAGAAAGTGACACTATCATTCTTAAATTGCTTCGGATTGTAACCATAATTTTATTTTCTACATGTGTTGTCACAAACTGCATTACTATTTACATTAGACTTACTGATCCCTGTGGATAAACTCATCCTCTGCATTTTTTAGCCATAATAACCATTTTACTGGTGTCTGGGAACCAACTCTGGTAATGAGGCCAATTGCCACAATTTTACTTAATTCTATTGCCGTTTGATGACCCATCAGTTAGACGATTAGTAACCTGAACGCTATATTTTTACTGTTTACCTCATGATTGGCACAATGGAGGAAAAAAAATCTTGTCGCAATAATCATTTCCTGGTACCTGAAAGAACACGGTCTCACTAACACAGCCTCTTGCTGTTTTTTTCTTTCTTTAAATGCAGTGCTGTTTTCTGGCTCAATGCCTGGTAAAACAGATACTCGGAGGAAGTGGGGGTCACAGCACCTGCTGGGCTGCCACTGCCCTGGTACAAGTGACAATTAAGCATGACAGTCAGTTGCTAAAAGCTTACACAATTACAAACTTGGATTATCAGGATAGTTAGGGTAAAATGTAAGAAGAATGCCAGAGCTTATTCTTCCCACTGTGGTAAACCAGGGGAAATAAAGAAAGAAACTGAAACACAGAGAGAGAGGTAACAAAGTAAAGGTGGGGGAGTGGAGTTGAGCTCAGATATTTTCCTCAGGTACTAGCAAATAGCAAAATATGCTTACTTATTCCAGACACATTTCTTTGTATTGTTTGTGTCCATGGAAGTTAGCTAGTGATTGACAACAAAACCTGCACTGATCTCAGCATTTTCATGATTCAGCACATATTCCAAGTAGAGGTGTAGATGATTTGTTTGTGCCTAAGTCTGTGTTACAACTTTCTCCTTCTCTCACTTGCTTTTATTTTCTTGACAAATGATACAACATAAACAAGTTCTGCCCCAACACTTTCCTCCCCTTTTATGCTTTTGGTCTTCAATCTACTCTTTCTTCCAGGGGCTCTCCCTCCTCCTCTACACTGCAAAAACTGTCCACCTGAACAAATAATTTCATCTCTAAATAAATGTTCACTGCACACAGGAGGGTGAAATGCTCGCTGGTGTTTGTAGTGTGCAATTTCCTGTACAGACGTCCACTCAGGAACTTGGTGAAATAGACCTTTCTCACGGGAGACATTTACACTTTTCAACCAGCAATGTAACTAATGACATTAATAAAGGCTGGATTAGATGTTGTTGTTCAAAATGTAATCCAGCCAGGGTATTTGGTATTGTTCATGCTAGCACAAAAGTATGGCTTACTGTGTCTCCTAAATGAAAGAGCCCTCATTAACATCACTGGCTACACCTGTGCTTTCCCTGCCTCTGTTAATGAGCTGAGAAGAGTCTGTTGAGTTAGCATACAGTCAGCTATTACCCAGCTGGCCTTTGAATCACCTCTACCATTGGCATTGAAATGATAGCTTGTGTGTTGACAAAAAATAACAATTACCTCACTAATGCTGCATTCACACCATGTTGGCACAATGGGATAAACAGGAAAACCTCTGTTATTTTGGTTTGGCAATGTTCCTGCAGTATTCCAAGATGTTGTTAGCCTGTTGTTAGGAAAAAGTGAAATTAATCCAAAAACAAAACATGTTACATACTTAGTAGCTCGCTAACAAGTGAAACCTGAGACAAACGGTGTTTAGCTCATTTTTAATTAGCTCAAACTATAGGACACGTTTTAATATTCTATTTTATCTACATGTAACTTCACAAAATTATAATTTGGAGGCTCATATAAACGTTGTTTGACTGAGTTGCCTGTAAATATGATAGCTACATTTACCTAGCTATGGCTAGCTAACAAGCTAGCCAGCACAATTATTTATCAGTCTAAAAATGAAATTAAGAGAGAAAAGAACTTACCCATCTCTATTTATGTTTTTACACGTTATGTTTAGTCGCTTTGGTTATTTTTAACGCTCCATTTAGCAATATTTTCTAAATTGACTGCAATGACCTCCTGCAGTGAGACAGGGCTGCTGCTAGTGACGGATACTCACAAGCTACTCATTTGGTATCGATTTGGTGGTGCTACGTTTCACTTGTAGATAAAAATACAGCAAGATGCACTATCTGTGACAAGAAAGTGCCACACAGCAGCAACACGAGTAACCTATTCAAACATGTAAAAGCAACACAACCTGAAAGGTATAAGGAGGCTGAACAAAAACAAGATGCCCATACATCCAAGTCTTGACCATTATTTTGAAAAATCACATTTAAGAAATGATCAGTATCGGTATCGGTACAACATGGTATCATATGGAATTAAAATAGTCTGGTATGCCCACATCCCTCCAATATAAAAGCATGGGTGTAGTAGCCACAGTCTCAATTGCAGGTCACATGACAGCAGCTTAAAAAAAAACTATCCATAATCATTACAAAAAGAGAAAGAAATGTATGCATTTCTCAAAGTATAACAAACACTAATAAGTTACTCTTTCTAATATCACAACTGAGCTGTTAGTTCCAATAAAAAATGTAAAAAAGCTTTAAGAACTGCATCAGTGTATTATTTTTTACTCTAAAGTGTATGCTCTATGGGCCCAAAAAAAGTCTTAAAAACTATTTGGCATACAGCCAGTGAGAAAATTCATTAAAATGAATGGGGCGCCATCTAGTCCAGAATTCACTTGCATTTTAACTCTGATCAATTTTAATAGACTTTCAGTTTTTCATTTATGAGTGTAATGTTTTTCCTGTCCACTTGTCTAATTGGCTGATAAATCACAGCTGCAGAAAGTGGGTGATTTAATTGAAGGTGGCTCACAGGGGCTGAACGGTGCCTTAAAGATGTGGTGCTTCTCCATGCATGTCCACCTTTGTTTGTGTGTATGTAGGAGGGTTTTACTTTAAAGAAAGCAAAGACATGAGAATCACAGGGAGGATGAGAGTTAAAGACAACACAAGAAAGTCAGATTGAAGTGAAAGAAAAATAAAATGAGAGACAACAGAGAATAGAGGAGAAAGGTTAATCTGTTACATTATAGGCATTTTCACGTTTCACATTTTGTTTGTATTGAAAATTTAAAACATTCATGCATGTGCGCGTTCACACACACACACACACACACACACACATACACTCGCCAACACATTAGGGTTAAACCCAATAATTCTCTACTGTCTATTACATAAACTGTAAAAGAAATGCAGTACGGCCTGAAGGCATGGGAAATATGAACAAGCAACTGTGAAATTAAACATCAGTAGAAAAAAATGAAGGTCCTCTAAACAAGGTGATTGCAGGTAACACTCTACAAAGAATGAGTGATATGTTGACAACACTTGAAAAGATTCCTTCTGTATGATAAGTGATTTCTCACCCACACTGAGATGACTCGTGGCTTTCTGGCAAATAAAAAGAGTAAGCTACCTGTGAGTATACAATTCAGTATACAAAAATCTGTACTTCAGTTGTGATGGCACATCGCAGTCAAAGGTACATTTATGGTACAACTGACCCTCAAGATGATAAAATTCTGCTTTTACTTCAGTTAGACTGCATAATATCATTCAGTTCCTGTTGCAATAAATCAATGTTTCACTTATTTCCTGAGACTGAGGTCCCTTTATGCATTACTAAGAGGTTGTAACCACCTATGTTATTGACAGTCCACTATATACAAAAGTCAGAGCTATCACTAAGCTCCTTTTTATGTATAATGCCTTAGAAAAAAGGTAAACAATGAATTTACAAAAACTGTGATTTATGCGCTAAATACAACAAATCTTGTGTGTTGCTACATCTTAGATATCCAGTGCCACAAGGGTTAACCATGTTAAACCATCGTAAACCTTCTTCACTGTGATTTTTTTTTTATGTGTAGGAAATAAATCATAACCATGGCAAGTCGGCAACCAAAATCAAAACTGACAGAAATTTGAAGCCTTTTTGATTCTGGTCTGTATTCAAGGATATGTTTCCCTCTTAAAGAAATAATCTCCATCTTTTTATGATTTTGAAAATGATGATGAAATTAATTTATTTCATCGTCTATATTGTAGTATGCCATAGTGCATAGGCGTTGATAACGTCGGTGCTTGGGAGCCCACGGGGAAATTATAAAGTGGGGTGACCATATCGAGATAATAGGGCATGTATTTTAGCTGATTTTGTGCACTGGTTAATATCTTTGGTATTTTGTTTACTTGGTTTTTGGTAGTTTGGTTATTTGTTTTTCTTTGCTGTTGTTTTGACTGATGAACTGACTGGCCTAATGTGGTGATGTGACAGTCTTTGCACAGTTAGGTACTCCCCGGAAAAAAAATACATTTGGTGCCTCTGCTACAGCATTTTTCTATGATAAGAGCTCTTTGAAACAGACAAGTAATGAGTGTCATTTGGCATCAGCTAGGCTGATTTGTGGTTAAAGAAAATCACACCAGAAACATATAACACTCAAAAATTCACTCTAGATTTTTTTTTTACTATGTCCCCTATAATTGTATTGCCAACCAATCTGAAAAGTCAATCTAGCAACAAATTGGTCAAGTTAGGAACAGTGCCTACACAATTAATGTTGTATGTGTGGCTATTTCAAAGGTTGTGTGTCTCATATTAGCTTGTTATTCTCTCAACAACCTCATTTTTTATTCAGCCCTCTCTCAGTCTTTCCTGGCTCATGTCCATCTTACATTCAGTCTCCTCACCTAACAGCTGATGCAATTAACTCTCTACAGATTCCTCCGGCCAACTGAGACTATTGCAGGGACACCTGAGTGTGTTGGAGAGTGTCAGGTGTGGTAGTGCCAGCCTAGCCAAACCGGTTTGATAGATTCTGACTTAATCCGAGAGGGAGAAAATGTATGTGTGTGTGTGTGTGTGTGTGTGTGTGTGTGTGTGTGTGTGTGTGTGTGGTCAAGCGCATGTAAAGAGGTAACCTTTAGTCTTGGTGTGGCATGGCCTGGGAAACAGCAGAGTGGGGTCAGGTGTGCTACTTCCCGCCTAGCTAGCTAACCTGGCCGGGAATGTGTGTGCATATGCGTGCGGGTCAGCTGTGGTAGATGACCTGAGAATTTGGGGATTAGCTTGGATTTATCTGGAACACTTACTGTTTACAGCGTGCGGCTGACAGATGATGACAAAATGGCAGGTCAGACCATCTCAGTCAGTGGATGGCAGATGATAATAAGCATATTCTGTGTCTCTTAAAGTGTGCAGCTGCTTGAGGCTCACCAGATGAATCACGTTTCCACTGAAGACCAACTACATGACTGCTGCATGATGCTGTATGTGGGCCCACAAGAGTTTGTTCCACAACGCAGCGATTGAATAAAGGTGTAGCCTGCAGTTATTCTGTGTACATGTGTGTCAGACCACAGACCACAGTGCCTGTAAGATAACAGCCTTTTTGTTGCTCTTTCTGTTAAGCTGCCCAGTTTTCAACCTGCAGCTCTGTTGCTTTATCTCTTTATCTCTCCCTTTTTTCTCTTTCTCTCTCTCTCTCTCTGACACACACACACACACACACACACACGCGCGCGCTCAAATAAATTTATAAATCTCACTCATGCTGTCCTCTTTTCTAAACAAACTCTATTCCGGAGCTGAATATTTGTCCATCAAAAAAGGAGCACCAGAAAAAATATATTAGCAGCTTTAGTTTATATGTTGGTGGAAAATTATGGCCTAGTAAGAAATATCATCATAATTTAGCCCTATTCAGTGTGTGTGTGTGTGTGTGTGTGTGTGTGTAGGTGTGCGTGTACTAAATCCTCGATAATCTGACTGTACTCTCTCACTGTACGGTTGGCAGCACATCTGGACTGACACAGAAACTTAAGGGACAATCCACCCTGAAACACTGGGCCAGATTTGCTGCTTTTCATTGTCACAGTCAAATGTAAATAATGTGAAGTCTGTTTTGTGGTGGAATCATGGATTTCTTGAGAAAAAACAGACACCAATTACAATTAATGAAACATAGATATTAATGGCAGTGTGTTAATTTTATTTTTTAATGTTTATGGGTCAGCTTTGTGCTTTAGTCTACAATGCAGGCAGTTACGTACTAGTTACAAGCACACACAAGGACACAATGACACAAGCCACACACATACACTGACAAACACATTTCTCCAACAGCAAAAGACCTATAGAGTTGTGAAACATGCTGCCAGACATACTTTGGCAAACTGTAAAGTGTACAATTCTGCTGGTTCCTGGAGGGTGTGATCATATTAAATGGACTGGTTGTATGTCTTGAAATGAGGTAGTATAATGCCCTGCATGAACTTGGTTCAGAATTTGGAGATTCCCTAGCCAGCTTTTGATTGGTCAGAACAAGCACAAAGGGGTGTAAAACAAAAACAAATCAGGTCCCAACACAGTATGCAGTATGATGTTGTAATCATCCACAACACAGTGCACAAGGACTACTTTTTTGTACACCGGTGTATTGCTATGCACTACAGACTTGTCTCATTAGCAGTTGGATGGAGAATGCACAACTGAGCTACAACACCTGCCTTCAGTGAACCGATTTTCAAGTCCTCACTCAGTACTTACTTCACTTCTAATAATAGAAAGTGATTTAACTAATTTAACTACTGACAAATCACTACTGAGTGTTTACATTGCAAATGTTATTTTTAAAATCCAATTTTAACCTGGATTATCCATTTCTTTAAAACCAATTCTTAAAATATTGAAGGTAAACATGGATACATTCCTTAACTTTTTAAAGCAAAAGCCCTAAGAGCAGGGACTGTCCTGTATATTCCAGTCTTACACAATGTGCTTTTCTAGCTTTTTTTTTTATAAAAAATGTCCAGGTCTATGTCTACCTTTATACAGAATATGAAAAGCTGGAAGTGTTCAACAGTGATCTTGGTCCACCTGAGCTCTTTTAAGACAAGTTTGTGTCGAAAAAATCCATCAGATGGGCCGCTGAACTCACCAAAAGGACAATATGATGTCCGTGTTTCTCCTGTCTGAAATTCTCTCCCACAGACACAGGTGCAAACTGAGAGCTAGTGTTTTGGTGTGTGTCTTTGTGTGTGTGTGTATGGGGAGTGGGGGGGCTGCTATAGGAGAGAGTGGCACAGGTGGCACGGAGCCCCGGCAGTGCCGAGGGCATCGGATTGGCATGTGGCGCACAGCCAACCGCACACAACATATGCCAAGGGGGAGGAGAGAGAGAGAGAGAGAGAGAGAGAGAGAGAGAGAGGAATAAGTGTTTTTCTAACTACCACATGGGTCTACAGGTCTCCTGTCTTGCACCATATGCTGTCAGCATCTCTCTCTACCTGTCTGTCTGTCTCCCTGTCTGTCTGCCAACAGAACAAAGTGCTGTCAATGGTCAAACTGTCAGTGCCAAGATGATGAGCGTGCGATGTGACTGGGGCATCCTCTGCCTTAGCCCTGAACATCACACACACACACACACACACAGACCTACACTGAGCATGCACACAAATGCCCACATGAGCACAGTGCCAGCTTGTGTATTATCATATTCATCAATTATGTAAACAGTTATGTGAACAGAGTTGTAACACACACACACACACACACACACAAGTACACACACACACACATTCCCCAGAACACATGCATTTTAATGAACTGCCGTGGGGCTAGACATGACCTCCGCATTGCCTCTACACATATACACACATGCACACACACACAGGTGTTTAACAGTGCATAGCTCAGGCGAGAAAGTGTGTGTTTGTGTTTGTTTAGAGACAAGGGTTCACACTGTGAGCACGTGCGTGTGTAGTGCATCTGTAAGTGTATATGTTTGTGTGGAATATTTATGACAGAAAATATAAAATCAGGAGATTTGTTGTAAAGTGAAAGTTAAAAAGGTCTTTAATACAGTATTGTGTAAAAACAGGCGAACAGAAATCAGCTGAAAGCCTACAAACCTGACAAGGATGGGTAAACCACAACAACTGAGACAAACTATGTAGACGTTTGTATCATTTGGCATGTGTCTGGTAGAGGTAGAAGAGTGCAATGCCTGTGAAAAGTTGCTGTCAGTTTTGAACTGGACTTGTGTAACTGCTACAGCACAACTAGTGACATCTGATCTTGGATCTGTCAGCTGTAGGTCCTGACATAGTTTCGAGCTCTGACTTTGACCAATAAAATTCCAACAGTAGTGTAACAGTGCAATTACCTTTATTCTACCTCTATTCTATTTACATATACATTCTTCTTTAGAAATTAAAATGAAAAAGGCTGGAAATCATTTGAGTTCCACAGAAACCTTTACATTTTCATTTCACTGTAATGGCAATTGATATCATCTCCCATATGAAGAAAACTAAAGTTACATTTATTAAAATAACCATAAATGAGCCCCATAACATGTAAATACTGTTTCATGACCCTGGAATGAAGGCAAACCACTGATAACGCACTGTACAATGTGAGAAGCATGCAGCAACTTACTGTAAGCTGTTTTTCAGTCTTAAAGTGAACTTTTCTGGAAAAGCTTCTGCAGAAGGCCACTGCCAGGAGACTATGAAACAAATTGCTGAGCATGCATATTTCATTTGTTTGTCAGGTCTGGTTTGGAGTGGGTGGAGTAGCAAGAGTGGATTTGTCAGTTTCATTAACACACACACATGCACAGACACACACAGACACACACAAACACACGGTGTGTGCTGACAGCTCTGTTGTGCAGGTGAATGCACAGGAGAGAGCGAGAGACAGGGAGAGTGAGCAGAGGGGAGAGAGAACGCTGCATGGAGAGGCAGAAACCCAAAAAGACAAAGACAGTGAGTGTGTGAGACTTGACAGTAAGAGTTGAGATTAATTCATGAAGTCATGACGACCTCAGTGAAGACAGATCATGCAGGTGAATGAAGATGAATAATAATGATGGATGCACTTAGGACCGCGATTCGTTCATTCAGGCAGCATTTGGCTCAAGAAAACAGCCATTTCCACTTAAAAACAAAACAAAAAAAAACATACTCTACTGTACACACTCCTACTGTAAACACCATAAAGGAATGCACCCTCTATAAATGCAAAGATAAATGATTAATCTAAAATCAAAATAAAACCTGCTTCCAATTGCTGTTTTAAAAATAAAAACAATTTAGTCAGTTTATGAATGGCTTTAGAGCAACAACTCAATCAGTAAGGGGTAGTATTTTTGTTAAAAGAATCTAGCAGTGGGACATAACTTTTACATCAATATAACATATTGATATATAACATCATATAATATATACAGACTGGGGCTCATAGTTAAGGCCTAAAATTGTGCTTCAAATGAAGTGCAACAATGACACTAATCTTTACTCAGCAATTGGCTGAAAGATTGGGTGTGACCTTCTTTCTCAAGCTCTTTTTTTAATTCTTCACACAACTATTTCTGTCACTCTTCATGTTCACAACACATGAATGTAAGAGAGCACATCCAGTCAGCCTTGCTGCCAATTAGCCCCAGTGGCCAGCTGCAGTACTGCAACTACAAGCTCCCCTAAAGCCCAAAAAGCACGTTACCCATAGACTACCATTATAAAAGAGATTTCTGTAGACATCTTTCAAATGCAAACAAGGTAAATTATTACTCTTTGTATTGTGATTTTTTAAACCAAGAAGGTTTTATACTTGCAAATCTTTTAACTTTAAACATTTTTTTTATGTGTGTGGGAGCAGAGTCGAGTGGGCGGGGCCAGGGAGAAAAACACTAATGCGCACGTGCAGTGGGACCCCACAACACGGAAGCAAACCAGAAAGCAAGAAAACTTTTTTGGCTTATGTGCTGGGTAAGCAATTTTTATTGGCTGAATGAGTGCCACCATGTAGTCCTGTATTCAGTTCTTAATAGATCCATGATACAACTGAGTGCAGCACCATGGAGGACTGTCCCAAAGTGTGTGCTGTTGCCCCCTTTTGTACGATTAATTGTGTCAAAACCACAAAGACATGCAAAAGAAACAGAATTCTTTGAGAGAGACCGGGGAGGCATTAGGATGCAGCCAGCAGCAGACTCTTCACCCTGCCTTTGAGTGCAGCAGTTTAAAACAGGTATAAACACTCTTTTTTTAGGCATGGTTGGATAACAAGTCTTATGGCAAAATTAGTTGAAAAGTGTGGCTTTCAACAGGCTGCCTCCATCCCACTCGTCCTAGGTGATTGCTGTAATTAGCATTTTTGTTTTCTGATCAAAAGAGAAGGGTTTAGCCATTCTTTAACTGCTCTGATATTTTAATGTATGTATGAGGATCTTTACAATAACAACCTGAAAAAGCTAGTGTGGACACAAGTCATGTGCACATATAATATGTTTTTTAAAATATATCCTTTAAACTTAGAACTGACATTGTCTAAATTTATTCATACAGGAAAAACCATTGGAAAACAAAGCAGTCTGTGACTTTTTGTTTTGTTTTCTGTTCATCTTCCCCTTTGGGTGTATCTCTAGGTTCAGCAGTTAATAAATAAACAAATAAATAAATAACAGAATTGGGGCACTGACATATTTTTCCAGGCCCATAGTTCAAAAGGCTGTGCTTCAGAGGGCCCAGCACACATCCTCTTCTGTCCATCTATCCACTGAATTCTATGGGGTTCAGTAAACCATGCCAACTAAATGAGTGGCAGACTCAAAAGGGGTGCCAACTTAATAGCAACAATTTCCACAGGCGGTAAGTCAAGGCTATGACACCCAGACAACATTTGGAGCCAAAGTAGACGGGCAATTTAGCCAACGATTATGACCAACAGTATTTTTCCATGATACTTTGCTCCCTTACAGCTCACTGTGTTATAGACATTGATTTTGTCTGAGTTGCCAATCCCATCCTTGCTGAGGGCAATACCGTCTAGCTATATTCCCTTGAATAGTTGTGATGGTGTCAAAGCAAAAAGCAAAAAACAAACAAAAAAATAAAAATAAAACCCCCCCAGAAAAATAGGACTTGATTTTTGGCAGTCTCCCAGTACTTGTAAAATATGTGTAGAAAGGGAACAATGTTTTTAGTTTCAGATTTAGGGCCATCAGATTGTGCTTTCAGCTGGCAGTGTCATCTAACATCCATTATAGTTTTGGCATTTACAATCACCGAGGCTCCTGAGCTGTTGTGCTGCTCAAGTCCAAGTCGGTAGGCAATGGTTTGGAAACTAAAGCTAGAAAATGTAACAACAAGTACACTGCATGTCTAAAAAGTGACAGACCGATGAAAAGACAGCAGCAGCATGCAGGGCACTCAGCTTTCTGTGGCCTCTCCTGTTTGCTGACTAATGAGTGAATAATTGAGTGCAGTCGGCCCTGCATCTCTCTGATTAGAGCAAGACTGGGCCCCTGAAAAGACAGAAAGACAAGAGTCAGGTCTTTCTTTCTTTCTGTTTTATCTTTAAATCACTGCTATCCCCTCCACCCTCCACTGCACAGATACTTATCACATCAGATAATAAATTAAATGCATACACAATCCCTTACACATACAGTCACACAGTGGTACTGATTGCTGAAACAATATGTTGTCCAATCAGACAATACACGCTGCATAATTGGCCCAGAGGACAGTGACAATGACATTAGCGGCGCAGAGCGCAGTGAGAAAGAACTGAACAGAAGAGCAGGACTCATGGCTTTTGTTTTCGAAATTAGATTTGAGCAGCAAAAATCTGTCTTGTTGGATCAGCAAACTACGTCTCAGAGGTTGAAGTGTCCCTGAAGTAGAAAATGATGAAATGTTTTCCAAAGTATGGAGCTGAACCTGTAGTTGGAACATGGAGAAATTAGCTGCCAGCTGTGTTATTCCAGAGAAATCTGTCAAGTTTCTGCTATGAAGGACAAGCTCAACACAGCAGGTAAGTGCTGGAGATTTGAAATAATAAAACACGGTGAAATGAACTAATGAACTGATGCATATACAGAAACAGGCTCTCACCTTTACAATAACGTGGCTGGTGAATATGTGTTTACTTTTTTAGATATCCTGTTTGACAGTCATGTAGTCAATAATCATGCATATTTATTTGCATTTTTCAATAAAACTTTTCAATATATTATTGTTTAACAGCCTCAGTCTGTACTAAACACCATTAATAAAGCAGGTGTTTGTTTTTTGCCACTTTTGCCTCAACAGATTGTAAAAGTATATGTAGTAAAGTGGCCCCGGAGGGACATGTCATCTTCACAGGTCAGCTTTTAGGTCTGTGGAAAAATGTCATATTTGAATATCATTTCAAATTAACAGGGAAGTTAAAACCATACAAGTAAACAACTTTGTGTTGATATTGTTTTTGTCTGTTTGTGAAGCAAAACAACCCCCTGTGCGGTGTAAAGGCAGTAGAGTTCATAAATAATATTTATTAAATTATGGAATTCAGGAGAAAAGTGACTGGGGAGGATTTGGGGGCCTAGACAGACGAGAGGAGTTAGGTGCGTTCACTTGAACCTAGCTCAACTTTTGCCGGAAAGCAATGTGACGTCATCCGGCAGTTGGACAATTGATAACATGCAAGTGCACATTTCTGCTATATTACTTTGTAATATGCAACCACTAAATCATTTGTAAAATTCTTCCCCGGGGCAGCATGCGACAGAATTAAGACACCTTTTTTTGTACATGGCATTATTTTCCAACTCCCTGCTGCTCTCCTGCAGTGCTGCCTCCGTGGACAGGAGGAAAAAAACGAGTCTATCCACAACAGTCATGTGTGAAAAGAGTCGAAATGGAATTGTGACTTAAGCGTGAACCACAACCTTACACAGATATTTGAAGTAAGCAATGTTCCATTTTCCATGTGTGAAAAAGGCTGAAGTGTCTTTCACATGCTCTCAATCCTTCAGCATTTGTCTCTTGTGGTCTACGAAAATGGAGAAAACACACAGACACACACACCCTGAAAACCCTGATACTGCAGTGCCTGCAGCCACAGTGTAGTAAGAGTGGAGGTGTGTGTGTGTATGTGTGTGTGAGTGTTAGCGGGACCAGTGCCAGTCCTGGCATGGCTGGATGCCTGTCTGTGAGCCTCCTGAGAGGGGACCAGGGGCACAACAAATTGGCACACTACACTCCTTAGTCCCACCTGCGTGTGTTTATGTGTGTGTCTGTGGAGAACAGGCTAATATGTGTGTGTGTGTGTGTGTGTGTGTGTGTGTTTTCTGGAACCCTCTGGCTGAGAGTAGCATCAGCTGTGGAGGTGCCCTCTCTCCTTCCTCCTTTTCCTCCTTCTCTTCTTCTCCTCATTTTATTTCTCTGTCTTCAGCTCACTTTTGTCTCACGTTCGACCCTTTCACACTCTTATATTCCACAACGTTAACAGAATAAATAGCACGTTTCAGCCAAGCCAGCAGCCTCTATTATTTACACAAGCGACATCTTAAAGGATAAAGCTGACAATATTTTATATTTATCTTATTGTCAACAAATCCTATGAAAAAGCAAAAACCAACAATGTGTTGACTTCCCCAGCCTGTGTGTGGGTCTCTGCTCTAAGCCCATTTGTTCTTACTGAAGATGTAAATATTTAAAAACAGGTCACAAAAATATACTTTTATAAACTACTAAAACTATACTTTTAAAAAATACTAAATCATTTTGGAAAACAGCTGGGCACTGCAGTTTTTAGCAAATGTTGCTCAACCAGGAGTAAAGGGTACATTTGTTGGGGACTATTTTCAGCTGCGGATGTGGTGCTGTAGTGAGTATTTGATGCTGTTGGTAATGTGAATAAACTTGCTCTTATAACAGCATCAAATGACTGAATGAACGAATGACCGATCTTGACATTGGTCATTGAGCGTCATTGAGCGTTTTATGCTGTTGAAAATCTGCTAAAGCGAACCAGCTCACTCACAATCTAAGCATACCTCCCCTTTTAACCATGTTGACATGTGCTGCATTGATTCATAATCCAAGGTGCAGGACAAGATACATTTCTGTACTTGCAAACAAAAAATTCAAACGACAGCTATCAAGGTAATGGCTGCTGTGGTACACAGTCTTGTGTCAGTGTCTTACTGTAGGGTGGATACCCGACCCGAGCCCGATGAAAACCATGCAACAACGGTTACAGAGTTCATGAAGATAAAGACTTGACAATCGTCAATGGTAACACTCTGTCTTCCCTGAAACATCCAGAATTTTGCTCAGTTTTATAGTCATACTGTACCCTGTAAGAATAGAATAGGTACCCAGTAGGTAAATAATAACTACAATATACATTCTCTCTACATTTCTCTCAAACATCCAGATTGTTACTCAGTAGGTCATAAATACTCTGTAATAACAGAATAGATAGCCGGTAGTTAAAAAATAACTACAGTTTATATTCTTTGTAAAATCCCGAATTGTTACCCCCTTATTCCATAACTGTTCCCCTGTACCTACTTGGTACGTACTCTACTGGTACACCTTAAGTACAAAAGATTACACTGTAACTCATGTAATTACGCTGTACGTTGCAGGCTGTCATCAATACTGATAAGTCTTTGCTGCCCTAAATTACAACCGTCACACAGCAGAGTGTCCTGGCATTGTGTATGCACATAGCAGTAATGTCACACTTTAGTTCACATAGTATGTCAGTGGTAAATACTACATCTTGAGCAGACAAATTGTTGGAACTGATTTTTACAATTGTGGTACCACCTCCCCATTCACACAGGACCCTTAAATGGCAAAATGCCATCACATTAACAGTAAGGGCTCCATTTTTACACCTAATATTAACTCTCACCCACTCTAATCCTTTACTCTGTCACTGTCTTACTCTCTTGGCTTTTTCTTTCTCTTCTTATTTCTCCTCAGCAGTCTAATAAAGAAGAGAAACCATGAAATGACCTTTATAAAAGAACAGTCCCGTTCCTTCATTACCAAAAGGTGAAAGGTGAGGATGCTTTTTTTCCGTATCTAAGAACACTAGAGATAGAAATATGAAGTTAGCCATTAGACTGCTCTTAATCTTCAATTAATCTTGGATTTGTCTAAAATGTAGAAAGACCCCCCAAACAGTCATTACTGATCGCTCTTTCCACTGACACTACTTTTCATTACAACCCATTTTGAGCATGATTTTTTCCTTCAAGTAAGTTTCATTGAGTACGGGTGTTGCGCACGCTATTTACAAGCACAAGATGTCACTCTGTTAATCACATGGAAACATCATTATCTTTATTACATGTTTGCAGAAGTTGTCCCCTGCTGAGCATCTTCGCCCCTCACTCCACCTCCCAACCAACGCACAGACTTTTATTGTTCTATACAGTGAGCAGCAAGCATATTGAAAATCAATGGCTGTTGCTTCAATTGAATCATATGCCCCTGTACACACACATCCAATACACAGGATCACTGATGGCAGTGTGTTTATCAGGAAAAGAATTGAGGATGTGAATTGGATTATTGTACAATTAGGCTTTAATATGATTGCGTGCCTGTTCAGGTTGTGGGAAGTGTCTGTGTCTACTGTATGTTCAGTCATGTCTGCTTGTCTCCATCCTCAGAGTAACTGCATGTGTCCTTATGTAGTGTATTATGACATTACATTTCAGCTTCATTGCAATTCAGAATGTCAATAACATCTCAAGAACTTGCTGTTTACAAGGGTATTTTTTTTTAAATAAAATTGGGTTATCTTATTGGTATTTGTATTCTTTACTTTAGCAGCAGGAGAGAAGAGGGGGTGGACAAGAGGGATTTGATCCTCGAGGCAAAAAGAGAACACATGTGGTTGCAGAAGCAGGGGTCATAACCACTCGTCTATCTTTTAGCACCCATGTCAGTAACTTTTACAATCACTTACTGATCCTATACCAGCACAAAAGTAACATCTCAGTAAAAAAAACAACACTTTTAATCTCTTTCACCCATGGATCCATGCCCTGTAAAATGATGGATTTAGATTAAGGTTTTTGGATCATATTTGGATATTCCATAGAGGTAAAACCATTCTTGTCTGTTTTTTCTATCATGTTGGAGTCACAAGGGGGGAGCTTTTGCCGTGTGCACCTTGGCCAAAGTCAAACAGAACACCTTTTATTCACAGACAATCAAAAATCACCCAGAAGAACTTGTCAGCAGGCCAGTGTTTGCACATTATATTACTACAATACCTGCAGCTTGCAGGAAGCGCATTGTTTGCTTATATCAAACATTTGCATCCTCATCATGATGTGTAAAGGTTGTCTTTAAGTATGGCCTCGTTTGACTTCTTCTGAATTCTCACAAAATCAGCAAGTGGTCTGAAAATATAGGCGTGTTGTCACTGAGGCACACAGGAAGACAAATACTGCAGTAGAAAGGCAGAATGAAGGACAGAGGACTGGAGTAGAGAAGAGAGAAAGCTTAGCAGGCAGAGACAGAAAAACAGACAGATTTTCAGACAGGCGGGCAGACAGATAATCTGTGGACTCAAAGGAGGGGAATGTCATTGATCTCCCAGAGGACAATACAATACTGGGCCCTCTGCAATGTTACCACCAGCCCCACACACACACACACACACACACACACACACACACACACACACACACACACACACACACACACACACACACACACACACACACACACACACACACACAGGGGTCAGACCTTTTGGGTGTGGTGGTGAATAGAGTCTAATTCCTATTCAGTCAGTTGGAAGCTGTCTAAGTCTATAGAGAGTCATTGTCAGGAAGCATTATCCAGCATGCCACACACCACATCAGGCTACATAACCACTGTGCGTTCCTTTGGCTTCTAAAAGCCACAACTTTTGTGACTATTTCATAGCATAAATTGCAAATTTCAAAGTTGTCAGCATCCACTTCATGTTCCAGCACAACATTTTATCATGGGGGCAAAGTTGAAGCAATCACACAGCAGAGTTTCTATGTAGGCCAGTCAGGATAAACAAATAAATGTACTGTTTTCATTGTTTTTACCATTCTTTGTAGTTATTTCTATGCAGTCCAGTGGGCCTCCCTGAGCAAAACACAAATAGGGAGTATACATTGTGGTCCAACAAACAAGCAATGGAAGGAGAAAGATATGCTTTAGTGGGTGTTGGACCAAGCAGAAGATATCAACGCAAAACTAGAATAACAGAAACACATTGATTTTTCTTCCATAATTATGAAATAAATTATGTGTGTTGATTATGCTTATCTACAGTATTTTACTGTTGCTGACAGCACTCTCTGCTTCTCTAGTTCAGTGGTTATCTTTGTGTCATCCTCTTCATCACTTTCTTCACAGACTCCAACTCATCAAGGTACTTGTGGGTATTTATTTAGGATTTTTACTCAAGTTTAATGATTCAACTTTTGTGAAAACCTATGACTTTTGTCAATATATCTCTTTCTCTCTTCATCACTGTACCCCCCTTTGAACATAGAAACATACATTACCTAAACTGTAAGTATATTAACCTACTGTACTCTTCCACTCTTGTATAATTTCTGACAATGACAAAACAGACAAACATCATCCTGTATTTATTGTTGCAGTTACATTACAACCATTGCATATTTGTCAGTTGATCTGTGGTGATTGTGTTTGTTTGATATGTGATTATGAATGTATACAAAGGTGTCATGTACATTTACAGCTGCTTTTTGTGTATTATACCTAAAATCATATCAGTCGTGATATGACAAGGAAGGTCAGAATGAATATGACCTATATCTTTATAGATACCTGATTCTGTTGACCTGAAAGAAGTGCCAACCTACTACTACAAGACAATAATTGCCCAATACTAATTGTATTGCAACCAATGAACTGACACACTATAATGTACCAAAATCATTGATTTGGTCCTGGTTAGCTTTCAACTTTTCACTGTCATGTATAGCATACCTTTGTGAAATGCTGTAGGTCCAGTACATCTTGACACTTATGTGCGAGTGTGTTCTTGAATTCAAATTGAAATAAAATATTATGGTTCAGCCAAGTGAGAAACCTTCAAAAATAAAACCTAAAGCCCTCGTACCACACAATCAAAGTAAGACCCATACGCACTGTTTTAAATGTTTTATTTGTATGTTCAAAGTTCGTGACATGTGGCAAGGCTCTGTGATGAATGATAAATGGGACAAAATCAAAACCTCCATACTGAAGTCTGCCATGTGAATATTTCTATTATATGGTTCCAGATGACTGAAAATGCCTCATAAAATGGCAAAAATATATATTTTTAGTTGTAAAAAAAAAAGACATCTAAAACAGCTCTGTAACATACATTTTCTGCAGAAACCATGGGTTTCCAAAAATACCCTAAAACAACCACATTTTTCCAGAGAGAAAAACTGAATTCTCTCTTGACAAGCATGTTCCCATGCATTATCAATGGTTTAGCTTGGCCCCATGGTGATAAAACATTTTATACACATGAGAGACAATGTTGGCTGTCAGTTACTTAAAAGAAATGTTAAAATTGGAGCTATGGTTGTTGGAAACACAGACAATATAAATAATGAACAACGGCTGGGAAAAAAAAGAGCCAATTACAGAGAGAGCAGGGAATGTAACTGATCCCCGTCAATGTGAGACAGAAATGGACAGAGATCGATCGATGGGGTTTCAGTGCATGTAAATATTTACAGCCTGACTCGTCAATACAGTGAGAGGAGGAGAGAGTGAATGTTAAGGACAAAGAGAAAGACAGAAAGACACACAGAGAGAAGAAAAAAACAAGAAACAAGGACTGATTGGGCAGAAAACAGGAAAGTAATTCAACATGCACACACACACACACACACACTCAGCCCACTGTGATAATGGTGACATTTGCAGGGTGCCAGTGGTTGTGTGCGACTGGCTGATGGCCCACAGCGATGGCCTTTAGAAGAGTGACAGGCCAAAATTACCATTAAGAGCCAGCAGTATTAACCCTCCATTATACATACACCACACACTCGCTTGCACAGACACACACACACACACACACACACACACACACACACACACACACACGGTTCATTGCCATCTATTACTGCTCTATGTGAGTTCAATAGCTTAATAACCTCGGTGTTGGAAAGATTCCCTCTCTCTTCCTCCTCTGCTAACCTACCTAACCCTCTCTCATCTGCTCCTGCCTCCATTTTCTACTTCCAGCAGCCGGCCACTCTCCACTTCCATCTCCACCTCCATCTCCACCTCCTCTGCTCTTATCAATCCTCCCATCTCTGCTCCTCGCTTATCTTTTTCCTTTCCCATCAATTTTTCTTTCTTCCTTCCTAGTTGTCATCTTACATGGAGTTAGTAATTCAGTAAAGTTTACTTTCTTAAGCAAGTACTTGGATTAAAACACCAAATTAACACCAATGGATAGTTAATCCATAAACCATTGCTAACAACATGCATTTTTTGATTACGGCCTAAATTTTGATCATATGAGCAAGCATGCCCAGTTTTGTTTTTATCATCTAAAAACATATCTAAGATTGCACCAATATGAGTTTTAAAGATGCCTTGGTTTACTACTGTAATGGTCTTTTAACAAATTTAAACCAAAAAGCACTCAGCAAGCTCCAGGAGTGATTTTAAGATTTTATTGATTACTTTTGAGAGTCTTCATTGCCAGGCTCGAGATTATATTTCAGAATCTGTCACGAACTTTGACACAGGACCGGCGGACTCAAATGCACGACTCATGAGACCAGGGCTTTTAAGTTTCACAGCAGTTTTACTGAGGTGTTTCAATAAACAAACAAAAGGCGCTCACAACGAGGATAATCAAAGTACAACAAAAACACTCACGAAGAGGATAATCAAAAGTACAACAAAAAACACTCACGAAGAGGATCGATAAACATGAACACAGAATAAACCTGACATAAAGGGCATTCGCTGGCACGCTTGGTTTGGGGGTCTGTTGACGAGCAAAAACAAGACGAACTGGCACAGGACAAGGGGAGACGCAGACTATAAACACATGAGGTAGGGGAGAACAGGTGAACACAATCAGGGGCGGGGTAGACAATCACACTGGCGGGAAAATCACACAAAGGGAGGAAGTCAGGGTCTGAAACGAGAGGAAAGAGTTACTACACAATAAAACAGGACATGACAAACTTAACAATGTTGACGAGACACAACAGAATTGCTCTCCGTTTACCTGTTCCAGGTGCATTATCATCCTTTACATCACTTCTTAAAACTACTTTGATCGATTAGCCTATCGATACTTTTTATGTCTTTGCTTGACATCTTTTTCTTTTGTATTATACGGTGCACATCTTAGATTTAACTGGTTTCAGCCTTGTTTATTTTATTTTATTGTTTTGTGGAAAGGACTTTGTAATGGTGGTTTGGAGAAGGGCTATAGAAATAAATAATAATTGATAGCTTTCTTTTGATTAAGAAATGTCGGCCAAGTTATATTTATGTAGATGAGATTTTTTGAAGCACATGATCCACAGAAATGAAGCTGGTAAGTCAAGTTTTAGCCTTTATATTGTATTTGCATAACCCCAACCCCACCTTCACTGGCTAACAGATGTAGAAGCTTTTCCTAACAATACTGACCTTGGTAGCAGGGGATAGACAGGCAGGGCAGTAACCAGACAGACAGACAGACAGACAGACAGACTAGCTGATACTCTGCAGGCTGCAGTATTTACTGGTCTGTAAAGTCAAGGTGGGAGGGTGTGCATGGCCTTGGTGCATGTGTGTGTCTGTACATGTGTGTGTGTGTGTGTCTAAGAGTGTGTGGGAGAAAGCTGCTGCTTGTACGTGAGACTTTGTGTGTGTGTGTAATGTGTGCGTGCATGTGAGTGTTATCAGGGTAGTGCAGACTCTGCTGTCCAGCGGTGTGTGAGATGAGACAGAACGAACGATTTACCACCATGAAACACTAAGCAGACTATTAAACACACACGCACACACACACACACACACACACACACACACACACACACACACACACACACACACAGGCACAGAAACAGCCACATACAGCCATCCTTTCCAGCTACACACACACACACACACACACACACACACACACACACACTTTCACTCTTATCTGTTATACTACACACACCACACACATACATGCACACACACGTACTCATATTTAGCAGACATGTTATCAGAGGTCACTATTGGTCCATATCTTGGCCAGGGGCAAGCACTTGGGCCTGTGTGATGACAGGCATATCTGCAGATGGAAAACTAACCAGCCAGTGGCCCACCACTCAACCTCACACAGTACACACTCAAACACAGCACTTTGCTAATGCTGGGTTGGAGCCCAATGATGGATCTGTGAAGAAACTCTCTTTTAGCTCGCGCCCTTCAGCGGGCAGGTCAGGAGCAGGGTCAACTGCAGACTGTGGAGCTGGAGTCAGAGTCCAGCCAAAGAATAAGCATACAACTGATATTATGTTATATGTTCATCAGTTTATTCCCCATTTTAACCAATTCCACCCTTTGCTGTAATGTAATTACTTAATTTTGGAGTCGTTTCTATCAAAAGTTAATTATTGCCTATGCACTAATTATTTAAACTGAGCGCGAGTTCTGCAGCATATCTGCAGATTCCTTAGAGTGTTTTTGTTCAGTATTAATGTGAGAAGCAATGTGGGGCTTTTCATTTTGCATGATGCAAACTCAACATGTTATTAACTATGAATCAGAGAGCCGCACTGGGAACACCAGCAAGAACAGTCTGCATGATATTCATTAAAACTGGCACATGATTCAAACAAAAACAGGACCAGCTCGGCCACAAAAAGACTACTATGCTGCTAAAATCTGAAGTCATTCTGCATGCATGTAGGCGTATGTGAAAAAGAGAGAGCAAGGTAGGGTGTGCTGGGCAAAAGCATGTAAAAAAAAATCTGGCTTATACGTGAAAATAATAATTAAAATTGTTTTCATCAACAAGAATTTTTATCAGAAAGCAAAAAGACTAGTTAAAATTCAAGCACATGATCCACAGAAATAAAGATTGTTTTCACCAATTTCCAGACAGTGAATGTGAAAATATCAGTTAAGTTAAATTTAACCCAGCTGTCCATTATCACTGTTTTATGACCTCACTATCCTTAGACTTGGATAACAATTATCTACCTGCACCAACGCAAGCCATAGTCATCGTTTCACTTGAACTAAGACTTTGAGTCCCTCAGAATAGGACATGAGTGGATTTTTATGAAGCTCCACACCACACCGTAAAATAATATTAACGATGATGTCTTATAATGTTTTTTCCTCAGTGTTTGCCGTGACTTTGGCACATTCAAAAGAAGCTTTATTTGGGCTTGAAAATCTGACACTGGATTGACACAACATTGGATTGGATTTAAAAGCTTCTGTATTACTTTTATTTTATTTCATTTTATATATGTTTTATTTTTTGAACAGGTCTTGTGAAAAAACAACAATATTCTTATCATTTTAAAGGTAGAGTTTCTTTATTGGAATAGTTTTCTTTCAAATCAACATATAGTTTCATGCTTTCTCAATGTCACACATACTATTTAAAGGTTCATCCACACATCAGATTTGATATAAAGATATGTTTCTATTTAAAGGGGCTCTCCACTGATCAGTTTGCTCATCATCAGAAGTACTTCTCAGCCTGTGAAAACAGTTTGATAATGTCCTCTGTGCCTGGTTGGAGCTTTCTAAAATTGGAGGAAAGATGATGTCATCAGGGATGTCTTGGCCTGGGCGTGGAGACTACAGATTTGGAGGTGTGGAGTGTGAAAGACGTGGGCATTTTCCACACATGGAGAGAAAAGATTTGCATTATGGGAAGCGTAGGATGAACTTATTGCTGTCCAAATAAGTGTCAGTCAGCTTCAGACGCCTTGGCACAAACACTGATGGAGAAAAATAAACAAATACAAATAATGAGGCTGTATCTGTACAGGATGTCTAGGTTGGAGGCTATTTGGCTGGCTTCTTATATTGGCACTATCAGCAAGACCTCTGTTACAATCCCAACAGAAACAGACTGAATTAGCCCATTCATTAGGCTGATATAACAAAACAAGCAGAGCAGGGCAATACATCCATCATTATAGGCCATTATGGCCTAAAGTGGTGTTCTACTTCCCTTTGTAGGTTCAAGGCTTTGTAGGTGTCACTTGAAAATAAATTGAAATAATTTCTCTTCTCACATCAACCACACTAAAGTCCCAAATTGAAAATATAATAATCAGTTTTGCTTTCTTACCAGTTAATCATAATAGTGATTTGAGAAATATCCTAAAGAACTCATTTTATTTTTATTTTTTGGGGTGATGGCTTAACTCGTAGAACTGAACAAATCAGTGGTAGGATCTTTTTAAATGGGATGCATAAGACACATTAAATCCCCTATTCCCTAAAAGTTTCTGATGACAAACTCCTGGCAACCCTAGGGCTTTGTTTATTTTGGGTATGATGCCAAAAATACGAGCTAGAAACCGAGAAACCGCTACACAGATCAAGTCTGAATATTATTCAAATACATTTCCCAATCTCAAGTGACTTGTTTTACTCAAGCTTAAAACGCACACTTTCTAGACAAATTTACAACAGCGCTTTATTTCTTTTTTTCGCAAAAAAACAAGTTCAGATCACACAGACTGCTCCTCCAGGCAACAGCTCACCTTTATTGTGTGCTCTGCATTCAAATTTTGTATCGTAGCTGTATGCAATTATCAGAAACATTAGTTATTACTGATCAAGGGATTTCTATTCTATCAATCATTGGTCTTTATCATCGCCCCAATACACAGACCAGCTCTGTAGACTCACATATAAATTAAAACACACACTAAATTGAAAGGATAACAAGATTGCTAAAAATAAACAACAGAAAAATGTAAAAAAAATAGCTGTTAAATGACTGTTAAAAATCTATTTAGGTCTCCAGAGAAACTCCCTGCTTGCTGATATTTGTTTTGTTCCATTCGTTCTGTATTTATTGTCTAACTACCCCAGGCCAAACCATCACAAGTGTCTAGCTGGGGGGGGGGGGGGGGGCTGTTGGGGAAGCATCCAAGTTAAGGCAACACTCTGCTGCTGCTGCTTTCCCAGATTTACATTCAGGAGCCATTTTCTGATTCTGCTACCCAGAATTCAGTCCGAGCAGGTCTCTCTCTCTCTCTCTCTCTCTCTCTCTCTCTCTGTCTCACTCTCTCCCTCTCTCTGTCTCACTCTCTCCATCTCCATCACTCCCTTCATTATCACTGTCCACTCCACAAGAAAGTAAAGGAAGAGAGAAGCAGGGTGTGGGGGTGGTGGAGGGTTAAGAGGGAGGGAAGTAGAGAGAAGGAAAAGGTGAGAGACAGAGAGAGAGAGAGAGAGAGAGAGAGAGAGAGAGAGAGAGGTACAGAGAGATGTAGCTATCTGCTGAAATATTCATGTTGGTGCCAGCAGCTTTTCCATTCCCCGCTCAGCAGGGGGCTGCTGTTTGATACATCCATCGCTCTCTCTCTCTCTCTCTTTGCTCGCACCCTCTCCCCTCCCTCCCACACTCTGTCTCTCTTAACTAGTAAGGTTAGTAGATAGTACATGCTCATCGAGAGATGGAGGGCCGATCTCTCCCCCAACCTAGACAAAGCAGTAATGCCTCTCTGCTTTCTCACATTCCATAATATTACCAAAAAAATAGATTGTATATAAAGGATTTAGACAGTCTTACCAGCTGCTATGGGTGGACAATATGAAAAAATATACCTGAAGATGATATAAATTTGTCTCCCATCAGAGATTTTGACATACTGTTTATATGCTGGCTATCACTTGCTGATTGCTGAACATTGTGGACGATCAATGAGCAGGACTGCTGTATGCTAATACTGAATTTTTATATAGAGTTTTGCATCAATGTGATGAATAATCTTGATTTGTCAGGTATTTAATTCACTTGATTAGGCAGAAACATTCCCATCTGGTTATTTTATCCATACAAAGTTTCTCAATAGATTTTAACTGTATTATATTATGACAGATATTGATATCCCAATATAAAATTATATCATGTTTGGGGATTTTATGCATTGCATCCCACTTCTATCTGCTGTCAGTTTAATATTGTTTAAAAAATGAATGAATCAATAAATAAAATTTTAAAAATAACTGCAAATATTAGAAGGTAAAACAATATTTATATATATATTGTCTATTATTAAACAATATACCAATATAGCTGCCTATCGATGATGTTAAAAGAACTGAAAATTTCAGCCATTTTAAACAATATCAGCTCACTCTATTAGTCATTAACTCAGAGTCGACAAGGTGAAAAGCAGCCATGGCTTCTCCTCAATGATTCCCTATAGAGGATTGTATTGATTATTTTGTACTGAGTTTCAACCTCAAATAGCTACCAGCAAGTTTCACATCACATCACAGTTATTTATTGAAGAATTACTATCAGAGCATGTTTCACTTCAGCCAAACACATATGGGCACTTCTGTCCTATTGTCATGTGTATGACCTTTGAGGACATCGTCTCTTTTTGACATAAAACAAGCTGGTGTTAACAAGGCTGATGGTGAAAATTAAGCTGAAGTTGAGGTCAGAAGACGATAAGTATGAGAAGAGAAAAGGCAGGTGACAGTGCAACACAGGAAGATATTTAAAGACTGAAAACGTTGTTTAAATGAGAATATTTACAATATAAAATAAACCACAGCCCACACATTTCATGGAATAGTTGCAATATTTATTCACTCTCACTACAAGTTTAAGTGGAAATGTTTAGCATCACATGGTCCAAACACTCTTCCAGAGGCCTTTCCACACAGCCAAGAAAACAATCCAAGGGAAACACTGCTGAAGATAAAAAAAAAAAAAAACAACAACACAAAAACACAGCAGTAGAAGTCTCAGAGGGCGAGGTTGTGCCTTCGGTGAACAACCGCACCATTTTATTTAGAACTGATGTCAGAGCTGGTGGTTAAACAGGGAGGGGCTGCCTGTATGGTGACACCGAGTGCGTGCATGATGTGTGTATATGTGTGTGTGTGTGTGTGTGTGTGTGTGTGTGTGTGTGTGTGTGTGAGAGTGTGTGATTGCATTTAACCAGCACATGTGTTGGGGGATATGGCAGATGTTGCAGAGGCAAGGATTAGTGTATGTGTCTTTAAGTGTGTGTGCATTAAAAATATCTTCGCCACAGCAGGAAGCCACAGTGGCCAATTACAGTGCAGCATCTGGGCTTGCACACATTTATTAGTGTGTGTGTGTGTGTGTGTGTAGAGGGGATGGGGAGGTTCAGGCGGAGTTCAGGTTATTTACATCTTAGCATGTAGAGTTTCGGTAAATGGTGGAACGTGTGTGTGTGTGTGTGTGTGACAGTGGTGAGGCTTTGTGTCACAGCAGCAGAATCTAAACGCACACCATGAAGAAGAAGAAGAAGAAGAAGAAGAAGAAGACAGAAGAGGGGGAGAGAGAATTAAAGGGAAAGACAGAAGAGTAAATACAGTGCAGCAATGAAGACAATGATGAGAATGGAAAAGACACTTTAAGGAAGGGAGGGGAGAAAAACTAAATAAAAGCTCTGTCATTTCCAGCAGAGATGTGATTCCTCTCTCTTTTTCTCTCCACACTCTCAGAAAAGAAGGTATAGATAGAAAGTAACCCCAGCAACAAAAGATACAACTGCACATTTAAGTCTATTGCATAATTCCCCCTGGAAATGAATTATATTCATTTTATTTTCTTCTTTTCAGTTAAATCACTCTGAGATGATGATTACTTGACTGCTGGCTGAATAACTGTAGGCCTGGGTTCACTTTAATTCCATTTAAATGAATTGAATCAACGCAGGAAGTGAAATACTAACATCAAGTTTATGTCCAGATATTGTTATGAATTCACATGTTTAGTTTTGTTATTTCCTGTTATTTCACATAGTCGAATTATAGGGGGGAAATGACAGTTCTTGTGTCAAACTAAATTTACCCTAAGTCTGATTCTGTAGTTTGGTTGTGGTTGGTGCACTAAATTGATCTTACTCTGACACTGATAGTGTATCATAACATTTATGTTTGCTGTTGTTTCCTAATTTCCTACTTGGATCATACAAAGTCAGCTGATAACACAAATTCTACGGTTAACAATCACATAAATCGGCCAAATGAAATATTTGTCCATCTTCATTATTATTATTGTTACTGGTATCTTTAGTTAAATGATCAAACATCTTGTATAAGGCCAAGGGGATGAGCGTGTGTGTGTGTGTGTGCAAAATCATCACAAAATCAGGGAAATAACCATTAATCACCTGTGTGCTTCTAAGCCTTTGTGGTATTTCAGGGAATTAAAGGAGAAACTCAATTTTAATTGAGCCGCTGAGACAGTAAAGCATAATAATTACTTTGGAGAATCTTAAGAAAGCGGCTACTACAGGAGGCACCAGGTTATTGATGAGTGGAAAAGCCCGCTGTACGGCTACTAATTATGATTAGGACTATGTGAGATCATGCTGGCTGCATCCACCAGGTATTCATTGATATAATCCATCCCACTAACACCTGTATGTTCACCAGTGATGAAGAGAGGATTTTCTGGCTTTAAAAGATTTTCCTCCTACATTTTTTATTGCCCATGTTCCTTCAGCAACTAAAATATCAAAGCTTTGGGTCATTTTGCAAAACTCCATCATCTTTACATATCTTTACACATGAAAATGTAACTCCAATCAGCCAAAAAAAAACAAAAAAACAAAAAATCCCATTCATGCAGCCAGTTTGTGATCCCTGTTCGTTGTAGTGAGTGAGTAGTGGAGCACATGCCATGAGTCATTAATGGTAAACTGAAATCTCACCATGTTGTTATGAAGGCTACTGTGGAGACAGATAATGGCTCCAGATGTTTAGAGATGTAAAAAGAAGAGTCATGAAGCTCTACAGTGGGTGGAGCATGAAAAAAAGGAGGAGAAATGGGGTAGCAGAGGAAAATGGAGATGTATTCAGTGAGTAAGAAAGCTCTCAAATAACTTTAGAGCAGCTCCAATCGACCATATCATCAGGAGACCATATCATGAGGAGAGAGTCCACTAATGTGAGCTCATCGACAAGTGGCTTCCATTATTCATGCATTCAGGACAGATACTGTGTTGGCAGCACATTTTGTAGAGCACACCTTCGTTAAAAAGCTCGCTTAATGTGTTTATAAAAGATAAGAAAGTGCAGGACTGTAAAAGCACTTTACTGGACACCCATAACAAATGTGATACTTTTTGCCCATTCATTAGTGTAAATACAAATACATCCAGGTATTCATGTCAGACCAAAACACTATATTGCAAAATAGAACTTATAAATATCATAATAAAAATAAAATGAAATTTAATCAATCATAAAAGCCACTGATTATCTAAAACCAGAATATTTCGCACAAAAATGTACAACAAAGGAGGGTTCTCTATAAAACCAAAAACTTTTTTTTTCTCTTTTCAATGAGTTTATTAAGGTATTACATCTATAATTAACTTTCCAAACAAAAAAACACACATAACATAGACTACAGTGTACAGAGTCTGACAAAGGGAATTCCTAAATGGGTAAAACCTGAAACTTTCTGAAGGTGGTCACGTTCAGTCTGTCAAGAAATAATTAAGAATGTGCTCTGACATTAGTAAATGACATTGAGATTGTGTTTCCATTTTTAATTAATAGAATGAAAGTTAAATGACCCCAGTCCTGCTGTGATAATTAGCTGTTAGACAGCTCATATAGAAAATCTATTTGGTCTCAAAGAAAGACTAATGTCTCTGGGTGCTGGCTGCCAATCCCATATACAGAAATGGTCATTTGGTTGGCCATTTATTTTTTATTGTATCGGCTACATGTAGCCCCTGACCAGCACAAGGGAGTCAAGAGAAGCTGGCCTGTTGGTTCATTGAGAGAGAGAGAGAGAGAGAGAGAGAGAGAGAGAGAGAGAGAGAGAGAGAGAGAGAGAGAGAGAGTAATGCAGAGTATAGATTGCTGCAGTGGATATATTGCTGTACAGAGCAGAATGTGCTCAGCAGGGCAGAATTAGTCTATCAAGTAGCGTAAGATAAAGCATGAAAAATATCCAGTCAGATAACGCATGGTCCAACACCACAAAGCATCTTAATGGATTTGATGATAAGACTGAATTTATAGTCACCTGGTTGTTTCAATCACGTATGTCCAATGAGAGTTAAAGCTAGATTTGCCTGCAGGGGACACATATAATCCCACTGATTAAATTTTTGTTTATGAATGTGTACATTGGTCTACTTTCCTTCTCTCTGTTCTGTTTTGATCTTTTCTGCTCTATTCTGTTATGAGGACAAAGGCCAGCATCAGCACATACATGCACAAATGTCCATGCAATGGTCACAGCAGAAAGAAACATTCAGTTATCCTTCTGCTTGATGCAGGCAGGTCTAATGCACACCTGCTTCTGTAGGGAGTAAGCATTCAGGTAACTAGCCATGTTATCATGACTGTAGTGCAGCCATCTCCTTATTAACAATAAAAAAAAAAAGAATAAATGAGTGAAAACAACAATTTACACCCCACAGTAGCGACAGTTAACCAGCCCGGTGCGTCTTGTTGGCCTCAACCTTGGTGTCTTCTGTCCCTGTGCTCTGCTGTTTCCACTGAAGTGAGGTTTACTTTTTGTTCATGTGTAACTACTGCCCCCCACTGGTCAAAGCCACTCACTGCCTCCATAGCTGTTAGTGCAGCAGGGGCACTCTTGTGATAGAATACAGGGTTTTAATTAAGCCACTCTTCTTCTTCTTCCCCAGCTCCACTCAAAAATGTGTTTTGTTAGTTCACTTGGATGTTTAAGCTTCACTGTGCGTGATGTATGTGCAGAGTTTGACACTAGAAGGCTGTTTTCACATTCATCTGCTGAAGGGGGAAAGTTTCTCTGTGCTCACCTGAAATCTCAGTTTAACATGTTCACATATTAGCAGGATTTTATGACACCACATCTAGTTTGGAGCCAATCGTGGTCCGATATGCAGCTTGCACAAGTGTGATGTGGAAACTTAAACCCACCAGTACACAAACTGAACATGTCAGTGAAGTAGCAGACATCTTGAATCCAGCAGTTAAACTTTTGAAATGAACAATATTTGCATATTTATAGATTCTGGATTTTTTAATTAGGGAGAAGGAATAGATGTAAGGTAATTGAACTTTTTTGTGGGATAACCATATTAGACACAAATTATTATAATGGGATCTTTAAATTGATCTCCATTGGTTTCAGTTCATTTCACTGAAACCAACGAATTTGCAGATTAAAACTTGAGATATGTAATGCATCACAATGTATATTTGTTGCTATTATTATTAAATGTCAAAGTCACATTATTGTTAATGGTTAAGCAGGTGTGAGTGGGATATTTTTTGAAAATGTTCCCTGCTGGTGTCTTCAAGGATGCTTCATCATCCAGCATCTGATTTATTAGAGCAAGCTGCCTTTCCTGATGTAATAAACATCTGCCTTTTTAATGCAGTAAAAGGAATATATTCACATTACCCTTTAAACCATTTCCTTGTTTGTCTTCTGGGTGTTTTCTTTCTAACGTTGCCATTCTACTTTAGCAGCCCTATATCTATGGATTATCTAACTCAAGCAAGACTGAATCTCTGCAAATTGATTTTCACTGTATTGCTGCAAACAATGACAGCCTGGAATGTAGCATATCAACCTAAATAATCAATAATGGTAGTTAGGGGGCTAAAACATGCAAAACTATAAGCAGCGCTACTTTGGTCCCTCACATAGACACCACCTCTTCCTCTTGCCTATCAGCATCATTTATCATCAGTAGCAGAACTGTCATTATCAGTGTGTCCTGAAGTAGATTTCATACAGCGCTCTTCTTGCCTTAAGCTGTGAATACCTCTGAATACCTCCATTTCCTTCCTATTTATTGTCACCTCTGTGCCACTTCAAACGTGTAATGTAGCACCGTGGCTCCTACATAGCTTTTATTACTTGACCACACAATAAAAGAATGAAAAAAAAGCAGTGACAGAACAATAAACCTAGCACATAATTATTGTTCTTTCTATCTAACTAACTCACTATCTTTTTTAGTACCAAATTGTCTCTACAGTGTAAATTTGTAAACTTTTTTAAATGCCAAACAGAGAAAAAAAGTCATTTTTTCTTGAGTGAGTGATTCTTGAGGGATGTCCCTGTTGGAGTCTGGGACAGGAACACAACTTCCTCTGCAACAGCGACAACCTGACTGGACGCACACAGAGCGTCTGCGTCAGCGCACCATGGAGAGAGCCGCTGTGATGTCGGCCCGCAGGAGTCCCTCTGTACCACAATGCAGCATCTCAACCTCCACCTTGGCCTTCGACCAGCACTTCACCACAAGTGCCAAAGGGATACTCCTCCTGGCCGAGATAGTAAGTGTGAATATGGATTTTTAAGATGTTCAGTGTTTGAAGATCATTAAATAATGTTCAGCAGATCATCACAACAGAGCTGATGACAAGAAGTTACTACTGGAACAACTGGTTATACATTTAATAATCACTGTCAGGAAGTGGCAATCATTTTGATGTTTATGAGAGACAGTAAAAGTATGTTACAGTTATGTTAGTTATGTGAACATGTTCTCAACAGGTGATGCAGAAACACACACACACACACACACACACCTCTAGAGACTAGAGACAACTCGATCTGTGTTTGAGTTGTATCTTGTCTGCACTTGTCTGTACTCATATGAAGGTTTGTTAATTACTATATTTTTCTATAAAATGGATCTGAAATTCATGAGCATAATAAATGCATAAATGGATTTTTGCGGTATTCTTTAGACAGACACAAACTAAAAAAACTAGAAGAACAATTTTTCTAAGAAAATAGGAAGTTAACCAAAAACACCCAAAGCATATCCACTCTTCCTCCCTCGTCTCCCTCATTGTGTCTCTTCCTTTCCTAATCAGATGAGGGAAAATGTCAGGACAGCCTTTCTGTAAATACAGTCTGGCTGGCTGCCATGCAGAGGCTGGGCAGGCCACGGTTGGATAATCTGATTGCAACAAGATTTACAAAAGTATAATCTAATTGCAGACACACTCTGAAGCTGCTTATTTTGGAAATTATATAACAGATTGTGGGATCATACTATGTACTGTGTTAGCATAACTTGAAATCATAGATACATTAGATGCTGATAAAAAACAAAGGAGTACACAGAACATCCTCAAAATACATTTAACTGCAAATTCTGACTTGAATGAAAGTGACAGGTGCACTGAAACATTTCAGTAAGTCTGCAGCTCATGATGTTAAATTGGTAAGAAAGACTAATGGTATAAGATATTTCATATTAAAAAAAAACAACCCTTAAAGTCATGTTTCAGACCACAAAACATTTTCTTCCTGTGATAAGAAACACCAAGCAGGAATGTTTTGTTGTGAAACAGGAAGGGTGGGTTTGGAATAGTGTTGGGAGGAAAAAGGTTTAGTTACTCACCACAGTGATTCAGTTGAGATGGGGCACGTTGGGTGTTTGGAACTTGGAAATCACTCATAGAACAACAAATGTAGTAGACTTTTAAAAACAAAAGTGACATTTATTTGAATTTCCTTTTGGCAAAGTTGCCCATCAACTGCCTCAAAATGCTACATTTCGTGTCCCATATCTATCTCCTTTTCATGACTTTAAAATATTTATCTGGTGTAATCAGTGAGGGTTTGAAGCTTTGACCTGTATTCATTCAGTCAGTATTTCATAGAGAGAACAACTGTGCCAAATACTTTCTTCACTCAGTGTAGATCTATAATTAATGTGCTTTGGTCAGTGGAAAAGTACACCAAAAAACCTGTGTCATACCTCGTTTGTCTCTCCTCTTGTTTCTAGTTTTATCTTTTGCCTCTCTTTACCTTTTATTTCCTGCTTTCAGTTTGAAGTAAATCAAGTATCTTACGGCCTTAAATTCTTCTCCTCTCCTCCAGGTGTGTGGTATGTTGGTGTGGATTCTGGTAGGGGGTACAGAGTATTTTCATCAGCCTGCTCTCTGCTGGGTGACGTTTGTTGCCGTCTTGTGCTGGGTTCTGGCCATTTGCCTGTTTATAATTTACCTCACTGGAGCCCACAACAGGGCACCACAGGTCCTCTGGACTACACTGGTAACACACACACACACACACACACACACACACACACACACACACACACACACACACACACACACACACACACACACTGTTTGTGTTTTAACAGAATGGTCTGACTGCTTTGCCTTTTTATCTGTAATTCACTGTTTGTGTCTTTCTTTTCTTCTAGTCACTGTGTTTGAACTGCAGTGCTACGGTTCTGTACCTGGTGGCAGCAGTAGTAAATGCTGACTCAGTCAACCAGGCCATTAGGGGGCGACACAACTACAACTGCTGGGCAGCATCTGCAGTAAGAGAAATCCTGTCAATGTGACCTGTTGAGGGAACTGTTCATGCAAAAAGAAGGTTTTTGTTGTTGTCCATGTAAATCAAAAACAAGTGTTTGTGTCCACATCACAGCAGCAGAGTGTCAGAAAAACAACTGAAATGCAGGCTGCTTCCATGAGTTTTTAAAAGAAAATTAGGAATATTACAACAACCACATGTGCAGTGTAATCTAGGATTTGTGCAAAAAAAAGTGATTGCACTGTGCAAAAGCAGATACTGTCTTCAGTACTATTGTTTTTGGGAATAATGACCTGAAGAGTAGTTCACATTCTACAAATATGCACAAATACACATAGTGGGTGTCAAAGCTGATTCTTCTATTTTTAGACTCAGTAAACTTAGACTTGGAGGGGCACTTCACTGAGGTTGGGAGACTCACAAGACACATTACGTAAAAAAAACAAAAAACAAACAAACAAAAAAAAACAGGTAAAAATCAAAGCAGCTGAGGCTAAGATATGCAAACTTTAATCTCTAGTATGGGTGTATCTTCAAAAACACTGTATCCTACATTTCCCATAATGCAACAGGATAGCGTCTTTTAATAGAGAGGCAAAGTCCCCGTCCTTCCTGTGGACCACCATGAGACCTTATTTCATAAAAAATATGTAGTCAATGGTGAGAGGAAAATAATCTTTTGATCCCGTTTGTGCCATGAATTACACATCTGATGTTTGTCAATTTAAAAGATAATTCTGCAAGTCAAGAAAGTCGCAGTTTGTCAATCAAATAAAGTAATGAAGAAGTACAGCAACTAGAAAATGTAATAGTTTTGCACATAGTACCCAAGATGCCAGTGACAGTCTCAATAACTTTCACGGGTCACAACATTAGCCACTACGATTTAAAGTAAAACGTCAGTACATGACATTACTGTCATTGTAACAAGAAGCTGCGTACCCCTTGTAATAGCAATGGACTACTGTAGTTTCAGGGCTTATTTTGTTATTTCTGACTAAACCAGCCATGTCAGTTATTTTAGATTAGGCTACCATGTACTGTGAATGCATTAGCTGTGTGTTATGTGGACACACAAATTTCACCAGTGCTTTGACTTGGAGTGAGTGGATAATGAGTACATTATGCTTTTAAGATATTAAAATTTGTCTTTACTCCTTCATCTTTTCCCTGTGCCTCTCTATTCTCCCATATTCTTTTTTTCCTCATCTTTTCCCCACCTTTCACGCTTTTCAGTTCTTTGCATTTTTCACCACACTGTGCTATGCAGGAAGTAGTTACCTGAGCTACCGTGACTGGAAAACCACACAGGAGGGACAGTAGTCTCGCTACTTGCTGTTTGAAGGAAACATTGTTCAGACTTTCTCTAAGGAACGTGTCTGATTGAGATCTAACTTCAAACCAGGACCAGGACCAGGCTTCAGTCAAATTAAAACATGTATAAACTGTAAATATGATCATGATGGAATACCTATGTTGCATGCAATTTTTTCATAAGGCAGAGACACTTTTGCTTTCAACATGTTTTTGTGGATTAAACAGTAGTTAGGTTGAGCTCATAGAGGACACAAGTCAGTTCAAAAAAACACCTGACGCAGCAGAATTGTACAATTTTCTGCAAGTTTGCTGTTGTATGTTTGAGGTGTCAGCTGTCTACAATTCTGCACCCAGTAACTTTTCATTTCATGTAAATGTAAGTGCATTTTGTCTCTAGTTCGGGAAAAAAACAGTAAGACACAGGACATACAAAAACAGATGAGACATTGAGTATATATACTTTGTGTGACAGAAGACCAGAGTCTGCCTTTTGTTTTGTTGTTTTATGAGTTTTGCATAATTGGCACAAGGTCACAAGAGGAAAAAGCTCCAAACTGAAGAGTATGTTGCATGCAAGAGAATTTAATATGACTGAGATTGAACAGTACTAAATTGTTAGTCACAACCATTACAAATATGCAGAAATAAAAATCATTTAGACATTTGTATAATCTTTTGTTATACTTACAGTAAGAATTCATGTGATTTACAGAATGCATGTGATTTTGATTAAGTGCAATAAATCACTGCTTTGTTTCCTTCAGTGCTGCAGATGTGCAAAATGCTTTTAATTAAAGCCCCTTCATTTGATACATGAAAAAGTATTGGCTATAATGTACATGTTTAGTAGATCCTGCACCACACACTGAGCTTATCTTAAATAGTCACCATTCATTGTTAATAAATCGTTGTTCCATAGACACTATTTTTCCAGAGGTATTGATACAAAAAGTGGTATATTACCCAGTGCACATGTGTTAATACATGTTCACTAATCAAGTAGACTGAATAATTTCTTAATGGAAACATATATGTTGATCATTCTCCACTATATGATTATTAATCACTATTGGATTATTATTATTATCACTTTTTCAGTCATTCATTATGTGCTAATTTCAGTGCTGTTGTCTTCATCCATGTAGACCACTCCCCAGTGAGTTCCCAGTGAAGTAATCCTACCGCTAGTGTAGCGGCCGCTCAGCATTCTGATCTCTCCGTCCATGTGGGTCGGGTAGAAGTTAAAGGAGGACTGTAACACAGCGTCAAATGTTAATACATGACCATGAGTATTAGGACTGACAATTGTAACAAATAGAGAAAGGTGGAATGTAAAGACTTGTGTTGGCTGGCCGACGATCAGAGAGCGCCCTCTGGAGGTCACAAATATCAGCTCATAGATGTAGTTGGACTGGTATTTACCAGAGACCTGAAACATGACAGTGAGAGCACATTAACACGGCTGTTACATGTGATTAGTCCTCAATAAGTAAACAAATTATGTATTTTATACATAATGATAGATTTACATAGTGTAATACAAGTTACAGTACATTACTCATTTAAAAGAAAAATGCTACTACTACTATTTCCTGGACCTGTATAATAGAATATGTGCATACATTTAAAAAAAATAAATCCATTAAATATCTACAAATGTCAATAAATATTACAGTTAGATGGTTTCAGTGATTAGAGAAATAAATGACATGTCTGAAATGTCTGACCTGAACAATGACCTCTCCATCATACAGGTCCAGCTCGTGCGTATCGCAAACAATGCGACCAATCCTTGCAGACCAAATGTAATCGTAGCGCAGCTGGATGCTGCAGGACAGACACAGGAGAGAGGAAACGCACTGTTGAACACCAAAGATGACATATATAAGAAGACGTGAGGGCAGTAATTGAGGAAGAATGAGCAGATAGAAAACATTAAGCACAGTCACAATGTAGCTGGAGATTGTAATCAATAGTGCAAGAAAAAGTAGACAACAGAGCAAATGCATAGAAAGCGTTGATAAACACTGAAACCATCTGAAGCAGTAAGGGACTATAAAAGTTATTGGGGTGTGGAGGGTGGCTGAACTTTATGGTTCAGTTTTTAAAAAAAACCAAGGCTCTCCCCAGCTTTCAATGGACCCTCCCTTTGACTTAAAAAAGAAAATTGCAAAACCCCATCCACTAATATCTCAAAATAATATAGCAGCATTTTATTGGTACAACTCATCTAATCATAGAAATTTAAGGTGCATTAAGAATTTTAAAAGGTGTAAAATTTTAAACTGGTTAATGGAACAATAATTTTCACAATATCCACTCAACTAAAACAAACAAAAAAGATACATAACCCTCCCTTTTTTGACGCCCTTTCCCCCCTAACACTTTTCATACAGTCCCTATATCATCTGGACAAAAAGGAGGAGAGACTGACCCAGTGATGTAAGCGCTGGGTGTCTCCCAGACCCTGACCGCTGTGATCTTTCCCTCTCCTTCTGTGGAGAAGGAAATGCCACCACCACTTCCAACAGCACGGGAGTAGGAGTAGTGCACCAAGGCAGCTGGAGAGGTAACAAAGAGTTATTATGTGAAGGACAAGAGGAAGCTGCTGCTTCTTGACTTAACCATTTATATCCAAAGATCTTATTCAAAAATAGATGTTTGTGTAAAAAGGACTCAACAAGATGGGTCAACTTCTTATGTTATGCCAGGCAGCTGGCGCAGAGCACAGCTAGGAACAGGAGGGAAAACATTCTGGCGTGTGAAGGCGTCCAGAGACAACGCTGGAATCAGAAACCAGTATATTAAACATCATCATCATCATCATCATCATCATCATCATATAATTATCAACAGCTTTACATTTCTTTAGACACGAAACCAATCTGACATTTTAATCTCTACATGAAAGTAGTCAGTGTAAATAATTTAAATTTAAAGTCAGTGTAAATAATTTAAAATTAAATTAAAGAATTTAAATAATCAGTGCCCACAAAATACCACAAAATATTCTCCAGTGCGTTCAAAGCCATTTAAAAAGTTAAATGTTGAAATGTCAAAACGTTGTCTCTTCCTGTGCAATGGCCTCTTGTGTGCTGAGAAAATAATTTGGAATGTTTTTGTCAAAAAGATTTTTTTATTTGAGATTTCACCACAATCCTTCATGTCATGTCATTTAAATACATTCAAATGTTTCTCATTCATTTGCATGTTTGTCAAAACAGGAATTAATCTGCAAATAATAGAATCCACTCAAGAGTTTAACAAGCCTCTCCTGTTAAGAGAGGATTGAAATCATCCCCCTGAGTTGATGGAACCAAACATGGCCTGAACATGTGATGTGACGTCCTTCAGTGTCACATAAATGACATGAGAGGAAAGTTCAACCGCATTGTTTCAACTGGTTCTACTGGAATAATAATAATAATTTGTAAAATACATGTATCCTTACACACACTTAGTACATGTGTGGGGACATTTCTCAGCAACAACACTTCCTGCTTTTGGACTTGGCCATGCATATGTATGTGAAAAAAACAATCACAGCAGTGGTTGGCTTGTTTTTTGTTGAATGAATTATACATGCATACAACATCCTACTTGATGCTGTATTGATGCTGTTTATACCTCATTAGCTGTTATAGATATCAACATTAGATAAGATAAAACTTTATTCAACCTGAAGGAAATTTCTTTGCCTAAGATGCTTGATATATATATATATATATATATATATATATATATATATATATATATATATATATACAGAGAGAGAAATGGTACAAATATACTAGTTATACATGCATATTAAAATATAATACATACGAGACTTGCCTGCATGCATTTGCACATGAACCATGACAGCTGTGCCTAACAGAAATTTGGTTTGCCATCTTGCTTCATCTCAATTATTTTAAACCTGTGTTTCTTTCAGAGGAGGCTGACATTTTGCCATCCTGGCCTGCAAACACCGGACAAACTGCCTGAAGGAGTAAAGCTAGGAGATCTTTTAAAGCACTACCCTCAGAACTTAATGACAGTGATGTGTCCAAACCTCTACCCCTGCTGGGAGGTAGTGGCCGAAAGACTGACAGACAAAGTTTGGTGTAGCCTCTTTGAATCTCAAAATAACATCCACCATTATACACTCATTATAACCCCATTTGGATATGTAAGGCACTATGGCATGCTGATATTTTTAAATGATAGTGACAAATTACAACAATCCCCTGAACACACCTTCCATATTGTTTTTGTGATTTGAAAGCTGTGTTTTCAATGACAAACTCCTCTTTGACTTTTCATTGTTATGGCTAATAAAATATGCACTGTTATTTTAGTTTATAGTAAACGGCCACACCTGTCATAGAGCGGAGAGAGATGCTTTAAATATGTGGATAATGGTGATTCATAATGTTGTACTTGGTTGTTCACATGAAAAGTGACATAGTTGTGAAATAGTTGTGTCAAATGAATGTGTCCATCATTATAAGGTGCACTTGACTGGCTGTTAAGGTGTTTCATTTGAAAGAACAATAAAATGTGATTGGTGTTCTACTTCACTCACTGTGTGCTGCCTCTTCGCCCCAGTAGATGGCCTCATTGAGCTTCTGAAGATCACCTGACCTGCATGCACAGCTGTTCATCCATTAATGAGCCATGCAGTATACAGTACACACTACAGTAGATAGCAGTGTTACCCTGTAGTTTGTCACAACATCCAAGCTAACTCTTTGGCATTGTTCCTCACTAGTTGCTGATGTCTTGCTGCAGTGGAGTTGTTCGTATGATTTCAGCTTTAAGCCTGTCTAAATTTTGAAAGAAAACAGTCTTTTTACTTAAATATCAAATTGAGTCAGGTTCTGCCACAATTGCCACAGGAAGTGACTAAGACTGCTTACTGAATTTTCCAATGAAACATTAATGATGTCTTTTTTCGTTAAAGGCAGAATGAGTAGGATTTGTCGGTTGCGGTTTGTAAACACAACATGCAAAGCTGTGTTTTGTGTACTGTATCGTATTGTATAGAGGTCCCAAGAGGTAAAAGGATCAGTTTTTACAAGAAACATGCAACGTTTTAATAAATGTCAGAAAAAAAGAAAGTATTATTATATTATTATTATACTCAGGTTTATCTAGTGACCCCTTGGAAGGGTCCCAACTGCCAGCCGCCTGAAAATAAGTTTGTTGTACCACAAAGCACTAAAACTGTGTTGGAGAACAACATGTCCTGCAGGGTTTACTGTTGGCAGAAAGGAATTTGTGCCCTCATCCATCACACATCCTCCCTTGGGCGAACACCTACATGATGCCGGAATCTAAGAGTTTCAAAGAGGCTTTAAAGGAACAACAAGTTCTACCCCACCACCCAACCCTCCCACGCATCTCAAAACCAGCAAGTCTCTTTGACTATCCATCCCATGATTCATCCTCCAGCTCTGTCACCTGTGACTGGTGACGCACCCTGCTGCCCGGGGCATAATAAAACCTCTTACAGAGACTGAAGCTGCACCGACACCTTCACCATCTGATCCCCTGCTCTGGTATCATCTTCACCTATCAACCGGGAAAAAGTGCCCCCATGGACCCCCTTTCCTTCCTCACACTGGTGCCCTCACCCTGGGCTTAAACCAGCCAACCTCTCATGCCATTCTAATTTAATCCAAAAACACTTCCTATAGCAGCCTTGTCATGAAGTAAAGTCATTATCTCTTCTTCAGTCTAGTTCATCCTGTATTTTTGTTAATTTTCAGTCATGCTTTCATCAACTGAAAATGCCACTTGTCTTTGTGTTTATGTGTCACAAAGTGTTTCTATTCTATATCTGTAAATACAATAAACATCTATAAAACAATTTATATTATATTTTCAACACTTCTAAACAGTTACAAACTGCTTTACAGTTACACAATTTTGAATAAGAAATGTTCGTAGTATAAAGAATATGTGCAATGTGCAAATAGATATACAGAACTACGTTAATGTGGTGAGTGGTGTCGGCTGTGGAGGGTAAACAGATGCAGCGCAATAGTAATAATAACAATACAGACGATAAGTTAATGTGCGTAGTAGACAACAAACTAAATGAGAAGAAATGCAAGCAATAGCATCTTTTAGTAGACGCTCCCCGTCTGGTAAATGCCCCAGTTTGTAATAACAGAATTTCTGTTATAAATTTGTTGTCTCTAAGCTCAAGATGATATCACTCACAGTAAGTGATGTCACTTACAAACAAAGCTTCTCTAGAGCCACACAGGATATTATATAAATGTTTTCACAGGCTGATCACTTCCTATGACTAGTAAACTGACGAAAGATCGCTGAAATTCCCCTTTAAGGCCTTTACACACTGGGTACGAAATGAATTAACAACATGAAAATGTGAAATACTCTACTACATCGTAAACTAATCTACTCACCATCCTGCATCCGGCAGTGCTGAGTTCATTGTCTTTATAATTTTTGTGTCCTTTGTCATATAATCCAGGTAGAGATCACTGTAGAGATCATCAATGATGAGACCATACTGTCAAGCCTCTGTAAGTGTTTCTTGGTTGGTTTTACACAAACATACTGTATCTCTCATAAACATTTATGAGTTTAAACTGAGAACAAGCACTGCAACCTGAATACAAGCATGCAAACTCTGCTAAGCTCAGCATCATCTTTGTGTGTGGAGCAGAAACAGGTCACTGCCACTGCCCTCTGATCTGGACTGAAATCATGCCAGCATAGTGTACATGAGATGGCAGCAGAGCAGGCAGAGCTAGCAGATCACTGACAACACTGACTTTTAACCTCAAGTGTGAAATCGAATTTGGATGAATAAACTTTGTTAGGCATATGTTTTCACATGTCTCACTGGATAAATGACACATTTAAAGTATTCATAGTATACAGATCGTGTGGGTCTTTTTTCATCTTGGAATCTCCCACACAAAGAGACCCAGAGTGCCGGGGATGATTCATTTACAAAGTTTCTCAGGCTAAGAATCAGGGTTAAAAAGGGTCACGACCCTGCTTGCATCATAGACCACCAAAGCTTATGTGCTTGCACATACAGTATATATATTTGTATTACTTATAATATAACATATTTATACACAAAGACACAAACAAAACACTACTTCACTACTTATTGTTCTAACTTGCTTATTTAGGAGGAGGGATGTGACTTACTGTCAGGTTTCAGTCCCCTCCTACTCTTTTTCAAAACAAATCACTAAAAAACACACCCACCCCACTCTCACCAAAACATGTTCTTTTTTTCTTTCTTCGGAAACTTTCTTTCTGCGTTATTAATTGTACTGATTGTTGTAGCTCGGCTTCTGCTGCCTTGAGTGAGTAACTTAGACCG
This sequence comes from Macquaria australasica, assembly GCA_005408345.1. NCBI lineage: Eukaryota > Metazoa > Chordata > Actinopteri > Centrarchiformes > Percichthyidae > Macquaria > Macquaria australasica. Next base: position 212,497 of record SEMN01000062.1, read on the forward strand.
ACAAAGAGAGCTGCTTCATTGTGTGAAAAAGTTATATATTTACCACAGCTTCATATATCAATGTAAATTGATGCAACGTTGTACCACTGGGCCATCTATTCATATAAAGTTTTCTATGTCTAGTTTTATTACAGTCCATAGGAGACTGCACAGCTACAGCAAAATGGACAGGCAGTGTAATGCTGGCCTTGGCTGTTGTGATGTAAAGCTCGGTCTGGTCTAAAGTGCAGAAGTGACATTTGTTCAGTTTGCTGAGAGTCTGAGAGTTTTGGCAGGCCGCCAGAGTCTGTTAATCTGACAGTTTGACAAAGGTACGATTAAAACTTTAAAAAAAAATCTAGATCTGAATACAGGCAGCAGTCAACTTAGAGGTGATGATGGTGGTGTAGAGTATTATTGGTCTTAAATGCTGGGACTGCTCCCGGAGACAGATACGGTTATCTCTTAATTTCTAATAAAACATTGTAAATGAAACATGCAGGGAGTCTACAACTGTAACTTGTCTACATAATAATGCAGGCATTATGCACTTGATGAGAGAGGCAGTCACTGCTAGGTTTAAGTGAACTATATGAACAAACATATAGACCTCTTGAAAATAGGCCACACTCTGCCACCAAACTATGTTAGGGACACATTTACAGGACCAAGAGTTTACAGCCAAGTTTGCGGCTCTGCGAGGCTGTACTTAGGGATGCATTGAGCTAAATGCTAACATGCTCACAATGACGGGTCTAACATGCTGATATTTAGCAGGCACCATTTACAAAATTTCATGGCGATCCATCCAATAGTTGTTGGGATATTTCAGTGGTAGACCGGTAATTTTAGTCTATTGTTAAGATTAAATATTGATCATCATCATAATAATTTTAAGTAATATGGTTTGTCATGGAATCCTCAATCAAACAATATTCAACGGTTCCATTACAGTTAGATGAAATCATTGATAAATTAAGTGACGTCAGCTGTTAGGTCACCTTCTTTTTTTTTTTTTTACTATTTTGACCTATTCAGAATTTGGAAACATACAAACAGGTCTTATTTTAATTCTACAAAGGAAGGATTTGGGTGTTTTTTTTTTTTTTTTTTTTTTTTTTTTTTACAGCGGATGCAGTAAGAAATTGCACACATTTCCTTGGTGAAACCGTCCTTTCATCTTTTACCCACTCTAATTTCCCTTGAAACAAGGCCCCAGTTGCAGAGGAAGTCCCATTTTGGCTTCTACTTGAACACGTCAAGAAGTGCTCACTTGTGGTCTTTCTTAACATCTCTGTCCCACAGTTCAACTTGTCATGTATGTGGGTCAATGGAAAGCTTACTCCTCTCTCAGAAACATCACTGATTAACCCTGATTGACACAGCAGAGTCAGAACTATTACACTGTCATCAGGCCTAAATCTGTCCTTCACTAGGCTACCTGCTGCTACACACGTTGTCTCTGTGAACAAAGTGCTGGGTAAGCAGGTTACCTCAGGAGGGGTTGCAACTGGGTGAGAGACAAGGAAAAGAGAATAAGACATAAAGAGTGAGAAAGATTACTGATGCCATATAAAGTCATGTAGGTTTACAATCCAGAGGCATAGCATGTGCTGTATGCTAATGCTTCGTATTGCTAGTGTATTTTCTTGTCCTAAAACAGCCTATGACAGAAACACGCACACACACACACACACACACACACACAAATATACATGCACACTCACAGAGTAGCCTACAAAAGCAGTGCCTTATCCGGTCCTAACCAGTTTATGTGAGCTCTGAGATTTGGCCTCTCAGCATGCAGGCAAAAAAAAGAAAGAACGAAAGCATAATTGCTTTAACCTGTTCTTCAGCACTAATAAATCCCAACACGCAGCCAAGGGGAAAAAGGCTATGACTATGTACAACTGAACAGCGGAAGAGGTATTGAACTAAATGGAGTGGATAAAATAATGGAAACACTTAACACATAATTTGGATATCAAGAAGTTAGATAGTTACAAGTTTGAGCCATTCTTAGACTCCAGGATTGCTCCAGATGTTGGAATTACATATTAAAGTTTGTATTTCAACACACACACTTACGCTGAAAGAAGCAAAGCCACCAGTTTGCTGGATACAGGGAGGTAAAAATTGAGCTAAATGCACAGTGATGCATTTAAAATCAAGGGTCACAGAAAAATGTATTATGTATAATCAAAGTGAAAAATAATGAAGAATATCTTGAGGGAAGAGACTGACTTAAACTAATTGTTTTGTTTTGGATGTCTAACAGTCGTGAAAAAACAGACTTGAAAGACAGATTGATTTAATTCAGTTTAGTTAACATTACAGGTTTGTATAATAGAATTCACATGTAAAACTGATTGAGCAGGACACCCGAGCTGATGCATTCTCACCTGTAACCTTTGTGTGAACTCTGCTGCAGCCAAACTCTCTGAACTGATTGACAAATGTTCAGTCATGCTTTATTATCACTTAGAAACGTACACTATTGACTTGCATGCACGTACATCCACACATGAACACACGAGGATAACTTAGGTATAAATGCTCACTCATAAACAGATCAAATCTGAACCTACGCACATGCATACACTACGTGAGTTTCAGCAATCAGTGCTCCCACAGGGTTCAATTCATGGTCATGTCACTGTACATGACTTCAGTACTGCTTCATTTTAGCTTCATGCCTGCTCCAGAAACACACAAAGCTAAATATTGCAGTAAATATGGATACTTAAATGATGAAATAGGATTACAGCACAGTAGCATACACAATAAAATGTTTTGGGTTTTCATTAACAATTTTGTAAATATGATTTTTTTTTAAATCACATCCATTGTGATTGTTGATTTTTTTTCTATTATAAGATACTAAAATGTTATAATGACAAATTTTCTGATTATTACAACATTCCAATTTATTTAATTAAATTAAACCTTTATTTATAGATAGGTTAGTCTGTCATTATAATTATGATTCTATATGGTTCTAACAAAGCTGATATGGTATTATGTTTTACTGAGAAAAAAATCTCATCATAACAAGACAATCTACATTATAACATTCTATTATAATAAATTGAGAAGATTTTTCTCATGGTGACTGCGATTTGTTAAGAAGCGTAGCAACAGGATGACAGAAGAAATAATTCTCTGCACCAGGTCTTTTCAGTGTGAAAATTCAGCCTTCATAAAAGGTTCCCTGTGGAGTTTTCATGTATGATACATTCACTGTTTCTCACCAAAACGCATATTGTTATTCACTGCTTTTGCGGGCACATTGCTACACTTATGTGCGTTACCGCCACCAACTGTCAATCAGCGAAACAGGGTGAAAACAACAGCAGGAAAATGTGTCGCATCAGCCACATGCTCACACACAATGCGTGATACAAACAAAACGGGGACCCACTCATAAAAACATTGCTCCATGGTGCTACTAGTGGTCAAAAACAGGATACCTTTAAGTGTTTTCACATGAGCCTTTTGACTAACTCTAAGCAAACATTAATTTATCTTTTCCTATAAAAAAATGCAGGCAATGTTGCATTAGCAGTGGGAGAAAGTGTTAGTAACAGACAAACAGCAATGAGCTTGCCTGTTTTCATGCTTTCTCTGCATGTCTGAATAGCCATAGCTCTTAAGATAAACCACAAAGGTGATAAACATGTTGTGTACTCTTAAAGTGAAAAAAAACAAATGACCATATTTAGCAGGCAGTGGTCAGAGAGGTATTTGCTTGTGTCTGTTGTTACAAGACATGGTCCTTATAAGCTGCAGCCAGCAGAATTTGAAGCTTGATGTTGGTTATGTTGTATCACAGCCATTTGTCTCCCGTGTTGAGGGGAGTTGGTAGTCAGTATGATCTCCTACAGCACAAGATGTATTCAACAAGCTAAATACAATTATTAATTAATTTAAATTCATTAAATCATTTAGACAAATGGTGCTATCTGTGTATATCGAGTGATTCTTGCTTGCACAGACTGATATAATGTACTAGGCTTGAAGACAGTTTCCACAGCGATAAAGCTACATGCTGGTAAAATACATTTTAGAATAAAACATCGAGGTAAATATGTTCTGGGCCTTTAGTATTACATCATTTGGCCATTGTGTGGTTTTCTACAATTACCAGAATCAAACAAGTAACAGCTTGGTGGATTGCATTGCACTGCAGGGCCAATTTCATTTCAATAGCTTGCCAATGTGAGATGAATAATCTTCACTATATCTTAAAATCTTGATGGTTTTCTTGCAAATATCCTTGGTATTGTTCAAACAAAATGACAGTGATTTTATGTTAAATGTTTGTGGTAAGAGGGTGGTCTTGCAAAAGCACATAGGGACCTATGAGGCTCTATCAAACAAAACAATGGCATCAATCTTTGGATTTATCTACCAGTGATAGTCACCCTGGCTATAGATTTCTGAAAAGCCACCATACTCTTTCAGCTTACTCATGCACAGCTGTTAATGTTGCAGAAGCACACTTACTTGCAACTCTAGGAGTGGCCCAACTAGCATCTACAAGTCAACAAATCATCAAATGTACTGACATTCTAGGCTCCAAAAGCCAAAGCTTGCAGAAAGAAACAAGACCTAACATGTCAGCCTGCAGTATGATGCTTGTGTGTGTGTGCCTGCTTGTCTGATTACTGGGTCCCTGTTTGTGTGTGTGTGTTTGTACTGATTCCAGAGAAATTCCAAAGCATGCTGGCTCATTTTTTCCCCCCATGTCTGGTTTGAAGCGTGCACAGGGCAGAAAGGATTTACAGGAATTGGAGGAGAGGTGAAGCAACAACGGCTCTGCAACTGCCCTAACCTACTGCCAAGAAAATGAGTAAGGCATATTGTGTGTCTGTATGTGAGAATGTGGGCATGTACTATGTACACACATAATTTCCCAGAGGCCCATAGCCTTTTTAAGAGAGATTACATCTGTATTTCTGTGTGCCTGTGTGTTTACTTAACAATCTTGTCTATGTGTCAGACTGGTCTCAAATTGATCTCCTCCATCCTATTTCTCTTGTGTAAGAACATAATGACTGTTGACCCCGGAGTGTCCCTGTTGTAATCTCCTGACCTGATATCTGAACATGAACAAACCTGTGTTTGAGCACTTGAACCGCTATCGTTGTAATTTTGCAAAATTTGGTTCTGTCATTGGAATTAATATAACTTTAAAGAAGATGTTGTACTTGTACTTGTCCTTTTACTTTATATATTGAATGAATTAGTAGAATATGTTGTTTTTTCCCCATCAAAATCCTTCATAAATACTGTAGAAAGATCTAGTCATAAAAGTGACAATATTTGGAAATAACACCCTCAAAGCAGCTCTCACTGCTTCAGTGGCTCAGCATGTTCAGATGATCTGGCCCATTGAGAAGTCTGTTTATTTGTGTTTACCCAGTTAATCCTTATGACCACAGATAAAAGGAACAGAGAACTCTGTGATTCTGTTTGAGCATTAGCATAGAGAGAGAGTAGCCATCACTGGAAATTGATCAAGTCTGAATGGCTAATATTTAGCACTGATCATTTATGAATGGGCAACACTGCAATCAAGGTTTGCTGCTTTGATTAAATCTAATCCTGATAGAGTGGAGACTGTCAAGATAAAGGCCTCAAGGGAGATAGAGTTGGGATGAGATTATGTAACCATCCGTGCATGTAATTGTGTGCAATCAAATCACCACACAAAAAAAAGACAAAGTAAACTCAAATATAAATGTAAATATATATATATATGTAAATACATATATACATACATACACACATATATATATATATATATATATACATATACATACACACACACACACATATATATATATATATATATATACACACACACACACACACACACACACCATGAACATGAACAGTAGTTCTCTGCCATTGAATTAATCCAACACATCCCCGTCAAACCATAAATTCCTGATGTTGCATAATCCCAAAATCTACCAAATCTAATGACAGCCTTGCTCTAAGTATGTCGTCAGTGCAGACCACAACCATTCCTTTATGCACTGTTCGGGAACAATTTTAGACTGGCTTAACAAACGACTTCCCCTTTGGGATCGGTCATGGGAAACTGGAGAGAGACACAGAGAAAAGGGAGAGGAAGTTCATTTCTTCTCTTTTGTTTTTTCTTCCTCTTGCGTCTGCGTGATGGAATGCCAACAGCCAGTTAGCTTAGCTCAAAGCCTGGAAACAGTGAAAAACATCTAGCCTGTGCAAAGGCAACCACCTACCAGCACTTCTAAAGCTTACTAATCGACACGTGAAGTCTAAGACAACCGAGCATGTGCAGGATTATTTCTTGGCTGGGTGCAGTGACTTCTTGAAGACTCCGCTTAAACATACATAATAACACAATCTCTGGTAAAACCATAACCTGTTGTTTTCACACTTCCGTTTTTGTACGGATTAAACAAACAAGATATAATGTGTTACTTAGTGAGCTTCAAAGGTGCTGGTAGGGGAATTTTTGTTACATTTGGGTAGAGCCAGGCTAGCTGTTCCCCCTGTTTCCAGTCTTTATGCTAAGCTAAGCTAACCAGTTGTTGGCGCTAGCTTGATATTCACTGTACAGAGTGGTAATAATCTTCTCATCTAAAGTATTATCAACAACATGTACTATCTATCTGTGTCTTATTATTATATATTATTTTAATGTTTTTACACGTAAGCAGCATTGTAATGTGTCTGGTTGTGGTGGAGCTAATTTTAACTACTTTAAATATATTGTTACTTTTATGTACTGTATAACAGTGCATTGTGTTTTATATGGTTATTGTTTTAAAAAAAATCTTAATCTGGAAAGTAATCAGTAACTGCAGCTGTTAGATGATTGTAGTGGAGTAAAAAGTGCAATATTTCCCCCTGAAATGTAGTGGAGTCACAAAAAATGGAGACACACGAGTAAAGCACCTCAAAATTCACTTAAATGGAAATGTAATCAATTAACTTTTCACTGCTGGTGGGATGGCAAGAGAGACCAGACATCGGGGCATATTGAGATGCACAAACAAAGACAGGGAGGCACAATGAAAAGAATCAAACGGACAGACAGGCCTTTATTCTTCTATCAGGCCACCTCATTCAGTCACTGAGCCACTACCTTGACACAGTCACTGTCTGAACTCCAGCCAAACTAAAGCACAGGGACCCAGAGCGGGTCAAGTTAATTTGTCGCCAACGTTGGCTTTCAGGCGCTGTTGTGAAATCCTTGTGTGGATACGTGCAGGCCATGCAGAGATGTCAAGGGAGAAAGGGAGGGTTTATGTGTAAAGTGGCTTATCTCAGCAATTGATCCGCTGGTATAAAATGCTAGCGATGGCAGGGCCTCGGAGTGTACATGCTGCTTCAGCACCGAGCAACCAAAGCATCTGCTCTGCTTCTCTACAGTTCACCATCAACGCCTTCCGCTTCAGTCCACCATGGGAGTTGCCTACAGCGTTGGAGAGTAAGTGAAACGAGTCACCGAGACAGCTGTGAACATTGTTTTTGCCGGGTCCCGAATATGGTGGTGTTATCTGGAGTTGAAAAACAGACGGTGTCTTGGCTTGCTTGTTTCAGCTAATTTAAGCAAGAAAATGTGAGAATTGCGGAGACCATTTAATTACGAGAGCCTTTTAAAACCTGTAAGCCCCAGGGTGCCGGGAGGTGTGGTTCGCATAAACAGACATACCCAAAATAAATCAAGAACAGCTCTACAGCTGTCGGGTCTGTATGCATGTAGATTCAGACATAAACACAACACTTTGACTGTGAAATGTGAAGTTTGGCAGCGTGTTTGCTATGGGGCTTACGTGTATCAATGCAAAGAGTAGCTTCTGTAGTTTCGTAATAACAGTACTGTTGCGTTTCATTTCGACTGGCCCTTATATTTACAGCGCTTTTATTTTGTAACTACAATACTGAAATTATTGCCAAACAAACATTGTTCGGACAAAGTACGCTTGGAGTGTTGTTTTGGTAGCGTTAAGGCCAGAGGTATAAAACCATAGACACGTATGTATAAAACAATAATATAATAATACTGTATAAAACAGCAGACGTGACATTACGCCATGACTCATAACCGGCATCTTACCTGGGTGCTGTTTACAGTCGCCACCTGCGGGCAGCAGCTATGTTTGTCGGCTGTGCTTGGTCTAAAAGGACCAAGGAGCCCAGGTAGGCTCCACACGTCAGTATAGAGCAGATGAGATTTATTTTCTTACATATGGGTCAACTAAAACTACAAAAGGTTAGTAAACTAGGTAACTTTACCGTTAGCCAGTAACGGACCAGCTGAGCTCTCAACAGCATTTATCTGTTAGTTAAACAGTTAAGTTACAACCAGCAAACATTGTTTTAATCAAACGTAACGTTAACGTTATAACGAAGTTATTAATATTACCCTAACCTAACATTAGCCGTGTCCATGCCAATCAAGTGTAACGTTACAGTAAACACAACACGTTAACGTCTTCACTCGTAAAGCCAACATGTTGTTACTCGAGGCAGTTCAGGTCCAGCTTGCAGTTTCCTTATTATCATCGTAAATAATGTCCATAACGTTACCTTGCCATTAACGTTACAGCACAAAGAAAACCTTTCAAAACTAAACTGTGTGTGAGAGAGAAATATATCTTTTCCTTATGTACAATTTATGACATTAATATATGAATATATTACAGTAGGTGTGTTTCTCTCGTGTTTCTGATTAAATTGCCTGCCAACATAGGCCATAATACTGAATCTATTTAGGATTTCTACATAAAAGATATTGCTTAATGTAGGCCTAGTATATAAGCCATTCAGAATACCAAAGACAGTTCTTACATATTAAGTTAAGGCAAAATTTAAAAAATAAAACCAGTCTGCAATATAAGTGCACAATTATGAGATTATCTTCATGACTGAAAGCATGATTTGTTCTGTTGGAGCTATAATAATCATCATATAATAATTTTTTGGTTCATTTTAGACAGGCACAGTTGTCTTACACTCATTACTTTGAATAAAAAACAGTATTGGTGGAAAAATGCAAGGATTATAAAGACAACATAAGCCTATTTCACTATAGGTTCCAATTACGCAAGTTTAAAACTGGACCCAGGTAAGATGGCTGCCATATGGTTCCCTCCTGGAATGGCAAGTCGTTATGACAGGTCTCGTCTACTGTTATATATCTATGGTTTAGGCCTCATCTTTTAGAAACATTCGAAAAACATACCACCGCAGCATTTTATGAGCTTTATACAGGCAGTTGTTTATGGTACGCTACTACTGGACCCAGTACAGGGTCCATAGGGTTTAAGGGGTTAAATCCAATCTTCTAAATTTACATGTGCAAAAGGAGAGTTATTTTTTGTCATTCTACAGTAGAAAGAGGTTGTTGAAGTGCAGACTGAGCTGGAGGCCAAAGAGCTGGAGATTGTGTGTGTGTAAGGTTGTACTAGGCAGCAGGGGAAAGGACCCAAACAGGCTGAGTGCAGCAAGGTGATTTATTAAAGCAAAAAAACTTAAAGAAACTCAGGGAAACACCGGGAACTCTGGGAACCAGGGAAACTGACACACAAGGAGAGACAATGAACCAACAAGGAACAAAGGAAAAGGACCGGTGTATATAGAGGAGGAGACAACAAGGGAAGCAGACACAGGTGGGTAACAAGACACAGGCGATATTAATCACAAGAGCGGGAAATGAGACATGAGGACAGGAACAAGACAGACCAGACAGAAAGGAGTCTTTCGTGGACCATGACAGTGTGTGTGTGTGTGTGTGTGTGTGACAGGGAGAGAGGGAGACGTGGAGGGAAAGAGAGAGAGAGAGGTAGGTTGAAATGGACTTCCAGGCTTTCAGCTCTGAATTCTCCAGAAGGGGTTCTCTTTTGGAAAACTGTACAGTAGTAGGAAGCCAAATACAACATATGTAACTGCACAAAAGGGGTTCTTAACTTTCAGTTATGCTCTCGGATTTCCTTTGTCCAGCATAGTTAATGATTAAAACACTCATGCTTCACTTTCCTGCTATTCTTGTCCAGGCAAATCTCAACAGATCTTAGAGTATTGTGGCAGACAGGAATTTATGCAACTTTGACTTAGTTTTCGCTTTCCTGGGAAATGGAGCTTGGGCCAACTATGAAATAGCAGTAACATTACATCAGCTCAGTATAAGTCAAAGATTTAAGGTTAAAAAAAGATTCATTTTAGCTGTAGCAGGCCACATGAATGAACACTCAGTATCTATTGCACTTTGTCCTTTTGCTTCTACAGGGTTGACCACCTCTACACCTTCTTTGTGCAGTGGTCACCAGAAATCTACACTAAGGGAAACAAGAAGCACCGCCAGCCCCGCTACCTCATTACAGAGAAACATCAGAACCGCTATCTGGTAGTGGAGAAGAACAAGGTGGCTGTGATCAACAAGCTCCTCAGTAACCCTGTCAACCCCACTGCTAAAAACTGGGAGGTAAGGTTTGCATGCAGACACACACACATGATTTAGGATTAAACAAAAGCCCTCTGTGGCTCTTCAAATGTGCGTTAACATTAGGGCAAGACGAGAATCGCTCTACAGTTTAAACAGTATCCCCATCAACTTACAGTAACTGAGGCACCAAAGTTTGGCAGTTATCCCAGGGGTTGTGGGAAATACCACTATCTATATATGGACATCCTGTCTCTAACTACCGCCCAGCATCCCAGAATTGCGCTTTACTTTCCTGTTTAGAGAGAAAAGAAACTGTTCTGTATCAGAGCCAGCCAATGAGAAGCTACTCCACTCAAGTTTCCAACCAATGGCATTTCAGACACAGAAAGGGAAAGTAGGTCAGAGGGTATAAAAGTAAAGGATGCAGCCTGGTTTAGTTAACAGACATGAGGTACAGCAGAGTGCAGAGCTTGACAAAGAAATCAGGAGCTATGAAGCTGCTACCAGAAAACATCAAGGTGCTTTATTTTGCCAATGACTGTGTGGAGCCGTATGTTGAGGTAGGATTATATTCTGCATGTATTCATGTCAGTAGATGTACTGCATTTATGGGGTAAAATATACTTAACTTTGGGGTTAAAGAAGGTTTGTTTTGTCATCATCCATCCACCCTAACCAGCTTGTCATCCGTTCTGAATTAACTTGTGAGGATGCTGTGTTAAACTTGTCCCTGCATCTTGCAAATAATGTTTACCCTTTAGATTTTATGTGTGCATACACTGTCTGTAAATGAGTAACTCAATCGCAGAACACAGATCTGTATGTAATGTAGAGGTGTTTTCTAACTGACTTGTTGCATCTTGTGCCCTCCTCCAGATTATCCAAATGAAGGACTCCAAGCGCCGCCTGAGTCTGTGTAGCTCAGAGGATTCTGAGGCAGAGGAGCCAGAGTACCAGGAGGAAGTTGATGATTTTCTCCCTGTCCTGTGCGACGACAGCCAGCTGCTGGATGACTACCACCTAAAGAGAGTAAGTTATACCTGGCAACTTTTCCAAATAAGTGGGCGATTTGGCAGTGATTACAGCCATCAACAAATGTCTTGCCTTGATGAATTGTGATCATTATTTTTGGATCTTTTAGTATGACATCCTTTGATTAACAACTCATTTTCCAACAGCTTGCTGTTCACATGCCAGCAAGGACCCAGGGCTATCCATGGCAACTGGTCTACAGCACAGCCATCCATGGGAGCAGCCTGAAGTCTCTGTACAGGAATATGGCTGACCTGGACAGCCCTGTGCTGCTGGTCATCAAAGACATGCACAAACAGGTTTGCATCTTTATCTTAACTCTCCAACACCTTTCAATACATAAATGTAGTTAAACTGAATAACAGTATATCTGTGAGGTCCCCTTTAATGACCTGGTGTCTTGGTCTTTTCAGGTGTTTGGGGCTTTTTCTTCCGATCCATTCAGAATCAGTAAACACTGCTACGGCACAGGAGAAACCTTCCTATTCAGCTTCAACCCTGACTTCCAGGTAAGAATGGAATTATTTTTTTGTTACCTAACCTAAGGTCTAGTTACAGAATCATATCTACCAGCAACTCTGAGAACTGGTGTATTTTTATTCTTTCATTTAAGTTCAGTTATCTATCTTAGGAAACTAAACACAATCTCAGGAAAGTAATAACTTTCAGAAAAGGATAAAAAAAAATTTGTTGTGTAAGAATTTCACATAATTTGAAACTTCTGCACTGTGTTTGAGTACAAGTTTCTCATGTCTCACATTTGGTGTTTTCTCAGGCATACAGGTGGAGCGGGGAGAACTCCTACTTTGTGAGCGGCAACTTAGAATCTCTGCAGATTGGTGGAGGAGGGTAAGTCATGCGATTATTGATTTCCCCTATAAAATATAGACATGCTCACCAAAGGCAAAGGCAGCAGTTGCATCTGACAGTGTCATAAAGTAATAAAAAGGAAGACCATAAAATAATTACTTTAACTACTACCTGTGAGATATCTGGTATTACTGTAGGTGTTATCTGAGGGCATAAAACATTAACAACGTTTAAAAGATTTGACATTAAAGTGCTATTTTTTTCTTGTTCTGTAGGGGTGGTTTTGGCCTGTGGCTGGATGCCGATCTGTACCATGGTTCAAGTTTTTCCTGTCCCACCTTCCACAACGAGTCTCTCTCCACACATGAAGACTTCATTGTACAAGACCTCGAAGTCTGGACTGTGCAGAACTGAAGGAGAACATCTGAAAAGATGAGATAAAAACGAAGTAGAACCCACTGTCCTGTCTGGAGTTCCAAAACTTCAGGACCTCAAGGAGAATGTGTGGTTTAGCCACCATTGTACAAAATCTCATAGAGCAGTTGCTATCATCTGTGCACCTGGCTCAGATTAGCCTACATGCAGTATGAAGCCTGTTCTAGTGGTTCTTGGGCTGGACTTTGTGTTTATGCTGGTTTCATCTGTGCCTGTTAAAGACAAGTGGCTAGATGAAATCCTGCGATTCAGGGTCCTGCTGCTTTAAACTACCGGCTATTCATCAGTAGCCCTGTGCTAAGCCCAGTTAGTAACTGGCATCTGAAGCTTTAAGCCCTTCTTGCCCTCTTTTGGTTGTGGAGAGAATTATCAAACAAAGTTCACAGTAACACTGTTGGATAAAAAGTTTGTAACTACTGTAAGCACATTCAGGGTTTAAGGAAAAAGTTTTTGGTATTTTTTATTTTCATTTTCTATCTAACAACCGTGCGTGATTGTAAAATTTTAAAATGTATGTTTACAGTATGTATCTCTGTGTGTAAGTGTGCATGTGATCTATTTGCTTTCATGGCCCCACGGTTTATGAAAGGTTCTAAGCACATAAAGGGCCATGTAAATCTTTAAGACAAAAAAGATTAAATCATTAATTTATGGTTAAAACACTGTAACATGATAGGACCCATGGCCTTTCTGGACTCTAATTGTACTTTGGAGTTTTTTCTTTCATGAGGTCTGGTTTTGATCTCCACTTGATAACTCTTGCTGCAGATGAAGAATTATCAGCTCAGGTTCAAAAATAAAAGTACAGAGTTGCACTATAAACAACTTATCTGTAATGTGTGCTGTTTATGGAGGAAGAGACCTCAACTGTTAACTGTCACTTCTGTTTTTTGAAAGTGACAGACCTGCTTGCCTATTTACATAACTTTACTCAAGGAAACATTTTAAATCTTTTACATCTTTTTTTTTTACTATCTATATATTTAAGTGGGAAAGCTAAGCACAATTTCATGTTGTTCTTGTTTGTCTCTTTGTTTTAAATTTCTTTATGTGGGTGTGTGAATCAGAGTCTGCCAGGCGGTGCTGGCACTGCCAATGTTGTCTTCTGGTCAAAGTTTTCATAGCATTCATATTTATTATGAATAAACCCTTAAAACAACATCACCTTTTCTACTGAGGAAGCTGTTTTTTCATGCTACTAATAACAATATAGGAATAGACTAAAATATATACAGACACGCGCACACACACACACACACACACACACACACACACATATATATATATATATATATATATAGATTATACAAGTACATACAAATTGTAATATTTGTGTGACTAATCTCTAGCTGCATTAGTGTCTCACTGCTACTTGTGCTATAATATGTCATAGGTGCAGATGGAACAAAGACGAGCATATAGTCGGATAAATAGAACAACTACAAAATAAGTTTTCCTGTTGAAAATTCACACGAACACAAGGAACAGGAACGGGAATAGAGTAGAAGTAAATAGAAAAACTGTAATACTGTAAGCTTGCAGTCTCCTAGACAGTAGGTCTTTGGAGCTTTAGGAACTTCAGGCAACTGAAAAGAGACTCCCCATCCATCAAAGGCAGTGTAGTTTGCGGTGCCAGGACAGCATACATGGAACCGATCCTGTTCAATGGCTTTCACTCAGTTTTCAGCACCAAACAACTTGAATAGAAATATTGCGATAAAGCAAATCGGAATTGCTGGTGCTTTATGTTACACGTTACTGTTCCTTCATCCATAACAGTGTGTACAGAATGAGAGGCAGAGTACACTCTGTACAGGCTGCCAGTCTATCACAGGGCTTATACACAGTCAAACACATATACACCTATAGGCAATTTAATGTTTTCATTTTACCTGACTGACATGACTGTGGACCTGCATGACCAGAAGAAACCCATGAAGACACAGGCATGGATGAGTTACTAAATGAGCCAACGGGCCACAGGGCTTTAAGTCAGAAAGTCACAGTAGCGATGCCCTGATCATGTTTTTTAGATTGTGATATGCTGATACCAAATCTGATCAGATATTTATTTTTATTATATTTGTGTTCATTTTTCTCGAATATAGCTGAGCAGTGCATATGTAGGCCACAAAAAGACTACATTAGAATTATTAAAGCAATATGTATGTTTGATAGCAGAATAGTCCTACTACTCGAAATTAGAACCTGCATCACTGGTTTCCTTCGATGTTTTATATAGTTTGTTATGGTATTTTGTATGATATGTGGAGATACGTGTCACTTCAAGTCTATAAGGAAGGTTTGAGAAGGATTTAGACAGCCTCTTTTCATATTCAGCAAGAACAAAATAGTTTCAAGCAACAGCAAAACTTTAGAGGGTGTAGGGGTTGCCCTGCAAAATACCACGGAAAAAGATACAAAACCACAGCAAATTACCCAGTGGTGTGGGTGCCTTAGTGGGTATGAGGGGAGCAATTTATGTCTGTACCCAGTGACTAACTGTCTCCTGGCTGCTAAAAGTTCACAAAAAGGCCCAAAAACAATGAATACATTGTCAAAAAATAACATTATCAAAAGTAAACAAACCCTAAAACATTTATTTAGTCTTTTTCTATTTTAATTGGCTTTCAAACCCCAGAATCTTTATGGCCACTGTACTCTGCCTTTGCCAAATAAGCCCTCAGTCTCCCCTTTTTAATTGGACCACATAGTTACAGGAATGTCCTATCCACAGAGTCATCAACCCTCATTGCAATGTGACTGAATTTTCAATTAAAATATAGGGAAGGCAAATTCTGAGTAGGCCCATGTAAGTAATGTACAAAATATTGAGGGAACATGATGTTTTCATGAAGCACGCTGGTAAGCTGAATCCAGGGAAGGGCCAAGTGTGCCAGAAGAGGGAGACAGAAATGTTAGACAAGGATTTTGAGAGATTTTATTCATGAGATACAGTTGGTCAACGGGTAAAATGAGTTACCAAATACAATATGTTGAGCCACATCGCTCTCTGGTGGCAGTTTTCTTCCCTTACATCTAGATCGAGGATCTGTCGGTTTCCCCTTGTCAGCTCGACGGCCTCTGGGATCGACTGTGCAGGTCTTACTTTTGACAGTTCATTAGGCAACGATGGCAGGAGTCGAGGCTACACAACCTGGCCAGGCTGATATTTCCAAAACTAGCAGCGTGCCAGCTGAAGGATATGACAAGAAATGCATTTTCTGCAAGATTGTAAACAGTGAAATGGGCACGGAGCTTCTTCACAGTGTGAGAATGTTGTAATAATTAAATAATATTGAGTGCCAAGCTAGCTAGAGTTAGCCTGTTGCCTTTGTAAACAGCTGTGTTTAGAAGCCGTGTAATTAGCTCAGTAACAAATACTGGCTTGGAAGATGTAGCTGATGTTTAATTTTAGTTCAGGCTACTCTACATTTTATTTATTGCTACGTTTAAGTTATAGTTTTATAGATTTGCTGTTGTATTGTTGGGTGTACCTCATATTTTCGCCTCTTAAATACACGAGGTTATTGAACATATATAGATTTATTGTGTCCACTTCCCAACTTTTTCACACCAAGGACACCTAAATAAATGGAGCTACTTTTATTGTACGGGATCCCCTGAAACACACTCTCACTGCAGGTTCCAGTTTGGAAACCACAGCTGTAGGAGAGATGATACAGAGCTGAAAAGGGCCTGCATTTAGGTGATTAAATTGGTGATTTAATTAAGCAACAAGTAAACTGAAGTAAACACTATAGCCTTTCACACTTCCTTCATCAGTCCTAAAGCTGATTTATTCGTTTGTATTTGCTGATGTATGAATTTGTCTCCGCTGCAGGATGAGGAGATCTCATGTTTCAGAGACATCAAACCTGGAGCTCCCCACCATTACCTGGTCGTCCCAACCAAACATGTTGGGAACTGTAAATCACTCAGCAAAGAACATGTGCCTTTGGGTAAGGTTTAAACTACACGCCTTATTACTGATGCTTGTGGAAATGGTTGCACTTTGAGAAAATGTCCTTACGCCAACTCACTGACATGATAACTTATCCTGTGGACTCTAACTTTTATCTTTTGTCAACTATTCGGCAGCTGAAGAAAATATAGCTGCAGAATAAAAAGCAAATACTCTTTTTTAGAAAAAAAGTCTTCTTTTTAATGGTAAATTGTATTATGTCTGAAAAGGAACATGTGTTTTCGTTGGCATACACAGTGAAGCGGATGGTGGAGACAGGGAAGGAGATCCTCCAGAAAAACAACGTAACAGACCTCAGTGATGTCAGGTGGGCTACATTCAGTGGTACATTTTGTAGTTCACAGCACTTCACACTGGTAGTTAGTACTGGCTCATGAATGTAAGTGGTACAATGTGACTACAACAAAGGGAACATCCCCAAACATTTCCAGCGAAGCAGCTTTTGTCACTTGATGACGATAACCCCAGGTCAAGAGTCAGTTCAGTTTTTACAAATAGTGACTGATGCGTTATTTCGAGGTGAATTGTCCCTTTAATAACAATCAATTCTACTGATCAGCACTATGACTGTCTAGACAGAAGAACAATCCAGAATAATGACAGGTACTGATAGACATTATACCTATCAGTACACATCATCACAGTATCTATTTCCATGTAGTGTAAACTATGAACTGTACCAAGTGAACACTAGTACTTAATCTAATGGAAACTGTAATAGATAACCTTTTAAACTGTTGTGTAATTGTGACTTTGTTGATGTAACAATTGGGGCAACTGGCACTGACCTGATCATCCTTCCTGTAGAGCAGCGACACGCTGTGCAGTAAAGCCCTTTTCGTTGTCTGCAGGTTTGGTTTTCATTGGCCCCCATTTTGTTCTGTCACACACCTACACCTTCATGTCCTGGCACCTGCTAGTCA
The DNA here is from genome assembly GCA_005408345.1 of Macquaria australasica. Classification (NCBI taxonomy): domain Eukaryota; kingdom Metazoa; phylum Chordata; class Actinopteri; order Centrarchiformes; family Percichthyidae; genus Macquaria; species Macquaria australasica. The sequence goes on from SEMN01000062.1 coordinate 230,102, forward strand.
GATGGGCTTCATGTCTCGCATCTTCTACAGACTCAACTCCTATTGGTTCATCGCGGTAAGCCCCCCCCCCATTATTTGTACGAAAAGTGCAGTTGTACATAATTTAAGGATTAGTAAAGATAAATGAATTGCTTCTCAATCCCAAGTTGGTGGCATCATCAGGGTGACAAGAAAGTTAAAATGGAAAAGCAGAAAATGTATTTTTCCCTTATCACAAAGTATTAATTTCTTGCAGGCAGCATGGTTTAAAAGTGTAGTGAGACCACTGACCTAATAATTTAATGTCTGACGATTGAAGAGCCCCATTGTTTTTACTGTTTTTGCACATTTCTCTCTCTCACTCTGAAATTAGTAGTTCTAAGCCACTCAACCAGTACTCAGTAAGAGTGTACTGTGTTCAGTTTCCCTTCACAAAATTTGAAAGTATTCATGAGTGTATAAAAGAATATGGTGGTGTTTTTTTTGGCTTACACTTCATTTAAAATAAAAGCCAGGCTCTGCCCCCTGCTGCATAGGGGATTTACAGTGTTAAAGCTGGTATTATAGAAGTAACTGAGTGGAGGACAGTGCACTGTAGGTCTGCATAGTTAACACATGATTTTCATTTAGTTCAGTAAGTCTGACAGCAACCCTGTGGTGCCACCATACTTTAGTCTATCCAGGTGGAGTTCTAAGGTCAAGCAGTACTGCTGTCTAATTTCTGTTCTGTCCACATTTGCTAATGTCTTGCAGGCAGACCAGCTGATTGAGCTTCTCGACTCTAAAGAGGTCAACTGATCGCTTGCTTTGGATCCAGTTCTTACGGTCTTTAACTGTGAGGAAGTGATTGAAACGTCCACCTTCTTGCAGATGATATGTTGGGCGACACACCTTACATTACGTTGCTGTCTGTTTGGCCAGAGCTAATGACAGTATTTTAAACTGGTGACATATTTGTAACAAGAGACCACTTAGGTTTTTATTTTTAAACTTTTCAGACCGGAAGCCAAATATAGGCTTGAATGAAGCCAAATCTTGTTTCTTGCTACTTAAGACATGTCACAGAAATGCTCTAGGATCATGAGCAAACAGTTAGTGTAATGTTTTTTACAGAAGAAGTAAATTAAATCTCCATTAATCTGCCGTAATAAAAATATATTTAGTTTATGGACCAAGTAGTATACAGGGTGATTCAAATCTGTTAATCACCAAGGGAAATGTTGAAGGCATTCTTTCTTTTTACAGAGTGGAAATGTGAGCTGAGTAGAACAATAGATGTATTGAGATGATTTCACAGCCATATAATTCACTAGCTGTTTGATTTCCTGACATGCAGGACTGTCTTAGTGCTTTGCTGGTTTGATTTCTGCATGTATAACTAAAGTTCATTTAAAGCTCTGTAAGAAAATTGAATGTGTATGATTCAATATGACAACATATTGGACAGCTGTGTATACCATGAGTTCCTCACCTACGTTGAGTTTACGAATGGGCATTTTGTGGCCTAGCTGACGTGGGCAAAGTGCAGTAACATCTTCATTAACTATTTACAAGGCTCCTTTACAGTGGAAGCAACTAAGTCATCCTCTGACACTGTAAAGTATGCTTAATGATCTCAACAAGCACTGAAATATAGTGGGGTATTTGTTAATACGTCTTCATCGTCTATTTGATTTGATGAAATGTCTTAAGATTGTGAAGAGCTGACTGGCTGGTGCATGAAGTGAATACTTATGCTATACTATACTACTGTACAATAAGGAATGTAAAGAAAATCCTACTGTATGTACTGTACGAAAGTGTATGCACTTTAATAATTAATTTAATTCAGAATAAATAATATGTTGCTGCTTCTCAGTGTGTTTCTAATGTAGTGAGTCCTAGATATCAGTTTACACTCTCTCCCAGTCATTAGCTTAACCACACCAGTTAGTGCTTACAATTCACAAAGCACCTACAGTGACACAATAACAGACAGGACGCTGTTTCTTTTCTGTCTTTATTATAACACCATAAGCAGAGCTTACAAATTGGATGAATCTACTACTGCCTTATGCTAAAAAATGTTCATTAGTTTGCATGGCCATTAGTTTTAATAGCAGCAGATATGGTGTATATCAGTCAGTGCATAGTTTACTATGTAGTTATTCCATTAACTACATAACAGCTAGTGAATTACAACTCCCGGTAATCTACACTTGACTGTCAGTGTGCAGACTGTTCACTACTATACTTCATCTACTGCTGTGCATTATCTTCATACATATATTGTATTCATGATGTTATCTACTTCATATGTTGCTGTGAAATATTTTTCATATACATGTATATTATATATGTGCAATATTTTTATCTTATCTATTTGTTCATACTTACAACTGCACACAGTCACTCTATTATTTATTTCTGTCTATACTGTGTATAGGACTATTTTTCTATTTATTTTATTGTATTTCTATATATGACACTTTTGCTGGCTGCTGCAACGCTAAAAATTTCCCCGCTGTGGGACAATAAAGGCTTATCTTATCTTATCTTATCTTATTAAAGCAACATTTTTAGTTTATTTTGTACATGTATCTCAGGGTGGTGTAGGTAAACCAACTGTAATGAGGTTGCCTAAACGTAATAAATACATGCTCTGAAGCACCCAAGCCAAGTCGGATCAAGTTCATCCTATAGCACCATATTGTCTGTCACAGGCAGCCTCATGTTCTCTTTGGCTTTGGTTCAGTCTCATTAACCACTCTGACTTCACTTCAGCTGCTCACTCCTCCACTTTGCCCACATTAAAAAACTGGCGAAGGAAATTATAGCAAAAGGGATTTGTTCAGCTAAGATCTGAACTGTTAACTTTCCCCGCTGTTACTTAGACCAGGGGTGGTTTAGCAACACAGAGTTAAATCTAGTCTATGAAATAATGTAAATACATGAAAAATGTATATTTTAAGTAACTCTCACCCTAGAAAACACAGCTACAAAGGTGGGCAATATTAAGCATATATAAACAGTATATCTGTCATATCTCTGTTGTAATGATCAACATGTGATCAATATTGTGATCAATGTTTTAGTTATTGCTTTGAGAACTCATAACATGTGGATGTCAGTCCATTTCTTTAAGGTTTTTACATTACTTTTTATACCTCCTGCATGGATCTGCACTTTGGACAGTAGATCTTGTGTTTTTAGCATGAGGAGAAAATGCATCAGTATGCCTAATGTACATTCCTCATGGAGGTGGTGTGAATTATCAGCCACTGAGGTTGCTTGTGTAAGCAAGAAAAAGAGCATTTACTTCTAAATAAAAGTGTCATTATGTGACTAAAGTACAATTAGTGAAATCCCTCTGCTATCTGAATACTACAGTGAGTGCTGCCATGAAGTAGCTCTGTACTTGCCACTGTATGTAACGTGAATCAAGGCATAAACACTTATCCAAGTTTCTCATCACTGCAACAGAGTGATAACTACATGGTCATCCTGCCCCTGCCACAGCATCTCCCCCTCAAAGTCAACCAGCCTCTGCTTCCTCGCTCGTAGAAGAATCCCCACCAGTTTATTAGAGATTGTCACATAATGCTCAAACAGTTTCCCAAATTCTACAGTGATTGCTTTCCCATCGCTGCCGCTTCCATCCCCATCTTTGTATCTAGGTTCTCCAATGTTCCTTATCACCTCACACAACTCCTGAACCTCTCTGCTGATGTGTGTGTGAGCGTCCTTCCCCCGCTGCTCCGTCATGGAGCCCTGCAGGGGCCTCCCGTAGTCGCCCTGCCCCTTCTGAGGGACCACCACACAGGGCCTGGTGTTGTGACTGAAGGGGTTCTGCTTTTGGTACTCCTGGTGCTCATTGGACCACTTCTGCCAGTTCTCCTTTAAGCCTTTCACGGAAACAATGCACACTGCAGTGTCGTCGCTAAACTCAGCGGGAGCTGGGAGGTAATCTTCAGTTTCCATCACGGTGGTGCTCTGGCTGTTCGTCCCCATCACTGGCTCTGCTGAGGAGCAGAATACAGAGCTTTAATTGGTCATTTCTACATACAGGAATACAATGTTGTACTACCTAAAATCATCTAAACCTTTGGATTTCAGGATTTATGTTTTATTTCACCTAATTATGTACTGTTATGTACTTGGTGTGTTTTTGTGATTCAGCTGTATAGATCTGAAGAAGTCTGTGCTAACTGATGACTGTTCAGTGATGCTTAGTAGTTTTAGCCCACAATCTGAAGGAACAGCAAATTCAATTGACAATTCGTAAAAACTAAAGAAAAGTGAAAATATTATTTTACAAAATTAATATCAGTTCAGCGTCAAACCTGGAAGAAGTGAACAACCTATACAACCTTTCAGAGATTTGGAGTAAGCAGTTATCAAACATGATCCAACTTACATGTCACACACTGTCTGACTCGATCCTCACTTCACCTGCAATAAAGTTTCATTGCAGCCAAAGTGCAAACAAATCCTGTGGTCACACTGTAACTATGTAGTACCATTTAACAACACTGCAGCACTGCTGACAGCAGCAAGAGCGCTTTTCTGTTCCGAGGCAAAACCACTGACTCATGTGTGATGGACATCTGTCTCGGCCAGTGGCCTGTTAGAGAAGATCCGGGCAGCCAATCACTGATCAGACTGGGAGACGAGGTGCCTCTGCAGTAAAGCAGATTACAGCCTGCAGAGGAGAGAGAGGAGTTTATCCGGCATGCAAATGCACAGCAGTGTGTTATTGATAACTAAAAGTTATGGGTGACATGTTCTCATTTTGGTATAAAACAACCAACCAACAAACAAACAATATAGCAAGTTAAATTTGGACAAAGTCACCAAATTATATAAATCTCAAACTAACAGCAGCTAATGAAAACACTACTTATCTACCTGTAAATATGCATAAACATGCGCACACACACACACACACACAAAAAACACATTGTACAATTAAATTTCAGGCAATGCATTATATTAAACTGAAGAGAAGACCTCATTCTTGTCCATTTATGGTGATTTGCTCCCCAAGCGGTACTTTGTTTCAGAGCCCGGTTTGAACCCGGACGTGTTTTGAATCTGCAACAAACATGGCGACCACCAAGCGATCATGCCTCCAGTATCTAATACACATGGCCCAAGATAATCTGGACTTCAGGTTACCGGTAACCTTCACAAACTACTCTCAGTTTCTGTCCAGCTCTGACTGTAAATGCTTAAGCGGGGTCGCTCGTGAAAAGAGCAGGGTGTTGGCAGACACGAGCGCGCTGCGTTAGCTGCGAGCTAAGCGCGAGAGCAGCCTCCGCAGCGGCGGGATCAGGCGCAACGACGTTGATGTCCAAATAACAGACAGTAACATCGTAATAACACACTCCTCCGCCTGACCTGTTGAAGTCCACACGAGCCTAATTCTGACCACAGATGTAAACCCACGTGTGAACAGGGCCGATATGCGTGTCAGCACACCTGGATGAGTGGGCGTACATTGTAGACTTAACACGTGTAAATGAGCAGAATCGTGTTCAGTTGTGCTGATGTTTTTGGACGAGCTCTGCTGTGCTCCTGTGACATCCCACCCTGCCATTCGCTTCACACAGTTCGAAAAGCTGCAGTAATACTCTGGGTTTGGAGTTTGAAAGACGTGAGCATTTACCAGGCAGGAAGGTCGAACAAAAAGATGCAACTGCATTGCATTATCTAAAGTGTATGATACAGCGTTTTTTAAAGCTTGGCCCATACCAGACAAAAAAACAAATTCAGGATATTTTGTCCTCTGCTGTAACTAATTCCACTGTTCTTTCTTTAATCTGTCTTTCTTATATCCCCCAACTTCATGAAAGTGCAATACTAAATTGCTACTGTTTCCCTTTAATCTATCTGTACGCGTAATGTTTTGTAATAGATTGTAATGCTTTTATCAGTATTTGTGATTATGTGCTCATTCTTGCAGGAGATTAAGGCTTTGCTGGCTCTCAGAGGAAAACCATTCCATCCTAGTATAAACTTCAAAGAAAAGGTTTGCAGGTCTAATGTACCTATTTTAACTATTGTCCTTTTGTTTTCCCAGCTGTTTCTAATGAATTAATCCGATTGTTGATGATTTGACAGCTGGTTTCTGTCCTGTAGGCCCCATTTCCCCACAGTCACTCCTCTTCTTGCTTCTTCTCTCTAGTGTCCTTTCTGGTGTCTGGATGGGTTGTCTGAGGAGGATGTCCGCGGCATCATGGCCAGATCTGTTTGTGCAAAGTAAGTGTTTTTGCTTTGTGGGAAGATAAGTGATGGCCCTGCACTTGTAGTGATGGAATGACCTAAACATGCTGCACATAATGCCATCCATCTTAAGCTGTGCCTTGTTACCTTGGCAGTATTTTCTGCGCTAGAGTGGCTGAGATGTAGCTGTGGTTCATGTTGCATTATCCTTGCAGGTCTGCTTTTGAACTATGGGGCCACGGCCAAACGCACAGTGAGCTCAGAACGTCCCTCTTGAACTACCCACCAGAGAACATGGTCCGTGATGCTACAGTGCTGTTGTGTTGGACAGGCCAATCCCTGCAATTTTAGGAAAACCTGCATAGGAAACATACAGAGTCTAAGCTAACATGTTTAATTTCTGTTTGTGCTTTTCCTCCACGTTCCCCTACAGTCACCTTTCATGCACAAGGACTCAACTTACAGAATCAATGTCTACACTTTCAACACGACTCTGGAGTTTGCAGACAGAATCAAAAGGATTGATGTGAGTATTTAGATGTGTATGTGTGGGAATGAATGAATGAATGAGTGCATGTGAAAACAGAAATGTGTGTGGCGTATATGTATCTATGAATGGCTGTGTGTGCATAGTTTCATGTTTTGTATTCTCTCTCCAGGCTATGGAGTATCTCCCGTTTGAAGGCACAGTGAGCCTGAAGAGCCCTCAGCACATCTTCTGTTTGTTGGAAGATTACGGCACAGACCCCAACAACATCCCTCAGCATCCAGACTACATCTATTTTGGCCGATGGGTGAGATACGTACGACTGTTTGTTTACATTTGACTAATAAGGGGTGATCTGCAACTGAGCACTTGTCCTCTTTATAAACGCCTGCTCCAGATAGCAGATGGACAGCGTGAACTGATTCGCTCCCACAGTGTGAAGAACAGACACTTCATAGGAAACACCAGTATGGATGCTGGGCTCTCGTTCATTATGGCCAACCACGCTAGGGTCAAAGAGAATGACCTCGTCTTTGACCCGTTTGTTGGCACAGGTGAGAATCTGTTGACATAGCTATAGACGGTCACACACTTGGGGAAATTTGTGCCAATAAATGCTTTCAGTTCTTTGTCTCTTGATCTGTTTTAGGCAGCCTGTTGGTAGCATGTTCTCAGTTTAGAGCCTACGTCTGTGGAACAGATATTGATTACAACACGATTCACGGCAAAGGTAAGTTTTGTCTACTCAGAGCTTACATGACACAGCAACTGTAGTCTCTTATATTTTAAGATTGTGGCTTCATCTTGTACTTTTTAAGTAATATTTTAATTAAAGCCTGCAAATGTTGCTTCAGGTCATTTCACCCTGCTCTGACTGCTCTGGGTTTCAGATACTATGCAAATTTCCTAAATGTGCCTTTGTCTTTCAGGAAGGTCGAGCCGTAAAAACCACAAGTGGCGAGGACCTGATGAGAATATCAGAGCCAACCTGCGGCAGTACGGAACAGAGAAGATGTATTTAGACGTAATGGTGTCTGATGCATCCAAGCCCGTGTGGAGGCAGGCTGCTCTGTTTGATGCCATCATTACTGATCGTAGGTTCTTAGTTTATTCTTAACAGACCACTATTAACACTGAGTGGCATGCTGAATGTGAAAACTTAATGTGTTTAAAGCTTTTGTGTAATTCCTGCTGTTGACTTTTTAAATGTTTTTTTTATTTTGCAGTTCATTGCGTTCCTCTCATAATAAGAAACGTTTGTCTTTAATTTCTTGTTTGTGGTTTCCATGTGGTCCTTTTGATGTTAGCTCCGTACGGTATCCGTGAGTCCACAAGGAGAACAGGCTCCCACAAAGACAATACTAAACCCCCAGACGGCATGTAAGTACTCGATGACTTGATGACAAAATGGACCTTGACTTGTTCCTAGGCATGAAATATGGGTTACTAACTGAGTCTTTGGTTGCAATGAAAACCTGCAGACTGTTGGCTCTCCATGGTATCATGTCACGCAGTTTTTATTCTCAGTAACTTTGCTCAAGTAGGGGAACTTGACAAAATTGAAACACTTAAGAAAATAATTTGAAATGTTGTGTTTGTTAGGTTTTGTTGCTCTGGACTAAACCTGTTTGTGTTCCTGTTTCCTGCGCAGCTATGGAGAGTCTCACGTCCCTGTCTCACAGGCGTACCACCTGAGTGACATCTTCACAGATCTACTAAACTTCTCTGCCCACCACCTGGTCATGGGCGGGAGGCTCGTCTATTGGCTGCCTGTCTACAGACCAGAGTGAGTATACAGACTTATTCTGCCATTCTTCTAATGGTGTCATTGGTTGATAATATGAAGGTCTTTAGAAGAATGAGCTTGCTGCTACAGTCACCATTTCAAACCGCTTGAATCAAGAGAAACCTTAGCCTCTCACAGTAACATCCAGCTCTTTAAAGCTTACTGATTTCTGTTATTTGAACAGTCAAACTGGGTCTGTGACAAATGTATTGTTGTTTAAAAACATGCCTTTGTGTATGATACTAGATTTGATGTGTACTTTGTCCTTATAGGCTTAGATTGAGAGCTTGAATGGTGCTTTCCTGCAAATAATAATTTGTATCAATAGGGGGCAGGCTCATACCATAAACCAGAACTGCACAATACAGGCTTGTCCTCACCACAACCAACAGCATATACGTCTATTTTTGGCCTAATTCATTCCCCAAACAACCAAACAACATGAAGCAAAAAAGGATTACAATGTAAACATGAGTACATTTTATAAAATGTAATTACTGCATGTAATTAAATTTTGCTTTGTAAATTAATTGAGGGAAGCGTAAATGTAACACAAACCATAGTGAATGTCTGTTTATTAATCCGTTTTGACAAATTAGTTGAAAATGTGTGCGTAGTGTGTTTGTAGCTTGAGTTTGAGTCCAGTAGACTGGCACACAAAGGACTTTTCCACTTGGGTTTTCTACCTTCCAGTGTTTCCCTGTAGCAGTATTCCATTCCCGCTCCCATAAAACATCGTCCTGCGTGTGTAACCACCTGTGGGAATGACAGTGTTTATACAGAGTAGTATACAGGTGTGCTGAGGTTTTCCCACCCAAACAGCTGGGTTCCAGTAAACCACAACTGACGGCTCCTTTATACGTTGGCTCTAAAAGACGGCTCTTCTGAAACAAAGTTGTGCATTGTTAAATGTCCTGTGCATTAGCAAAAAGTGAAGTGCTGACTCGAGGTGCAGGTGTTTGACTGTAAAGGTATGAACCACAACAGACAGCGGCAGCAACAGACGTTTGGGGAAGAAAACCCCCCGCAGACCGGGAAGGAGATGAGATAATAATGCGTCCTCTGGGTTTTAGTATGAATGTGTGTGAGAGAAAGAACAAGCACATGTACAAACACACCTTGCAAACCTTTGGACCTTTGCTCATGTCCCTGTGCATTCGTCTCTGTGCGTGTATGCATCCGAACACATGCATGAATGCGTGTGGTCTTGTGTATGAGCCCATGCATACGTGTGTGTCATCATGTTCACACATTTGTCTTTGCTACTCATCTAGCGGTGCTTGACTCTGTGTCAGAGCGCCTTGCCAAAATAAACGTCTGAGGCCAGGCAAGTCGGATATGTGAACTATCTGTCTCTGCAGTCTGACCTGTGCGTGTGTGTGTTTCTGTGTACAATCCCATGTGTGTTTTTGGGATATGTGTGTCTGCGTGTGTAAGCCCAGACGTAGCCTGTCTCCTGGGCCTAATCTGGGGCTCTACAGGGGAGATATTGGGTTTCTGTCACCCCCACATATGTGTATATCTGCGTCCATGGCTGTGATAGAAACAGTGTGGATTGTGTGTGTCTGCTTGCTTCATGAGAATGGGAAGTGTGTGTGTGTGTGTGTGTGTGTGTGTGTGTGTGTGTGTGTGTGTGTGTGTGTGTGTGTGTGTGTGTGTGTGTGTGTGTGTGTGTGTGTGTGTGTGTGTGTGTGTGTGTGAGATGACAGGTGACACAATGTCCTCTCAGCAAAAGACGGCGTCTAGACCAGGTCAGACCCCTTAAACTCTCTTCTCTTTCTTCCCTTAAAAAATTAATGAAGGGAGAAAAAATATCAAGACAGATGATGGAACATCCATCATCACAGCCATAAAGTGACCTAATTACAACATAAACAAGTGAAGCGAAGAAATAAAGTGGAAGTAAGGTGATACGGGCGGCATTGAGTGTAAATGAGCCATTTTTCATTTTTCATTTTGAGGTCATCATTTTTTACTTCAGTTTAAGTTTCTGGACATTTTGGCATATTGTTAGAGGCCACTGTCTACTGCTTCAGCATCAGATTTCGCATGCTGTGAAATTGAGAGTGCATGCATAAACTGGCTGGATTTTTCAATATTGTGGGACAAGTAATATAATTTGAAAATATGTTCGATGCATTTTAAATCAAGTGTTTTGTGTAAATACAGTTTACGCCATATGATTTAGTGTCCTGCGTGATAATTACCTCCAGCCCGCCTCACTGCTGTTGTTATTTTCAGTTTTAAGTGTCATAAAGAATAAGGAGATTTTTATATTTCCAAAACAATGTTTTTTTTAAATTCTTAGCTAAACAAAAGGCCTCCTCAGGCAAAAAAAGGAAAACTACTGTTGAAATGAGTGTGAGAGACAAATAAGGCATATGAGCGGTAGTATTTTGTTTGAACGTGTCCTTTACAAAGTCATAGACTCTAGTGGAAAAAGAAGCTCTGAAGGTGAAAGACAACCCCTGCCTCCGCTTAGACGTTAACACTAGCTCAACAGGTCGGGCTCTTCACTATTGACTCCTGATTGGCAGGAGAGAATTATCGCCTAGCTGCATCACCGCTAGTCAGCGTGACGACCAAACATCCCCTCACCGCAGAGGCCCACATGTGGCCATGGCAACAGGGCCGACAAACAGCGACTTGCAAATCTGGCTTTGAGTCTGGACCGTTGCTACTGCGATGGTGGTTAGGAGAAAGTGCTACTGACACAAATATGCAAACACATACATCATCCGCTGTTAATAGGCCCTAACCTGGCCTGGCTAGTGCTGACAGAGCCAGCAGTCGACCTGTCAGGTCAGAGTCACTTTTTCCACCTTCATCTTTGCACAAAGTGAGCTACCTTAGCTTCACCAGCCATGGTTACACTGCACTGGGCGAATGTCAAGTGATTTGATCGGTGAGAGAAACAAAGAGGCATGGAGGGAGAAAGGAAAGACACTGGAATGGGTGGCAAAGAGTTGGCAACTGTTAGGTAGTAATTTTGAAAGGATTAGTCTCTGTCTGTATCCCAGCAGCCTTTTTTATGGCCTCCAGACAAAACAGGAAGTGCATTGTTTTCACAAGGGCCTTAAACAGTCCTCTCATGTAGTTCTTGAGGTGTGTCCAGTTGAAGGAAATTGGTCTACCTCTGTTTTTCCGTCTCTCTGCGCTTTACTTTATGGAGACTGATGTGAGAGTGTATGTGTCCCCTTTTTCAGGTACTGTGAGGAGATGGTACCTCTTCATCCATGTCTCCGGCTCATCAGTAACTGTGAGCAGACGCTCTCCAGCCACACCTCACGACGCCTGATCACCATGGAGAAGATCAAGGAGCCTGAGGTGTGTGCGCATGCTTTTGAATGCGTTTGCATTAGAGCTGAAACAATTAGTCAATTAACTGATAAGTCGATCAGCAGAAAATTAATTATTTTTTAACTATTTTGACCATCGATGAATTGTTTCATTTTTCAAACAGTTTCTTCCATGTAAGAATTTGTTGCTTTTCTTTCATATGTGAGTAAACTGAATATCTTAGAACAGACTTGGTTTTGGTCTGTAGGCTGGATAAAACAAGCAATTTCAATAAGTCACCATGGGCTCTGGGAAATTATAAAAAAACAATTTTCCGACATAGACAAAAAATAATTATTCGAGAAAATAATTGGCAGAATAATCAACAGTGAAAGTAATTGTTAGTTGCCACCATAGATTGCAGGCCTGTGTTTGAGCTTGCAAGGGTTTCAGAACGTGTGGAGATGCATGTTTAATTTAATTTTACTTCTTTAATTAGGTCCATTAATGGACACTGTACAATTCTGCATTACAGTTTTGTTTTCATAACAGTATTTTTTCCTGCAGGTATTGACGTTGTTCTGTACACACAGTGGCACAAATGTATGCTCCAGTAGCGCTGCTGTTTGCTTAATGTGCAGGGAAAAACAAGTTGCTTTACAGGATTTGGCTGTAAAGTTGACTATAAAATCTACTTTTATTCATCCTTTGATTGGAAGCACAACTTCTTAAATATATTGCTTTAAGTTAGTTGGAAATGACAACATATCCGCACAGTACCAACCTGTGAGTGCTGCAGAATTTGTTTACTGTTTTTGTATGTGTGAGCATGAACAGCAACACAGATATGACTTAGTTTATGTAAAATGATAGCATGTGCGTGCCTGCCTGCTCTTTCATGTGTAGTTCATAGAATTGTTTGTGTATATATATATAACCACATAAGTATGTGTCATGTTCATGTATGTGCATGTGTGTATGTTTTTTTACATGTCATCCTGATGGTGTCTCTGTCTGTCTGGGGTAAATCCTCACCATCTGGCTGTGATTGGCTCATTTCTTTTATACTGGAACCCTAAATGGCTTAATCACACATTGCATGAAAAACAATCCATCTTTGGATCTGACATCCATTCCACTTCAAAACCCCAAATTGCTCCCATAAAGGGCCTTGTATGACACGTACCCGCAAACACACAGTTGTTTGATCTTATCTGACTGGTATCTATCTCGGGTCACAGAGTTTTTCCTTTCCAAGTAGGCCTCAACGTGCACCTATCTGCACTCATTCACCAGGGTTCACAGCTCGGTGTGTGTGAACACTTAAATGTGTTTGTATGCCTATGATACATGCGCATGTGTCCACTCTGTTTGTTGTCTGTTGTGTGTTTTGACAAAGGGGCCAACCTAATTGCTGTAAACGTTTCCTGCTAAACTAGTGCAGAAAAAGATCTCTCTGAAAGCTCACATTTTCTTATTTATGGGGTGTGACATAATGTGTTTGATATAAGCCATAAGCCATAAATTACTTATTTGCCCAATTTAACACTAAACATAGCCCTCCACCTGTATGGTTGTTGGCAAAGACTGAGTGGTTATTTCCACTGTTTACAGTTGTTTGTAGTTATGTCCCTCTGTCCTTATTAATTTGGGGTCATGGTTATGTTGCCAGTCTTGTTGCCCAGAGTTTTCCCTCAGTGTGTGGATACTGCTTCCAGGTTGCTTGGCTGCATCAGCACGCAAAAGAGAGGTGTTGCTGACAAATTACAGACCCAGCATTGGAGTCATCACTTCCAACTCAACTCACCTCATTATTCCTCTTCCCAGCTTCTCTCTTCCTCCCTTCATCCCTCCATTGACCAGCGGCTACCTTACCTCCAAGACAAACTGTTTAACTGTAGGGATTCATAACAGTTCATATGCATTGTTAATATACACAAGCACAGTCCTGTTCCTACATGCGGACGTGGAAAAAGTATTCAAACCTTGTGATGCCAATATTATACTGACATGTAGTGGGAGTTTCTTTGTTAACTGGAAAAAGGAAGAGCTGTTTCAACGTTTACATCTAAATTACCTTTATATTAATATAGTGTCATCAGTTTTTTAGTCTCGACACATGCTCAACGCATGGTTCTTTTGGGGGAAAAAAGCATAACTGGCTGCTGCCGGTTATCCAGATTTAATTTTATTTCTTTTATTTTTTTCATAACCTTCTTTAACACACTGTAAATTTGACTAGCAAGATGTATCAGGAAGCTGGATAAAGTCTTGTTTTTTACTATTAAAAACAGTGGAGGGTGAAAAATGTATTCCAGTTCGTATTCCGTATAATGCTATAAGAGGTTCTCAGTGCGATAACCTCTCAAGTTTGTCTCTTTACAGGAATTGGACAGCCTGGCTCATCTGGCAGACCCACGCTTCAGCCCCTACCAGGGACACAACGCCTTCAGAGAAAAGTATTTCAGTGGACTAAACAAGAGGTGTGGCAAGGACGACAACAAATCTGATGCCAATGGAGAGTGAACAAACCGATTGCCCAAGATGAAGATCAGAAGAAATCTCTCCAGAGTGTATTTATAGAAAACAATCTGACACGAGAATCAGGACATGGTTGTCAGTGGACAATTTTTTAAATCTTTCTCACTATTTTAATTATGATTTTTTATGCCAGTACTTATTGCTTTGCAAATAAATGGAGAAAATGGAAAGTGTCCTTCCTTGAATCTTTACTATTAAAACTACAAGAAAATTACTACACCAAGACAGTTGACTGCCTGAATGGTAAATGCAACTTTTGTTAATATTTACAAAAGAACTTTTATATGTGCACACAGTGTAAAATGTGAAAGAGGTACTCCAGTGATTTCTTTGTACACCTGGAGGAGAGACGAACTGAAAAGAGGAATGGTCAAAATCGAAGCAGCAGAGGCTGAGATATCCTGACTTTTAGTCACTAATATAGCACTGGATCCTAAACTTCTGTCTTTCCAGCTCCACGCACCCAGTTTATTGCACAGGCTTTCTGTTAAAATGTGTGAATTCATTCAATTAAAGACAAAAGGCTGAATCATTTTCATTTAATATGACACAGTAAACGCATATACAAAAAAGCAAATACAAATGTGTATTGTATTTCACTGTTTCTCTGATTTGTTTTCATTCAGGCATTAAAGATCTTATAGTAATAGTCCATGCTTACTAAATTATAACCGCCATTCATTATCAGTGCCTTTAACTCGTCTCTTATACAATAACTATAACTACAATACAATAACTATATAATAACTATAACAATAACAGGCTTTATTGTACCAGACTGACCTGGACTGACTTTTATATTGACTGATCTGAGGGTGGCTGTGGCTCAGGAGGTAGAATGGGTTGTCCATTAATCCCAGGGTTGGCAGTTTGATCCCCGGCTCCTCCTGTCCACATGTTGATGTGTCCTAGGGCAAGACACAACCCTTGCTCCCGATGGAGGCCAGCACCTTGCATGTCAGCTCCGTCCCCATCAGTATGTGAATGGGTGAATGAGACCGATCTGTAAAGTGCTTTGGGAACTGTTGAGGTTGAAAAGTGCTATATAAGTGAAGTCCATTTACAAATGTTTTAAATTTCTATTTTAAATTGACTATCTAAAAACAGAGTGTATAACTACAATTAGAGCCACGGTCCTGCTTTATTCAGACAAAGGGAGCATGTTTAGGCGAGAGAGGCCTCCCTGTGCAGGCAAGAGCCCAAATGACAGGGCGTCCCCACCTCGCCAGACACCACTACAGTTAGTCAGCAGCTTTTGTTGTTTTCCACCCGCAGTTTACATGCAGCCTGGCTCATTATTCATCTCCTGAGAGCGACGCAGCAGGCCTTTATGTACACTACCCCTCAGCTCTGTTTATCACTTGGGCCTCTGCCTTTCCACCACACTTCCCCCCGTTCGCCCTGCTTCACAGGGAGAGAGTTCCAGGCACCATCACATGATACCCGGCTTGCCATCGTTTGCGGTGCGTGTTGTTTACAGTTCCCACAGTGCCCTTTTGTTGTCTATCATCATCAAGCAAAATCAAATGATTCCACGAGACAGTTAGAGACCTCGCCTTTCTTTACTTATCACTTCTGTCCTCTCTCTCTCTCTCTGCATTTCTTCACTTGTCACATGTAAATGAGTACCATGTTTGCCACAACAGAAGACCCCTCCATGTTGAAGATGGTAGTTTTAATGCAGTCCCTCTATTACTGTGTTTGAGGAGTGCTGTGTGTGTGTGTGTGTGTTTGCGCTGCCACAATACAGCGATAAACTGTGTTCTCTAAGAGCCCTCAGTCTCCAATGATGCAGACTATAATTAGGGACTGGTGGTGGGGGGGTTCCTCTCTACACCACGTAATGCTGTCCAGACATTGTGGAAATTCTGTTTGTGTGTGTGTACTTGTGAGATCTGTTTTTGTTTTATGTTGGATGTTAACTGTAGCAGAGCAGTTTCCTGGTGTAATTCAGTGGCAATAAAATGATTTGAGACCTAAACTGTAAATAATAGCCTTATCTCAACCATTGGTTTTGGTCTGTCTTTAGTTCATTCTACTTTCTTTTTTCCCATAATCCCTCTTTCTTTAATACTTTGTAAATTTGTGTACATATTTTTTTTTTACATTTATTAAGTTGTATTTTTAGCAAAAGAGGCTCTATTCCTCCTCCATTCCTCCTTTCCCCCAAATCCTTTATCACTGCTCACCTCCACCCATTCTCCCAGCCTCCTCACCCACTTAACCTCTGTCCTTTCCTCCTCCCTCCTCTGTCATCTACAGACCTCTCTTTTTCTCAAAGCGAAACTCCCTGTAGGAGGACAGGCCCGCTGTTTTGGAACGATGGCTCCTGATTAAACTCCCCTCCGTCTGAAAGTGACCTTCAGACTGCTGAATCAGCTGGTACACTATGACATCCTTAGGACACACACACATACACAACCAATATATAACTTACACCTAATTTTAAGCTTAAATTACAATCAACTGCTAGCCTTAAAAACAGCTTGTTGAAGGAGAGGACCAGTCAAAATGTCCTTACTCTGAAGATCTCAAACTCATTTGTTTTCAGATTGAAGCACAAGAACGTGCACACACATCACTATTGATATCTTTTACAGGCCAGAGGAATTGGAGAACAGGGCAAGAAACAGACACAAATCCACACCACAACTGGTATCAATGAAGTAATAGCTTAACATTTTGGAAAATTAGATTATTTGCTTTCTTGCTGAGAATTAGATGAGAAGATCGATACTGCTCTCAAACATAAAAGTGGTATCAACCTTCTCAACTAGAAAGGAGGGAGGTTGTATGTGAAGGCTGTGTGGGTGTTATAGGAGGCAGGGGTGGTAAGTGTGTGAAGGCGAGAGAGAGAAAAACTTCATAGCGCACAGCTGGTATTCAGGAGTGTCCAAGCTTCACACACACACACACACACACACACACGAATGACTGAACATATGTGGCACAGGTGCAGTGCACCTGTCCATAGCCAGGGGAGTTTGGACACCTGCAAGTCCTCCACCCCTTCTCGCCTTGCCTCCCCCGCCCTCAGGTCACCCCGGTGCCCTCATCCACCCCGGGAAGCCCTCCACAGCCCCTCAGTTGTTGACCGAGGTAAGGTGAGAGCTGTCATCTCAATGTCTGGGAGGAGAAGCACAGCAGAGGAAGAGCCATTATAGTGCTACAAATCACCACAGGAGCCCCATCTCACACAGCTGTGTGTAACTCAAACCATGCTCAGAATAAAGTAGAAGAGGAAGACGAGGAATGAAGAGGCAACAGTCAGAGAAGAGGAGAGTAGAATATCTTGACATTATAGGTTTTTCCTATTATTTTACGATCAAGAATACAGCAACTTAAGTGCATCTTTTTCCAGCATTGTTGAATTCAGTGCCACTAGATGACAGCCTTGAGCAGAGAGAGCGTCCCCCAAAATGATAGCCAGAGTTCCTGTGTGAGCTGTGCGTACTGTACTCCAGCCTACAGACTGTTTGCCATACAATGAATGCTGTGCAGCTTGTAAACAAACAGTTCAGGGGCTAAGCTTTTGAAGTGATAAAGCTGTGGTTGAGAAAGTGCAGAGCAGCTCCGAACGCACAACATCCTCTTTAAAGATACTCGCCTGGAAGTGGTGAGGGTTGTTGGCCCAGGAAGTAAAGGGGGTGACTGAACGGCTTGTCACACAACATCCTCATCCTTCGTTCACCTATCCACGGCCCATTCACAATGACCATATTTGACTGCTAAATCATCATTTGAGTAAAGCTTGAGGAAACTAAGCTATCTCCACTCATGCTTTACTTTAAATGAATCCCCAGACATCCCACTTTGTGGTTTGTGCAGCTCCTTGTTTTCTTGTTATTTTTCTAGCATGTGACCCTAAACTCCTCCAGAGCACTTCACACATGCATTGTTGATTTTGCAAAATTACGTGTTTGTCTGTGTGCGGATGTATTTATGTGTGTTTACAGGGTCATCACGCTTAATACGACCAGAAAGAAGAAGAAAAAAAGTGTTTGTAACAGAGAACAGCAGGGAGCAAAGGCAAACAGTCAATGGGTGTATTTGGATGTGTGCATGTGTGCCTTATTTTGAGTTTATACTGTTTGTGTGTATGTGGGGTTCTTGCGGTTGTCAGTGCTGTTCTTCATTAATGACAAGAAACCGCTTGATGGCTCCCTCACGCCCTTTTTTAATGACTCTTAACTGCCAAGTGGGTACACACACACACACAAAGCCAAGACGGCAAACATGGTGGTTGTGACACACTTCCTTTTCTACTCTTGCAAGGATCATAAAGCACTAATATCTCTAAATGGACCTAATATAAGACACCAGTGAGGATGTAGCCATTATGAGAACATTTTTCATACATTTTCCATAGCTTCCTCTTCAGGGATACTGGGAGCATATCCCAGCATGCATTTGGACTGAAGGCATGGAAACAGCCTGGACAGGTTACTAGTCTCTCATAGAGCAAATACAGACATGCCCCCTCATGCTGAAATTCACACTAATTTGAGTCTCCAGTCTCACCAGACTTGCATGTATTTGCAAAGTGGGAGGAAACTGGAGCTGCCAAAGGAAATATCTCAACACGGGAAGAACACCACAGAAAGGAAATATTAATATCTTCTGTACTTTACTTGATATATCTTGTTTTAAAAATGACTGTTTCATGCACTACATGGCAAGCACCTCTTTCTAGAACCTCCCTTTTGAATTATAAGACTACACTGTTCACACTCTAATATGCAAAAGTACCAGCAGATGCCCATTCCTCCCTTTCTTTTTATTCCTGAAGTGACTTTTTTATCTCTTCCAACCTCCAGCCCACTTTGCATGGTCCCTGCATCCCCCACATCTTCCCTTTCCCTGAGAAATTACATCTTTCAGGATGAGCTGCTCTGCCTCTCAGCAGTGAAGAGTGCTGGTCTGTGCTGGGTTTGAATTTCAGCGATGCACCTCAGTGCCTCTTGAGAGGGTCTGATTGAGGTGTAGGGGTACTGAATGTGTGTGTGTGTACTACAGGCAGTTGTGTGTCTGTGAGCATCCCTGGCTGCATAGATATGTACTTTGCCGATCACACCGACCGCTCTCACGGCTGTTTAGCTGAGTGGAATGTGTTATCCATGGGGGTGTGCGTTAGTCAGGGCCAGGATACAGGCATGGCGCTCAGATGTTTTCTCCTCTGGGACCCGCGGGGACTATCACACCCCTATCACTGGGTGAATTTGTGAGGTGCCTCCTGGCAACACACTCACACCTGTCCTTTCTGAGGTGAGCTCGCTTAGGACTGGCTGAGCCCTGCTCACCTGCATGCCTGCCTGGCTGTGTTTCTCTGTGTGTCAGTGTATGACAATCTGTATCTGTATTGTGTCTATTTTGCTTTGTCTTTGTCTAACCACACTTTCTCTGTCACTTTGACGTTTTCCTTTTTTGTCTCGCATTGTTCTGTGTGAGTCTTGAGCCTTATTTACATCAAACTGTCCAGTGACATTTGAAATCTTACACAAATGCAAGTTCTGTCATCTAGCTTGACATTACTTTCAGAGTCAGATGAGAAGATCAGTGCCATTCTCATATCTGTCCATTAAATGAAGCTTTGGGCAGGAGATGGTTAGCTTAGCTTAGCATAAAGACTGGAACCAGGTGGAAACAGCTAGCCTGGCTCTGTCTACCTACCAGCATCTAGAAAGCTCACTACTTAACATGCTATATCTTGTTTGTTTAATTGGTACAAAAACCGAAATGTAAAAACGACAATTTGTGGTTTTATAGGCAGTTATGTGCTGGACAATTTCTCGGTCAGGTGCCTGAGCCTGACAACCACGACAGTCACGACAAGACTCGTTTCGACTCTTCTGTTCTTGTGCGGGTAAACAAATGAGATAGAACGTGTTAATTAGTGAGCTTTAGAGCTTCTGGTGCACGCATATTTTTTAATCTTTGGACAGAGCCAGGCAAGCTGTCTTATTTCTGGTCTTTATGCTAAGCTAAGCTAACCAGCTGCTGGCTAACGTCATATTTAACAGACAGAAATGAAATTATTTGGAAAGAAAGCACATTTCACAAAACGTTGAACTACTAAACAAGATTCTAAATGCAGAAAGCAGTTACATCAGGGAGTGTATGCACAAGACAGGCAATCATATTTCATGCTCTCTAAATACACAAAAAAGGAAACGCATCACATTTATAAGGAGACAACTTTAGACAACTTAATCATGTTTTTTCCATTCAGCTTTTCTGATCTGATAAATCAGCTCATATAAAAGTGCTTGGATGAAGCATTTTTCTAACTTCATTTTCCTCTCTGCTGTGTGGCCAAAAACGACCTCGCCAGTGTCTGACAGTGTGGAACTCAAACCAAATAAACCCTGTAGATTTGAGTTAGTGCTTGTTCTTGTTGTTACAGCTTTTTGGCTTGGCGCAGGCCAGGACCAACACTGATGTTCATCCATGTAGCATTCAGAGCTGCCCAGAGCTGTAACAACTTTGTTTTATATTGCAAGGCAGCAAGGGAAACTACAGTATAATGCTGGTGAAATGTCTCAAAGTTGTCTAGAAGTTGTCTTTCCAAACAGACAATAAACAATAGCACCTCAAGCTTCTATTGTCTATAAAGTTTTAAAGGGAGAGATGCTTCCAACTCAAGAATTTTGTAAAATGTGTTTACGTTCTTTAGGCGCAGTGCTGGAGGAACAAGATTTTTAAGGCCTTTTAAATGGTTAAACCACGAGAAATGCTGTATATTTTTGTCCTTTTCTTACTGTTTTTAAACAATGTTGCTATGCTACCTCTTCTTGATGTAACACCATAAACAATTTGCAGACCGCAACAGACCCTGCTGGTGGCTCAGGGCTTGCTTGTTGGGCTGCCAGGTTGCTGGGATATCCAGTATATATAAAAACGTCTGGTTTTTTTTTTTAGTTTCTGTTTCCACACACTTCGGTGGTAAATGTATGAGACAGGGAATAACAGAAAGCCTTATGAACAAAGCCTAACTCGCTCTTCCACCTGGAAACCAAAACATGGCTTTGATGTGAATGTAAGTGGCATGTTACAATCTATAGTGTGTAATATGAGGCTGGTGGGAAGTTGGTTTCATTTGTTTACTTTGTGTGTTTGGATATTGCATGATGAAAAGTTTGTTGCTGTTGTTTTTTTATTTCATTCTTGCATAACTTTTGTTGAACATTTTGAGGTTTTATGAATCTAAATAAATAAAATGTCTGTTTGTGTAAGCTTCTGCGTGTGTATGCAGAAGCATGTTAGTGTGTGTAGATGCCTGCACACCCATGACTGTGTTTGTACGCCTGTGTGTGTGAGTGATTTTGACTATCTGTACAGTTTGTATCATGGGGGCTTTCCAGAACATCTCTCTCTCTGCTTGCAAATTTTCCTTCCAGCTGCTGCCATTGAAATCAGCACTCTTCTTGTTTTCTTCCCCCTCTGATGCTTTTTTCCTCCCACCTGCCAGACTCATGCGATGATTCAGCATCTGCCATAAAACAGCAATCAGCCACGGTAGTCTAAAAACCACCACTCCACCATTTGGATTTGATTTGAATCAAGGTGTAACATGGTCATTCTTTGTGGCCCAGGCTTTTTCCACATGTAAAGCAAAAATGTTTCAGATTTATATTTTAAAAAATTCACACCACGGATCATGCATGGCACGCATCTGGTCTTTTACCATTATTCTTTTAAAAATATTGTCACTGCATGCATTGTGTTAGGGTTTAAAGCAGTTTTAAGTTTATAATTACATTTCTTTATTCTGTAATTGCTACGTATTCTACCTGCGCAGAAAAGGCCTGGACATTAACCTTTTGCTTAAATCTGTTTTTCTCTCGCTAACATTAAAGGCAACGCATCACTCTCATGATGTTCACATATAAAAAAAACTTTCAAGCTGTTCATTTTGTGCAAACTCTGTTTGACCAAATCAGTTGAGAGTTTGACCTGTATACTCTGATTAAAGCTGACATTCACATCGAGTCCCCTCATAGCTCTGTAGGCAGGCTCCAGCCATCTTCACACTTCAAAGTTGGTGATGGTTCCTCTGAGAACTGAACCAGATGGTTCTTGATTCCAGCAACACAGCAGGATGTTGAGAGAGACGTCATAAAGGTCCAAAGACGGGTGACGGGTGTTCAGATGAAAGCACGCCATTGTGACGGGTTCTGGGAACGATCATTTGATAAAATACACATTTTTTGCTGCAAACTATGAACTAATATGTTAATTTTTGTGATTGTGTGTGTGTGTGTGTGTGTGTGTGTGTCAGAGAATGAAAAGTCTGAAGTTATGTAGTAACAAATTAACTCCCTCCATTAAATCTTGAAATTGGACCACCATTGAGCTCTCCATTTTCTCATCCACTATACCACAACCACAGGATCCAGCAGTGCAAACAACAATGGGAGGTGAATGGCTTTCCTCAGTTGTATTTTGTGGACCATTCTGGCAATGCAGTGGACCGTAGTCATTAAGTGAGCAAATAACAAACTTGACTTTTTACTCACCAACCTCTCTCGCCTGCAGAGAGGGAAAAGCTGATGGTTTAGTTGCTCAATAGCACAAAAATTTAAGTGGGTCTAGTGAGCATCTGTACCGCCAGTTAGAATTTGGCACATTCCTTGGCAAAAGATAAAGAGATTGTTAAATAGTATGGAAGGAGTCATGTCCTGATTTAAGGAGTTTAATCTCACCCTTTATTAGACACTTAGCACCTCATCAGAACTTTCCAGACAGAGTTGTTGTGAAAAAGGATGATTGGAGGCTTGCCAACCTGCAGCCATGGTGAGCATGACTGGCAGGTGTTGGTGGGTGTTTCCACTGGTGGCATTTCCCAGTATGGTCCACTGGGAACCGGCTGCATCTGTTTTAAAAGCAGCTATACCATGATCTGAGCGGTCAACACAAAGGCTTTTTGAAAGATTGGTACATTCATGGGGCATAACGGATTTTAATGATGATGGCAGCTTTCTTTTGTCTTTTAAGTTATCGGATATTTGAAGTTTGTCTGAAAAACTCTTGGAAACAAAGCTAATTAGTCCAGGTCTACAACACGCTGCTGCACACATTTAGACCAACACCACATGTAAAGCACACAGTTGCATTAATGGGAGGGAGTTGGGTGAGACATTCCTATCTGAGTTCATAAGCATTGAAGTCATTTTTCTTGAGATCTGCTCTCATTCAGTCAAATAAACTGACCAATTTACCTTTCGATGACTAATTGAAACCGTCTTGAGGGAACCTTTATTTTTAAGGGAGAAAAATAGGACTTCATCCTTCTTCCACCTCATAAACCCCATACCTCTCATCCCTCCCTCCATTCCTCATCAAAGGTACATGTGCCCGTAGTGTAACACTGTGTGTGCCTCCAACAGTCATTTATCATCATATACTTATTTCTAAAAAAGAACCATTTGTGTAATGAAAGAGGGAGAGCTCAGAGGGAAAAAAAACTTTTAACCTGTAATAAAAAACAGACATGCCATGTAGGAGGCGAGGAGGTGACGTCTCATTTGCTGCCAGCACTCCCCAAGGTGGAGGTGGTGGTGGTGGTGGTGGGGGAAATGTCACATTATAAGGAATGAATTAAGGCTTGGATGCAAAGAAGGAGCTTTAGATGCTCTTCGCTTTTATGAGGCTGCAAGCAGAACCGAACGCACTGTTGTTGGGTTGGCTCTTAATAGCTGAATGCTCTTGCACAACGGCATCACCACCGACTGCCATGTTCCCAGAACTGAGGTACATTTTTCCACTGTTAAGATGTCACCAAACAAATGTTGAGAATGTATGCCCAGCAGAAGGCAGATGTCTCTGGAAAGAACATTAGGAAAAGGCAGAAAAGGTTGGTGAGGGAACATCTACAAGGAAACAGTGTTTGTGCTGAGATTATAGCGATGAGGGTAGACATTAAACATGTTTAAATTCTGCAGATTTGGACAAATAATGATTTTTTATCCTTTCTTCTATTACAGCTCATTATGTTACAAACTCATTAAAAAGTTTGGGGCACAAACAAATGGCTACTAATTAATTATTGCAATAGTTAATCTTTTTCAATATACATTTTAAAAACAAAATACAGTACGCTAACATGCTTTCATAATTATAATAATACCATATGGGGTTGGTAGGGAGTGGGACATCCTTTCCTTCTTGTTCTTGTACTTGTACTGATCTTTCTTTTTTTGTTAACTGTCTTTTGTTTAATATCGAAAATGACCGTTGTCTTGTGCATTTTTGATGAACGATAGTGGTCAGTGCTAATCTCACTGACAAACACATTGCATTTCCTGTGACTACTTCATAATAAAAGTCAACTTGTGTTTCGCCAGTTAAATGTTTTTTATGTGAAGCTGCAGCAGTAGGAAATATTCAGTAACTTAATACAACATTTTTTTTCCGGGAATGTCGCCACCGACACCCAGTTCATAATACTGCCAATGCAAAGGCTTTCCTCGGTGGGCCATAGGCTCAGTCACCATTGTGTTACCTCATTCTGTGATAAACAGACATTTATTTAAATGAAAATCTTCAAGATTATTACTTTAAGTGCAAGTAAAATTACTGATTTAAAATACTCAAAAAAGTACAAGTACACAAATAAATGACTTTGTTATAGTAACAAGAGTAAATGTAATCTGTTACTTCCCCCCCGCATGTCACTAATAGCTACTCAAAAAATGTCAACCTCATGGTGGCACCAGAGGAAAAGTCAGGGGATTACCAAAGTCAGAAGGTTTCATCATCTGGGGACCATAAATGTTTGCACACCATTTCATGGTGATCCATCCTGTAAAGTTTCTAATCCTCACTAGAGTCTAACGTAAAGGTGACATTTTCCATTACTAACATTATTCACCATTACTCATCCATAATGCAGACACGCATATAATCCTTGTTAATGCTTGCGTCTTGCATGGTGGAGAAGTGTGAAATTTGTAAAAACTGAGTAGTGCTGGTCAGGGATGTGAAATAGACAGGAGTGGAAGAGCAGGTCATTCTCATAAAAGTGACTTATACATGGTTAGGTCAATGCAAAGAGATGTGTGGAAGTGTCTTTGTCCTACATGGATTTTTAACTCCATTACCTTGGATAATCCTGAACAGGTGAGCAGTGGGTTCTCCTAAAGTGTTGCAAAGTTGGAGCAGCAGCCACAGGGGATCATGTTCCTGTTTATGCAGGGACCCCCATGATGGACTACAGTATGTTTTAAAAAATGAGATCTTAGGAGTTAAGATGAAAACGTTTGATAAACCTCGTTCGATTAAACGTTAATATCACTCAAACAGCTAAATTAAGTGGCACTATAGTGAGTTCAGATTTTCACCTGTAACCATTCACCCTGGCAACTAGACAAAGTTGGCTTTGTGAAATACCTTCAGTAATTGGCATAAAATACCCTCTAAAATCCACATTGTGCCTATTATTATGCAGCAAAAGCTTTGAAGCCGCGAGGTAATGGACTACTGTGCTGTATTTCTTCTTGACACCCTATTTAGCAGGGAATCAGATCCAGCACATGTGATGGCAATGAAAGCGCTGTGATTTAACGTCCAGTTAACTGACGGTAATGGTTGGTAATTGATCATTCGCGTTATTTATCGTGCATAGCAAATTTAGAGTTTGCAAATTCAGCCGCACCTTGTTTTTTTGTTTTTTATCTCTGCAGAGGGCACTGACCCATGAATGTGCATGAGAAGGGGTAACGCTTATTAAACTGAAACATACACACACACACACACGCATAATGTACACAGCATAATTGGTATGTAACAACTCAGGCAAGGCTTTTAGATTACTGGTGAGGGGGGAAAAAAGAAGAAAACATTCATTTGGAAAGAACTGTTTGTCTTTTGTAAGCGCGAGGTGGACTGTAAGTAATCTGTTATCTGTTTTTTCTCTTCAGCTCCTGTTGGCTGATCCGAGGGGCAACAGACAGTCTCTGGAAGACTGTAAGAGCTTGTGTTACAGTGGTTTAAGGAGTCTCATCATAAAACACAAGCTTGTATATGGTAGATATATGCACGGGCTTCACTTTGCTTACAATCCATCCATAACTTCTAAACTTCCCTTGTTTAGTTTTATGTTCCAACTTGCAGATGATAGTAACTTTATTCTCTACTTACAACCTCTTTGTCTGGCCAGTCTCTGTCTCATTTTATCCCCCCATATTTTCCTGCTTCTTTCCTTGTTTTTTCCCCCCTCTCTTTCTCTCCTCTCACCACAAGATTGGCTACTGCTGTCACTAAGAATATCCAGGGAGTTAAGAGAAAGTTATGAGATGGAGGAGAGTGCTACTGTGAAACAGACTCAGGGCTGGTTATGGTTACCTTCAAGCAGCAGGTCTTGGATCATTTCAGCAGTTGTCCCTTAAGGTTCAGTATACAGTACGGTATGTTTGGGTGTGAAGTAAGCTGATCCCAGTGCAGCACTCAGCTGGGGCAGAAATTTTATTTGAGTCATATTCAGTGTGATAGTGATAGCGGTGCCAATACACCAACATTGGCATCAGCTACATTACACATTTGTGTTTGTAGAAACGCACACACACACAAACACACCACGTCAGGTCATTCATGTGTAGCCGACCTCATCAGGGAAAAACAATCAGAGATGACATCACTTCTTGGGCTCAGAAGAAGGATTTGTGGTGAAGGTGTCTGTGAAACAAAACAATGAAAAAACATTATTTAAGCTTCCTCTGCATTAGATTATTTTCTTCTCTTTTTTTTTTTACTCTTGTGCTGTTGATGCAATGGCATCATGAGGCAAAAATGATTATAGTGTCAGTGTAGATGTTAGAGGATGAATATCATTGTAAGAAAAAGGTTTATTATTAGAGAAAATAGATAACTTTTCGTTCAGTTGTTGAAACCCCTGAGGTTTGTGAGAGGCTTTGAGATCCTTTATCTGAACCAGACTGAGGACAACCGAGTAAATATACAGATGATAACGATCAGCAGCGATATGGATTCAGTGTGCATCTAATGTGACATGTGATATGTCTAGAAGGGAGAGAGGCTACATATGGCATCTTGAGACATGTTTTCTTTGAGATTTATAGAAGTACAATAACTGTAGGGTTGACTCATGAAACATTTATGATGTAAGGCAGAATCTTCAATCTTCAATCTTCAATGGATATGTACTTTTCTCATTAGATGTATCATTGCTTTTATCAAACTGTCGGCCATATCAACATGATGTACTTGGATTAAATATTTTTTAAGTGTTAGCAGGATACAATACATAGAAATATAGTAGATATGTGTACATGCATGCACACTCTTGGAAAATAGGACCTCAAGTCCTCAAAAGCGAGGACTGTATTTTAACAATAAATGGCTCTTTGCTTATTTTTTAATAGAGGTTTTCTTCAATGGGGATGAATTTACAGTTTGGATATGGTTCATATCATTCTAAATGCATATTTGAGATCTGACGATGCCACAGATAGTGTCTCAGAAACTAAAGCAGACATCGGATCAGATGAGGATCTGACTTTAAAGTTATATAATGCGCCAAACTCTGTCATGACCAACTCTGCTCCCCAACCAAGTGGAAAACATTACCTCAGTTACTTAAAGTGTTTCACAACATAGCGCACAGCAATATTTATATTTAAAAAAAAAAAGACAAACCACAAAGAGCACATCAGGCTCGCAACGAGCTCCACAGGTGCTTACATGTGGGAAGAACCCAGAAAAAAAGTTGAAAATGCCTCTGGTTTCTAAGAGTATAAAGATACATTTTGGGCTTTTCAATGTGTTTTATATGTAAAATGTCTTCAGTAAAGACAGCAAATGAGAAATAAAAACTATTATCGTGTTTTACAGATCAGGAAGAAAACAGGCTTTCTACAGACCACACCTGGGCAAACAAGTGCAATCAAGTTAATAGATCACAGGTGTGTCCTCTCTTGTGTGAGGAGTAAAACTGGACACAGAATACCTGATCAATAAAAGAAATGCTTCTAATAAAAATGAGTTTGCCCCAAACTATATACAGTATATACACTGCTCAAAAAAATTAAAGGAACACTTTTTAATCAGAGTATAGCATCAAGTCAATTTAACTTCTGGGATATTGATCTGGTCAGTTAAGTAGCAGAGGGGATTGTTAATCAGTTTCAGCTGCTTTGGTGTTAATGAAATTAACAACAGGTGCAATAGAGGGGCAACAATGAGACGACCCCTAAAACAGGAATGGTTTTACAGGTGGAGGCCACTGACATTATTTCCCTCCTCATCTTTTCTGACTGTTTTTCACTAGTTTTGCATTTGGCTAGGGTCAGTGTCACTACTGGTAGCATGAGGCGATACCTGGACCCTACAGAGGTTGCACAGGCAGTCAAACTCCTCCAGGATGGCACATCAATACGTGCCATTGCCAGAAGGTTTGTTATGTCTCCCAGCACAGTCTCAAGAGCATGGAAGAGATTCCAGAAGACAGGCAGTTACTCTAGGAGAGCTGGACAGGGCCATAGAAGGTCCTTAACCCAGCAGCAGGACTGGTATCTGCTCCTTTGTGCAAGGAGGAACAGGATGAGCACTGCCAGAGCCCTACAAAATGACCTCCAGCAGGCCACTGGTGTGAATGTCTCTGACCAAACAATCAGAAACAGACTTCGGGAGGGTGGTCTGGGGAGGCATATCCATAAAGGGACGCACAAACCTCTACAGGCTAGACAACGGCACCCTGACTGCTATTAGGTATTGGGATGAAATCCTTGGACCCATTGTCAGGCCCTACGTTGGTGCAGTGGGTCCTGGGTTCCTCCTGGTGCACGACAATGCCCTGCCTCATGTGGCGAGAGTATGCAGGCAGTTCGTGGAGGATGAAGGAACTGATACCATTGACTGGCCCCCACGCTCGCCTGACCTAAATCCAATAGAACACCTCTGGGACATTATGTCTCGGTCCATCTGATGCCGCCAGGTTGCACCTCAGACTGTCCAGGAGCTCAGTGATGCCCTAGTCCAGATCTGGGAGGAGATACCCCAGGACACCATCCGTCGTCTCATTATGAGCATGCCCCGACGTTGTCAGGCATGCATACAAGCACGTGGGGGCCATACAAACTACTGAGTACCATTTTGAGTTGCTGCAATGACATTTCAGCAAAATGGACTAGCCTGACGCATCATTTTTCCACTTTGATTTTCGGGGTGTCTTTGAATTCAGCCCCCTGTAGGTTGATAATTTTCATTTCCATCAAACGATGTGGCATCCTTTCGTTCCTAACACATTACCCAGCCCATATCAGTATAGATATCCAGCATGATTTTTTTCCCATTGAGATGTGATGTGTTTTCAAAGTGTTCCTTTAATTTTTTTGAGCAGTGTAGTTTATTTTAATTCACCTTCAAACCACTACATAGATTATTTGATGTAGATGTTTTTTCATCTTTTTTTTTGTTTTTGTTTTTTTTTGGACACACAAAAAGAGGCTGAAAGGAGACATCTAAAGAAAATAAATATGGAATTCAAACCAAGAATTTAGCAAACGTGATGATTAAAAATTGTCACATCATGATGTGTCGCTGAAATTTTATGTATTTATTTATTCATATATTTTTTCTATCTTCCTTCCTTCTCTGCAGTCATGAGGTTATATACATAGGACATAGAGAGTAGGGGGTTACTGACATTAGGTCTGTATTTATGTTAAACATTTGCTGCAAATTAAGTTTTAATTTCCACATTGTAAAGATATAGGACAGAGGTGACTGTATATTTTGTCTAGGTTTTTGGTGAGAATGTATTGTATGAAGGTATTTAAATATGCAGTATATGTTGTCTGTATGAGTTCCTACAGATCTCCTTTCTGTTATGTAAATGTGAAAATGCTGTGCAAAAATGAGAATGATCAAAATTAAATAAAAAATTGTTTTTGCAAAAGTTAACAAAAAAGAGAATGAGAATGAGAAAGTATGTTGTCATTCATGAGCTTAATTCATGTCCAGTTTGACAGCCAGTTTCTTGGCTGTCAAACTTTGAGAAATCACACAGTTGTTGAGTTACTGTTACTTGATCAAACTGGTGTCTATGTTGAACAGGGCCAATGACCAGCATCTCAGTTTTATCGGAATTTAGGAGCTAGAAATTACGTGACATCCAGGATTTCACAACAGAAAAACAGGCTTCTCGATTTCTAATTTGAGCATCATCTGCCTTTACAGGCACATACAGCTGAGTATCATCAGCATAGCAGTGGAAATGTATTCAAAAACCGTGTAATTTGGCCAAGAGGTGTAATATATACAGAGATAAATGCAGAGGGCCAAGAACAGAGCCCTGAGGTACTCCATATTTCACATCTGAAAACACTGATGAAATGTTATTATAATAGACTCCCTGTGTTCTTCGAAAGATAAGATTTTAACCATGCAAGAGCCAAGCCAGAGACGCCAAAGTAGTTTTCGAGACGATCTAGGAGTATGCCGTGATCAATGGTATCAAATGCAGCACTGAGGTCCAGTAATAGAATTTGAATCAGTGGTAAGCAAAATGCAATTTACCAGTAAATCAGTACAGTTTCAGTGGAATGACAGGCCCTAAAGGCAGATTGAAAAGGTTAAAAAAGATTGCTGTTATGTGAGACGAAAGTTGCTGAGACTTTTTCTAAAAGAATGGAATATTAGAGACTATTGAGAGATCCTGGATCAAGGTGGGGTTTCTTAAGTTAAGGTGTAACCACAGCAATCTTAAAGCTAGTTGGGACAGTGCCAGTTGCAAGTGATAAATTAATATTCAGGATTGTAGGTCCCAGAGATGGCCAGAGATCTTTAAAAAGTTTTGCTGAAAGAGGGTCAAGGAGACAGGTAGTTGGTCTTGAAGCTAAAACCAGTTTAGACAATGTCTCTAGAGAGTTTCAAAATTTGTAAGAACTGAAATTGGCTGGGATTCAGCATGTGAGTATTGTATGACCGATTCTGCAGATGTAGCTGGAGATGAGGGAGTAATTTTGGGTCTTATCTCATCTATTTTTTAATTTAAAAAAAACAAAAAACAAAAAACAAAACAGCCCAATTTAGAAACAAACTGCAAGTAATGTTTTTTCTAAATTCAGTTTTAGTGTGGATATTCACATCAGGTCTCAGGTTACAGTAGGTTCATTGGGTTCAACTTTATAATACATAGTGAGAAAACCTAAAATGGAGCAAAGCACAATGTTAGCACTGAGATGCTTTTGGGAAAGTGGGCTGAGGCATGGTTTGTTTTCATTTGCACACTGAGATATTGCATGCACATAAACACATCTGACCTGTATCACTCAATCTCTCTGACATACTGAGCTCTAAAAAGCGTAGAGGCTCTCTGCCTTCTCAAGCTCTGTAAGCATTGTTATGATTCACTGTCTTCATCCATAGGCCAGACAGAACCAAATGAAAAACTATCACATTTAGAAAATGTCATCTACTTGGCTCATTTTCAAATTGAAGTCAGCACCATTCTTTTGCCTTGAAACCTTTAATTTCTTTGTATTGAACACTACCTTCAAGTTGATGAAGTTTAAGATTTTTGCTGTTCAAGAGCAGCAAAATGCATCTTGAAGATTAGGCATGCAGATATTTGCGCTTGTGAGTGAGCTTTGGTATGTCTATTTGCGTGTGTGTCATGGCTGCAAATGGTGTGTCAAGTATGCATTGGCTGCTGC
Organism: Macquaria australasica; assembly: GCA_005408345.1. Classification (NCBI taxonomy): domain Eukaryota; kingdom Metazoa; phylum Chordata; class Actinopteri; order Centrarchiformes; family Percichthyidae; genus Macquaria; species Macquaria australasica. The sequence goes on from SEMN01000062.1 coordinate 262,050, forward strand.
TATGAAGCACCTGGCATACCCTCACTGTCTTGCTAACAGGGCCTGACAGGTCTGCTTCATGCAGGTCCAGAAGAGGAAAAACACTTTAAGATGGGTCTTAAATTATGATGAGTTGGCAGGTCATTACTAGTATCTCAGACATCAGCCAGATGAGCTATGAGCAAGGGCAGAACCTATGCATTTTGGTCACTTGCATCACAGGAATATCCATTTTTCTAAGCCCACATTCATGTCATGGCCGGTCCAAGACAAGTTTGCACAAGTGTGTATGGAAGATTACAAGGCTGCGATGCACAATGAATGAGTGACGTATATACCGGATCACTATATGACAGGGTGAGGTTTGAGTGATAGACCAATTTGTTCAAAGCGGTGCTGGGGACAAAAAGAGGATGCGTTACATAATTTATGCTTATACCACACACACACGCACACACATGACTATACTGTTTTTGTGTGTGCTTGCGTGCATGCATGCATTATTCTACCCATACAGGTAAAGCTACATGTTGGTGTATTCCTGACTCTGTGTGTAATGTATTGTATATGTGCACATATGTTTTTGCATTTTTTATAATTTTGTGTGTGCGCATGTGTGTGCATGTATTTTGTACTCTCTAAGCCCCCTGTCTTTGATGTGCCCTCCCTGAGTTGAAAGGGTAACATGAGAACTCAGGACCCACAATGCTGCTCTCACATGTGTCCTTTGATGATAGGACAGAGGCTAAGTAGACCAAACCATGGATGTCTCTGTCATGAAACACACACACACACACTCATGCACGCACACACAGATATTGTCCATGACCTTTTATTGTGGTGAGTGCACAACTCATACCAGTCCAGCTGCCTTTGTTGGCCGTCGCTCTGATGCGCTCCTGTTACGACGGTGGATGGATGGGTGTCATACAGGGGTGAAGGCCGTGCTCTCCTCTCTCCATCACTCAGCCCTCGCTGTAGGAGCCACTGAAAACTCTGGACAACACTATTACTTCCAGACCACTGTTTCCTCTCCATACATCACTCTGCGTTACTATACTCTTCATGCCTCTCTATTTACTTAGTGTTTCACCTCCTGCTCCCTTTCACCCCAAGCTTTGCTTGAGAAATTGTGACAACCTGATGTCAGACATTAGCTATAGCTTCACTTTACGCATTAACTTTACAGAAGTGCACTACTCTGTACTGTATACTGTAGGCTGTGAACAAATTAAAACAACTGAAACAACCTTATAATTTACCTTATTCAGAACATATACACTCTCACAATTTCTGTATTTGCACAAGTTAAATGGGCAAGATTGACACTCAGTCATATGTGGCTGCTTTGCCCACAGGAGGGAGCAAAAGGGACATTTCTCCCCCATGTTTATCTACCTGGTTCTACTGTGCATAAATTCATTATCTAAATCCTTCTACACTTAACCTCACTTATTTCTCAGTTGCAAACAGTGGTTAACAATCACTGATAGTCCCATCATTTTTCTGTCCAGTCTGCAGCCTCAGAAGTATAATGGCTGGACAGAGAGTGATGAGTTGACAGCAGGAAGAGGAGATCCCCTGTGGACAGGTGAACCAGATACTGGCTCAGGTCAGTACAAGGTCAAAGCACAGAGCGAGAGAAGGGATCTGTGTGTGCATGTGTGTAGGTGGAGGATAGTGCGTCCATGAGGTAACAACTCTTCCTCCCTCTGTGCCACACACACACACACACTCCTGACCCCTCCCTCCACACACAGACCCACCGTTTAGCGAGGCAGAAGCAACCCATTGTCAAACCAAAGAGGCGCTGAAGGGTCCTGTCCTCCGGTCACTTCATCCCTCCCGTCATCCCTCAACCCCTCAGTGGGGGTGACAATGACCTCTGTCTGAAACAGAATAGGTGCTGCACCTGTGGAGAGAGGAGGTCCCATGCAGGCTGGTTTGATTCACTTCTCTTCTTTTACCCTCATTATCAATGTCACACAGCACCAAGTCTCGTCCAGAATGGATCACAGACCGTCCTGTGTTGGATCTTTTGCATATGTGAAGCACTTTTCTGTTCTTTTCAGATGATCTTTGGTCCCATGCTGAGTGCAAATAGTTTGAGTATCAGCCAGGTTGAAAAGGGTCAAGTTTGAATTGAATGAAAGGTTAATACCTGTGGGAAAAATAGGTCATTGCGGCAGAATGGCAGTGATACATTAAATAATATTGTGTGTTTTTGACAAAGGCTATTTAAAGACTGATGAGTAAAAGAGGAACCCAACCTACAAAAGTCTGTATTCCTGTGTTTTTAATATATTTTGGTGTATTTGTATGTATTCCCTGGGCTACACTGACAATTACACTTACAAACATGAAGTCCTTGCAACAGTATCCATGGTGGAGCTACAACAGACTTCAGAGATGCTCAGCGGTCACACATTTATGAAAGAGCCAGAGATACCACTTTCTTTCTAAGGGTAATGTAGTAAAGGTTACCTCTCCTGAGAAAGGCAAATCACTACGAACGAACTCCTGGAAAAGATTAAGCAATGCTGATTGACAAACAGAATTTAAAGGTTTCCTTTAATAGTCTGTATGTACATCATTAGATCTGAACAACAGATGTACAAGTATTGACCTTCCACTTGCCATTTATCATTTATTCAAAGTGACGACAACAAAATCAAATCAAATTAACCAGCCATCATTTCTTTGCAAGACAACCTCACTTCTGTTATGTATCTGTTTGCTTATCCTCATCTCTTTCTCCTCCCTCTCATCCCTCCTTTAACCAGTCCCCTTCCTCCTCACTGTTGTACTTTTCTCCCCCCTGCTGCTGTCCCTATGCCCCAGTCTGTCTCCAGTGACCCAGCCTGAACCAACAGAGCTCTAATCCCAGGATCACCTCTCATCGCTGGGTGACAGAGAGCGGGATCAGCCCTCCTCCCACCTCCAGGAATCTCCAGTCCAACTCTCATGGCTGGACCACACCACACCAGAGGTGAAGGTGGGAGGGTGGGGAGGACAGAGGGAATGACAGAGATAGACACTGACACATGCGCTATATATTGTCTATATAATTAGAATGAAAGTAGTGTCTGCTATTTATTGACACAACTGAGCCTGTGTGTATTGTGTGTGTAATTGTTAGTCTGGTACTTTGGGGGTACAAGGTGAACAAGGCTTGTGGCAACATTTCCCTCATAGCTGACATGCTGTCTGTGTCATCTCCTCTGTGATGATGAGCTATACTTCACACATGCACTTTAATACAGCTGATCAGCAACAGACTGAGGCTTAACATGATGGATCACATCAGACAGAAACATATCAGGCACTGACCATAGTCCTTAGTCTTTATTTGATTTTGGTGTGCTTTATTATTGTTTTGTAGTAATGACAAGCAAAAATCTAGGTTTTTGTGGTGTTACATGCAGAACATTCACACATAAACATACGGTACTATATATACACACCTACAGTATGAGAGCACACACAAAGACCCTGCAGCATGGTGCAAACTCGATACATGCTATTAGATTTATTAATTTATAGCTATTAAGCAATTCATTTCTCTCTAAACGGCCCCACAAGAAAGAGTTAATAGTTAATAATGGGTCTTGTCATCCCCCCTATTGCACTGACAGCTACTGTTAATCAGGAAACTGTTTAACTGCAACAGTTAAAAACTGGCAGCAGGCAGGGCCCTCTGAAATCTGACGGGTTGACTTTGGTAGCACTGTAACATGACAAGATAACACACAGCACATCTGCTTAGTCTCAGCACTCACACTTTATCATGATCAACCATTGTTTTAAGATGCTGAAAAGGTTGCAGGCCCTAATGGTATAACTGAAAAGTCAGGTCTCGCACACATTTTTGAATAGTCCAAGAATTGCATTTTGTCTGAAGGTAACACATAGCTTGTTTAATTGTCTATGGCAGAATAGTCTGGCAACATCGTCAAGTATTCTGTGATGTGGCAAACAGGCTTATGTTGCTGCATGAGTGTGTATCAGTGGTGTGATTCTAACCAAAAACACCAAGCCTGAAACTGATTTCCTGTAGGCCAGACCCCGACGAAACTGAGAAGTTAAGCCTACCTCCAATAGGCATCTGCTCAATGTCAGAGCTCAGACATTTTGTCATCAGATTATTACATTACCATTACACACAATCCTGCAGTTAATGAGGTTTCAAGTAGTATTGAAAATCAAATTCAGGCTGAACCTCTGAGTCCTAAGGGTTTCCTTCAGTAGCTCGGTGTCATGACAAGATAAAATGCAGCACATCTGCTTAGTGTCAGCAATCCACCACGGCAGAGGGTTGGAGGGATGAACTAGTCAAGGGGAGTGTGTGGCAGTGGTGGGTGATTTAAACTCATGAGCTGATGGCTCTGCTTTTCCTCTTTCGGAAAAAGGGGGGCGGGTAAAAACACGGTGGGTTTAATGCACAGCTCAGATTCTGAGGGTTGCAATGGCGTACTTGTAATGGCATTACGTAATATAGTATTCTGTTATTTATCAGATTCTTCCATTACTGATTTGTGATTGTGAAAAAATGAATAACTGAGTGATTTATTTGGACCTAACCTGCATGAACTGGTCAGAGGTTGACACAGCACAATCATATCAAGGAGGAGTTGCATCCTCTGACTAATAGGTTTAGGTTTATTACCATGTCATTAGCACTTCTCACCACTGGATGAGTCACACAGCCTCTACTTAACTCTGTCTGGTACTGAGCGTTGTTGGTTTCAAACCACAGACCTGTTTGGGGGAAATTAGACAGGCAAAGTGAATGCGTTTTCCCCCTTTCCTCCGCAACCACAATGGTGCCTATTAGCAAGGTATTTTATTCATTGCTTCTCATTGGAGGCACTATTTGCTTGCCAACATAAGTGAAAATAAATGTGAATAAAATGAGTTCATCTGTCACATCTTAGGTCAACAGGACATAAAAATATAAAGGGACAATTTCCATAAAATTGCTTGTTCTGCTTGAAGAAACCAGACAAAAACCAGACACCCACTATTTAGGCTGACATAAAGAAATTATAAATAATTGAATCTTCACTATGATGACTGCAAAGTAGGCACTTACAATTTATCAAGCTTACATAAATTATAAGAACAAGGGAGGAACAAACCATTATGCCATACCTTTTTGAAAACTGAATCATATTTCATTCATACGTGATTGTTTAAGTTATCAGCTACTGCAGGCTATTCTATTTTCAACCCCATTTCTTATTGTAATTTCATTTTTTATTAATGTACTGTATGCCTTCTGCATATTGTTACCCCCTCAGCAGTGTGAGATGAAATGACAGACTGCTTGGGTGCAGTGTAAGATTTATCATAGTGTGATGAAACATAGAAATGAGAAAAAGCTTTACAAAATATCTTCCCCCACCTTTAGCTTTTTCTCTCTCTGTCCTCTCCCCGCTACCAAAGGCAGGACCTCTGCCTTGCACTACATCCCTGGAGCATGGTACTGCCGAGCAGGCAAAACTCACACTCTCACATGTAAACATGCAAGCACACTGAGGGGCGTCTTCTTTCTTTCATTCTCTCTTTCTCCACACATCGTTTCATTGCATTTGCTTCCTCTGTTGTGCAACCCTTTCTCTTATCTTTCCTTAAATTTCTTGAAAAATGACCTAAGAAATTGGGAAGATTTATGGAAAAGTTTAATACAAACCTTAAGAGCAATGGGCTCATGTGTTTAAGTCATATTTGGTCTTAAATGCGTCCATGATGGTAATCATTTTATGAGTATCCTATTCTTTCCCTTAAAAGGTTTGTTTATGAGTCTCTACATGTGTGTCTGTGTTAAAGTATCTGCCTGCATGTTTAACCATGGGTCTACTTCTCAGCAAATTTCCCATCCATCTTTCAGTGCGTGTGTGTGCGCGAGTGCATTATAGAACTGAATGTATGCATCTGTATATGCATGTGTCTATGTGTGCGTTACCTGGGGTCATAACTCTGCCCAGGACAGTTTTATAAAGTGCACTGCAGCCAGCGAAGCAGCAGTAAATCAGTTTTATTTGCTGTGTGTTGGGGGTCAGCTCTCTTGACACCCCCGGACCCTGACACCACAGGAATGGACTCGCTGGATTTTGCTATTGCAGCTGTGTTGTTGTAGGCTGGTAGTTAAGGGGGATTTATTGTTGTATGGACGCAATTCACCTGAGGAAAAAGAACGGTTGCCATTGCTTTTTGCAATATTTAGTTTAGTTTGGAAGGCACACAAAATACATATTTTCCTACTTCCTCTAATGAACACTTATTTTATTCTCCAATTACTGTATTTTTCTTTTACTTAAAAGAATAGTTCAACACTTTGGGGAATATGCGTTAGGTGAGAAGACCAATAAGCTGGAGTCAGGAAAGTTAGCTTAGCTTAGCACAGAGACTGGAAACAGCTAGCCCAGCTCTGTCCAAAAGTTACAATATCTGTCTACCAGCACCTTTAACATGTTAGTTAATGAGCTTTAGAGGTGCTGTAGGCACATTTAGGTACAGTATAAGTTTACTCTTGACTTGAGTACTGAAGACTGCCTTACAGAATTTTGTATTTTAACACACATTGTTTTCAAGCCAAAAAACACAGTTTAAACTAACAAAACTCTTCCTTCTTAGACAACAGTGATCTGCAAAACACAACATACTGGACTGAACTAGACCAAAAGTGCATATCTGTGGAGGTTTTTGACAAGGCCCACTCAGCACTTTCATTAATCTATCCTTTCTCTGGAGTCGGTCTACCACAAACAGTTGAAATTAATTACTACAAGACATAAGCTTAAAAAAAAAAAAAAGTCAGACAAAATGAATAAAGTAGATTGTTTGCTTTTTGTAAACATGTTTCCCAAAACTGGGGAATAGAAGTTTGTTGTACAGAAATGTAAACTGTATTGAATTTTGTGAATGAAATGTCCTTGGTCCACGTTTAGTCATGTCTAATGGTTTCACTCTGCTGTCAGAGACTCACCCCAAGTCCTAGAGAGAATGATTCATGATTTTTACACACACACACACACACACACACACACACACACACACACACACACACACACACACAGTCCTAGAGAGCAGGGCTGTGCTGCGTGGCACACTGATGATATAAACACTATGTGGGAATGCAAACAAACTCCCTCGCTAGTTCCCTCTTTCTCTTTCAGCAAACGTCTTTTCAGAAGGTCATTTTCAAAGTTACCAGACCTAACAAACACTTCTTAGCAAGTCAACACTCTTCTCAAATAAGTAAACTACTGATTAATTGATTTATACAATTAAAAGAAGTTATGATGAAGTACGCCAACGGATGCAAATGCAAACTGTGGCTTTGACATGTAAGCTTGAAATGAGCCATGGGTGTATTATACACACTTGCACCATGGGCCTGGATAGTGCTGTGCTTTACAGTTATTAGTTAAAAGAGTGCTTATGTAATTTTTGGAGGTTCAGTTCTGAGCTACTTAGTGACCCAAATTTTTCATATTTTGACCTCACAATTGAACAATTTTCCTCACAAAATGAATCACCAAGTTAATCTCTTTCAGTATTACTGTATGAGAAACCTGTAAAGTTTATGCCTGTTAGGTTTGCGTAAACTAGAACCCAACAGCAGAACTTGGACAAAGACTGGCAACAGTTAAATGCAGTTTATTTAGAAGCTGGTGAGATGGGCTGAAGAGTGAGCCGGAGCTTGACGGAGGAGAGGGGCAGGCAGAGAGTTGGGCTGGTTTAGGCGAGGCGTTGGACGAGGTATGCAGACAGAAATCTCAGGAGGGAATGGACCTGAGGCACAGGTAAACACTGGGTTAGACAAGATTTAGTAAAACACTAGAAAATACTAGACTTCAAGTTTCAGGCTTGGCTGTAGCATTAGTACCATGTTGGCAAACTGGCGAAGACTGGAGTGTAGAGCCAGGGTAACATACTGCAGGAGTGTGAAGAGAGGAAGGGTCGCAGGTGTGCACGTAGATTGGCAGCAGGAGTGAGACGGAGAGCCACGCCCAGCCAAAAAACACACACACACACACAGACAGAGAGTACAAACAGGGGACTCACAAGGAAGGGATAAACAGCTGAAACACAAGGAATGAGTCGGGACCATGACAATGCCAGGTGTTTGATTATTTCAAACAAGGTAAATATCTAGAAACTCAAACATTTTAGGATAGTACAGCTGTAATAACTTACCAAACATTAAATACAAACTGAAAAAATTATGACAAAGTACAGTTTCCACTAAAATATTCGAAGATCCTGGAGTCTCTGGAGATGAGGTGTTAGTCATTGCACAGTAAGTAACTGTAAACTCTCTGTCAGCAAACGTCACTTGTCAGTTTCTGAAGTGTTTGCTGCTTCTTCCATCTTCTTCATCATCTTCCTCTCTTGGCCTCTTCCTGGATCTTCCACGCGCTGGGCTAGAGGAGGGCTCTGACACTGGGTCTTTTTCCTCAGTGTCGCTGTCAGCCTCACTGCTAGACACTTCATTCCAGCACCTGAATTGCTTGCTGCTCCTCTCGTCGCCTTCATCTTCCTCTCTTGACCTCTTCCTGGATCCTCCAGGTGCTGGGCTAGAGGAGGGCTCTGACACCAAGTCTTCTTCGTCAGTGTCGCTGTCAGAGACGGCGTCAGGCAATTCACTCCAGCACCTGAATCGCTTGCTTGTCCCCTCATCACCTTCATTGTCTTCCTCTCTCAACCTCCTCCTGCATCCTCCAGGCAGGGGATCTTCTGCTTCCACAGGCTGGTTGACTTCCATCACAATTTGAGGTTCAGCAGCAACATCTTCAACTTGAACTTCATCACCATTGTTAAGAATGTCATCAGCAACGGCAATGTTGTCGTCATCATCATCATCATCATCATCATCATCATCTGGCCTCCTGTTCAACTATTATTCCCCTCAACAAAGCAATGCCTTCGTCCTCCAGTCCATTCATTACGATGAATTGCAGCCAGACAATCATCCCAGCATCAAGTCGCCCGTCTTGTGCAATAGCCTCCATCATGTTAAGCCTCAGGTCAAGTGCTGGGCCTACAAGATCTTTTACACAATTATGTTACCATTACCACTCGTATGATAGGAAAAGCCTCCACACACAATGCAATATTAATTCATTGATGAATAAATCAACTTATTTATTGAAAAATTAACCAATAACTGAATATTGCTTAGTTTGGAGTGTGTGGATGCTTTTCTACACATTGTGTCATATATAGCACCTCCAACCAATCATAACATTCAACATGAAATCAGTATTTGACTGTTTTCCTTAAAGAGCTTTTGCTCTTGTGTTGTGACAACTTGTTGGATTACACATCAGAAATGTCTGTGTGAAATGAGGAGTCAGGTACTTACCCTGATTAGCACCAATATGGGGCCCGTCTCCTCTGTCCATTTTTACTAAACAGAAAAAATACCATCTTAAACATTACCATATTATCTATCCTCATTACATTTCATATTTTCATTACATTACAGCATTGTCTACCCTACCTAAATAAAAAAAAAGATCAGTGAATGTATGCACTAGACCCATGTCAGCTTTTTGAGTGAACAAACATTTTTTTAACATCAACAATAAAATGTCACTGAAAAATCCACACTCATTAACAGTGGAGGATTTGTTGTGTAGTTTTGTGAGAAGTGTGAAAGTCAAAATAGAAATGTTAATTGAACTATTAACCAGTGACTACATTACAGTTCCCACCAGGAAAGTTGTTTTTAATACTGTAGAAAAGAAAAGTATACTAAGTATAGGTTGTAGACTTACTTGGACTCAAGGGATCTGGTCAGTAAACCAGAAATTACAGACCGGTTCGAAGTGTTTGTTGAAATATTTGAAATGCAAATATTTCTGACAAATCGTTTGCCTCTGTAGAAAATGCAGAATGATGCAATGTCTTATCTGCTTGAGATCGTAGACCTGACGTTATATCTTCTGAGAGAGCAGTGGAATATGTTCACGAGTGTCACGAGGGGATGACACCACAATGTGAGTTCCGGAGCTTGCTTCCATAACTGCTTCTTTTCTTTGTTCTATGTGGAGCTTTTCATAGGAAAACAAATAAACAAACTCATTTACAATGTATATGTTTACAAGTGTGATTTATGTAGACCAAATTACCTTTTTAATGTAAGTTCGACCTTCTCGTTAGTTCACCTTAACCAGAAAACACCTTAAGTTTAGATATCATAGTAACACACCTCACTGCATTACTGATTTACCACAAAATGAAATAATATACAATTCAATACACTACCAAGGTACAAAACTCAAAAGTCACAGATCAATCTATGATCAATGAACTCAAATTCCACAAACCAATATATAATCAATCCTTTTAAAGTCCTTTAACAGTCCATGAGTCCCACTGTGTGTTACAGCAAAACTCTGAGGAATAATGGTTTAGTCCTACCACGAATCACATGAACAAAGCATAGTCCTTATCCGTGGAGAGCAGGTAGATCTAGCAGAAGTAGGTAGATGTCTATCCAGCGTGATTCCTCCTATGGGTGGCTAATTTCGCATTCGATTCTCACAAGTAAAAAAACATGTATGGAGCCCGGGAGGTGTCATGGAGGGGGGAAAAAAAAAATCAAGTTGTCCCCTCGGTTTAATAATGTGCACTCTCGAATTAGTAATTGCAGTCGTTTGTTGCAATTCATGCCCCCTCGTTCCTGTCATTCTTTGATATATGTTATCTAAAAGATAGGAAAGCTGAAGGAGTCATTTTTCACACTAAGCGGAATCATTAAAAGCCTCACTTGCTGTCGGACCCCCTGCTGTTTCTAAAACTATGACAAATGGCTCTCCCTGCATTCCTGATCTAATAACCCGCGTCTGCTCACTATAGAAATACATACATGCATACTCAGCAGGGGGCAGGGAACTGACTCTCTGATGCTGTAGGCTTTGTGAGATAAGATTAATGAAACACCAGTTTATAAGTTCATCCAGCTGCAAAAGAATAAGATAAAAGGCTACACAGTTCTTTGACTGATCTCACATTTAATCTGAGCCTGAAATGTGATGTACTATAAAGTGATCTGAGATATACCCATGAGGGAGTTTCATAATAACTAACTAACTTACTTTCTCATGCTGAGAAAAGAGTGTTGGATTAATAAAGTATAATTAGTTATTAGAATATATTTTATATGAATAAATTATTCCTGTGGCATCCTATTTCCTTTATGTTTTTATCTACACGTTTGCCATGGGACAGCATAGAAAGTCACATCTAAAAAGTGATCAGCTGGACAAAATGAGGAGCACTTTCGCAGTTCCATGCCACATGCAAATAGTGGTTCAAACGATGCCCACACACCTCTGCACATGTGCTTTGGTGTTTAGAATAAGATGCATTGATTTTCAGCAGGGCCTGGAAAAATCCCCCCATTCTCTGTCAGAATCTGGGGGCCATTTCCTCTCTCTCTCTCTCTCTCTCTCTCTCTGTGTGTGTGTGTGTTTGCATGCACCTGTTTTATGTTTCTTAGCTATCAACTCTGGAGGTCTTTCGAAGCAGCCCAACAGTCAACAGATGCCTTCTCACAGGGTCAAGATTAGCCTACAGGCTGTGTGTGTAAGTGAGACAACACCCTTTTCATGTGTGTACCTGACCCTAATTTAACTTTTCTCCATGATAAACTGAAAAATGAAATGCAATACACTTGAAACACAAGATTCATTACACACGTACAGTACATGTGGACAAATGCAGTACACCTGGTTTGTTTGTTTGTTTGAATTAGTCGTTGTTTTTGTGCTTAATTAGGATGTATGTTCATATTTTGGTAACCATGAGTGTAAGTGAGTGAGTTGCACTTTCATCTGCTGGAGGTCCCTAATTGGAGTAGACACAGCCTTTGTCACACATTTAACCAATCAATTAGTGAAGCCCTGCGGCAAGGCAGAATCTATGGTGGTGTGTGTGTGTGTGTGTGTGTGTGTGTGTGTGTGTGTGTGTGGTATGACCTCAGGTTGCCAATTCTTGGACCCAAATGACATCCAGAAGCTCTCAATCAGGCCTCTCACAGAGGACTGGAAACCATTTCACCTCGATAGGCCCAAAGTCAAGAGCAAGGGGTTTTAACACCTGAGAGCGAGCGAGAGAGCGAGAGAGAGAGAGAGAGAGAGAGAGAGAGAGAGAGAGAGAGAGGAAGGTTGTGTATGGATATACTGAAAACCAAATTAAGTTATGTTTGGATTAAGAAACATAGAGACTTCTGGGCAACACTTGGATAACAAAGTGACAGTCAAAGTGACAGTAAGTGTTGTCAACAGTTCTTCTCCCATGAAGACATATTTATATTATTACAACTGAGTGTTACTATATTGTCATATGGATTATGTGTTTATACACCAGCATCCACTTATGGGTGCATCATTGATACATTACAGTTACATAACAGTGTGTTAGAGTTTTTTAATCATTATTTTTTGAGTGGTTATTGGTTATTGATTATTTGTTTTTGAAAGGTGAACTCCACACAGTGCAGCGATGCTTATAAAGCAAACAAAAGATGAGAATTAACTTACAACACAATAACATTAGGCCACTACGAGTAAGAGGTTCAGTTATTTTCTGGCTTGTTTAGCCTTCAAAATAAAAGTGCAAAAGGTTAAACAGGAATCAGACACTATCTTTAAAGAATCAAAATAACACCTGAGAGCCCAGGCTGCTGTTTGTTTGTTGTCATGGTATGCAGCATTTAAAAGATTCTATGTTGTACTGAAATGCACTATATTCTGTTCTCTTTCCAAAATACGACCAGTATGCAGCATTTTAAGTTAAAATTTCTGCATACAATTCTATGTTTCATAATGTTATATCAATTTCAAAAAGACATCTCACTTTTTTTTTAGATTTTAATTTTACCTTCAAATTGATAAATTAAGCTTTGTTATAATTTGCAGCATTTGGCTTTATTTTCAAAATATTAACTTTTAACTAAGAGGTGATAAACTTGACATTTTATATTTCAACAAGTACCGTGAGTATGGACAGACTACCAGAACAGTTAATCCACCTGATACATCACCTGGTTTTACATAGAAGCAAAAAATGCTCACAAACAACCTGCTGCTATTAAACAGCTAAAGGGAAAGTTTGTGTTTGCTTCAGCTTGAGCTCTTAAACCTCAGGGTTAGCCAAAGGTATCACTAGCCAAGCCCACTTATGAACTGGCTAGTATGTGATTGATTTCCACAAACCCAGATATCCCACAGTACATTATGTAGGGCGATATTAGTACATTTGTATTTCTACAGTAATATCTATTTATAACATATGACTATTGTTATGATTTACATAATCATACGAGAGTGTCAAATATATATCAAAGAATAGAATCAACAGGAGTACAAAAAGTGTGGCCATATAACAAGTAATACCATTAAAAGTGTATACACATGAGAAAGAGCATGTGGTTGAATGAAAAGCCACCATAAAGGATGTATTAGATTACACTGTTTATAAAGTGGAAGGAGTAGTTGAAATATTGAAATAGGGGGCTTATTCCATTGTTCCACTACAGGTATACTGTTATCATTCATCATATCTATGACAAAGAGATTGGGTGTATCTGAATTGAAAGGATTTATTCTGGGTCAGTGCAAAACTCCAGGAGAATTCAGGAAGGGTGTCAAAACTGGCAACAGCCTAGAGTCGTTATGGCAGCACTTCCTGGTTAATGGTGTATGAAGAGCCTTTGATCGCCTTTCAGAGCCTTAAGCCACCATCACTGCAAAGCAGAAAGTAGAAAAATGTGTTGAGGCCAGCAAATGACTTGCTAATTATCAAAATTACCCTTTTTTGTATAGTGGCTATCTACAAAATGAGTTTAAAATGGCTTCCTTAGTCTGTCCAAACACAAACAATGTGAATGAATTAAACTCTAACAATTTCTTAAGAACATGCAAGCCTGTCTTGATTGTTTTTGATCTTTTCTTAATTTTCATTTTCAGCATCACAGTTTACTGTTAAAGCTTTGAGTCACTATTTGATTTACGTTACAGATAAAACGCGGCTAGCAGCTGCTACCAAGTTGCTCTTTTCTCGACCAAACTGAGAAACTATTTTTGAACCTTTCCATAACCTTTCATCAGGAATACGGTATGTGATACCATCTGTGGTGTATAAATGGCCTTCATTAAAGGGCAGGTTCCTTTATTCAGCCTGCTTATAAAAGTTGCATCCATATAAAAGCAATGAAAAAAAATGAAACTGTCGCAAATCTGTCCACTACACACAGTATTCTCAGGTATTGGATGATATCACTAATAAGTTCAAAAATACAATAGCAAATATCAAATGTAGGCTGAATTACAAATTATGTATGAAATATACGATATACGATACGATCAATTGAAAAGCTTTAGAAATACCAAGTGTTGCTATCAGTAAATCTTAACAGTGTTGGAAGTTTGAGTTTTCATGCTTGAGTTGTGTTTCCGTAAGAGCATTAATGTCTTATCAGGCTTCTTATCATCCACTGCTGGTATGCATAGCTGGAACATTATATTCACACTTAATTTAACCTCTTACCAGACACGGACACATTTGCACTTCAAGCTCAGTAATTTAGGACGGAAAAAGTGATGTAGAAAAAAACCTCCGGCTCCAATATGTATTTTTATTAGTAAATATGATGTATTTTGCCCAGGGCCAGTCTCTTTCATTTCAGCCTGCTGCCAAACGCCAAAGCCCAGGGTAAATTAATACAAACCATGAAGCCATGTGCCATTAAACTGGACTCAAAATCCTGGCAGAGCACCAGACGCCCATTATTATTTATTAATTTATTTTTAATTCTGCAAATGCTTTGCAGATGTTTCACATACCTCATGTTTTTTGGGAGAAGATGTGAAAGAATAGTAGTGGTACCTAACATGTGCTGAATGTTTTTTTCCCTATCACTTACTTGCAGCAGAGAAAAATGCTGCAGCTTTTAAAATGTTGTCTGTTTTAGTTTATTTTCAGGTGCACGTCTATCTGGAATTCCCTCGTCCCATCTGCGGTTGTGTGAGATAGAATTTGTACTGATCTAAGTAAGAAACCATGAATCATTCTGGCTTTTCTTTTTCCTCTGTTGGTTTGTATCTTGGACATGGAAGTTGACATTAGGATTAACAAAGACTTCATGAGTATGCCATGTAGCTATAAGGAAGCTTCAGAGCTTCAATGTGTTGCAATCCTGGTTTAAAGACAGCTCTTTATCCTGTGCTTATAGGATTAGAAAAACCTGCAAAAGTGGAAGAAAACATTGTGTTGTGTGACTGAATGTTGTGTCACCACTTTGTTAAATAGGTCTGAAAACCATCTTTCCTCTGAAAAGGTTGGTGTGGGTCATTAAATCCATCTGGCAGTGCATCTATGTTCTTACATACGAGAACAAAAACACATTAAAGTCATATACTGCCTACACAAAC
Source organism: Macquaria australasica (assembly GCA_005408345.1). NCBI lineage: Eukaryota > Metazoa > Chordata > Actinopteri > Centrarchiformes > Percichthyidae > Macquaria > Macquaria australasica. Next base: position 277,475 of record SEMN01000062.1, read on the forward strand.
ACACAGAGCTCCGGTCAAAGTAGAGTACATTCATAATGACTAATTTTGACCACATTAATACTGTAGAACACCAATCAGACCACAACAGTCCAAACCAGAACTGTTTATAGAGACCTTACTGTTTTCCCCTAAACCAAAGCAGAAGACCGCTTCTGTAATGGAGGCTGTTTGAAGTCCTTAATCAGTTTTTAATGGTACGGAGTGAGGTGGATATTAACTACTACATGTGTGGTTTTATGGTTACTTGCCATTGCAGTAGTTTGCGTCCTATATTAAGCCATGCCAGATGCACTTAACCCACAGCCTCTTGTTCAGATAGCTGGCTAATGATAGTAATAAACAGGTGCTCTGCGAAATATTTTCTCTTTTGTAAAGCAGAATCTGACATTTAGCTCCTCCAAATGGCTGCAACTGTCGGCCTGTTGACTTGGAATAAGAATTGGAGGATGTTGTCTGTTGCCATGTGCGGCCATTAGAGAGCTTGTACTTTTTTTGTACATTGTATGATTGGAACTGCAGTGATGACTCAAGTTATGAGACACATTATATGTATTTCTAATGTGGTAAATGTGGTTTTTGTTCTGCATATATATGTAGATGCGTGTCCACTTTTTGGCAGCGGCTAAGTCAGTCTTACTGGAAGTTGGCAGCCTCAGTGGTTAGCGGTTCACTTACATGCACAACGACAGAGAATGAGAACATTTTTTAAATAGGGGACACAAAAGTAAAGACTAAAGTCATGCTAGCAGCTCTGTGAGGCTGCACGTACATGCACAGTGGTGCTTTGAGCTAAATGTTAACACGCTAATAATGTGCTAATTGGCACTAAACACAAGTATCAGAGGCTGATGGGAATGTCATTAGTTTGCAGGCATTTTTTCATAAACCAAATTAATGGAGGAATTAAAATTCTGACCTGATGATGGCGCTAGATGAAAAAAAGTTATTAGGATTCATCCTTTTGGGACCATGAATTTCTGTACATAAGTTCACGGCAATCCATCCAATAGTTGTTGTTGTTTCAGTCTGGACCAAAGTGGTGGACCAACCAACTGACAGACCAACAGCCTGTCAGCCTGACATTGGCATCCATAGAGCCATGCTACTAGCGTGGCTAATAAGCTTACCAAAGATGCTTGGTTACCTGTCTGACATTCAGGCTTGCTTATTTACCTGCCTGTTGCTCTGTTATTTCACCTGCTTATCATTTTCTCTCTATGAGCTCCGTCTTTCTAACTTCCTTTCTCTCTCTGTAATGCAATGACTTAAAGTCAGTCTAGGGCCAGCTGGCTGGTCTTTATAGGCCTTGAGGTGGAGACCCCTGTTGCATGTAAAAGGAGACCCTGTCTGCAAGGTGCAGTGCTTTACAGGGGTCTAATCCGGCAATAAAGACACAGAAGAGAGAGAAACAGTGCGTGATCTTTTACATCGGCCCACTCTTTCCTTCACACTGGTTTGATCTAGCCTCTGGTGCCATAAGGTTTAACATATTTTTACATGATTTAATTGGCAATTGTTTGCCTCCAGTTTTTACACCGGGAGTCATGGGGTTCATAAAAAATTAGCAACTGTTCCGTCCCATTTATACCTCTGTAAGTACCTACGTGAGACCCAGCTCTTTTCTGCCTGGAGAGATGATTTTATGGATAATGGTGATAGCCCTTCACTCCAAACTTATGTCACAGCTGTCAGCCCAGCAGTTGTGTTAATATATCTTCTATTACTAGAAAGCATGTACTAGAAAGCCTTCAGTGGTACTGGGTTTAAAAAAAATTACAATGTTAAAATTAATTCAGTTCGTTCATTTAGATACGAAACCCGAAAATCCAGTCTTTTTCTCAAAAAAAAAAATAGGCTTATAGCTGTTTCAATTAATCATTTTCAGTTTAACAATTCAGCAGATTTCCCTCAGCATCTGCAAAATAAATTGCAGTAATCTTGTACATTGTAAATACACAATACAATGATCACACAAAACCTAAAACAGTGGACGCTTTAGATGTGAAGTGAAAAGGTGTTGACTTCTACAAATGAGCAAATGTCACGATGTAGTCTCCCACAGCACACTTTCATCTGAGTTCTGCTGCTGAGGCCTGTCCTGTGTTTATACGTGCCGAACTTTCAGGGTGGTTGTGGCGGCTTTGGGCTCGTTCAGTTGTTTTCCCTCTGCACTGGTATGGCCTTGGCCACGTTTGATGGTTGATTGAACACGAAAACACTTGGCTGCATTCTGCGAGGAAGCCGTGAAACTGTCAGCCTCCCTTCCTTCTGTGCAGTTGAGTCGAGAGACTGACAGTGGTGGACAGATGAATGATCGTCTAGACCTCAACACTCTAAATTTAACAATCCCATGTTGACAATCAGTAGAGAAGTGCTGAGTAGCAATTGGACATGTTTTGGGAAATGAGAGTCAGTCTACTTCTCAGGGTTCCTCACATTCAGCCCTCCCTCTCTCTCCCTCTGCAGGTCATCAGTCACACCCAGGTTAATGACAGTTTACGGAGGCCTGTGTGCTTGTTTGCTCTCTCAAAACAGAGCTCTTAATGGAAAGAAGTAGTGTGCTTAGGTGGTTCTACCATTTCTAGGTGTGAATTTAATTTGAAAACTAGACAAGCATGATGCTAGACATCATGCTTCTTCTTCTAGTGGGATATTATCTGAGAATCCAGAGGAAAAACATAAGTTTATCTAAAATAATTTCTGTAAATTAAGTCAGATTACTACAAGTTATGAGAGGAGAGCATGAGAAAGTGAGAAATGCTTCTTTGCATACTGAAAGTCAACAGGATGGAAATGACTTTTCCTTTTAATCAGTCCAGTTAGGCTGCTGTTTGATTTGGGCTGACATGTTTTAATGCTTTATTTACATTCCCAGCTTAAAGATGGTTGATGTTGATTGTGTTTCCTCTAGAATATAGTTCTTTTTATTGTTATATGTAGTCTGATTATACAGACTTTTATGCCAAAATGGCAATAAAAACTACATTCTCTGCCATACATTAAAAAAAGTAATTCTTTTCTGACTCTAAACAAATAGGCTATGTTTCTGTAGATTACAGCTATCCTTGTCACTCTCATCTTGCCTGTCAGTCTTCATTGTATACTTTGATAAAACAAGTGCCAACAAATCACCTTTGATTTGACGGTGTAACTCTAACCAGACTAAACTCTGCTTTGCAGCCAGCTGTTGGGGAAATATCCAGACACCCCAGAGATGACCCCACAATTATGAAAATGAAGTATTAATAGCTTGAAATTGCACCCAAATGGCTATCATACAGGCACACAAGAAAAATCTGTTTGTTTTTGCTTTGCATTGAAATCATTAGCAGAGTTTGGAAAATTTTCTTGGATGAGGTTCAGAGGTATTCTGGACATTTGTAGTGTGCTAAAATGGGGAATGTGTGTGTGTGCATGTAAACCTGTCGTATTTTTTCAGTATCTGACATCTCAACCTTAAAGCTCACTTTGACAAATATCTGGCAAATATGCTGTGGCCAAGTTAGTGTCAGATCTGGGCGATCTGTAGTTGTGTGTGTGTGTTTATGTGCTCATGTGCTCAGGGCAGGGGGAGGTCTGGATATAAATTCACCTCAGCTCATGTTGAGGGCTTTATCTGCATATTCAGCTTCAAGGCTAATGAAAGCTTATAATTGAGAGGAGGAGGGGGAGTGTATTTAACTTGTTCAGTTCAATTTCTGAATTTGACAGATCAATGAAAACGTATTTCCAAAGCAAAAAAGACACGCTGTTGTCCTGTTTTGTCTAAAAACCTCAAAAGAAGCAACGCGATGCTTCTTGTTTCCCTAGTTGCAGAATGAAAGTGCCTTTTTTTTTCTTTTTTTTTTCTTAAATTTCTTTCTACAATGTTTCAACTCAGTTTCAATTAGCTTTGCAAGGCTTCAAAGTGAAGTAATAGAAGGGAAACTTTGAAGTTTAAGAGAGTCAGCGCATTGAAGAAACGCTGAATGGGCAGGGGAGCAGACTTTCACAATATAATAGGTAGCAGTTAGAGCAAAACTTTCTTAGACATTGCGTGCCTTTTCATCTTTTTGTTGGCAAGAATGCATTCTCTTTTGGCTGAGAGGGAGATACTTGGTAACATATCACTGATTTAAGTTCAGACCTGCTTTGTTTCTTCATTCTTAAAATAAAAGTCAGAGATGCACTCTGCAGTCTTATCAGTCAGATTTTTATTCAGCTGAAATGTATCTAGACAAAGGTCAAACATGCACCTTTTTTATGATTACCTCAGTGCTGTTCTCTTTTGTACACAAGGGTCAAGGTACTGAGAACTGTTTGGTTCATGAGTGGAGCTGCCAGATCAATCCAGACAGATTGATAACAGAAATTTCTGTTGTAAACATGTATTTGAGTGGACTTGCATTAGTCCGGGGCCCGGTGTGGCTCCGGTGTGGACCCCCAGCTCAGCCTCTCGTGACGAGCCGGGGTAAAATGGATGAGACCCTGAAAACAAGACAATTTCCTGGTCTAATCCCAGGTGGAGGCAAAGAATGGTGAGACTGGAGGAGATCCAGCAGTGTGTGTGTGTGTTTACTAGTGTCTTTGTGCGTGGCATGAGAGGCCTTGGTTTCTAGCTTTTAGTATTTATAGTATTAATGCCAAGGATTCCCAGTCCCTTATAAACCAGTGGCTGTATTGTAACACATTTTAATGAAAAATGTTAAGGCTTAAAGGAATAGTTAGACATTTTGGAGATAGACTTATTTGCTTTCTTTTAAGAGAGTTAGATGAAGATTGATACCACCCTCTTATCTGTTCATTAAATATGAAGCTACAGCCAGGAAACGGTTAGCTTAGCTTTTTGACTGAGAGCAGGGGGAATCAGGTAGGAATAAAAGACATGCAACCTTAATCATAAAACACCAAACTAAGTGTTTGGTCTAAAAGTCACAAAGCTCTCAGCAGCTTAACTGTTTTGATGCCATTTAGGAGAAATTCTTGTGGTAAGTTAGAATACCTCAGCCCCAGAGGTGTAACCCACAACACAAGGCAATAAAGGGCATAAAGGCAATAAAACCTTCTTTGATTTTTACAAAATGATATGTTCACATTTAAGTTAACGGCATACCAACAACAGCTAATGGGTGAGACGAATTTACAGGCACAACACTAGATGCTTGGTCATTGTTGCTATACTCTGAACATGCTTTGCAACTTGACAAGGTTGATGTTGTATCCAATGTGTATTAGTATTCTTTCTTTGAACATTTTTTTTTCTTCTTTCCAAATAAACCCCACTGTGGATACATAATGTGAGGTTACTATAGCTGTTTTTATGGCCCATTTCCTCCCCTTTCTCACTCTCACTCTCAATTATTACTCCAGCGCTCATGAGGAACGTGTTGCATCTCGACAGGGACAGGCAGCATTACCTTCTTTTCGATGGGAGCTACCTCCAGCATCAGTGGGCAGAAAGAGAGATTGAGTTTCCAAGCCACATATTAATTTAATCATGCAGCATTGTTAACAGATGTCACTGTAGGGCGCCTGGCCCATTGATCCTTCATCATCATGTGTTACTGCAATCAATACCCTCATTAGCGAGCTGTCAGGGCCAAGGAAATGCTTAGAGAGAAGGCCTTTTTCATGTTCGATTACACTGCGAGCACTGAGCCGCTGTCCAACTTTGGTGCTGGCTGAGCTTTCAGTGAGCTCTGGGAGTGTTTCACGTCACACGAGGGACTGAAACAAGAAACATGATTTTGCATTTGTTGGACAGTCTGAGAAATTGATGATGTTCACGCACATTCTGCGGGCTGATTGTAATGGAGTCCCTGGTGATTCCTGGGGTCTAGGAATGTCCCAGGCTATTGCATTCACACACAAACACATTCATATCTAAGCTGCTACTCTCGTGCACAGTGCACACTTATAAACATGCATGCATAGTTTGTGTTTTGATGCAGACTCTAGCAGAGTGTGGAATACATTTACATACAGTACACGTGGAACACATACAAACACACAATGTTTTTTGGAAAATGGGCTTTTCTTGTGTAGTTTAATTTATCACTTGCTACAAGTCGTACTGATAGCAACACATATTCCATCACCCTATAAGCCTGTACACCTGACACTCAGTATCTCTGTTTCTTATCTCACTCTCATCAGTGGTTCCCTAAATCCTTTTATCTCACTTGAAAAAAAAAATGTGATCAAATGCCTTCAGTTTTTGGACTTTATACATGAGGGCTTCTACTGTGTGAAGATCACTCTGAGCAGATGTGTGAATTGGCCTAGTCCTTTCTTGACTTCACATGAGGATTCTGGTTATTGTGAATTTAGTTTAAAGCAATGCTACTACATTTATATTACCACAGACAAACACCTGTGTCCTCATGTGTCTAGACATGTAAGAAGAAACGCTGGTGCTTGTACATGTGTGTATGTGCATGCCCTCTTACCTCTTGACGGACATTATCAGATATGTGTATCTGCAGGCAGCCCTCTCTGCCCTCATGTATTTGGATTTCACTATTACTTAATAGCTGCTAATAAACAATTTATGCCACTTAACTGCGGTAATACATTATATCCTGACATAATGTTGAATAACCACCTTGACTTTCTCTCCCTCTCCTCTTCCAGTTGTGGAAAACAAAATACTTGGCCCTCAAACAAAATACTTGGCCCAGACAACACTGAGGCCCATTATCTTCTGCATGCTCACTAAGGCAGCTTTGAAATGAGGAAAGTTCAGCAAGGCCTCTCTTGCTGACCAGGTATTAGGTATTGAATAACTGACCAGCCTGGTAATGAAATATGGATAGTGTGTTGCTAATGAAACATGGATACTGCTGCAGTTCAGCGAGGCTGCAGGCAAAACCACCACCACATTTTGTAGATTTGTAACAGACTTTGCAGCAATTGCAAACATTTAATATCAATCCTGATCATTTGTCAGCATGTAATGCAAACGTTAAACGTTATTATAGCTCGATAAAAAAGACATAACTTGTATGCGACTTGCATATGAGAACATGTCTCTGGGCGTCCAGAAGTTCCAGATGATAGAAAGTTCTAATGATAGATTGTAATGATATGATGATGGATTATATGGTAATTTAATACACCTGAAGAGGTCCAGAGGATTTAGTAGAGCGGTTAACATATGCATGTTTTCTGCTTGGACTAGTTCACATGTAAGCGTGCCTGCACAGACACACACAATCGCACGCACAAACACCCCATCCTCATACATGTCTAAGGAAAACAAATGATTCTCCCTGTACTCCCCTTCCACATGCACGCACGCACACACGTTCACATGCACTCCTCTGTGTGCTATCAGTCCTGTGTGTGTCTCCAGAGGGAAACTGTATCAGACAACAGAGTTCACTAGACCTGGGGAGTCAGCCTTCCTTAATCCTACTGTCAGCCCTAATTGGGCAGTAGGGGATTGATCTAGTATGCCCTCTCTCTCTCTCTCTCTCTCTCTCTCTCTCTCTCTCTCTGTGTGTGTGTCTGTCTGTGTGTGTGCCCTAAATGGCCTCATAGCTGAAGTTCATTCACAGATGGACTCCTGACTCCAGTCTAAAGAAGCTAGACAGGAGTAAAAGAAAGACAAAGAAGTGCCTTTTATGTCATTCTGCCATTTTTATTAATAATCAAGCATTAAGTTCAGTTAGTATTTTACTTTCCCTTCACACCCCAGGTGAAATTTAAAAACTGGTCAATCTATATAACACAAGGCAGACTAGGATGAAACAAATACTGTCCCTCACAGGAAGAGAGATGTATGGAAGATAATTAGTCATAATTACTTCATATGTTTCTTTTCTACAAGTCAACAGATTAGTGTCAGGCAACTCTTAATGATCTCTTCCTCAGGGTCTAATTTCTACTATCTGTCTGATGGTTACCACCATCATACAGCACATTATCTCTAAAATCAAGTCTATTGCACTTCACCAGTAGAGGGCAATACTGCTAAAACTACGGTGACCAATGTCCAGCTCCCTCTTGAAAACACAAATCACATCCATTATCTGTGTTGTTTCAGGAAGGTTGAAAGCATTGCTTTCAGAGAAGACATATTTGTTGAACAAAGACGGAAACTATAACAAATGATGCTATGATGTGTCTTGTAACAGCAGAGACAGACAGAGGAGGTAGCCATAAATCATGACACACATGACCCATCACTGCATTCAAGGTCAAAGGAATTTATAATTCCAGCTAAGATCTTCCCCATCTCCATCTCCTGGACCGCCATTCATTTGTGTGCTCTTTACTTTGTGAAGGAAGTGGCTGTGTCTCAACCTGAATTGTGCGTTTTTAGAGAGCAAGAGGTGAGCAGCTTAAAGCAAGACATAGTGCAAGATGAAAAAAAATTACCAACAAAAAAAACAAAATGAGAGACATGGATGAAAAAGTGACCAGCTGGGTAACACTAACCAGACTTGGCACTGCAAATCGCCAAAGACATCCATCAAAACCAGCAAACTCCAGCACATATGTTTTTACTGCTATTCTTTCTCCTCTTTCACCATTTGGAAGGTTTTATTCTGTGGATTCTTTTTCACAATTTGGCCAGAGGACAACAACTTTAGTCACAGAATAAACTTCAGGAACACTGTGCTTACATTTTAAACAGGACCCCCCCCCCCCACTTCATGTTGGTTTGTTGAATCATTCCCTTGCTAATATGTTTTAAGAGAAATTAATTTCCTTTGCTTTTTTATTTATTTGATGCCATTGTAAACCCTGCCAAAAGCAACTCAACCTTTGTATGACATCATGGGTACAATTACACATTTTGATTGGCTATTAGAGACCCATTCCAGTTATCATGATGACCAGGAAAGATGAGGCATATCCAACACTTTAGAAATAATTTGCATAGACCAACAAAATAATCTTGCAAGGTGTAAGAATGTGGGATGACACTTGTACAGCAAAAACCCAAACTAAACTAATATATAATCAGTAAACAAAATAGCTGCCAACTAAACATCATAATCTAGACACAACTGTCTGGCATTTGTTACTTCAAGTGTCTTCTTCAGATGCCCTGCAGTCTTCTCTTCTATTACCGGATGTTTTTGTTTGTGAGCGTCCTCTCATCTAATCTAAATCAGACCATTCAAATGGTATTGTTCGTAACATTTAGTGAGAGTGATGTTACGCTGCACATGTTCTAATGATCTGCATTTTGACGACCCTACACTATAATGTCCCCTGAAACCTCTCTTGTTTCTTTTCGTTTCCTGTTTCAACCATCACACACAGTTTTTTGTTATTTCTATTACCCACAACCAGAGACTATGTATCCAAGAAACATCACTTGATAGATGTCAAACAGATACTTTTGTTTGCTTCGTTAGCCTTTACATTTAGTTGCATTCATGTACATGTTGTTAAAAGTATGCTCATTATTAGTGTGAATGAATTACGATCACCTTACTGGGATCAACAGACATCCAACTACGATTATATCCACTTTTTCAAAACTGAAAGTTCACAAAAAATATGAAATATGTATCTAAATTACGATCATATTTGTTTTTGAGAAGAAAAAAAAAGATCTTGATATGCACTTGCAGTGTTTGCCTTGTATGAACCCCAGCTTTGTGTTGTACTCTTTCTCTCTGAAGATTTCTTAAATGACAGATGTACTGTTCTTAGTCCTCTCACAGAGCTGTTGTTTAGAGAAACATGACAGAAACCACTGTTATGCCTGATCTATGTAACATAGCACCACTATGTGTGTGTGTGTGTGAGTTTGCAGGCATGTGTGTGAGCACCAGTGTGTCCGTTCACACAGCTCACATGTGTGCAAATTGTGTGTGTGTAAGTAAGTATGTGTGCGCTCTCCATAACATTACAACAGGTTATGAGGTTAGGGTGCCTGTGTTTATTTGTTTGCCTAGCAGATGCCCTTATGCAGGGCACTCAGCTTGTGGTTTATTTAACACATCCACATATTTACACAGCTGGATATGAACTGATAGGGAGACGCTTGTGGTCAGGCAGTTTAATGGTTTGACACAGTTTCTTTCTTTCTGTCTTTTTTTCTTTCTTTTGACTTCTTGACATATGAATAGTTCTGCAGTGTGAGAGTAAAGAAGCTATGACTTCAGTTCCACATGGACTCCGCTGTCTCTCCCATCATCTGTCACTCTTTTCCCCTTATCAATCTAGCAATCTAACTTTCCTCCACCACCTCTATGCCCAGATGCACTGCTCCACATTTCCTCCCCGTCTCTTTCTTCCTCTCCTGCACTTCACTTCCCACCTCTCTCTCCATGGTCTATCGCTCAGTTCTTTCTCTTTCACTCTCCCATCTCCATGCCCACCACATCCGCCTTACATTCTCTCCTCTGTTCTACCTTCCCCACATTTTTCCACCTCCTATATCCCTCACTCCTCCTCCCAGTTTCACCCTCCCTCTTGCTTTTTCTCCATACATACAAAAGCCACATGGAGGGTCTGCTTCTAATCTTCACATGCTGGGGTCTATATTTGTTTTGCTTGTCCAGGGAGCCCACAATGCAGTTTCCAGTGCCCAGGACCCACTGAGTGCAGATTTAATTAGATAAGGCGAGTGGTGCAAGGAGCTGGAGAATTGAAATTGGACATGGGGGTTTTACAGGGAGGGCTGGTTGGTCCTTGGCACTGCATGAGCCCAGCACAACAATGCACTTCACACTGAGAGGGGCAATGAGAAAGTGGAAAGGAAGGGGGAATGAGAATGAACAATGGAGATGGCATACTTAACTCGACCCTGGTAATCACTAAGGGTGTGTTTGGCTATTGTGCTCCCAGTGCCAAGGCTGCTGGTGCCACACCTACTCATGCCACTGAGCCTGTGAGCATAAAGAGTCTCAAAAATTGTGAAAAATGCAGACTGTGTGTTATGCACGTGAATAATGTGACATTCAATACATTCCTACACCACACGAGTAACATGCACAGAAATCATTACAAAAGGTTTCACAAGTATTGGTGACAACAGCATGATTTGGAGAGACTGCTTTTACATGCTCAAAGTTTTGTTAGTTGTTTGGTTTAAGGCAATTAAACAACAACTTTTATTTAGGCTTGGCTATAAATGAATTAGCCTAAGTTGTCACTCAAGGTTGAATAAGAAAAAAACCTAAAGGAGAATGAGAAGAATTTACTCCAGATTCTCAGACATTAAGGCAACTGCACTAAAGCAGACACTGGTCAAATGTACATGAGTCAAATGGAGCCTTCATTTGCTGCTTTGTTGCACATGAAAGATGGGTTGCAGTATCAAAATTTACATTCACTGGATTTGGGAAACTAAACTTGGCTCTTGTAGAAATTAGTTTTAACCAACATATTGTAGGGGTTATTGTGGGGTCTGTTTAGTGTGTGACCAGTTTTGACCAGATTATGAAGAGACAATTGTTTTAAAGAGTATTTTAGTAAAAGTGGAAGTCCAGTAGCAGTGTGTCACATCTCAGTTGTAGTTTTAATATCCACTGAAAGCATTTTATAAGGGCAGTATCTTATAAGCTGTTGTTTTGCAGGTACATTTCTAATATTGTCCATGACTCACTTGTTTATAATTTAAGTTTATTTTATTTTTTTCATCTAATGCTCATGCTGTAACCCTACTGTGACCAAGAGTCACCAACAAACATAAGCAAAAGCAAGGAAACTGCAGGAAACTACTCTAAGTGGTAGAGAGCTTTTGTCTGAGACCCTATAAGTCTAAATATTTTGGCCATGATTCTGTTTGGCTGGTGCAACTTTGTTTTCCTTTGGATAAAACAACATTTTTGTTGTGGCTTGTTTTATTTTTAATGTTTTTTTTTTTTTTACCTTCTGTGAAAATGTACGGGGTCCTACATAGTATGTCCTTGGTCATATAGATCTAAAAAATAAAAAATAAAAATTCAAATCAATTGCAAAAAATGCATTTTAAATGCAGTCATTTCAAAATCAGACAGTGTTCTGCAAAGTAGACTCTTAGGTACAACATTTTTAATGAATGAAACAATATGTCTTAGTAGAGCTTGACTCGTCAGTACTGACCTCAGGTCACCAACTCATGATGTCAAAATATTATGACAGTTTTTGGTTTCTATTTGTCTTCCATGTACCTTTTTCTTCTAAGTTGGCGCTAAAATAATACTAGCATGTAAGATGATGTCAATCTAACGTTGACAACCAAGGGTTCTCATTATCCTGCCTGTCATCACAGATTCACATTAACATCTTGGAGACGAAATAACAAATAGACATACAGTATATGAGAACGGATGGAAAGCAGTGGATACATGGACAGAGGGAGTCTAGAGTGAATGAGGGAGACAGGGTTGTGTATGTGTGAGGAGGAAGACAGAGTGGACAACATTGGATCGAGAAAATAAGTTATTTCTCTTTGATGGGGAACAAACGTCTGCACGAAAATGAGCATAACAAGTGTTTAGTGGCTGTTGTGACCCTGGGCAAAAACCCTGCCATCATGTAACTGCAGCTGCTGCATTTCTTAGCCAGAGTACGACTATTAGCAGCACGATTCAGCTGGGTTAGATTACAGAGCACAGGCTGTACCAGATAGTCACTTAGATTATTGGTTTTCAATTGGCAGGTGGAGGCTGTTTTGATATCATTGCTGTTGTTTCATAATGAACATAATCGTTTTTCCTGATTTAATCGGTGGCTTATTTAGAAAAACAAGGTTTTTTTCCTGCACATGCCTGCACTTTTTCATTATTAGTCTGCTCTACACACTGCCACAGCAGTGAGATGCAGATTGTAAAGTGACATGTTTGATATTATTTGTGGTTCCACTTAGTTCAAGGTCAGTCTTTAAAGTATTATTGGCAGCACATGTAGTTTCAGGCATGTCTGCTTAACAATCCACCTCACTTAACCAGTATACTGAACTCTCTGTGCCATTGTAGTTGTTGTGATGCACTGTTCGTTATTGTTCATCCCCTGCCAGGCTTAATGGTGAATTACGGCGGTTTTGACTAAACAAGAGACAATCGTACTACAAGGGCTGCAGAATAATTGTGGAGCATCCTGTGCCCTGTGGTCTGAAACAGGGTATACCACTTGTCTTTCCTTCACTGCCCTAAAGCCTCCCATATCCATGTATTACAAAGCGTTTTATCTTTCTTTTCTGTTGAGGAATCCTCCCTGTTAGTTCTTCTCATCTTTGCACTTCCCCCTGTTTTCTCCCTCCTCCTCTTTTGCAGTTTCTCTCTAGAGATGCCTCCATGTTGATCCATCCATCAGCCAGACTTCAGTGCAGCTACTAGAAGACGGTTCAAACAATCTCTTAAAGTCACAGAGAAACGGAGGTTAGAGTGTCTTTAGCTTCAGTAATGTGAAGTATTTCCAAGTGAATTAAAGCAAAAGATTGCTTAAACATGGTCGTGGTTTAGTGAATGCAGCTTGATACAGAGCTGTAGAGAGACATGGAGATACGTGTGAAATGAATAAATTGGAAATGTAAACAAAGTTTGTCCCAGCTGAAAACACCTCCTACAATGATATGGCTGTGCTAGCTAATGGTCAAGTGTGGTTTTATATGATGGGCATGGTTAGTCACCCCAAATCACATTTGGATACATTTATGTTCAAGATAAGTCATCAAAAATATTTTTACGTTTTACAGTACAGGTAAAGAAATGAGAGGGATTGTTTTTTTTTATGCATTTAGCATGTAACGAGATAAATGAATAATCAACACAGGGACACTGGATTAGAACAAAGGCTAGTATTGTATTGTATTGTAAACTTTGCATATACAAATTCTAGATTGTGCATAAATAATATTGCCAGAATATTACTGAAGTAAAAACATCAAAAAACACTAAAAGTATTTAGATGACAAAGAATGTCTACATACCAGCAGTCAGTTCTGCTGCTTGAGTGCATTATAACAGCGATGGTTTTTCAGTACAGTATAAGAATGACTTCCCTTTGTCTTGTATTACTTAATCAGACATCCATCCCAGTATCACATGTCCCTGGAATAAAACAGGAAGTGTCCTCTAATGATAAAAGTAGTTGTCTCAGACTTTGAAAGCATGATACATGAGTATCACTTTTCCGTTGTCAAACATCACAGACTTGTTGTTCTGTGTGAACTGTTCTCTCTGTTTATCTTTACAGATTCCAGACGAACTCTTGCTGGAGCGACAGTGGCCAAACATCTGTGTGCTGGCACTGAGCAACGACAGGTCTGCTGCAGATTGGTAATGTGCACGGAAAAACATGCGGGCACACTCGCTTACACACACTTCTGTATGCAGACCAATGTTTGATGGACACATATTGACGTACAGGGTCTCATAGCCTAAATACACATTCATAATCAGACCCAGAAACGCTAATATGTGTTTAGCAGGTGCTCAAGAAGTCAACTTTCAACACAGACATGGAGAGGTGTAACACAAGGTAAGAGTCAGGCACACCTTCCATTAACTCAAAGAAAAAAAAATAAGCAAAGCACGACAAATCCTGTTACAAAGCTACTATGTCCTTGAAACTATAACCTCAAGATGTGAAAGCAAAATTATGTTAGAAAGACCACAAAAGCAAGAAAAAGGTTATCACCTAATTTCCAGGACACAGATGTGATTGCTTTAGCTGTGATACTGTTCCAGTTGGCGGCTGTTCTCAGGACTAAAGATGTTATTAAGCCTCTCCCCCTCATGTTTTCCTTTTGAAACCATGCTTTTCTTTTATGAAGGTTGTATATCTACGACTGAAACCATTTTCCACTGTTTGGGATGACATGGAACACCTGCTGTTCATGCACTGTGCTGAACTCCATTCCAACATAAAGATTTTTCTTGTTCTCACAGTTACAGAGTCAAGGACTCTGAAAGACAGACCGTGATAGTGATGATGTTTACCAAACTCAAATCTTTTTCTTTTCATACTTGTGTGTCTTTTTTTGGCCACTTTATTCTCTTTTTCTCTCTTTTTGGCTGCAGTTAAACACATCATGTCAAGAAACCAGACGTGATGACTATTCAGAGCAGGGGTAATAGCACCGAGGACAAGCCATGGTAGTTGATATTCACAGACCGCTGCATAATCATATTCCTAAAGAGTCCAAGTAACGTTGATCTGACAGCATTGTTTTGATGTTCTCTTTTTTCCCCCGTGAAAAACAGCAGGTTTGTGTTTGGGCAGATGGACGGGAGTTGGCTGATGCTCCCTGGGGATGAAATCAACTCTGCCGTAGACAGAGGTCCATGTTTATCTTTGGGCTTTATTAGATGTTGATGTTGGCCGTGTGAGAGAACCACTTGTATAAAAAAAAAAAAAAAAAAACTATTTAAGGGAAAAGGGAAAAGAGAGAGAGAAAGAAGCGGGCTGAGGAGAGGGAGAAAGAGAGACAGCAAGAGTACGTTTTTGGATTTCATCAACTGTACACATGTAGATAAAAAGATACAGATGAACATAGGAATTTAGTCTCTTGTTTTGCACATATAGTACATGTTGTATCAGAACTAAAGGAATGTAACTGAGAAGTAGGATTTGTATGTTTTTCATGAAAGGAAGAGGCTCATGTTCCACGGCCTGAGTAACCAGGTTTAACCCAAGTCTCAAGTCACTGGTGACCTACTGGACTGGTGTCTTAAGCTATACGTATATTCTCATCTCTGGGAGAAGTACTATCCTTGGAAGGCTCAGCCAGTGGTGCAGCTGTCCGTCACAGTGCTGGAGACACGACTTATGGGCTTGGGCCTTAACACTCGGTGCGGTGCTTGACTTGACCCAGTGTTGGCCCTGTGTGTGAAAGTGTATTACACTATGTGTGCTTTGTCAGCACTTGGAAAACACACTGGTCTGAACTGCACCTACAGCGGGACTGTGAGAGATGTTTTTGGTTGCCTTCCATTTAAACAAGCATTACTCATATTTGTTCAAACCACGTGTAGAAAGCAGCCGTCTTGCAGCACGCCAGGGCATTTTTGACCTTGCAACATGCAATAGCAAAACATAAGGGCTTTAACATTTAAAACACCACAGTGGATTTTTGTGTTTGTTAAACATAAGTCATATTTTTTGCTCATGATGACATTGTTTATTGCGGAGGACTTGTTTTTACCCAACAAGAAACCAACGGTGCTGTTTCTGAGGGCAGGCATTTCCCAACTCACACACAGTCCAAAAAGAGCTGCCTAAGGATTTTCAGAGGTATCATTATCCAAATCACCTGTGTGACTTTGACACAGAGGTCTGGTTGTGCAAGATCGCCTCTATCCTGGATATCTAAGGTGAAAGCTAGGGTTAAAGGAGAAGAAAAGCAAAAATGAGTAGAAATGATTAAATTGGATGACCAAGAGAAAGAGATGGGACAAGCAGAAAAGAGAAAGAGAAATGGCGGCAAAGAAAAAAGCAGGAGAGCATGGGGAAGGCGGTGGGGTGCATTTCTGATTGCCAGAGGTGCACCTGAGTGCTGTTTAATGATGACTCATGGGAAAACAAACTGTGGATCCAATGGGCTGAGGCCACAGCTGGCAGACCTTTGGCTGCTGCTGCCATGTTGTGTCAAACTGCAGTGATGTGGGGAGACACCAGAGGAGGGAGTATTACTCTTGTCTTCTCCTAAAATGCATTTTGATGTTGCGGGCATTAAATAAGCTGCAATAAGTGCACCTAAATTTTGGCCATAGCTGCTTCCTGTACTATTTTATGAAAACACTGAATGGATGCTTGTATCTGTGGCCACTGCTGTTATGACAGAGAGTCAAATGGATGGAGAGAGAAGCAGGCGGCTGACAAACATGCAAATTAATTTTCAGATGGACAGACAGACGAGCAGGAAGACAGGCAGGCACACAGACTCATAGAAACAGACAGACAGACAAGCCAATGGGAAGTCTTTCAGAGGGGCAAGTACAAACACACACACACACACACACCGAACAACACAGTGACAAATCACTGGGTGAACGGATGGATGGAGAGCTGAGTGAGGAATGTGGAAATGATGGATCAACGGATGGATGTGAGAGAAGACAGATTAACACGGCAAATGAAAGACGAATGGAGTTTAATGGCAGGATGCAGTGGCACACTAACACACTGACAGACAAACAGGGACCTACTCTACACACACAGGTGCACCAAAACCAAAATTATCCCATCATTTTACATGTGATTGATGGCCAAAAAATGCTGTTGATGTTATGTGACAAGTGATGGCGTTTGACCTGATCAGAAAGACATGCATTTTTAGAAGCAAACTCTCTTTCTCTTAAGAGAAAGACCTTGTGCATTGTGGGTTGTCCACGTGGTCAACAGTGAATATGTCACCTGTCCAGCAGCTGGTGTTAGGAGAGTGTGCCAAAATGCAGAATTAGGAGAGTCTGTGTTATCACCTACTCCTGCTTCCTTGTGTATGTATGTATGAACATATGCGCTTGTGTAAAATACATCTATGTCATCGTGTGTACAAGCAGGATTGCGTGCTTGCTCAGTCCAAGACAGAACATGTTTGGCCGTGACTAGAGGTCAAGTCTGGTGCCAAACTAAACAAAGAGGTGTATCTGCTTTCCCTGCAAGAAAGAAAAACCTGGCAGCACTCTGGTGTCCACTGGATTTAGTTAAAAACATACTCTGTTTTTGCACAGTGGTAAACCTAGCAGGGCGGTTGTTATTAGCGCCTTGTAGAAATTGGATCAATTAGCTCTCAGTTCTAATAATGGGACTGTTGAGGTTGAATATAAATATTTATAGTTTACACTTGTACACTAGATGACTAGCATTTCCCATCACCAGAACACTTTATGACTTAATACAGAACATAAAATGCTAGAATAACAAGTTTTAGGTTGCATCCATCATGTCTCACAGCTATAATCAAACAAACGTTTTCAGTATTCTGTTTCAGAGGCCTTGCCACCATGCTAGGAAAATATGCCTCTCATATAGCAGGTGCTCAAGCTGAGAGCTCTGTAACTTGATGGAAATGACAAAAGATGTTTTTGTGATAAGTGGTAGCAATGGGTGACTGCAGTTTAAGAGGAAGGAGCAAGAATAGGAGGGGTAAAAGAAGATGTATTGGTCCATGAGGTCATTACCTCATGGACCAATACATCTCTGTTTTCCTTCTCACCCTCTCCTCCTGTCCGTCTGTCCACCCCCACCTTCCATATCTGTCATGCTGGTGTTATTTATTGCCTATGCCCTCAATCCCCAGGGTTTATTTACCTGCTTTGAAACCCCTGTACCAAATGTGTGTGTGTGTGTGAGGTGGTGTATTAATGGGGTGTTGAAGGCAAACGGATAGGCTGGGGGAGTCGATGTACATGAGGTTAGAGTCAAGATGAATATTTGACTTTCCAACACAACATTTGCAAAAATTCTCACATAACTACGGTATGGATAAGGTAAGGGAAAGATCATGGTTATGGCTAAGGTATGGATAAGGTTAGGCAACTCAAACACTTGGTTAAAGGAGTAGTTTGATGATCTGGGAAATTGCTAAGAGATGAGAAGATTGTCACCACTCATGTCTGCACGCTAAATGTGAAGCTGCAGCCAACAGCTGGCGAACTTGGCTTAGCACAAAGACTGAAAACAGGGGGAAACAGTTTGTTAACAAATTAACAAATATCTTGTGTGTTTAATCCATACAAAAACCAAGTCTAAAAATTACAATTAGTAGTTTCACAGGGGTTTATGGGCCATACTATTTCTTGGCCAGGTCCATTTGCCAAGGCATCCATCGGAGACTGCAGGAAGCTACTTATTCCAGCCAAGAAATAGTAGCGAATCAGCATATTTCCTAAAATGTCAAACGTTTCTTTTAAGGTTGGAGTATGGTTTTAGTTAGACAACTAAAACATTAAAGTTTGAGAAAGATCATAATTGCCAATACAAAGGCGAACATTAATTGCAGATCTGTGACGGGATGCAAAACTTCTGTCTCCTGCATGAAAGTCCACGCCAACCTCCACATCCTTACTTTCCGCTTTACTACATATGAAGCACCCTACCTCCTGCGTTTGCAATGGACGTGAATCGTAAGGTGCGGAATCCTCCAATACGGACTTCTAAAGGCCAGTTCAGACCAAAGATTCGCGACGAGGCATTTTAGAACATTGCAGGGAAAAGTTGCAGTGGTGTGATCTTGCCAGTCTCACCTGCGACTCAAGCTTGTCAAATCGCCAGCAGCTGGTTTTAGAACGTAAGGCATGTCACCTCTTTCAATAGCCAATCAGCTCGTAGCAAAGTTAGCCGGTCATCTCGACCCGCTCGATTTTTTATGTTTTCGCCGTTTCATCAATACTAGAAATGCAACTGTAGCAAGTAACTCACTATCACTATTGTCATTCATAGTTTAAGACGCTACAAATGATATCCAGCTACAAAACCCCCCCCCCCAGAAGTACAGAGTTGTTGCTATGGAAACGATACACCATCTCGTCTAGCCGCATTGGTATAAACTGGCAGATTTCAGAACATTGCAAGTAATTGCAAGTTTCAACTCGTCTTGTTGCAAATCTTTGGTTGGAACTGGGCTTAAGGAAACTGGGCTCAACTCATGCTGTATCATGTCATGAAATATATCATTTATTGACTTATTCCTTTGTATTGTGTCATGCAATATCTCACTTCCAGTCAAACTGTGAGAAAGCGTAGATACATGATGCATTTCACCACAGTGTTCAAGCATTTCCACAGACTTATTGGCTCAACAGGGATGCTTTTATTACAGGGAAAACACTTAGAAGACATAGTGGTTCCAGATTGGCTCAGACTTTGATTTAATCATTTGCTGAAAACAACATGTTTATTATTAAATAGATTTATCCCTTCTTTCCTTGGTAACCAGTCCCACACACATTCATACAACACACACACACACACACACACACACACACACACATGCATAACCCCCCTTCTCACCCCATCTGTGGCCCATGAAATAAAGGTGCTGATGAGCAGACCCTATCAGCAGATGCCATCTCGGCCTTGTCATCGGTGGCTTGCATGGTTACAGAGAAGGGGGCTGACAGCTTCGCCTTTCAAAGGCTCTTCGCCAGCCGCTGCCTCCCCTCAAATTCCTTTGCTCTCCATCTCTTTATGCTACATTTATTACTTGCACTTAGATAATATCCTGTCTGATCGTCCTTTTTTTCCTTTCAGGTCAAATTGCAGTGACTCCGAAACCACCAGCCTATGGAATAAGTAGAAGTGTTGAAAACTTGACATCACAATCATGACCACCTTTCTCCCTCATTCACATGAATTTTAGCAGAATAGCTTTATTACCTTGGCTCACTTGTGTTGTTAAAGTCATCCATATTACAGTTGATATATTAATATCATAGCTATTAATATCATATCTAATGGTATGTATATATGTGGGTTACAGTCAACCAATAACCTATACGTATTGAGTTTGTATAAAAGTAAGAAGAAAGCAATTTGGCATCCTCATGAGTAGAAAAACTGCAACATAAGGCTGTACATCTTTGCATACAAGCGTCAGTCCATCTGGTTCTTGCACTTGTCCGTACAAGAATCTGCATACATGTTTGTCTGCTTTGTCTATCCAAACAGTGTGTTTGTGTCTGTGTCTGGCACACACCGTTTCATCTGGTCTGCGTGAGTGTTTGTGGGCAGTCAGTGTGTATGAGTCGAACTAAAAGCGTCAGTGTCAGCACCGCAGGAAGACGAGTTGAACACTGTGCCCGTCTGGTCCCTGGACGCCACAGGAAACAGACGTTTTCGGAAGACACCTGGTACCTGTTTCCTCTTCAAATGTTTGAAGAAAAACAAACACCTGAGTGGGAAGGCAGGGGATTTCTCTCTGCTGGCCTCCATGACATCAAACAGGGCCTCTGGTCCTCATCGCCCTGCATAACTGACACTTACAGAAAGAGGGAGAGAAATAGAAGAAAGATATTACCATATTGCCTCTGGAGGAAATACTAAACACATGCTTTACAAAGTTACTGTCTAAATTCTCTGAGGTAATGAATACTCCTTCAACTAAAACTCATTAGGGGTGCCATGATGATTTTCCTTTGATGTCATTTGACCTCAGAAAGAGAAAACAAAAACTTTAAATATTCAGCCACATTGCTCTTCAAATACACTTGTCAAACTGTGTAAGCTCAGCGAGGATGATTGTTCTCTCTGTGTTCAGTGAGACTTCTACGAAACGTTAGTTTGGTCCCGAGGCCGGAGTGTAGGGAGATACTTAGCCTCTACCGAAAGAGGAGAAATCCAGGAAAACTCCCGGAAACAGGAGAGATGTACATCACATCCAAGGCTTTTGTAAATGTTGTATCTCAGGAATCAACTGGTTTTGTTCAGAGTTGGAGGGTGTGTGAATCCTGTGGCTTCAATGTGAGGACAGAGGTGATGGGAGGTTTTCTATGAATAGTATGTAATAAGTCATTGATTATATTTTTCAGGTAACTTACCCAAATCTGGTCATCTTATTGGCACTCTTTAATACAAAGTGATCAAAGCTGGATTGAGTCTGTTGTCGACAGTTCGGAGATAAATTCATACAACGTGTGGTATTTAAGGACCCAAATCATTTGCATTTGGACCCAGTCTTTCCCATTAACAATATGTTAAGTGGGTGATTTTTATGGCTGGAATCCAAGCAATTGATGTCACAGGTATGACATGGAGAAATACTATTTTAAAGGGCTGCATAAAATGAAAATAAATAGTGTTAGCTGCCGTGGATGAGAGTGTTACTTTTTAAATCCAGTCAGTCCGGGTTTCAGTGGAGAGCAAAGTTCACTCACCTCTAACTTTCGTGCTTGTAGCCCACGTCCCTCCATCCACCATTTCACCCAAATTATAGCTTTTTCATCTGTTTCTTTGCTTTTTCTGCCCAAATCGCAGCATAAGTGAGCAAGGCTAATTGGTTTTTAATGAATTTCCATTTCTCTTTTGTTACAGTAACACGCAGGTGTGCTTAGCGTGTGCCTAGTCATAGTCTACGTGTCATTTAGCGTGTTTTGTACTTAGTTGTTCAATGGGTGCAATAACTCGTTACATGTGGGGTGTGTAGTATTTGTAGTTTCCATAATCTTCAAGCCTGTTCCCAGCTTAACACACTCAGTCCCTTGAGAATATCCACTAAACTGCTGCAGTTGTCTTATGACACAATTAAAATGACTCAACACCATCATCAAGTCACAAATACAACAATGATGCATCATCTGTTAACTTACGACAGAGTTCATCGTGTCACTGTAAATTTTCTTCTGTAACAGCAGAGAAAGAGACAGGAGGCCACCCATCTCACATGAACATGTTCCAGAAATGTTACCACAAAGGACTCACTAACGTAAACGGACACCCTCTGTTCATGTGTCTTCAGTAGGTAGACATGCAACAGAAATTTAAAAGGTTAAATCAAGAGCAGCCGTGTCTTCTTGGCCAAGATAAAAGTCAGAATCAGGACCGACCGTTGCACGGCTGTCAGCTGCAGGGCCTGAGACTGTGTAGGCGTGACGGCCACACACACTTCCCCCGGTGTACCACACACACAAACACTCAAGCAAGAACACACTATTACTCCAGCATCCGTAAAACTGCCATCCCCCTCCATGAGGAAAACACTTCCTACCATGAATCGCTGCAGAACAAATTTTATAGACAGGGGTTTAGTGCTCTAAACATAGACACTCAGGGACATGAACACACTAATGATCACATATGTTTATAAATAGAAGGTTTGATTTCATTATATGGCATGTTCATGCATGACAACATGAAAGAAGAGCTGCATTCCCTACAAAGGCTCTAAACTGTGAGGGACAAATGAGTTAGCATTTGTGGTCACAACCACGGATCCACTGCTTCCTCCCATCGCCTCGCCTTCATCCTGTTCACATGGGACAGCCTCACCACACAGGAGGATGACTACCCTGCACAGAAATTAATCTTATTTACCTCTATAGACTACAGATGTAGCTTTTCTTTAAAACCCTACTTCCTAATGCCCCAAGAAGAATGAAAACAAAACTCAAACTTGCCGATTTTTTCTTTTTTTTTTTTTAATCAGCCAACCGATTCATTTATAAAGTCATCTAGTTAAAAGAAATAAAAATACAGACATGCACACATATTCGTACACTGGAAACTGTCTGAGCCAGGGATTCTTGGTACAAGCCCTCCCCCACCATGTGGAAATCTCTCACACACACACACACACACACACACACACGATGTCAAAACTGTACCAAAGTGTAAGTCCATGTACATGCAACACTCTACCACACAGGCATTTACACACATAAGGGTTCGCCAACAGATCGAGGTAAATCCAGGTCTATACCTGCACTCCAGAAAAAGGATGTTTTCTAGTGTAGTCTTGATGTGAGCAAGTCTGACCAAATGCTCCACTGTATTGGTGTCATGATACCAGAATTCTGACTTCAACACACATTTTTTTTTCAAGGGTTTTCAGATGGTGGTTGGTGTCTGTCTAGATTTTTTGTTGCTGGCACCGATTTGTGAGCTAGTGGTCATTACAGACTGTTTGACATGTTGTCATGTTTTCAACACTGAATTTTGCACTGACTACAGCATTTTACTGCCAAAAGCCACACTATGGCTCAGCCTCTTCCAATGTCTTTATCTTATTCCACACACATACAGTCTGCAGGTGAACTGTCAGCTTACAGAGCCCATTTTGTGGTAGTTGAAGGATCTTTAATTGCTGAATTCATGAAATTGAAAAGATTATAGTGTCAAACAACACTAAACGTTAAAATATTCATTAGTTTTAAAGTAGTAACTTTCAAATTGATAAGAGGTTGTTGCTGTAGGCGGTGCTCTCTGTCTCTTGATCCATAGTGGCTATTGCTGTTCTTCTCTTCAGTTATTCCAAACAAATAACTGTTACTGACGCAAGTCCCTGTACGCAAGAGCCTGTTTTTCCCAGTTAACACTTTCTGTTTAGAAAGGCAAAAGCTTACAGGTTGAGTCACTGCTGTGTTATATCAATACAGCATAGTTTTCTGATCTCAGGGTACTGGTACCAGAGCTGTAGCCGTGCAATAGGCCTGTGAAACTGCAATCTGCATTTTCACAATAGCTTCATCTGTAGGTGTTCCCAGGCCGCAAAGAGCCTCACAGGCTAATCAGATAGGTGTAAAAGATATAAAAGTACACTTCCTGCTGTTTTGTTGCTCTGTGGGCCATACCTGTGGGGCTTGTGTGGGGGGTATTGTCTGCACGTGGGTGCCCACACTGCATAGGAGAGAGAGCCGAGGTATAGCCAAGGCATGTGTGTTTGTGCATCTCCTCTCTGACTAGAATGGATTTATGTGCGAGTGTATAATAGTACGTACAATGCGTCTGTCTGACTGTGTTTAAGTGTGTGTGTGCATGTTGGGGATGGCCTGGGGTAGCTGAATGGCCTAGTAAACAGTTGTGAGAGTAGTAATTAAATACAGTTAAAGCTGCTGGTTCTGCTCTGCTGCCGCCTGACAAAGCATAGCCCACCCCTGGAGACTAGCATGTTAGCACAATATTAGTGTTAATGTACTTTTATGGAGACATGGGCGTTAGTGTGCGGCCTGATTCAGACTAGTGTGATTGTTTTTTTTTTCACATACTTGCTGTGTTTCCCTTTTATTCCTTAGTTTAAGTAGATTTTTAAAAAGTTAACCCCTTATTCATAATACAATGGAGGCTTGAATCATGTGAGATCAAGCTTTACTCACCAATACATTTTACAGATAAAATACCTGGAGGAAATGTTTTAATTTTCTTTGTCTCTTTGCTTGAATAGGGTGTGATTGACAGGAGGGTTCTTTCTGTACAGAATGTACAAACTTTCCATCCAATAGTCTTCAGGACATTTCAGAGACTGTAGAGTTAAAGGGAACGTAAGGGGAATCACTAAAGCCAGTAGGATTCATCTTCTGGGGACCATAGATATTTATACCAAATTTCACCAAATTATACCAAATTTCACGGCAATCCATCACTAAAAGCCAAATATGTAAACCTCATGGTGGCGTTATAGTCAGGGGATCAACAAAGTCAGTAGGATTCATCCTCTGGGAACCATGAATATATGTATCTAACAACATTTTATGCCAATCCATCACATATTTGTTGAGATAGATCTTTAGTCTGGACAAAGTGGTGGTCGAACCGACAGCACAACAGACCAATCGCCTTTGCCATTCCTAGAGCCATGCCACTAGCATGGCTAAAAACAAAACACTTAAAAAAAACATTTAAAAATATGAAAGAACAATATTAACAGTGCCTACAATTTAAATATATGTTAAACAGTGGTGTGTGTGCTGTGTGTGTATGACCTGCTGTGTAATTAGCCCTGTGGTCACTAGAGGTGACGAGGAGAGCAGGCCCTGGAATCCCCTCCCTTGTGTCTGCAAAGAAATCCTAAAAGAATCCTTACACACACACACACACACACACACACACACACACTCTCTCCACCTCGAGGAGCCCCTGCCGCCCAGTCTTCATTACCCTCCAGCCCCCCTGAGGACCATGAGGAGGTGGGGGCAGACAGAGCTCAATCTCCCCTTCTATCCGGAGCCCTGGGGCTGCACTGGAATTTACACCCCTGGCCCTGAGAATGGACGGGATCCACACTCCTCCACTCTCCCATTGTTGAAGAGGTGGAGGAGGAGGAAAAGTGGAGCAGTAGGCCTACATAAAGGAGGAGGAGAGCAGGAACACACAGAGAGGAGAAATGTAACCGATGGAGGGGGCTTTAGTGATCATGCCTCTCAGGGGTTCTGAATGCTGGAGGGATGGAGCTCAGCAATGGGAAAAATCTCATTTCATTGCACATTTTGTCCTCTTTTTCCTCATCTTTCAACACACCTTCACCTTTAAATTTTCCCTTTTTTTGTTTTTCACACTCCTTTGCCTTATCCTCACTGAATGTCTCCATAGCAGTTTTCCAAAATTGTAAAACAAAAGTTGTAACCCCCAACAATGATAATTTTCCCTCACTTAACAGGCCACATTACACCCATAATAACCTTAACCAGTAAAGTGAAAATTAGACTAGTGCCATCACTGGCTGTCTTTGAACTGCAGTGCACACAGGGAGTCTATTGTAAATTCTTCTGTAAAGAAATTTACATTGTTCTGAATTCATGAGTTCACACTCACATTGTGTGTCTGTGTGTACTGCCAGAGAGGCCCATAAAAAAGCACTTCCCCTGTAATTGAGGATGGTGTCGTCCCCTCCTCTCCTGTTAAAAACAAACTGAGCAGTCAGACAGAATGAGAGAGAAGGAGGGAGGGAGAGAGAGAGTGAGCGATCTCCTACCACCTGAGGTCTGTGTGTGTGCGTGCTGGCCTGCTAACCATGGGTAAACACAGTAAATGGTTTTGACTGTAAAAGCTTAAGTTCGGCTGCCCTTTCTCACGAGGAGGGAGCAACCAAGCCCTGCGCCTCGGACTGGCCGACCAAGACAGACTCAGACAAGCTCTATGAAATTACAATTCAGTGATGGATGGATCGGCATTGTCACTGACGCTGACTGTGCTTTGCTCAAGTTGACGTCATTTTCAGATGTCCTGGGTGGGCTTGTCTCATCTTAGCTTGATGATGCCTTTGAAAGCACTCATTCCTCACAACTTGTGTGCTTTTGGAGTCTCAATGCGGAGTGCTCCTCACATAAAATACAGTAGGCCTGTATTTCTGAACGATTTTCTGGAAACACAGAGCCTTCATGCTGTTGACACCTGTGTTTAATTCTACTTACGTGAGAGTTGCCCATTCAAGTCTATTTAATGCTTTGTGAAGCCGATCCATTGTGCAATGTTTACACCAACACACTGGAACACGGGGCCCCATTGTGGCTGGTCCCGGCCCTAGAGCTCACGTACTGAGTTATACCACCGGCTGGGCCAGAGTGCCCCATTAGCTTAATGGCCGTCTAGGATTTCACAGGGGATGCATTGCTGTTATGGCTGAGAGCTTTGCGTTTCCCTTTTTATGGCTCCTTCGGATTCACAACACCCAGAAATAGGGGTTAGAGAGGAGAGGACCAGGAGGAGAAGGAGGAAAAGGAGGTGGAGAAAACAAAACAAAACAAACATAGGGACAACTTTACACCAGCTGGGGCTAGGCTTGGGCAGACAAGTCAGGGAGGGAGAGATGGTGCGAGGAAGAGCAACGGAGGAAGAGGCAGGAAACAAAAAAGGGAAACGGAGAGAGTGAAGGAAAAGACTTTACAAAACCAAAATAATAAAACAAAGGAAATACTGTGTGGTGAAGAAAATAGAGGCTGCTGTTTTATGTTTTAGCAAAGAGCCCTGAATCTCAGAGTTTCCTGTTTAAGTGTCTCTCTTGGGTATTGACTTACTAAACAACTGATGACCTGAGTCTCTTTCCCATAGCTTCGACCTTTGACCTCAGCGACTTTCCCAGCTGGTCAAAAAGCAATAAGAACCGAAGGGTCAAGTTCCACTTCAGCACAGTGGTGCATGTGACATTCAGTATTTAATTAGTTTGACTTCAAGTCTTCAATACATCAGAGAATAGGTATAGAAATATGTCTTCATTGACTTACTCTTGATTTTAACTTCATTAGCGTGAATGAAACTTTGTTCATTAAATCATTCCTTCATTTATTTATTTTTATGCTCCTTCTTTCCTTCCTTCCCTCGTTTTCTCTTTAGTCTGTATTACACATGTACGAAAATCTAAAAAGAAGCCAGATATCCAGCCAAGACATTCAGAATACATCAAATAGCCCAAACATGATGTAGGCTACAATAAATGACCTATTCTCTCATCCTTTGTCAATAGCCTTATTTTAAAACAGTGATTTATACATTTTCTCGTTCGGATGGAATGTAGAATTGATAGCTGATACCGTTAACAGACATTGATCAATAGCTCCATTATAAACCAGCATTCCTTTTTCACGAATACCACTCGCTACACTCTACTTCATTATCTGAAAGCAGGCATTTGGATGCCACAGAGGGGATATGTTAAAGGCTTTGTATTGGTTGGATTATGAGGGCCGATTACACGCTGTCTTGTAAATCTTATGCATTACCAGGCATGATGGCCTACATTGGCAGTGAATGTATTCAGTCAACTGTTAGGCTTCACTTACCTACAGTATCATATCTGCTTGGCATATAATGGGCACATGGCCAAAGCTATTGAGATTAGCCTCCCATGACATACGTTTGTCCTGCTATACAAAGTAACTTGATACTATTATAGGGCTCTGTGGATTGTGAACTCGGTAACTGACCATCTGGTAGGCATTAAGGCAAAATTATAGCGATGAATTAGCTTTTATTGGAAGATGAGTAAGACAATGGGTGATACTACAGCAGCTCTGATGGTAGCAAAGATGAGTCCTCTTGTACAGGAAAAAAAGACAATGACTTTTTAAATTAGTTTTTTGTAGTTTTTTATATTCTATCAAGACCAACATTCATTCAGTGAATAGTACATAAAGGCTTACATCACATAACACTTAAAGGAATAGTTAGACATTATTGGAAATATGCTTTTTTTATTTCCTGTCCTAGAGTTAGGTGAAAAGATTGATACCACTCACATCTGTCCGTTAGTAACAATCGGCCTACCAGCACCTCTAAAGCTTACAAATGAACACGTTATATATTTTTTTTGTTTAATTCATACAGAGAGTCCAACTCAAGTTAAAAAATATCTGTCATACTTTTTAGTTTCATGATGGTGCCCCCCTTAGTTTTGTATTCATTCGACAGAATACTGTTCCGGTATCTATGTCTACGTAGATGGAGACCCTATTTCGATACAGCCAGTCAAATCTTGTATAAAGCAGTAACGTAAGCGTTGTATCATAGGCAGAGCAGACGGTCACACTGACCCAGACAGCTCACACAAGTGCTGAATTTCCCATGATGCAACTCAATAGCATCTTACATTAAAAATGTAATTAATTTAATGACACCCCTAAATGTTTTAGTCAGAAACGACTTTTTATGTTTTCTGTAATATCTGAGTAAGACCACGATCTGAACATCTTTTATCTCCCTGAAAATATATGTTGATTTACTTATTAAATTCCCCCTGTCTTATCCTTTCATATGTTGAAAAGATATTTCTGTCCTCACAGAGATACAAAAACCTCAGAGTGGAATTCATTTATTTCATATCAGTTACACTCATTTTATTTATTTCTTTTCTACCCCTTAGGACTCAGTTTTCACATCGGTCGATCACGCTTGCACAAGGTCAAGACGTTTGGTATACATGAAGATTTTTACAGCCCAGACGATCACAGTGGGCATCTGCTGATAGAAATCATAAGCATTAAAGACAGATATTAAAGAGAGTGGGATGATACTGTATTTAAAGAGGAGGAGCCATATTCCTTGTGTTTAGATCTTTGGGCCTGGAGCGTTTTCACTATTGTGACCAACTTGCTTTGATGTATCTAGCATGGAGCACAATGTGGTTATTGAACTTTAGTGACCATCTGCTTGTCATTGAGAACATGTGACTGTGATTTATGACTTAGATTCAACATCAAGACATGAATGGGATGGGATAAGAGATGACATCAGGGAATCATAAGCAGAATGAAAAAAAGATCCGATTGTATTCTTCATATTTACCTTCATGAGCCCAGGTCAAATTTTGTTTCATTAGTATGACGTAAATCTTATGATACAAATCAGCACAGGGCACTGTGATAAATGCTCATACCAAGATGAGATCACGATTGCGTAGGGAACGTCATTAAAGCTAGAGGGATGTTACTGAAGGGAGATGTGTCAGTTGTATTTTGTCAATTGTACCTACTGACTCACATGGACTGCAGAGTATTAGGCTGTGAGCCATCAGTTGATGTTATTATACCACAGCCATAATTCAATAGGCACTGATCTGATCTGTGTCTCTGACAGAGTTGACATTTTGTGAAAGAAACAACACTGAAGTGGAAGTAACAGCCACACTTTTCTACTGACCCAAAGGAACAAACTTAACGGAATATCAGGACCAGTAGCCTTTTAAAACATTTTTCCTTCCTGTGGAAAACCTTTTTAACGTTAGCTTTGCTATGAATGGTAGATATAATCCTTAATTTGCTAGTAATTTCCATGGTCTTTCAACTCACTGACATTATGTAATTGTTACTTTGTAAAAGTAGATTTACATACAATGTGTTTTACGGTAATAATTTGATGGCAAAGACTTTGGGAACTGAAGAACATGAATTCAAATCTAGACAGTCCATTTAAATAGATACTGTAGTAATGGAAAAGTCAAAAAGCACCAACAACTTACCTGCTAACTCCCCTCCTTTGTAAATCTAAACATAAAGTGAATCTAAAACAATCTGAAATTTTGGTCACATTTTTCACTCTAGTCATGTATTGGGTTCCCATCAAAACATCAGATCAATTAAACATAGCATAAATAGAATTATTTATTTATTAAATCTTATCAAATATCGGATCAGAGCTAAAACTGATGCAGGATACAAATTCAAGACACCGGTATTATTTGACGGCATCTATATATAAATTCTGTATATAAAACTTAAACATCATTTGGAGCAATACTGCAAAAAATTAGCACTAAAATGTTCCTATTCCACTTTTCTGTAGAAGAGGTATATCGTACAGTATATGAAACATAGTTGCATTCCTCCTTTTTATTTGTCTCTCGTCTTGTTTGCTTTTCTGTCTTTAATATTATAAAACTGAAATATTCTACTACTCAAATTATCCAGTCACAACATTTTGAAAAAGGAAGAGTTTTCTGCAACCTTTATGTACTGTAAGATAGCTGTTTGATGGAGAACAGCGACATTGGCCTATCAATAATGTTGTGACAATTAACATGTGGGTCAGGTCAACACTTCAGCGTCTGTACCCCTACAGGGACAGATGGAGGTCCATCCACTTGATACCACTCAATAGGATGTCAATAGTACCCACTTGAGCGTTACAGTAAGCACCTTCCTGTTCTTCCTTCTGTTCTTCTTTTATTCTTTCCTTCTAAACTTCAGTCCTTTGGCACGCTTGGCTATCTAGATTAAAGAACCATGATTGTCAGGAATAAGAAGGATCACCGGGGTAGAAGAGAGCCATAAATGGCTGCATTCACATACCTTACTCATATCGACTTCAGTCTTGGGTGCCACCACAAAGCAGAACTGTATACTTTGATCCAGTAAATAACACCAGTGGTTTGTCATTTGATAGAGGGCTTGAGTGTGAGAAGCATTGATACACAATAACATTTGGACATATTTTGTCAAGATAGGGTCTAGCTGAACTGGTCTAACCCAAGCTGGGATTAAGCATGTCACTTATTATCAAAATAACAGATGTGGTGAACTTTGGAATACATTGTATAATGAAATGGGTGAATGATCATTCTGCTTCACTGGACGCTCTACTTATTTTTCCCAAAAAGACCGATTAATTTCTCAACATATGATTAAGCCATTAACTGAGAAATGTTTTAAATGTCCAAAGCCTGGAGTAAAATAAAATAGATAAAATGACATTATGGTCAAAGTGAAAGCAATATTTGGGCTATTTGCAAATTGATACGGGACAAATGAATAATGAAGACTAGAGCAGTTAATTGCAAATTTGACCACCTGTATTATCTGTGTATCATGTCCTTCAGAAAAAGATGAGCTCAGTGTCACAAATAACTCTTTATCTCCCGCCGGCTGTAAGTGGCAGAGCAGCCAGGGTAGCTCTATCAGACTAGCACTCTTGACCTTGCATGACTCTGCTCGAGGACCAGTTCCTCTGGCCAATAGCCAGGACAGCTTAGACCACTTTAGCCAGTCTGCTACAGCAGAGGAATAATAGGAGGTATCAACAAGGTGAAGTTTGGAGGGTTGCAGCAGGAATACAGGTATCCATCACTAACATTAATCATGTTATTTGAAAAGGAAACTATAGATAAAGGCATGACAGGCATGAATACTCTGTTATAATAACCATGCCGGTTATGCCTATCTTACTTTAGTTCTCACTGCTTATTAAAACTAATCCTGGTTGGTCCTCAGTGTTTCATTCCTTTTTTCTGTCTGCCTTCTCCCTATTGAACCCTTTAGCTCTTTTCATTCACGTATTTTTGTCTTTAAGTTTTTCTATTTTCCTCTCGCTGCCTGTTTCTCCCTCCTCCCTCTCAGCTCCCCACCCTGACACCTCACCATCAGGGAGCTGCGCTAATCTTTTTGACCCGCCACATCCTCCACAGGCTCTTCCGCCAGCTTAAGTAGGGGCTCTACTACAGTATGTGTGTGTGTGTGTGTGTGTGTTGTGGAGTCTGCGGTGGGGTAGAGTTTGTGATGTGTGTTTCTGTAGTTGTAGAGGCCTGTTTGCACGCCTCTCGGGGTCACTGAGCTCTTGGTCATGTAAGCAACTTCAGAAAAGAGCAGACAGTTCTCTATTTGAAAAGCACACAGGGCAAAGACGGTGAAATCAGTTTTAATTGATAATAATATCAACTCAGTGGTCCAAAAGTGGTAATTTGAGATTACATCATCTGAGAATCTCTGATTACCAAAGCTAGTCTACGACTTTGATGATACGGACAACAAAACATTCTGTTTTCCATCTTATCTTGGTAATTAAGTACCATGCAATTTTTATGTTATTTAGTTATGAAAACATGCTAAATCAACAAAGGCTTGTTTTATTTTGGTGAAATAACTTTATTACATATATTTAAATATTTTTTATCTTATATTTATATTGCTTTTTTATAATTCTTGCTGTTACTCGTATTCCAGTTAATTATTATTGATTGCATTCGAGTATTCCCCCACACATATTGTCCATTAAACCTTTGAATAAACCTCTGAATCCTTTAATATCTAAATCAACAACAACTTGTAGGACTGACAATAAGAAAATTCCTAAATAGAAAGCGAGATTTGAGAAAAAGGAGAAAGAAAAAATAATTATTGTGATATCAGGCTCAAAAGAGAAACAGCATTAAGGGAAAAAAGAGACAGAAGGAAAGAAAACCATTTGAGTTAACTAAGAATTGTGTGTGTAGGTGTGTGTGTGTGTGTGTTTGAAGAGCCAATCCAACGTTGTGATTTATGAGCTGAGAGCAAATTCTATCTCTAGCTGACTTTTAGACTTTGTCACCAGTGATAAACGAGCAGGTCACACACTTTCACCCCTAAATGAGCTAAATCTCCCTCACAAAAACACACGTCCTCGCTCTTTCACCTTTAACATACAGTACATATATGCACACACACACACGAAGGCAGAGTCCCACATCAACTGTGGACACAAACAAATGCACGAAAAAATCTAGACACAAGCACTCTCCTCAACCCATAAACATACGTTCACACACACTTCTCACTCATTACCCACAACTCCCTTACCCCCTGAGCCACCGTCCACTGACAGGCGCTCGCCCCGACTTCTCTCTGACACGTCCCCCAGGGTCAAAGGCCACCTCAGTAGTGTGAAGAGCAGGGGGGTGTTGAGGGCCCTGTGGTGCAGTTAGGGGGATCAGACCGGGGAGTGCAGTCATATTCCTTTTGGTTCCTTGTGGAGCAAAGGGCCAGGGGGACTGAAAGGGGGCACATTGTTGAAGAATACTTGTGATAATGATGTTATTTGGGTACTCGCAAGGCCTGCTCAGCAGCTGTTGACAGTAATGATGTAGTGTGTGTGTGCGTGCGTGTGTGTGTGTGTAATTAATGATTCTCACAGCTCTCCTACATACCAGCTGCTGACTGAGGCAGGAAGTGGATGATTGATGGGAATTATTGATACGTCTCTCCCTCAAACACACACATACATGTAGCAGTTCCATACTGCCCATGGTTGCTGAATCCTTGATAGGGTTTTTAGTTTGTTGCTTTTTCTCCACCTATTCACGAATGGACTCATCAGTCATTGGTGAAGGAATGTCAATACTCCTCTGTGTTTTAAGTTACCATCTCCCATATGCTCTGTTTCCCCCCCCCTTGTACTCACTGAGTCTTTCTAATGTAACAACCTTTTACATTTTATTTGTGATAAAAGCCACAGAAATGGCTGCTATATATAATGGAAAGATTGATGGAGGGCATCCAGTGAGAATCTCCCATTAAGGATGTTTTATTGAATTTGGTCAGAATAGTAAACATGACCACATAACTTTCCACTAAACAAAAGTATGCAAAAACATCAGATATGCTTGATGAAAACATACAGTTGATTTTTTTAAATTAATAAAATGGTTAAAAAGGGACCAAACATACTTTTTAAACGTATTAAACCAACAATGAAACAAATCCTTAGCTCCAAAATATAGGAGACCATTTATTGGCATTCTTGCTGGTCCTAATAATTTAAATCCTGTCCGGAGTGACGTCCTTGTATGTAATCTACGGCCTCTACGTGCATAGACTCTGATGCTACACCATAACCCCTTAATGCACATCTATATATCCACCTTTAAGCTCAAATCACTGCTCCCCTTAGATGGAAAATAATATGGGTACGAATTCAAGGTAGCCAGGGTGTCCAGCCTTTAATGTCATACTCTGGCCGCTGTAATCACTGTTTTCATATGCACAAGCAGTTAATCAATTTCTCTTTGCAGGGCATGACACTGATGACTGTTGTCACTGGTAGGACTTCAAGTTGCTGACCTTTGGCTGCTTAATGTGCCTGATTCTCAAACTAAATGTGGTGCACAAGAGATCTCTCTCCTCATAAGTAAAGAAATATTCTGTGTGCACTGACCTAGCAAATCTTTGCTTCTTGATATTAATGCAATGTAAAACCATGTGGGATATTCATCTGCTGTAGCTCTTTCTTGAGCCAAAGCCTACATACACTTGCCAGACAATGTGACTTCTTTATTTTTCCATTTGCGCCTATTTCAGGCCAGTAGATTGTAAAATAGATCTCTATGTGTAAGAACTGTAAAGCATTTTTATTTATCTTATGGCAGGTATTCTGAGGGAATGCTTTTCATCACTCTGCCATCATAGATTTTAGGAAAATCTTGCCAACAGCCATAGCCATCAATAATCTTGCATTATACGACTCAGGAGGGTATCCATTTTGATTTCATTCCATTTGATCTCAAGCGCTGCTAGAGAATATTCATTCATTGCGTAATAAGTCCCTGCATCATGTGCTCCACTTGTAAACATGTACTGTATATTGTGCCCTTTGATGATGCAGAGAACAATAAGCATCTTGACAAGTTGAATAAAGGGACTATATTTAGATTTTGACCTTTGACCTGATCTGGGTCTAGATTTACAAAACCATGCATGATCACACTGCTCACATCCAAGGAGTCCCCATGCTGGGACATGGAGACATGGAGAGGAAGATGAAAAATGAAAATGAAGAGAAAAATGAAAACAAAGGTTTGGAAGTAGAAGCATGGGGAGAGTGACACACACTGGAACTGATGGGGTACGAGAAAAAGCGATAAAACGAAAAACAGGGGTAGCCTACACATGGCTCTGCATTAGTTCTCATTCTCCTCTGCATGTGTTCAGTGTGTGTCTTGGTGTGAGTGTTTGTATCTGTATTTACAGTAAAACAGGTCTTGGAACATGTGGCTGCTATTATCACCACAACCCGTGGTCAGTGCAGAGGACCCACCGCCTATTGTGTGAGCATGTGTGTGTTTGTGTTAGACCCATCTAAGCTGTGAGAGCGGTGTTTGAACTCTGGATCGGCTTTATTTCTTAGCACAGTATTATGCCTAAGACATACATCATCAACCTGTGGTTCTTGATTTTGTTATAATTAAGTCTCTTGTTATGTATAGATGTTGCTATTAATGTCAAGTAGGCTACTTTCACTCTTCACAGAAAATATATCAGATGTCAGTGCTGGAGATGGTAATATAAACACCCTGACACCCAATACACTGTAAACATCACTGAGTGAAAGAAAGGAGGGAGACAGAGGTGGACAGATACAGAAAAGTTGAACAAAAACAGATAAAGACAGGGCAGAAGGTAAAGTCGTGGTAAGTGAGTAAAAGATTGAGAGAAATAGAAGAAATTCATCAAGAAATCCTCATGTGTAAAACATTGCCTGTGTTTATTCCAACGCACTCTGTTTGTCTGCTAGCAGGTCATAAAGTGGAAAGTCTCTGGCAAGCTTTGTGGATCTGCTGCATTTTAATCGATGTGATAATTCAATGTGATGCGATGCACATGAAGAGTTGGCAGGAATACTCAACTCCCAACCTCAACCTGCAGACCTGTCCAGTTTTTAATGTCCTACAGAGAGACTGGGGGGGAAATGTCTGTTTTTAGTTTTTTTGCTCTTTACTAAACTCAAACACAAAATGCAAAACAAAGAAGCTTCAAGGGCCTGGGAGGATTCACAGGTTAAAGGACCTTCTGTACAGTATATGTGAGCTAAAACTTGGTACAGTGTATCTGTAATTCTCAACTGTTAAACTCATAAAGTAGAAAGGCTGCATAATGTCATCTTTAAAAGGTTAATAAAAAGAGAGTAATGGGCAACAATGCCACAATGACAAATTATGATAGATATTGTATTTATGGAGGATACCTTTCATAAATTTGGTCTTAAGAAATTTAAAGGCTAAATTAAACCTTAGATTTATTTTTATAGATTAAAACAAATTAGACCTACTGAATATGAGAAAATAATTATCCATTATCTTCACTAATGTACATCTTTGAATCATATTAACTCCCATCCATTAACCCATTTTCTATACAGTTCCTCCTGTTGAGGGTCACGAGGGGGCTGGAATCCGTCCCGTTCTGCTCGCCAGCCTAGTATCCTAGGAATTACGTCCATATAGGATGACTCGGTAGAAAGTGAGAGTTTTAAAATATTTTGCAGAATTGTCCAATAATGATAGGATAGGGCTAACACGTAGACAGACAATAACATACACAACACAGGCAAGGCAATTTCGACTTCACTCGAACGGCGTGTCTTTAAACTGTTGGAGGAAACTGGAACAGCCAGAGAAAACTCACACAGACAGAGGGAGAACATATCTATAAAGATAAAACCCAGCGTCTTCTTGCTGAGGTGACACAGTATGTTAAAGTAGAAGACCAGTGAATCCGAGGTACTGCACATTAGCTATATACATTTTACATAAAATGATAAGTACAATCCACTTAACAAACATCGGTCTCCCTGGTACTATACATTGTAAATAGGATTAAAAAAAGAAAACAAATAGCCATCGCACACAAAGCATATTCAGAATTAGAACTGGACACCAAGTAACACCCACTTAACTCATACTAGAGGCTTCAGTAGCTACAGTACACCTACAGTTTGTATTCAGTGTACTGTCTCTGTCTTGCATACTGTTGACAGCCAGTTGGTAAAATCAGACATCAAACAGCGAGGCCTGATGTTCGTCTGCTACATCTGTCTCAGTGCTGCTCGCTGTTTATTGTTTCATCTCTACTTTATTTACTGTTGGCTTAATTATTTCCATGTTTGATCTTTTGAGGGATGCCGGGGGCAGCCATTTTCCTGATGTATGCACACAGTCACACACGCCAAGTTCAGAGTGTGTGCATACATCCACTGTCCCACACACACACACACACACACACACACACACACACACACACACACACACAGCCACACACACACACACACACACACACACACACACACACACACACACACACACACACACACACAGGGTTCTCCTGTTCACTTGCAGTGCAGGTGACAGAGACCTCAACCCCAAGATGGATGACTGTCTGACTGCGACATCTTAAACCTGTTACCTCTGAGTGGATGTTTATTTGAATTCTCCTCCTGGCTGTATCACATACAGGGGGGAATTCTCTTGAACTGCAGCAACAGGAGTGTAAATATTATGGGGAAAGCCACTGAGACATGAAATGTAGCTTTAATTACAACACTGAAATATCGAGGTCAGTCTCTCAGCGCATGTGGAGGGAACTTGACCTTTCCTTTTTCTGTCCATGATTTTTTGTTTGATTTGGTGTACACACTCATTAAACAAATGTATATATTGTATTATATATGGTACAATATGTTTGTATAAGGGCAAGATATATGGTGAAGGCTAGTCGGGGTGCTGGGCTGACTTTAAGAGAAAGCCACGGTTGTGTAACTGGATGAGATATCAAAGAAAAGTTATGTAAAGCAATGAAATGATTCATGAAATATGTTCAAGCTAATGGTTCCCTTTTATCAAGTAGGTATAAGAGTAAAACAGGTGTCCACGGGTTAAAAGTATTTATATATAATGAATTAATTAAATAAAATGACTTATTATAAATAAGCTACTGGTTGAAATTTGCACAGGAGGCCATAATTCAGTCATTTTAGCTGGCACATGTTTACATTAATTATTTCTGATGGAAGGAGTTGATGGAAATGTAATTTTGTGTAATCAAATCCTGTCCTGATGAAGAAGTTACAGGAAAAACACTGTGGAAGAGATGTTATAAATATTTGCTTCAGGCTATGCTTTAGAAATAAAAATCCTCTTCTTTAGGGCCTGTTAAACATGTGGCACACTCGAAAGCCCCAAGAAACTTGGATCTTAAGTATTTCTCAATAATATCAAATATTCATGACTGAATAGGCAATAATCAAAGTTAAAGTCCTGAAAAACCATCCATATTATTATTTACTAAGACTTTTAAAAACTCTTGAAAGTTGTCGGTGTGGTTTCATCAGATTTGGTTGATAGTGCTCAAACAACTTTTTATTTCACACTGGCTTTGGAAATGTAAACGTCTGTTGCCATGCCAATAAAGCCCCTTTGAATTTATTGAACTGAAATATCATCACGTTTTGATTCAAATGTTTCTAACCTCTGATTGGTACATGGACACTGAGCCCCGCCCACTTCAGACCAGTGAGAAGAGCAATGAGAAAACTAAATATACAAAAAACTCTTGTCAAATTACAAGAACTTTTCAGACTTTGGCAGAAAATGTTATGTTCATGTAGGACCCCATCGTTCTTAGTAAGAAGCTGCTTGAGAAAATTATTTTTAGGGCCTTTAAAAACTTTATTTTTGAAGTGCTGTAATGAGTTTTACTTGATGTTCCTCCAGGTTGCTATTGTACCCAGCGCCTTAAAGGTTGATGTGGATGTGAGATATTGCCCTGGTTTAACTGAGCCCTCAGCACCACAGTCCATATTGTAGAAACATGATAACAATCGCCACCACCACTACTGTACCATCAAGATTAAACCTTCACCTGTAAAGAGAGGTGTTTATTGAAATGTTCAGTGTGGGACTGGCAGCCAACTATCTATCTCTACTCCTTTCTACCTTTGGCATGAAGAGGAAGCCACGGCATATTGTAGCGTGAAGGTATGTTTTGATAAACATGTTTAACTTTTTTTCCATTTTTCACTTTACTTTCCATTTAACTTTTCTGAAGCTGCAAAGGTAACTAATTTTGTACATGTATGATTTTTTTTATTTTCAAGTAAAAAAAATAAAGACTTGAATTACTTTATGGTAGCACAATAAAAGAAGTATTTGTATCATAGTCATTTTAGAAAACACACAGCAAGTCATTGTTCAGCAGTGAAGAACGAGTAGACTTTCTCTCAGGCTGCAGGTGTGTTTCCATGTGGGGTCTTTTAAAAGCACAGACAGGCACACAAACTCCCCCAGCTTACTGACCAGGCTTTATGCTGGTCCCCATGGGCAAAACAATCCCTCCCCCACTTGCTATTCCCAAAAGCACACAATTTAAACTTAGAGGGGTGAAAGTATGTCAGACAAACCTCTTGCTGTCATGCCTACTTCATAATTTAATAAGACATAAACCAAATGGATGAGCTGCAATAAAGATGGTATTTACTTCCCCCAGCTACATGCTCGTAACCCAATACTCAGCGCTGGTGGAATTTAAGACCTGCTCTGGGCCAAGCTGGGCTGGACCAGGCCCGGATATGCCTGCTCTGTGGCTCAGGGAACTGACAGGTTCTCAAACACAGAGGAGGGACTCTCATGATGCTTCAGGGAGGAGGTCTGGTTTGATTGTGTTTTGGAAAGAGTTCAAGTAGGGCACAATGTCAAAAAGTCATAACATATGAGGCATCGTACATCTGATCCTCTGCCCCTTTCCATGTGGACTTACCATGTTTCTATGGGTTTCCTCTGGGTGATAAACAGGAAAACTTTCCTCACATATCTTACTGGAGTGTGTGCAAAATTGACAGTAGAAACAACTTGAGTGCTGTCTGTCTGTGTTAGCCCTGTAGATAGACTGGCCACCTGCCCAGTGTATGGCCATGTCTTTGCCCATTGCAAGCTGGGATGGGCTCCTGTGACACTGATTAAATAGTTTCAATAAAGGACTTACTACTTGAGTAAGTGAGTACACAATGATCCATGATCATGATTACAAAATGGTAATTACAGTACAGTATGTCTTGCACTGGGTACCCAGGATTCCCCAAGCATATGCCGCAAAATGTGTTTCTAAGTAAAAAACATTAGAATTTATTTTAATATATGGGTATGGGTAAACATTAATTAGATGCAGTCTAGCCGTGGGTAACAAATGTGAGAGAGAAAAAAGAAAATGAAATTTTGTCAAGAGTGTGTGCCTCTGCTGCTGTATTAACGAGGCAGAAACACAAGAGAACTTAATCCATTGACAAAGTGGATCATGCTTTTGCCTCCACAATCTGCATGAATCACTGATGTTTCATTTTATATATTTCCCTGGGCCATCATGCAACCCTACAGTACAGAACTAGGCTTTGTGAGTGCAGAACAGGTATGGGTTTGTAAAACTAGACCCCTGTAGGACTCAATGCTGATGGTAAGTGTATCTCCAAGCACCCTCGACCAAACCACTGATGTGAAGAAAAGAAAGGTTCCACACCATTCTCAGAGTTTCCTCAAAGTTACTGAATGATCAAGAAAAAGGGAAGTTTGCTTATTTAAATGGTTGGATTTGAAGACCTGTTCAGCGGACACACTGTTACCATTATCATGTGAGACATGATCATCCCAGTGGATGAATGTCGTAAGGACACATACTGTATGTACATATGTACCCTATCAATTCATCAATTAAACTTTACCATTCAGTCTAATTGAGCTGAACCAAACTTAAGTTTCAGTGGCAGCACTGTGTAATCAATCATCTTCCAGCCAGAACAAAATGGTAACATCAACCGTACAAGATTCAAACGGTGCATGTTTCATATTTGGACCAAAAGTATAAATCACATTAGATTTTAATAATGTGACATTTTTATATGAGGTTTTTTCAATCAAGCTGGACCTGCCAGATTGTGGATTTGACTCATAGGAAATGTGAAAGTGTAGCCAAGTCTATTGTCCTGATAGCCTTTTATCCCAATAACATGGTCCCACTGTGGTGTACGGAGGAGATAAACAGTCACATAGCTGGGAAGCCACCACGACTGTTTTCTATAACTCATAACGATGCAGGGATCCCATTACAAAACAGATGGATTGAGAAACGGGGAAAGAAAGGA
This sequence comes from Macquaria australasica, assembly GCA_005408345.1. Lineage (NCBI taxonomy): Eukaryota > Metazoa > Chordata > Actinopteri > Centrarchiformes > Percichthyidae > Macquaria > Macquaria australasica. Next base: position 318,917 of record SEMN01000062.1, read on the forward strand.
AGCCAGGGGAAAGAGAACAATCAGAGAAAAAGGGTTTAGACAAAGATTTAGAAATAGGATCTCAGCATTCGAAGGATTGTCCTGATTAGGAAATGTCTAAATAAAACGTAATGTCTGCTGACTTTTGCAGTGGAGGGTAACACACTGTATTATGCAACCCACATCCGTAACTAAACCAAGTATTGTCACTATATCCGATAAATAAATGTGCCCAATGCCAATTTCTTCAAATAAAATACACAGATTAGATGGCAGTACCCCACTCTACACACACATACTGTTCCACAACCTTGTCCTCAGCGCTACCCCCTACCCCTTGACAAGACTTATATACAGTCATGCTAGAGGCTCTGTGAGGCTGCCCTTAAGCACAGAGGTGCTTTGAGCTGGATGCTAACGTCAGCATGCTAACATGCTCACAATTCCAATGCTAATATGACACTGATGTTTAGTAGATATTTACCATAATTGCAATTTTAGCCTAGCGGGTTAGCTAACGTTTGCTAATTAGCACAAAACACACAAGTAAAGCTGAGACTGATGGGAATGTCATTAGTTTTGCAAGCATGTGGTCACTGGTCAAATTAAACATTTGACCTAATGATGGCACTAGATGGAAAGTCAGGTGATCACCAAAAGTCATCCAGAATGGGACATGAATGTCTGTAACAAATTTCAAGTGGCCAAGTTCTGGCTATTTATTCTGCAGCTCTTCTTTTTGCTAATCCCTGTATTCCTCCCTTTTGGCCTCAGGAGGGTGCATGGTGCGAGTGCTTTCCCCTCTGCACTGAAAAGGTTTGTTTGATTTGTTGATATACAGCCCTGCGTGACAGATGTTTCCTCTGTTGATGGATTGGACAGTGGTTTGACCAAAAAACAGGAGTTAACCACATTTGGGTTCTTGATACAGATGATGTCCATGAGGATATGGGTGGGAATAACTCGTTTTGGTATTTATAGATAATATCAGTGCTTGAATTTGGAGAGTGATTACCAGTGGTCTGTACCTGTAAGCATTGTTGCCCACCTTGCAACACATTCTTTGATCTTTACTCACAATCCCTCAACACACCCATTCCCCGCCAGCCTTCAATCCCCCACCTCTGTCACTGACCTCCAGTCTCCATGGTGGATGCACAGCTAAAGAGCCTGGGAGGCCAGGGTCACTGCTCCTGACAGGCAGCCTTCACTGATCTGTCTGTTGGCTAGACACATCGACAGGGATTTGGTTACTGTCAGCAGAGTACTTCAGAGGACGACCCGACACACACACACACACACACACGCACGCACACACACACACACACACACACACACACACACACACACACACACACACACACACACACACACACACACACCGTAGTATGTGTGTATGAATGGATGAACACATACTCTCTGTTCCAGTTTTGACACATAAACACTCATATTCATAATCGTCCCACTTCAAATTGCTACACAACCGTACACACACACGCACACACACACACACACAGAGGGAAGGAGCTTGGAGGACATGAGTAAGCAGGCCTGAGGTTTGATCCTTATTACCCCATGAACAGATGTTACCTGCTACCAATTAACAGCTCTTGTCATTGCTGCTGAAATAGGTGCACTGGCCTCCCTCCAATACTATTTCCATCCTGACCTTTTCCCAGTAGCTGTTTTTTTTTGATTGAGTTGTTTTGTTGCCGCGAGCTCTTCCGAGCAGGAGCTGGGTGTGTTGCGCCTGTTACATCAAGAGTGTTGACAGTCTAACTCTCCAATATGCTAAAAGGCATGTCTCTATATAAATTGGAAATTTAGATGCGTGGAAGTTAGTGGAATTTCCTGGTTCTGAACCTGAGGTCTTTAAGTGTTCCAGCCTGCGGAACTGCAGATCTGACATTTATTCCAAATGACTGATTTTATGGAAATTATGACAGTGTCAGGCTTTATAAAATGTGCACTGACATTGTTAATTTCAGTAAGTGTTGCAGTCTACAGTAGCTTGGGTTTCTGCTTGAAATACACTATACTGTATTTATGACTGGAATTATGTCAAAGAAACCTGTTATCTGTCACCTGCATCAGTTTGGTCAGAATGCACCTGTGCAAGGTTAGCTAACTCAACTGGAATGTTTCAGAGATATAATCAGAAATACAGTACTTCATTTGTTCATATTCCTTGTTCACTTGTTTGTCATATAGACACCAAGAAATGCCTGAAATGCTAAAAACAGAAATACTTCCTGCTGCATGCTTATATCATTTTTAACACTTCTTCCTGCTCTCTCCCTCCGTCCCTTTGAGCTTTCCTCCCTTTGGTCTGGTAACCCAATCCCTGTGAATCACCAGGTGATAAATGATCATTTCTTTCCAACAGAGTATGGGTGGCTTCGCCTGACCCTGCAGCTCAACCTCGCTCAAACAGACAGACGGACAGAGAGACAGCAGAACAACAAACCGCCATTGTCTTGAACTGGCACTGTAAGCTCCCAGCTTTCTCCTCTATACACCAGGGATATCTGTCACACAAGAGTCTACAGCAACAGAGATTTTGTTGTGTGAAGAAGTGAAGATCAAAGTCAAGATTCTTGAACTGTTTCAAGAATCCGGCTTCATGACTTTAGGATGCAGAGGAGAGATAAACAGTCTTATGACCTGTTGCAATCTGTGTATTAAAAAACAATAGTACATGTATGTTTAAAACTAAACATGCATTTCCTTTAGGACTGATTTGTTTGGGTTTATCAGTACTTTACACCTATCTATAGCGTCTCTCTAGATATAAAAGTATGGTTCAATACTCAAGGATCCAGTCATGACTGAAAGAGTTCTTGAAATGATTTTGTAGACACAAACGTATATATCCTTATGGCCACTAACAGAGTAGTACAATACAGTCAGATGCATAGATCTCGTTTCCGGCAATGGAAATGATTTTCTTGTTTTTCCTCTTGTATGTTGCTGATTTCCAGTATCTTCCATTTGGTTTCTGAGGAGCGTGTTATTTCCTTGATGCATGCTCCTCTGGTATATGTATGCACCTTATCAATATAATTAGATTCCACCGAGGCATGCAATCCCCTGGAAAGACTTTCCTGAAACTACATGTGCACACAATGATATCAGGCTTTTCCATCTGCGATTTCAACACAGCACAGGTTTTCTAGACAAAAACAAGCAAAGGAGGCTCACAAACTTTGAAACAATGTCAATATACTGTAAATACCCTCCAATTTCCATCATGATAAACCTGACATGCCCTATTGAGTGTAACACCCCTTGATCCGGTTTGAAAGTTTTAATCAAGAGTGACAAATGGCTGTATTGGACTACAAGAGCAGTGGAAAATTCATGATTGCCTTCATCTCGGTTAAACAACATCAAAGCCACTTAACAACCTGCACAGGATGCATTTTGATAATGTTTCAACAAAAAATGACAAATAAGGCTTCATTAAAATTGATATTGACCACAGATAAAATTAACATCAGCAAGTATGATGAAGAAACGTAACTGCCAGAGGAAACTGGTGCACACTTGAACAATGGAATTAAGTGTCCAGTGCACCTGTAAGATTCCTCAATATGACGTCTGCCCTTCAGTATGCCTGTCATGCATGGCTCATGGGTGGCGCAGCCGTGGGAAGCAGTGGTTCCTGGTCCGACACGCATTCCTGTCCCTGAGTGCACACATGAACACACACCTAGACGAAAACACACACACTCAGACACACACTGACACACTCCCCCAGCCCGCCCACCTGGGCTGGATGACCCCCTAAACAGCTCCAATTACCAGGCACTGACAGACAGACAGATTAGGTTTGAACACGAGTGTTGAGGCCTGCACAGACAGACAGACAGATAGAAAAGGCAGGCAGGCAGACAGAGACAAAGAGACAGACAGACAGTCACAGACAGAAAAACTGGTACAAACAGCAATATAGCTCCCACGGAGAAGGATGGGAGAGAAGGAGAATTCACAAGGGAATTCTGTCATTAATTACAGTGAGTATGTTTACATGAAGCCTTCATCAGACCCAACCAAGGTGGAGATTAGTTTGCTCTTTCACCATGACTGAGGTTCCCATGTGCCTCCCTCTACCTCCCCTTTGTGCACGCACACACACACAAAGCAATTTTCTTCCTTGAGGCAGGTCACCTTCACCCTGCAGCCACCTTCACCCATGACCTAAAGCAGCAACAAAACCTCTGTTAATGTGAGTCTGAAAGCCCGGAATCTAAGGCGCACACACACACACACACACACACACACACACACACAGACAGACAGACAGAAATGCACGGACACCCTCCCTCTCTGTGTCACTCTGAGTTCACACACTGCCTGACCAACAGCAGAATAAATCACTTTTCTTTTATGAAAGTTTTTCTACTGACATAGAGGGAAGGAAAAGGGAGGGAAGGAAAAACAAATTCACAGGGTTGAATGCCAGGCCTCAGGAACAAACAGGGCATTTTCAGGGTTTAAGTGAAGACCAACCAATAAATTGACTCCCAACCACAGTGACAGTGAGAAGGTACTGAGGCATTTTTGATGATTTATTACTCTGAGAATTTGGACGTTTTTGTGTGTTTTGGCTTGTTTGGTCAGCAAAATGTTTCTCCTTTTTTTCAAGACTTTGGGAAAATTGCTTCTCATGTTGGAATTTTTTTCCAATTAAGCCAGCGTTTACGCAGTAGTGGATGAGGTGATGACAGAGCACACTATATGTTTAGACATGGAGGTGGGGGAAAGACTGCCCTTCTCATAAGGATTTTGGGGAGCAAGATTAAAACAGTGAGTTTATTGTTTGGAGAGCCTTACATGATACAGCTTATCCCCCTTGTCCCAACCCGACCACTAACCCACTCTGGTATAGAAACACACACACACACACACACACACACACGTACACACACTGATTCCTCACAGAGCTCTCTGCCTCTAATCAGGGCAACTCTGTGGCAATCATCTGACAGCCGGTAAAAAACATTAAATCATGTTGTCCCCAGCAACGGGTCATGCTCACAACAGCAGCAGCGGAAATGTCAAGTGCAAAACCTTTTCTCCCCCTAATAGATCTCATGTGTGGCTTTGGTTTCTCTCAATGTCTCTTTCTTTGCCTTTTTCTCATTTTTTATGGCTGTGATATTGAATGTTTTGCATTTTGTGTAAGTTACACCGGGGAATGAAATAGAGGCCTTTGTCCCACCGCAGGGGCTTGCCGCCCCCATAGAGAACCCCTGTGTTAAAAGAAGTTACTGATTATATGGAAATTCATGCGACATTTGCTCACACAATAAAACAGTGTGCCACAATATTTTTACCATGTTCAATCATCATCCTTATGTGATGAAAAAGTGCTCATATCATCTCACAGAAAAATAAGTCAATATTGTAATGTATTTATTTGCTTTAATGATGTATCTACAATGCAACATGAACCCTTTCAAAATATCAAACTTTTACTCAGGATAAAATGAACCATCCCCATCAACATATAGAGTAAGATCAATCCAGAAGTAAATTTCATGCTAATGTTGGTACACCAATGTAGGTGTATTGGTGATAGATGAAAATGTTGAACTATTCCTCCAAAGGTGTTTGGTCTCTGGGGATTTGCCAGGTTTGGGGGAACACATCTAAAATAACATTTGAGTTGCATTTTATTACTGATTATATTTCTCATTAATAGAAATGGTAACTGATGAAATGGTTTCTTTAAGGATATGGCAAGCACCTTAGCGGGAAATACAATGTAACTAACTTCAATTAAAAATCCCAATGTACCCCTGATATGTAAAGACAAGGTATGAAAAGCAGTTCAGAATGAATTTGAGGTGTTTTCAAGCGCGTCTGGCCAAGAAAGACTGGCTCAGCAGAGTGTCTGATTAGAACCATGTTTTCCCTGCTAAGTGGAAGATCGATTGAAACAGAAAACGGAGAAAAGGGAGGGAGCAAGAACACGAGGACATGAGAACTGAAAGAACCCGAGAGCAGAAGGCACGAGAAGGTAAATGAAAGAGAGACCCAGAACAAAGAGCAGGAGAAAGAGAGAATTTAGTTTGTGTAACTCTGTCAGGGAGCCCCTTCAACAAGTTCAACAAGCAGACTTCTCTAAGCAGCTCATTGGATCCAGATGACAACTTCCTCACTGTGTCCAGCTCGTGTAGTATTGATCAGCCAGGAGACCCACACTTGGCAGAAAACAAGTGTTGCTTCTGAAAAACCAAATCATTCATTATTTGGATTTTACCTTTATATGTTTTATGGTTTGATGTATTGACAAATTGTTATATTTTTCATTAAGTTTAACAGATCTCAGAGGCTCTGTGGTCAAAGGGCTATGGAAACAGCTGTAGAAATCGGATGGATTACAAAACATTTGTTGTACGCACGTGCCTTTTGCTTGATTTCTGACTTTCTTGTGTTTCTTGAGATAGAAAATGGTTTACGAGACAAATCTTGCTGCCTGGATGTGGGTTTTTGAAGTTTATTGAGCATTCAATCACTTTGTATAAGCTTTAAACAAGATATCCAGTGCAAGAGCTTGGACAGACACCAATACATCACAGAGATATGACGTGATTGGTTTGAAGAAAAAAGAATAAGCTAGTTGGATGGGATAAAATATAAGATTTACAACATGAAATGGATTGTTGCTAATATTAGCTACAGTTCTGAATAGGTGGCCAACTGATTTATACCAACTAATCTTTGATCTCGTTGCTAAACCATATCATTTGAATCTTCTTGGGAATTTTTGTCTTGAGCTCCACTCATCACTCTCAACAGTACACAAAGATGTGTATGTTTTTTGTTTGTTGTCCAAAGTCCAGTTGGGTTTCCATTGGATTTATTGTCTTCAGTGTCAGTGAAGCAAACAGTTTTCTTCCCAACATTCCTGACTTGTTAGTGGTCTTAACTCTTTGTATCATCCTGGAGGCTTAGAGAAAGAGAGAGGCTCCTTAAATCAAATTATAAAGAAATTGTGATTGGTTGGTGTGGCTGTTGCTTGGCAGAGCACCAAGGTATCTAAATGGCATCCAGTTTGTGCTTTTTTTTCATTTGTTTAGCACGTTTTAGCATGGCACTGTGTTGTGTCATGTGATCTACAGTATTATGGCCACTATGACAGTCCCTGCCCTTACAGCATCCACACTGCATCAATAAACTAAGTTACAATCTTAAAACCAACTCAGCAATTTTCTCAACAAGGCTAGATTTTATTTTTTTTGGTATGAGTGTTGGGTGTGTGAACTTTCACTTTGTAATGTTAGAAGGAAATAATTGCAAAAGAGGACACAGCACCAAAATGATGTGCAGACAAAAGGCACTGATTGACATTTTAGGTTAACCACAGACTTACAACATTTCATCGGGGGAAGTAACAACTATGCCCCTTCTGTTGTACGAACTATCGCTCATGCTGTGCCCTCACATTGGCTCAGATCACAGTTTTGGTAGAGGTGCAACAATCTTCTGAAAATTTGACAACAGATGCCTTCTTACTGAGTTTTCAGTTCAGTAATACAACTGTGAAATCAATCGGAAACCAGTCTGCATCTGCGACTATAAATTAACTTGTGTATCACATGGAAACATACAGTAACATATCAGCACACCAACATAAACTCCATTGGTGGAAAACGTTTGGCAGTAATATATGATCGCTCCGCAGTAATGTAAATGACACATGATTTGTTGTAAATAAAACTAAAACATAAAAAAGGTAAATGAAACCATTTAATTCATAAAGGCTGTCAGTGGGAAAATGAGCAAAACGTCAGTTATTGTTCCAAAAAGGTTTTTTTTATCTGTAAGCGTTGAACTGTTTTACAGACAGGTTTTCCCCTTAGTGGCTTTTCAAGTGCTTAGTAAGTAAAAGTAGACCTGCAGTGGTCCAAACCTTTGTAAATAATTATTTTTCTTTGGTTGATGACTCAGACATCTCTGCCAGTGTATGACAACAACACCAAACATTACTGTCATTGCCACCAGAATCCTGTCCCGTCTATGATATGTTACTGTAGGTTTGCTGATTGCTGCTAGTTTAGTTTCACAACAAGGTCAGAAAGACGTCCATGTTTTTTAGATGTGTTTTTAGGTATTTTTTTGCTTAACACCATCATCCTTCATTATGCAAAACATTGTTTAATTCTTAAAGCTCTCCAGTGCTAGAATGTAACAATATACTTTCGAAAGCTGAGGCTCTGCGATCTTTGCATTTATTTGATCTATTTAAGCATTTATTTATCTTATTACAGGTTTTTTCAAACAAATAAATGAAGCTTAGTAACTTAAAACAAGATAAAAGCAAGCATGAAGCATGAAAGGTTTTCGAACAGAAGGCAAACTATCCACCATCATTTTCTTGTATGGCATGAAATTAGTGCCACAAAAGTAGACATCTGAATGACTTATATTTGATTTTGCCTATTAATCCATTGCTGTAAAAAAACCCAATTTGTTGAATTAATATCTTCAAAAATGTGTGGTGTAATGAACAATTTAAAACTGAATAGAATGGCTTTAAATAGAAAATATAAGACATTTTTAAGGATATTTTCCCAAATTAGGGTTTCTTAATTTAGATTCCATTTTGTGAGACACATCCAAGGCTAGCAACAACAGCCATGTCATAAAGGCCAAGGTGATATAAATATGGTCATGGACGCAATGTGTTTCTAGGCAAGCTGTGGTTTCGTGGACAGGGCACTAACTGAGGCTGGCTGGAAACCCACTGAAGGCTCCGACAGCTGCTGTTGCTTGCTTTGACATGGCATAAATATTCCTTATTTTTGTTCTACACACATATTTTCTTTTCCCTGCTTTGTCTCTTCTATTACATTTTGTACTCTTCTATTCTCTTACTTATTCTGTAAACTAAAAAGACAGTGATTCACACAATCCTCAGTGGAACAGAGGACCACATAATAGCCTGCCTTATGTTTGTCTTATCTGGGAAAAAAAGAAACAGTGTGTTTACAGAGGGGCTGCACTTAGTCAGAGAGCTTAATTGAAGGTGAGTGTTGGTATCTGGCCCTGGCCAAAAGAATGTGCATGGCCCCAAAGACTCATGGGATGTCACACCCACTCCTTGGGTTGGTTTCAGCTGCTTTGCATGTCTAAAACAAACCACTACATCTGTTTTTACTTCATGTTTTGTTTGCGGATTGAAAAGAGAGAAAAAATAGTGGCTTCAGTAAAAAAATAATTACATTGTTTTATTCTCCTGGATCTCCTGGACTGAAACAGGAGAGGGACTGAAAGAGACAAAGGAGGAGAGAAGAAAAGGAGCAATTGGGATGAACACAGATTTGTAGAGAGAGGGTCGTAAAGGGGGGAAAAAATGGCCAGTTTGTATGACCACGCACATATGCACACACACATGCTTAAACACAGACGGATTTCGCCGAGTGGAAACATCAAGACATCTCTGCCCTGTTTAGCACGGCTGGAACACATTGAGGTTTACACTTCAGATCCGGACATTCAAGGCATTCAAGAGGAAAACTGCTTTACCCTTTCTCTACATCAGGACTTCTCAAAGTCCGGATCTCGGTCCGCATCCGGCAAGTCAACCCTGACCCAGCCCAAACCTCGTGTTATGAAAACAATAAATTATGAATTGTAACATTTTCTATTTTGAAATACATACATACAATATTGATCAATAAATTGTTAGTGACGTTGAATATACAGTGTAGCTGGAGATCATTCACAGTGATCCTGTCCCCTGATGAATGTGGTTTTAATCTGCCTTAAATCTCCCTATCGTTGACATCGTTGTTATGGCAACGTTAACTGCTGGAAAGACTGCTGTGTGTTGTTGCTGCCGAGTTCACGCAGTAACGTTACACCGGAGAATTTGCTATCAGCTCCCAAATCGCAGATACAGATTGTGTCTTATTTTCTCTAGTACACGATTTCTACAACTAGTGTAAATGTAGCTGTAAGAATATGTCAGAGTCAGAAATAAGTATGGACTAACTTTCGCTTTTGGCCAAATCAAAAGAGATGGGACGTTACTGTCACCAATGATGTGAATGTCATTGTCAAAATATACCAAGAAAAGAAAAGTTGAAAAAAATGAAAAACAGACAAATATGCATTCATTTTGCTTCAATCCAGCACAAAGCCCATGTGTTTGATTTGCACAGAAACAGTCGGGATTGTGAAGATTGGTAATTATGGTGGTAATGTAAAATGTCACTATGACACCAAGTACAGCCATTTCAAACAGTAGTCTCCAAAGAACAGCAACTGATTGCAGTCAAACAATGCCATTTCTCTCACTAGGATCAAATGTATCTTGACTGTCTTGAACTTGAATGTATGTTGCTTAAAAGTTATAAGTGAGTTCATGTTAAATGTTGTTTTGTTATTGCCAATCGTTTCGGACCTCTGACCTTAAAGAAAAAGCAGATGCGGACCTTTGACTAATACATTTGAGAACCCCTGCTCTACACTATGTCATTACCTGGCAACTGCTACCTACACAGGATTAGTTATAAAGACCTCTCTTCTGTATACTTCCAAGATGGCTGCCATTTTACATGAGGACGGTGCATTAAATTCAATGATCAGCTAAACCACCTCTAGTCACGTCTTTCATCAGCGCATGCTTGTTTTAATGATATCATCATCTTTCTATCCAATAAAAATAATACAGTTTTGTGACCTTGTGCCTTGATTTGAGGCAAAACTCATCTCTAGAATTTAATTGCAAACCTCTCTAACATATAATTGAGTATTTTCTTAGCTGTTTATATGTGGTCCCTCCAAAACATCTGTTACTGTAATATCAACAAGCTGAGAAACCAAACCCTCTATGCACTTGTCAGATCTTATATGCATGACTGACAGGTGCACAAAAAGATAAAAATCAGTTTTTCCATTGAATTTATCATCTGGTTTTGTAATAACGCCACAAAGATAGTTCTCTCTCACAACTCTACTCAAAAACGTACACACAATAGTTTGGCTGCTCTTCATCTGGCTCTCCGCACGGCCTATCTGCCTATCAATCAGTATTCTGAAATATTTTGGATTTGATATGGCAGTACAGCTCATAGACAGGCTTCTCAATGATTTGTGTAATGACCACGTGTAATATCCAAGAAACGCCTGGCCCAATATCTGTTGCTTGTTTTGAATACTTTGGCTAAATTTCACTTACAATTACAGTCAGCGGTGACGTAAAAGCAACACTGCCTCATGTCAAAATATTCTTTTGAAAATCACTAAAAAAAGACTTGAGCAGTTTCTGAAATATGCCTATTTCATGTGTTTTTCAGATAGTATCTGGTCTATCTGGACTCTAGGGCTGAAAAGGAAACACACTCTCTAAATGGGTTATAATTTTGTTCTAATATTGAGAGCCACTACGCTTTAACTGACAGCTGGTTTGTTGATCCGTCAGTGAGCTTTCATCTTGGAGGGAGAAAAGGTGGAGAGGGTGGAGCCCGTGACTCTCAGCCCCAGCTGTTGCTGTTTGCATTGAGTGGACAGTAATTGCACACACACACCCACGTACACACATACAAATATTGCTGTTGGCATTCAAATGGACGACTAAAGATAGAAATCCTGACATGGGATGTGATTATGATGAGTAAGTGTTGAAAGTCAGGTCTGACATACAGTATATATACGGTACCCCTTGTGGTTTCAAGTGTCCATCTGGTTATGACAGAGTCTGTGATGGGACATGCACACACACACACACACACACACAGAAGACATCTTTGTTTTATATGGGAGAAAGTCTTTGATCTGTGTCAAAAGAAAGAAATATACATGCTTTATGCTCAAATTGACAACATGTATTTTTGTGTGCACATGGTCCACATGTGAATTCATAATGAAATTACATGCAGGAGTGTATTGACACACACACACACACACACACACACACACACACACACACACGCACAGAGAGAGTCTCAAGTCACAGGTGTGGAGAGAGTTTTGTTTGTTTGGAAGGACTTAACTCCCTCCTACTTCTCCTCTCACATTTCTCCACCTCTTCCTCCCTTTTTCCTTTTTCACCCCTTCTCTGCTTTCCTCACATCCTCTCAACCATCCGTTCTCTCACCTCCTCGAAGCAGCTTCTCTGGTCCTCTCTCTTTTTTCCACATTTCTAAAATACCCGTTTATCTCTTTTCATTCTTATCTCCTTTGACAAGTGTTCTTTCTCACCTCTTTTGCTTGTTTTTATCCTCTCCCCTGTCCTGACACAAACTTTCACACACACACAAATTTGGAGGAATGTCAGGAATGTGTCCGTTCCTGCAGCATCATGTTGTTGTTACACATATGACTGCAACCCCAGAACCTGAGGAGTGTGAGTGTTTTTCCAGAGCCCATGGATGGACGGATGGATGGATGGAGGCATAGAATGATTGATGAAGAAGTGGGACAGTGTTGACCCAGCCCTTAAAGGCTCCATGCGTAATCCAAAGGTAAACAACAAGGTGGCACCCCAGCAAATAAAAGTCCAGCTTTTTCCTGTGGACTGCTCCCTCACAACACACAGATACTTTGTGCGAAAAGTAGGAAGTAGCAGCAAACGCTTCAGAAAATGGAAACTGACAGATTGACAGATAAAGATAATTTTTTCTTCAACTTTTTAAAAATTCTCACACTGATGACACTGATGACAATATCACGTTATTTCTCTGTTTGTTTCAAGGATTATCTGTAGCAATACCATGCTTATATATATGTAATTTCATAAACATAGTCCTGTAATTCAGCACAGATTATTCTCCTCTTTTTCTACAGAGGCCTGTGGGTGTCAAAATGTTTAGCCGCTCAACATTTTGTAGTAATAAGCATCAGTTTTGACAGAGCTTTAATAAAGACAGGTTTTTGTCAGCTAAGCTCAGTGTAAACAATACACACAACTCTTTATCAGTTTATAAAACCTGCCCAGTGTAGGTCCAATTAGCACAGTCCCAAACTCAGACATGCCTCAGACCTCCTCCAGCGTGGGATGGAGAGATTTATCTGGCTTCATGGATGGCTAACCTGATGAAAATGGAGATAACCTGCCTGCTAATCCTTGCTTGGCTGAGGAAGCTAAAACTTCTGTCTTCACTGGTCTAACAGCTGCTGTAAACAAATATCTGTCAGTTAATGTGCATTTAGTTGGCAAGCAACACATGACCTGCTTACTCTTGGTTAAGCCATCTGATTACTTTAACTGCAGCATGAAACGGATGTAAAATACTAAATGTAAAACAACAAGCAGCAGACACATTTTCCTTCTGGATAAACACCATATTTCTCAATGTCCTCCGCTCAGAGTTTATAAAATATGGTACTTCCTTGAGTTATGTGTGATTAGTTTTATTTTATAAATTTAGTTACCTAGCTGAAGCTAACTTTCTTCATAAAACAACACCATGCACCATTGAGACGCCATGCTTCTTTCTTCATAACATTATCTTCATCTTAAAGTGCATGTCTCTTGTCTCCATCAAATGAAAATAAGCCCTGGACTTCATGACATTTTGTGTGTAATTTATCAGGTCTTTTCTCATAATAAAGGATTTTGTAGTTGTAAATGCATTTTAGGCAATATTTAAATCTCCTTCTGCATTCTTTACATGCTGTGAGCTCAGTGTCACCGGCCAAATTATGACAAATCAAGTGTACGTCTGAATAAAGTTGCAAAACACACTGCATGCCTCCTTATCAAATCCCCAGTATCCAAATCCCCATCCTAATGGGGGAGTTCATTTCTGAGTGGCTGATGATAGTAAGCGCCTCACCTCCCATCTTTCTTATCAGCTAGCTCAGCTGGCTGAGAGATGGAGGAGTCCATCTAACTGGATTTAAGCTTGTCTCCTTGTTTATCCCTCTGATTGATCATGTTCATCTGCTGAACTCTGCTCTGCATTCTCTCCACTGGTGTTTTACAATAATGGTGACATCACAAGTCTGGAAGGCACAGTTTATTTGGACTATAAAATATTTTACTGTTAAAGATGTCTTGGCGAGAATTGGACAGATGTAACTGTGTGCTGTATTATTCTGCATCAACATGCTCTGCATTATTTCTGTGAGTCACCCATTATTCTATTTAGCTTCACATCACAGAACTTATTGTGCATCAATTTAGCATCCGGAGGAAAATTCAATTCAGGATGCAAATGTGGAAATAAAACAGTTCTCATTTATTTTTCATACATTTAATTTTTTAAAATCCAGATCGAGGTCATGGTGGCAGCAGACTCAAACTTCTTTGGGGCCTCCATAGCACTCCCAGGCCAGCTGAAATCCCTCTATGTACTGGTTTGTCCAGGGACCTCATACTGGCTGGGCATACCTTCACAGTGAGGCTTCTATAGTAGGAGACATCCAAATCAGAAACAACCCCTAAACACATTACACAATAAAATGTCTCAACATAAAAGAGCAATGACTCCACTGAGCCCCTCCTGGCTTTATCCCTACGGCTGTGTCTAAAAACCCTGTGATGGTAGCTCATTTCAGCTGTTTTTATCTGCAATCTTATCATACAGCTTCCACCCAAAAGCTTGACCATAAAACTGATGACAATTGATAAATAGCTAGCTTTGCCATCTGGCCCTGCTCTATTTTTACCACACCAATCTGATAAAAAGTCCACAAAACTGCATCTGCAGTGCAGATCCACCTGTTTAACCAGCTCCATTTTATGTTTTCATGGTCACAAAGCCCTGAGGTTCTTGGAGGCACTGTCTTTTACACATTGCAACACTTCAGACTCAGTGAGTGTCCTTCAAGTCCACAAAACACATAAAAACTCCCTTGACAGTAACCAATATGAATGCAAGGTTAAAGCCCTGTCTCCCCCTTATAAGTATAAACATCAAGAATCTGAGTAATAATTTTGATAATTTGCTCTGGCACTAATGATGGGCCTCTTCTTTAATCTCCAAGTTAATATTTTTAAAGGAAACAACACTTGCCTCGTTTGTGGCTGTTTTCACAGCCGTGCTGCCTGGTGGAAGAAACAACAGCAACAGCTCAGCCTGGCATCGCCAACCTATAATCCACAGCACATCCTAGGGCCGTAAACTTGTATAACTCATACCAAAGGAAGATGGAGACACAAGGTTATGAAAACCTCTTGCTTCTCATCCTGTCCAAACTCTTTGCTTTTTTGGTCCAGATCTGAAGGTTATGAAAACATCTGCAGTTTTAATGTGATTCTTACATTGCATCATTCTGTGAGGAATTGCTCAGTGTGGACATGCTGTGTGATTGTGCAGCACTGGATGAATGAATGCATTGTGTATTAATGTATTTTTTTTTATAACCTTGAGTCCGTAAACCTTTGAGACCAAAATATAAATAAAACTATGGAAACATTCAGAAATCAGAAGATGAATGATTTGCATTGCATCTCATTTGCTGGGTAAAACTATTAAAAAATAAATATTGTGCTCTTTCCTGAAGATGACTGTTGTTTCCAATTGTGTACCACATACTTTATTGTGCAAGTATGTTTTGCAGTTGCACACACATACAGAGAGAAGAAGAAGAAGTGATACTGTCAGGGACAAATGTGTGTACACCACAACTGCATAGTGTATGTACAGCCGTGGCATGCATCACTTAATATTAATCCAAAATGAAGTCTCATGTGGAATAAAATCAGATGGATCAGCTCTGGAATGTGTTTAGCTGGTGTGCTCTGTTTTGTCTGAGGCCTAAATGATCTTGATTGGAATGCAAGTGTTCATAATTTATTAAGCAAACTCAAAAAGAAGTCACTGGCAACACACAATAACACTAAAGGACTCAACCCGGGCGAAAAACACCAAGCCACGGATTGTCTTGAAGGATTTGGCTGACCTTCCAGACCAAAGAGCTGTTTATCTTAAATGTTAGGAAATGAAACCATTTGTGTTTGCTTGAATTATCCCTGATTGGAGCCAGATATACCAAATTAGATGCTAGAAAAATGTTTCTCATTCAAGGTGAAATAACATATTAGATAAAGTTCCATTGTTTTTCCCATTTATCTCTGTTTATTGATAACAATCTTTTAGAGCTATTCAGTGTACCTGTCAAAGCAAACAAAGAACAAAACACATTAACATAATTCACAATTACTCTTATTATATTGATGTTTTCCTTTAAGGGGTCAAGCTGACAGAGAGAAATATGTATGTTTTGTTTTAAACTCAGATTTGCGAATTCCAAAGACATCAAAAACCTAACGTGTATGGTTTTATACTGTTGGTTTGAGAGAACAAGGGTAGTTGGAGAGATGACATATTAAGATATGTCCATCAATCATCTCTTCATGTAGAATTGAAAATATGTGTGTGGAGCTGATATTGTTACAGCAAAGAAAGAAGATCCTTTTACGGACTCTGTGGAAACACACAGGGTCCAGTAGCACGACAGCATTTAGCAAAGTGAATTTATTGGCTGCAGTGGATACGTGTGTACACAAAGAATATTCAGTAACAAGACAGATGAGAGGGGAAAAAATAGTTTTAGGAGAATTTACACAGATCCAAAAATCAGTCCGCTTTGCTTGAGTTATGAAAGCCAGGGAAAGCCCCAGGAATGTTTCCCCACAAAGTTAAACAAAGAAGAGTATGTATGGGATTCTGGTATAGCTTTGTCTATGACATATTTGAACAGTTTCCCATTTAACATCAATTAGCTGGTACGTACTAACCACTTCTCACATTCTTGTCTCTTCATTCCAGGACTTAATGAGTGTAAAACTATGTATCTGTTATTAATTCTATGCAATCACTCAGGCCATGCCAAGAGAATGATGTCTGTCTAAACATTTCGCTAATGATTCACATCACACTTTCACTAGATGGAAGTAATAATGATGGTGCCCTCTGTAATTTTCTTTGATTGACTGATTCACTTTGACATTATGCATTTATTGTGTTGAATAATTGACACCACTTGAGCATTGCTATGAAAACCACAATTTTAAAAATATGATTGTTCAGGGCTGCTTTGGCTGAGAAAGTTCACGTTTCAGTTTTTGTAGCTGGGAGGAATTTGTCATCTAAAGCATTCCTGCTCTCAGCAAAACTACCCTGGTTAAATAAAGGTTAAAAGTGTATACATTTATTGATTATTTGCTCATTTCATTTATTTAATTTCTCCTAATAATCTATGTGGCAACCGAGCAGGAGCCCGAAAAAACAGTTTCATAGTCTGAAAACAGAATTCCTTGAATCATGACCAGTCATTAGAGACACTATCGCTATAATATGGAAATGTAGTGCGACTATGGTATGTTTCACAGTATTTTGACCTGCTAATGTTTAGTTCACACACAAAGTTTGTCTTTATTAGCCTGTGGTTTCTATGAATACCATACAGAAAACCACAATAAAATCATTGCTGATTTTTATACTATAATATGGAAAAATGTTCCACTGTGGTACTGTAAAAACAACCTGATGTTAATTCTTATTCGACAAAGAATGCTTGTTTATTAACTTGTGGTTCTTCCCATGCTTCTTGGTTGTTTTGCATCTTTGTTTTGTTGTCTAGTTGGCTTACACTCCTTTGTCCTTTGCTGGAATCCATTGTTCTCTATAATCTATTTTGCGGTAGTAGAGCTTTCTGTGACAATCTTGCGACCAATTGAAGGACTGAGAGAGAGAAAAGACACATAGTTTGACTGGAGCAACCTGAGTCTGCTCTCAGAGCAGCCGGTGTCTGCAACATGTGTGCAAAAAGGGTCTCCATTCCCTTACAAGTCTATTGTATATAAACCTTTGAGGGTAGCTATACAGTGAGCTCCGACTGCTATGTCAAACAAACGCAAACTGATATAATGTCTGAGAGAAGAAGATTACTCTTTGAGGAAGTGTTGCAGTCTGAGTACAAGATGTCTTACATCGTGAGGGCTGCACACTGCCCCTGTTCACTGAGACAAACCTTGCACCCCAATATTGTATTGCACCATTTAATGATTAGAAACCCAAACTGGCTTTAACACTTTCTGTTACAATGATCAGTGAGCCTGGCAATAGTTACATCTTATCACCAGCAAAGTCGAGTTTGGACTGAGTTTAAGGAAGAAACAGATGAATGACTAAGACCCTTTACTGTAAAAGGTTCCAGATTATCAGTGTTCCAAAACTTCAGAGATATACAATCCTGAATGCACCTATCCTGGACGACCACAACTGAGGGGCATAATTCTGACAGAGGAAGTGGTTTTCAGGCCTACACACTGAGGTTAATGCCTTTAAACCTTTACATGTGTCAGTGATTGTGGTTTAACAGGGTGACGGCCCAGTTGGCTCTGAACAAACACTCAACAAAGTTGCCATGCTTCTAGTCTCCTATTTCACATGACACTGGGATTATCAACATGCCGAGGAGGAGGAGGAACTGATGGTTTATGGGTGGTTGTGAGCATAATAAGAAACTAAGAAAGTCAAGTGTAGGATAACACCATTTCTTTCAGTTCTTCTCCACAGGACATCTTGAAAGTAAAAAACAGGTTGCCTTTTGTCTATGTCCTTCCACCTATCTATCCAACATGTGTTTACATGTGATTTACATCCTGTTTTTGTTGTGGCAATAAGGCGAATTACTCATCCATGTCCAACAGGTAAAAGGCAACACATGCTGACATTTTCTCACGTCTCCCTCTGTCACTGTGAGGACTTTATGGGAGACAATTTTATGAAACAGGTGCTTCTGTTACAGACAGTTACAGCCTGTTCAGAAGTCAGGAACCTAGTATGTGTCTGTGTGCGATAATTGGGCAGTTGGAAATGGATAACCATACAGAAGATATGTAATCGGTCACTTGAATGAGCAAATAAGTATAATTGTTTAAAGAGTTTGTCTCTTGAGCAAGTTGGCTAATTTGGATTTTATTATATCATCATCCAATTCCGATCAAAAGAGATAGAGAGAAGGCGCTAAAGATGAGAGAGATAAGAAAAGTTAAGCTGCGTCAGGCTTAGCAACAAGGCTAATTGCTGCAAAAGAAGACAAGTTGACCCCTGGAGAACATGAGACCAGCAACGAAGCTTTCAGTCAGCAGGAAAGCTGTCAAACTCATGGCAGTCTTAATCAGAAAACAGAAGAAATATGTGTGTTTCTTTGTGTGTTTCACATTTTGGAAGTGGCTAAAAAGCAGATATTCCTGCTGGCAGAGCTTGGAAGGAACCTGTCCCTGTGAATTTCCTGGTCGGACAGTAGAAGCTGTAGATATGGTTACCCCGCAGAAAGCTGAGGGGACTACACTCCAATTAGAGTGAGCTGCTGCTGGCCTTGATAGCTCTCAATAGGAGAGGCAGATGGAACTGATATAAATGTGTGAGTGTGTGTGTGTGCATGCATGTGTGTGTGCATTCAGCAAACCTCATCCTGGACATTGCCATAATTTTCCAACAATTCTAAAAGCATACATCCGTAGAAATCTAATAAAATCCATAAATTGTTCTGGTGGAATGCTGCGGTGCGATGTATGGCGAGCAGGCCACAAGAAGCAAATGAAAAACACCCGCCAAAGACAGAGAGACCAAGTGTGTGTGTCTCTGTACACTTTATATGAGCACATGTGTATGCTTAAGGTGCCAATATAAATCAACCAAACTAAATGTGTAGATGAAAGCAACACAATAACTGTGTTTACTTGTGTTCTTACCAGTGTGTTGATAAAACCCTGTAATGGATGCATGAGAGGAAATAACTCACCATTGTCATTAATGCGTTTTATACAAATATTTGTTCTTTCCAAATTTGTTAAGTATATTTTGTATTCATAATGAGTAAACATTCATATTCAGGAGTCCATTAACATCCCTTTAACACTTAAAAAAGTCAAATGACAGATTAAGAAAACTAAAGCACTCTTGAAGTTTGAGCAATAATTTGTAGCATCAGTATCAGTGAGAGTAATGTGCAGCTGGTGCTGGTTTTACAATGACCTCAGTCTGTCAAAAATTTCAAATAAATATCAAAACGCAGAAAAAACTCAACCCTATCAGCAATAAATAAGGAGTAAATCATTAAATGAAAACAGTGTAG
This sequence comes from Macquaria australasica, assembly GCA_005408345.1. Taxonomy (NCBI): domain Eukaryota; kingdom Metazoa; phylum Chordata; class Actinopteri; order Centrarchiformes; family Percichthyidae; genus Macquaria; species Macquaria australasica. Next base: position 338,945 of record SEMN01000062.1, read on the forward strand.
GACATGGTAAAAAGGTGAATTTGAGAGTGGTATTGTACATAATGTTATATCTTATTCATTTAATACAGGTATGAGATTGTAGAACAACGACTTCAATCCATCAATAACAAAAAGAAACATAAACATGCTCAGCTCCATTTTTTGCAAGTACAAATGATTTTTCTGTTCCTGTTTTACAGCTATATAAATGCAAATATTGTTACTCTGAGCTGTTTGTTTTCTATTGATTAAAAAGTGCTATTAAAGGATCACTCCATGTAGTATTGTTCTCCCATAAAATTCTCACAAGAGACAGATTTTTTAAAAGAATGGTCAAAATTGGTGCAGCAGAGGCCAAGATCCTGACTTTTAGTCTCTAGTATGGGTCAACATCCAAAAATGCTGGATCAGTCCTACCCACGATGCACCCTGACGTCAATAGGGTTATTTTTTCTAACTTTGGAAAGCTCCCTACAGAGCCGCAGAAGAAATTGTTTAACAGTTTTTAGAGGCACAGCAGTACTCATTGTCACAAGTAAACTGAAGTTTTTTTCTGAAAAGGTCTTGCAGCATTAACAATATATGTACTGATACTCACCACTGTAAAACTCAAATTACCTGCTCACTCTCACATGATTCTCTAATGTCAAGACAGTTGCCTGAATGTTAGAAGGAGTTACATTCAATAGATCTTTGAATCTCTATCACAGGTGGTATTATATCTTTAACTCTTACATTGATTTTCAGGACGCTTACTTATTGGCACGGACATTTTTATATTGCTGAAACACTGAAGGTGTCAGTAAGGCCCTAAGTTCAGGCTCCCATTAAAACAGAATTGCCGGTCACAAGAGCGCAGGGGAATACTTTACCAGGACGATTAAACTAAAAGGAAATGAGCCGGACAGAGCAGTACATTATTTCTCTTGCAGGCCCAATCTGCTCAGTAATTCATCACGAGACTGAGCCGCGCGGCTCAGCTCAACATCAGTTTTTCAACAAAGAATGACATTTGGGCTTGATGCTAAAACACACAAACATCCTGATGGCCTGTCCTGTGAAATGTAGCATCAGTCAGAACTACATTTAAGGGAGGAGATGAGTGAGGAGCCCGAAGCTCTTAAATGCTATTTAATCACTTGAAGCAGCAGCAGTAACCATGCAATCTAGCACTTTGACTCCCTCTTGCTGTTTATCTCATCTTAATAATTGAGAAGAAGGTTGATGGATGCGTTTAATAGCTGGGGAGAACAAGACCACTTATGTGGCCCATCAATCTCAACCTGCTAGGGGTGAAAAAAGACAAGAGCCTTCTCCATATCCAAGGGATTTGGCTGCACCTTTTAAGGAGCTTTTCCTAGATACATCGAGACAAATTGAGTCTTTTGGGCCAAGACACAAAGGACGAAGAATGAGAAGAAGAGGGAGGGGAGGTGAGAGGGCGGGAGAGGTGGTTGGAGGAATGAGGGCAGATGGAGAGTGAAGATGAAGAAGGAGAGATGGGAATTCAAGAAGGTGAGAGTTTGCTGGATTTCTCTAGCGCAGGGAGTGCAGTGGATTTGAAAGGAAGCATTACATCCATTTCTTTACTGTGCTACTTTGAGTTCAGGGGTACAGTCGCAGGGAAAAGGGAAAACCGGGGACAGGCAGGAAGGAGACAGGAGCAAAAGGGTAAAGAAGGAAGAGAGAGGAGACACATTTCCTAGAAAAAAGTTACCACGAGGATCATTCATTTCAAGCTTATCTACGGTCTGATCTGAAATATGGGGTGAAACAGTGCAGACTCAAGAGAGAACCCTGAGTCCTGGCACCTGCTGTCTTCTTTTCATTTTGTTTACAACACAGAGAGCACACTGTGTATTTCCAACATTTTTTCTGTCATGGTTTAACACACAAACATATCAGATTAAATGATTTTAAGCATGATTTAAAGATAGTCATGAATTACAGCTCGCCATGCAGCAAAAAAAAAACTTTACATGAAAAAAACATGGAATATTCGAAGGTTAAAACTGTTTTCCAAGCTTTATTCAAGGGACTACATGAGGAAACCTGACTATGAACATCTAGCAGCTTGGTGCAGTGTGGAGGATGTGCGTACACACTTGGCTTAATTTTCCCGGCTCATGCAAAGAAGTTGTTTAAAGTTAAACTTTAACATAAACACATTTTTTTGTTATCTAAAGCAAGATATGTAACTTCTGAAACAAGAAATACCACATTCTTACTTACAAATAAAAAGTTGAAATTACTGGCAATAAAACGCTTCATTCAATACACTCAGAGGTTTTTCTGCCACAGCCTTATATGGTCTGGACTCTTCTCTTCTTTTGCAACTCTTATACCATATTTACCATTACCCTGTAATTGCCACAGTCGCCCCTGTTAAGCAAAAGTTACATAGGATTGCTTTAATTCTAACCTTAACGCTAACCTTAACCAGCGTGGTCTATAACTATCTGTGGGCCTATTCATTAAGTGTCTATTCTCTCATAATTCTGTCACAGTAAAGGAATATTTTCATGCAATCTTGTATTCCTGAAAAGTAGAACATTTTTATCCTTCTTTCCCACTTCATGTTTCAAAATAAGCACTCTGAAATGCTCCCCTCACTTGCAGCATAAGTGAACTGCATCCCAGTCTGGCCGGCCTTCAAATTCCACATTACTCTGCTCATAGCTCCCCTCCTCTGCTTTGCTTAGTTAAGAAATAATATGACTGTGATGATATGAATGTGACTATTTAAGAGTAAGTGGTGAGGTATTGACAGAGAACGAGAGTGATACTAATCTAATTTCCTGGTTGTGCTCAGGTCAACATCTTAATGATACCTTTTGGTTTTGAACATGAGTTTAAACCAGGGAGGTTTTTGGTACATTATGAACTAATGTTACTCTTTTACACGCATGAGGTGGGGGGCATGGAAGAAGGAGGTTATGGGGGTAGCAGGAGGAGAGAAAAGCCGGGACGAACACCTGCTTGCAATTTTACAGAAAAGAGAAAAAAAAAATCTTCAATCTGGGCTTGGATGGCTGGCTGGCATAGGAACACGGCATCGTTTTTCAGATCAATCCGATATTAAGCCTACATAAACGCCAACTTCTCTGGAGAACTAGCCAAGTGTTGACATTTTTGACACATGGCCAGAGGCCCTTGTAGGTAGGGCTACTTTTAAGCAGAGAAATGTGATAAATGTCTTTTACAACTTTCGCACTATTGGAAATTCAACTTGTCCATATGTACATTCCAGGCAAAGCTCAGTGTCATAAAATATCAAAAGAAGACAAGCTGTCTATGCCACTGTTCAGCTGTTAAAGTGTTTGATGGGATTCAAAATGGGTGGGGTGACTTGTCGTATTTTGGTTGGTCCCCACAATAAAAGAGTTGTTTAACCGTCCCATTGGGACACTAAATCCAGTACAGTCAAGTCTTAAAGATTAAGAATCCATTGTCTCTGTAAATCATGTTGACACTTTCTATAATTATGGAAATATCTTTGCTTAATGTTCTGCAACATGCCAGATCTTAAGAAGATAATAGTTCTTTCCATAAAAGGGTGATTAGATTTATAGATTACATATCAACAGAGTGGTCACAGGAGGTATTTAACCACTAAAACTATGAAGGTGGTCATACATTCCCACATTCAATTACCAACATTCCCTTTTGGTAAAATCTGAAAACCAGTTATGATTTCACTTACTCATCCTCTGAGCTAAAACATTTTTTCAGTTGCATGTGGTTGAGTGTCTGTATGAGTCTGTTTGTATGTGTATGTGGATATTGTAATTCTTGTGGGTGTATTCATGTATCATGTATGTACTATACTGTATGTGTGCATGTATCTGTTTATTCGTGCGTCCAAAACCTGCTGTAGATTTGAAGCAACCCAAACCACAGTGATGTGGACCTCTGAGTCCGTACAGTCTCTGTGTCTCAGGCAGTTTTCTGACTTCCTGGCCTTGTCAAAAGAGAAGATATCAAAGGACAGCCATCTGGTTCTCTCAGCCGTTCCTCCCTCCGTGCCTTTGTCTCTGTCTTTTTCTCTGTCTCTGTTACTCCACATTTAGTAATAGGGGATACAAGTTGAGGATTCTCTGAGCAGACCTGTGGGAAATGACCTTCTCTTGATGTGACGATTGAAAAGACCAAAGTATGTCACTCCCACCCAGGCGAGAGAGAAAGAAATTTAATAAACCATATGAGGAGGACCAACGTAGGGAACTTAAACCTGAGTAATAATGAAACAATTCTTCAAAAATCCTACTTTTTAGAAATGTCCTGTTGATTATGAATACATCTGAGATATTTTACAATGCTTTTACAAGGGCTTGGTTTTTCTCTATAACAGAAAATAAATGTGATTCATGGTATTCAGTAAGAAAACAATTCTTAGTAGTACCTTTACTGATTTTTTTAAGATATAAAGCATAGTGGGTGAGTGGGTGACTGATGTAGACATTGCACACAATGATGCAGATGTTGACATCTTACTGTGTTTATCCAAACCTTATGACCCAACAGCCTTGCTCTGGTACACAAACATTTGAATTCACAAATTCATGCACGTACACACAAATCATTACACAGCTGTCAGACACAAATACACACATACAGATCTCATCTTCACCTGGTAGCAGATCCTCCAGCATCCACGTGGTGAACTATGTGCAAAGCTTTCATGGTGACTGCACTTAGTGTACATTTCTCTGGAGCTGGACCACGACCTGCAGCAGGGCTGCTGCCTGCCGAAGCTCTGCAGTTTAGCCTATCTTCAACTGATAAGAAGAATCTTCCAGAACAATGCATCCAATTGTGTGCATAAGGCTCTGCAGGGTGACTGAGGAGTCGTGCAGATATGCACACATCCAGCCTTAAGGAACGTTGAAAACAAACAACTTTTCAGGGCTATTCATGCATTCCTTTTTCACTGAGTTATTTGACAGTATAAGTGCCTCTCTTATAGAACATCAGAGCTGCAGGACCAGCAGAGAGAAGGGGAGAAAGTAATTATTCATTATATTATTAAGTGTTTATTCAGGCAGCCACAGGTTCATTCTGAGGCTTAAGCCAATAAGTAGAATATTTTGAGCTTTAAGAAAGCTAAGTAGTAGAAGCAGTGTTTGTGTACCAGCCAATGAAGTGTAACATCACACAAGTTGTTCGGAGGGTATCTAAGACTTATTATGGTTCCAGGAGACCATATGCTAGATTAGAACCACTTCTTGTAGACACAATGCCATTCATGACAGAGTCAATGACAAGCAATGTTATGACAAATCTTGGTGTCTCTCTCTCTCTCTCTAACATTAGGTATAGTATACAGTATACAGTATACAGTATGCCCTATTAGCACATAATTCAGCACCCTGGACAGCGAATATGTAATTACACAATACATTAAAAATCTAATCAAAAATCAAAAAGCTAATTTAGCACACAGTATGAGCACATTTGTTGCCATTTTAAAACGTTCAAGCACACATGAAACAATTTTACAAATTGTTGATCCATTGGAATTAATTTACAATTCATTCAGTGTCTTTTAAGCCTAATTGCAATAACTGTAAAGACTATCATGCTTCCACATATAATGAATTCAGGAAGTGAAAGCAGCAACCCCCCAGAGCATCTTGCAATAGCATATACATGGATTCTCTTTCTATATACTTCTAATATTTATAATGTCAGTGCCTCTGTAAAATCTACATATTGTTAAAGTTTGTTATTCATATTGTTTTATATAATATCAAAAAGCTTGTATAAATCATTGGTGTGCACAATTTTATCTGTAATCTGACGTGCTGCACAATATGGAGCTGTTGCTACAATCTGGTCTCCGACATGAGTTGCTGTACACAGGTCTCCACACATCTCGTCGCAGACAGAGATCTCTGGAGGCCTTATCAGTCAGACCACTTAAACACTTGGTCCTGGGAACACTGAGTCTCCTCATAATTCTGTAAATTTCTGCAAGATAAAGCTCTGCTAGCTTCCCTTTGTGTGACGACAGACACCAGTATATAAGTAGAGATGAAAGGATCGTCTTTCAACACTGAACGGAAACAAACAGGCTGAAGAGCACAAGCTTACCTCCAACCCCCTCCTCTCTCTCTCCTCTCTCTCACCTCTCTCCACATCTCCCTCCACTACGTTCTCTCTTTCAGTCATAGGGGAGTCCTCCAAATCATCAGTCAAGCATGCACCGGGTTTATGCAGGGATGTTAGCTGTTACTCTGAGGGCGCTTGGGGCTTTGTTTCAATCATCTAGAGTGGATCTAAAAGATTTCCTGAATTAGTGTAGCACAAAGTTGCCTTTTTGTTGTTGTTGTTGTTGTTTGTTTGTTTGTTTATGCCATTCATGAGAACTTCTGAGAAAAATCAATGACATTTTTTCTTTTTATGGAAAAGAAAAATTAATTACTGTTTCACAAAAACAGGATTTTTACAAGTAATCTGAACAAATTATTATGACTATAAAATGAAAGGAAATCAACTATACTATACTATACTATACTATACCACTGTCTGAACACACTACAGAAAGTGGGGACAGATAGCAGATCCAGTGCGCGCACACACATCTAATGCACAATAGCACAAAAGATATAGTGTCATGGTCCACGAAGGACTCTTGTTTGGACTCTTGTTTGGTCTTGTTTCCTGTTTTATTTTGTAAATCCCTGGTCTTGTGTTCGTGTGTTATTTACTTCCTGTCATTGTTCTGTTCCCACCAGTTTTGATTAGGTTCACCTGTGTCTTGTTTCCCACCTGTGTCTGTTTCCCTCGTTGTCTCCGTATCTATATATACCGGTCCCGTTGTCGCGTCCTTGATGTGTGTGATGTGGTTTATGTTGCTGATGGTCTTGATGTTCTTGGTGATCTCTTCGTGATCTCTTCGTGTCTCCCTGCGTGTCAGTACCTGAATTTTTAAGTTTATTTTGTTAATAAGTCTTGGAACCGCTTCAGCCTCCCTGCGTTTGGGTCCTTCCCCTGCTGCCTTAATGTCTCAACATAACATATAGCTTGTGTATGGATATGATTGTTGGTATATAATAATTTTCAGTCACACAAGGGCAACATAACAGGACCTTAATATGACACTCGCAGAATATTTGTGGGACTTTCCTGGTATGTGATTGCAGTACATGGATACAGATACTATCACCATTTTCCAGATAGTTTTGGCTGCCAACAGTAGTTGACACAGAATACAGCCAATAACACATTATCCCATTCTTACTCACTGCACTTACTCATCCTGGTGGAAATAATGTTATTAATTTGGTTTAAGTATGTTTTTGTGTAAGGTTAAAAAAATGTCTGCGTTAAGGTAAGTTTGTGGTGCTGGTGGCTGGTATTTCTGCGTTTAATTTTTTTCCCCGCATTTTCTAACCGATCTGGGAAACTGTTGGGGAGGGTGTAGACAACCATGTGTCCCCTGTGATACATGGAGACCTGCCAGCAAATAAGCTTCACTGAGTGTAACGTGAGCTGAGGTTCACAATATTTTCCTTAGACACCCCACCTCTCCTTCGTGCAGGTGCCCCAACAACCCACAGTTAGTGCAAGGCCATAATCCCACACTGGCTTGTCACCCACAAAGTCTGCCATGTCCGATAGATTGCACATGGCAGGGGAGTGTTTTCTTTGTGTTGCTGCTGATCTTATGTTTGCTGTTGCTGGGTAATGAGGGAACCACACCATTATATTTGGTTCATTACTGAGACAAATGTACTGAATCTGACTTAATTGGACTGGCATTTTATTTGCCTGTTAATTTGGTGCAACAGTAAGACAGTCAGAAAAAGTCAACAAGGATAATGTGTGCTAAAATAACATGGATTACACCCAACTTGCAAGCCTTTATTTCCAGATGCATATTTTAGTCAGTGTAACATTGATTATTATGATGAGCTGTTTAGAGGAGGGGAGAAAGACGGTGTGTCGCAGTTTAGAGGGGTTGATGGAGGCGTTAAAATCACATGTACATGCACAGTGGTTGAACAGGTGCCCCACATGACACACAAACATTCACACTGACCTATCACATACTGTTTGTGGAGTAAGGAGTGACATTCCTGAACACACTACAGACAAAAGATGGCTTAGATATACTTTTACATGTAGCTTTAATCTCCCTGTTTTTGGTGGTGTATTCAGTACAGATGTGTAATAAAAGAGCTTTCTCTGTGGTTCACATAAAAAAGAAAAAATTAAAGAAATAATGAAATTAAAGACATCTCTAAAGCATATCTAACCTTTTCACATCTTGAAGGCCTTGTCACACCAGAAAGTTCGCTGTGCCACTTTCTCATGTGACCAGGCCTTCACACAGTGACATTCATCCTTTCATCATCACAAAACATGTGCTTCTGGAAGCTTGGTGGCTACTGCCAGGGCTAGTAAGTGAGCTGTAGCTGGTGAGCTAACTGCTAATACACTCCAGCTCTCCATTCCCTCAATGGACATTTTGCTTATTGGTCAACGAACTTCAGTGCAAATCCACTGATCACGGTGATTCCATTAGAAAATTGTGTTGCTTTCAATGCCGTTGTCGCCGAGCCATAATGCAGGACAGTTTTAAGGTAAGAACTCGGTGAAAGTTGTTAAAACACACCCTCTTCTCCCACCTGTTATTTGTCCTATCAACCTCTCAATGTTACCTCAAAGACTTTCCTACAACTTCCACACTGACCTCATTCAGTGACTCAGTCTCAAGCTCTCCTGTCATGAGGAAGCTATGTACATATGATAGAAAGAAGGCAAAAGATGAAAGCGTGACACATCACTCCAGAGAGCTTCTCTTTGCTCTGCAACGCACTCTGCTCATCAATGAAGGGCTCTGACTTCAAACAGTCGCGGTCCAGCCAGAGAATGACACGCAGGAAAACAAGGCACCACTTGGGGACTTTTGATCCTGTCAGTGTGTCCAATCCACCCAACAATAGCTTGAAAAAGGTTGCTCTTAACAACCAAGTTAAAGTCTCAACACTAAGGTAGCAAACATTTGCTGTCACACCAAACAATTCAGATTTTTTTTTTCTACTTTTTTTGTATAAGCAACTTTAAGTACATATTATCACTAAGAAGTAAAATAGATTTTTAATTTTAAAAAATCTTTAAAAGACGGATTGTCAGTCAGAAAATGTGTAAAAGAATTTTTAAATGTTCACTTTTTTCAGGAACGGGCAACTTTTTATATTTTAATGTTTTACTTTAGTCAAGTCATACCTCTTTTCTGCAGGGGGAAATAGTATTAAACGTGCTTTAGTCAAAATCCAGCATGAATGAATGGGGATCTTGTTTGATTTCATTCCTAAGCAATTATCCAATTGGTAAGGAAATTACTGCTTTTAATCACAGAGGAGAAAAACAATTCAGACAGGATTACTTTCTCTTAGACAAACCTTCCTCCAGACAAGAGCATTTAGACTGTCTACTTGTTCACCAAAGTCTATTTAATATCCGTCTGATTTTTACCATCCCCTGGCTGCTCTGCTTATCTGTACTCATATTTTCCACTGTCCAGCTTCAATTTCAACAATCGACCTCAGTACTAAAGCAAACCCACAGCACTCGAAATCAAACCTAGGACCTGTTTTAGGCTGCACCCAAACGCAGAGCTCAGGTGAGCATCTCCTCTGCGTTATCTCCTTCAGTTTGATTGTCATTTCTCTACAAAGCGAGAACCAGCCCATCAGCCAGCATGGAGGATCACTCCTGGTGAAGTGCCCTGCTTCCTAAATGTGGAACTGATTCAGGAAGCAGAGAGACATGGTGGTTGGCTGACGGCGGTGTCACATTTGTGATAGAGCCCATGGCTCTTATGTCTGCCAACAGTAACCTAAATCAACCTCAACAATCTCAAACCCAAACTAATGCTGAATGTTGAAAATATTTTAACTAAAAAAAAAGTCTTCACCTGCATTAAAATAGGAAAGAAATGAACTCTTTACACCTCATTTCCTCCTCCTTGTCTCTCTGAGCACCACCTGATTGCTTGTAACAGAAAGTTTAATCAATCGTTCTTAGTGTTTTTCTTCCATTTTATCTTAAGGTAATGCATCATTCGGTCGATTTAGTTAAGTTGTAGTTTAAGTAGTAAGCTAGTAGTTTTGAGTTTAGTGTGAAACTCGGTACAACGTAGTTAGTGTTGACTTAACACTCAAACAGCTGGTGCAACAGCCTGCTGGCCCTCAGATGTTCATTTTCAGATCAATGTCAAAATCCCAATTTGGAAAAAAAATGCCTTGCTGCCTCATCTGTGAGGAGCTCCCATCTGTATTGGTCTTCCTCCAGTTTTGCACCATGCAGACAGGGTCAACTTTTCCAATTTACTTTATTTTTTGTGCTAATAAGTAGTGCCTTGTTGATAGCACAAGCTGAGTCCATATCCATATCATCACTGCACAACGTCTCTTATTCTGTTCCCTGGCCTGTGTATGATGTCATACGGTGTCGTACAGTCCCTTGGCAACCTGCAGTATAAAGCAAAATTAATTTAGGGACTCACTTAAATCCTTTTGTGTTCAACTTATGGATCCTGAGTCAATTACAACAAACAATCCTGGCTGACACTGACATGTCCTGAATCAGTGTCTCTCAAGCTCAGCAAGGGGGCCAGACTACTGATTCCACGCATGCCTTCTCTCCAGGACACCTCCTTTTCACATCACACCAGCAACCACACAACAACTCTCCCTCTGCCACTAATTTAATGTTGTGTTTTGTTTTTTCTTGCCCTCTAAGAGCTTGTCTATATGGCTGACGTTGATGAATGCATGTAAAGGATACGCTGCAGGTAGGATATGGTTACAAGCTAAGCTGGGAGGGAGGGAGGGAGGGATGAAGGGATAAGAGGGAGGAATAGAGGGAGGAATAGTTTATAGATGGGCCTGGGGGAGTGGTGGGGGTGTGTGGAGGGTCAGGATGTTTGTCTTCCAATGAGCCGTGACTCTGAGAGAAAGAGGAGGGGAGAGTGGGATGAGAGAGAAAGAGGAGGGTGACAAGAGATGAAGGGAGTGAGATTAACGAAGAGTGCCTCAGCATCTTCATTGACAAGGCAGGGGGAGGTGAAAAGGTATCAGTTTAAATGGAGTTTTTATGTACCTGACTTTATTATTCCTGATTATGTAATAATACTGAATGATGTTCAGTGCTTATTTAATTGCCATTTTCTTAGTTGTCAGTCCAGAAAAAATGTTTCTTTAAGCATATCTTTTTCTGCGTGTCTGTAGCTGTGAGTGATAGAAATCAACAGAGATAGAGAGAAAGATACACAGACGGATTAATGAACAGCAGGAGAGAACGTGCATGTCTGTGTTGGAGTGTGTGTGCCACTGCTTGGTGGGATTGTGGAGTTTATTTGTTTTTCTAGATGGCTCATAAAGTGTGTGTGTGTGCTTATGTGTGTGAGTCTGTGGTGTGCACGTTTCTCTTAGGGCAAATACAGGGCAAAGGGAGTGTGTCGGTGTAGGTGTGTAAATAGAGCATGGCGTGCACGCACACACACACATTCTCATCAAGTGTTTATAAGAGTGGAGATTCCCTTTGCACCCTGAGGGCAATCTCATTCAAAACCAATTAAACTTGTACCTACACACACACACACACACACACACACACACACACACACACACATACACACACACACACACACACACACACACTTCACTTTCTCTTCACAAACACTTGCACACAAGAGCACACAGGAATGCTGACTTAAAAAAGGCACTGATAATGTACACACATTTTATAAGAACAATTGCAAGAAAATATCCAAAAGACACTGAACTGAAATTGAATTGCATTGAAGGTAACTTGATAAAGTTCCAAACAAAACTGAGGTCTTTGGACTTACACGTATTTAAAAAAAATTTGAAATATGAGAAAAGCATAAAATATGAAAGAAAAAAAGTATTTAAAACAAAATTCTGCAATCATCAAATCAAGTTAAAAAAAACCTGATGTGTCTTTATAAAAGAAAATTTAAGTGGGATGCCCTGCAGAGTAGACCAGACACCTGTACTCATAAAACTAGACATACAATGTGCAGCCTTTAATTCTCATCCTGACCCCCACCCTAACCCATGACCGTGTGTGCTTCTTTCCTCACACTGTGAGACTCCTCAACTCCACCTCATCCTCCGCACTCCACCATAAATAAATGACATGGGACTTTCTGTTATGCTGGTTTGCACACCATACCACTACCTTGTATAATATATGTACATAAGCAACTGTATATATTGTTTATTCTAATTTTAAATATAGAATAGAATAGAATGTCTTTATTGTCATTGTACAGGTACAACGAAATTAAAATGCCAATCTTTAAGGTGCTAAACAATAATAAGTAAAAACAATACTAAATAAGCAATAAATAAATAAAACACATACCACACACAAAACATTAACATTCTGCAGGTATTGCACAATCCCTCAATATTGCACTGAATTATTTTACACAAAAAAAAGTCAAAATTTTGTTTAGTGTAGTTATGGCTCTGGCATAAAAACTGTTCTTCAGCCTGTTAGTCCGTGCTTTCAGTGACCTGAAACATCTGCCTGAGGGCAGCAGTTCGAAGATCAGATGTCCTGGGTGAGATGGGTCCATGAGAATATCTTGTGCTTTCCTGAGACAGCGGAAACTGTACCGATCTTCCAGGGAAGGGAGAGGGCAGCCGATAATCTTTTGGGCTGTGGTGATGACCCTCTGGAGCGCTTTCTTGTCTGCAGCTGTGCAGCTGGAGAACCACACACAGATGCAGTAAGTCAAAATGCTCTCTATGGAGCAACGATAAAAGGTCCTGAGTACTGAGTACTCTCAGGAAATGCAGTCTCTGCTGTGCCTCCTTGATGATGGCAGTGGTGTTGATATCTGTATCTGTATATATGTTCTGTGTGTGTAGTGTGAAGGGGGCTCCAGCGTTAATTCCATTGTGCAGCCCTGTGTTGTAGAACGACTATTAAATGTACCTTGAACCGTGTACTCTACGGCTGATGATTATCATCCATGCTGGTTTCTTTACCATTCTACAAAATAATATGAATATGATTCAGCATAAAAAGAATAACCGTTATCATAAATCTGAGGATGTGCAGTTTTTTCCCAGCTGCCCTGTATTAAATCAACTTTAAAATGAGCCATCTTTTCTCAAAAGCATGAATACAGCAAGTGAATGTATAGGAGCATGTGCGTAACAAGCTACATGTTTAGATCAAATAGAACCAAGCAACAGGAATGCTGAAATGAGCACGAGAATGTGCTCCAGGTATCACTTTTTTCCACATAAAAATCACAATATGTGGCTACTGAAAACTAGAGAAACTATTTGGAAGAAAGTATTTATTTCAATGATGGAGATTAATTCATTTGACATCTTTGACATCAAGGTCTTCAAGTACCTGGCTGTAAAGTTTGAAAAATAAAACTTGTCAACGTAGATTCACAGGTACCATTTAAAGTGTGCGCGTGTGTCTGCATGAAATTGTGTGTCTACTATGTTTGCATATGTCATCACTAGCGGTCTTCATGCTAAATAAAGGCCTTGCATTGTTTTTCCAAGGCACCCTGGCACCTGTTATCCACTAACTCCACTTGGTTCGGAGCATTTGTTTACCCAGTTGCTGATGAAAACACTACTGGGATGTGTTGCTGCGTTACGACTCCAGACATATTTACTGCAGCGGGTATTCCTCCAAGAGCGTGTGCATTCTTTGTGTGTGTTCTCGTGTACGCACTTAGACTTGTCTGCATAGCCGTGAGGTGTTCAGGATCAAATTTATGGGCTAATATTCCTGTTCGGAGTCGTTATGTTACAGCTGTAAATGAGGAGACAGATGATAGATAGATTCAAATATAGATACAGGATGGAGGGAGCAGCTTGATAGAGAGAAAGAGATGCAGAGAGGCAAAGCTCGACCCAAAGCTGTCGGTCTCATCCACACTGCTCTGCTTTATGCCAGGTTCAGCAAGGCTATGTTTTTCCATTCTCACGCAACACCTCTCTACACACCCATAACTCTCCACTACTTAACTACCAGCACTAAAACATCTCTGATTAAATAGCTGGAAGACAACTCCTTATACTGCAGACTGAGAGAGAGGATCCGTCTTTATGGCCGGACTCCTCTCAGATTGTTATCCAATGGGGTCATGCTCTGTGGGATTTGATCTGCAGTTGCTAAAAGTTAATTTCTCAGAAATGTCTGCTCTGTAATAACTGAACTTTCAGTTGCTGTGTGACGTACGCTACGTTGTCATCACTCACTTTGGCACAGAAGGATGTTGTGGGTGTTTGATTTATTTGCAGACACATGCCATTTCATCTCTCCTCCACCCTCTGTGTCTCTTCTCACATTCCTCTCTTCTTTCTCAGCTTTCTGTTCTGTGTCCAACTCTTTCTCTTTGCTTGTGTCTTTGATTAAACATTGTTAAGTTGTGGTGACTGCTTTTTATGATAAATGTTCCAAATGGTTTAGTGTTTAAAAATTCCAACAGTCCAATGTGCAGATATTTCACAACTAAAATAACATTACATCCAGTGTTTTTTAGAGTATTCCACCTTTTCTCAGAAGAGCCAGGTAGTTTGCTTTGCCATCTCTGGTGTCAAATAGTGGTTCTTCCTGGTGTAAATAATTCCACAACCGTTGCCGTAAAGCTGTTTTGAAGCCACTGTGAAGGCAAAAGACCATAGAGACCATAAATTCTTTTAGCCCAGAGCACAGATGGAGAAAATGTTTTTATCTCCAAAAACCAAACATACACAACACGACAGCAGCGGGGAATTGAGCCGCTAGTCTCGTCTTGTAAAAAATGATTATAATCTAATAACTTTGATTTAACACCTTATAACAAACACATAAATCAACAAACTCACTGTCTGCCACAGCTGCTGGCAACTATTTGTTCAGCAATTTGTTTTCGTTAAATGATAGATTGTTTCACCGCAAAAAGTGCTGTTCACTACTGGTCAGTCTTAACAAAAGTTATATGGTGAGTTCAGAGAAGTGTAAATGGCAACCAGAGAAGGCAGCAGAAAAGGAAAGCAATGATTCATGTGACAGAGCATACAAGAAGTTATGTTTGGTTTAAACTACAGCGACTATAATCCCTCTGAGACTGAGGGAGCTGTTGTTAACCACAACTACTGCACTGCAAAATAATAGTATCAATTGTCTGTCAGTTGTTTATCTATTGTGTGTTTTTGTAGTGTGAATGATTGATTATATATATTGCATATGACATAATATGGTATCTGTGCATTGTAACATTTACGCTAAAGCTTGTGCGGCCTAACCATGTGTGTGCCTGTTTCCTAAACCACATTTCATATTTGGTTCAGGTCTCACACACACACACACACACACACACACACTTTTCTCTGTGTGTCTGCCACCTGTTGATAATTGGAAAATTCCAGTAACTTCCACATTGAAATGACAATGAGTCATCTATTATGAAGATTGGTTATATCCACCATATCCTGTCTGTGTGTGTGTGTGTGTCATGTGCTCATGCAACCCCATGGTACTTCACCACAGCTTTTGCCTTCAGTTAGGTTATTCAGTATTTTTGTGTGCACACAGATGCTTGATTATAATGAACATACATTGTACTAAATGTAAGATAAGTGGTATTTCCTGGCTTGAACCATCAGGGCCAACTCATTTCAGTCACCATCAAGGATGGGAATATCTACTGCCAAACAAATCATCCAAGTACAACAAACCTGCCCATATCATTCGCATCCAAGCGTAGTCCCTCAGTGCCCCCAAATCTGTGCTGCATTAGCCCTTCCCAACAGCCAATCCCACGTTGCCTGTATGTTTATGTCCAGAGAAGTTTGACTTTTGACCTGGATGAGAGTTCTTCTGAGGACATAAAGATCCACTGATTGAAAGAATGGTTTATGCCAAGGTTTTATAAAACACTTTTTCCAGTCAGGGTCCAATCAAAGTAAATTCAGCCTCATCCTGGATCTCAGGCTCATTAAAATACATCAGGACATGTTATTTGGGGACTGCGCAGAAACCATTTTAGGCTCTGACCCAAAGTTTAAGACACTGATGTACATACATTCAAATGAATCTGACCGTGGCGTAGGAAGCTGAACCCCCAGTAATGATTGTAATCGCAATCAGTAATTATTCTTTTGTTTTCACCAAAAAGCCCTACAAAATAAAAGCCTCTGTCGATACCATTTGGATCTGACTGCGATGGGATTTCCATAGCGTGATTCTGCCTTCTCCTCTGTCGTGTAATAACAGAAATGAAAACATTTGAAACCCAGAAAGATGAGTCTATTTTCCGGATGATGAAGTTTCTCTTGCATGTGGACACAGTTCAACTGGCTAAGAAAGACAAAGATTTTTGACAGAATGACGAATTGTGCCAGGTCATTCACACAAAAAAACAGCACATAATGTTCCTTTAATTACTCAATCATCAAAGTATTATAAATGAGAGACTTTATATGAGCACAAAAAGAAGATGTGCTTTCATTTAATGTCACAGCTCCCATTTGGAATTGTGAATATATCTACAGTCTAACACAAAGGAGAAGAGATTTCAGAGGAGATTTTGAACTCCTGTGGCATTTCCATTGACCATATTTATCTTTGTGTTGCCCTTAACCCCTAAAACATACTTTCATTGCATGCATGTATTTGGCTTCATATATGTGGGGATGCAAAATGGTGCAAAAAGTGCACAGACCACACATCAGTGGTTTTACTTCTCTAAACACAACCCTACTTTAGACATGCTTTGGTTGCCATGAGAGGTTATTACAGGGAAATCTTTGAAAAATAAGTTTTTGGTGATGTGTTCACACTGAATGTACCTTTAAAAAATGTTGACAGTCAGTACAAAGGTTTTGTCTGATACGTCAGTTTAAAAAATGGTGCCCTCAGCAGCACTTTGCATCATGCACCTTGTTTTATGAAATAACCGCCCAATGTCACAAACTCACAAGCATAATTAGCCTACTGTTGCTTTTATATAGAGGCCATTATCACTGGCTATAAACAGCCACTGTAGTCAGTCGCCCCTCTCTTTTGGTCAGATGCGGGATCAGTCACGTTTTACTGGCCTCATGTGCTTCACATACGTTGAACATGTGTGCTGTCCAGCTCCACTCAGCTTCTCCGTGGGTAAATAGTGTAGGTATATTTCACATCAACTCAGGGATCACATCCAGGAGGAATGAAGAAATATCCTCTCCGATGTGGGCACTGATTAACACAATTAGATTCTGGGAAACATAACAGACAAAAGAGTTTTACTTCACCCTGTGGTTTGTATTGCTGATGTTGTTTAAAAACAGTTTGCAAACACTGGTGATTTTTCATTTTTCCATTTCCATTGAACCATTACATGCTTGCCTTTGGGTTAAAAAAGGTTTTCCAACTTACATCATCAGAGGTTTTATGAAGCTTTTTCAGATTTGGATAATGGCGTAAATGTATTTTGATTGAGGTGAAACAAGGCTGTAATTCTTAGTTTCTCAAAAGTTACTGGTATACAATATTTTCAGATAAAAATACAGCATATAACACCACATATACTGTGAGCAATTATATACCTGTAAAATATAAGCATTTATTATATTATTTATACTTAATATATTATAGCATACTGTATCATTGGAAGGGAATGATTCAGTGCTTTATAATGTATCATAATGTACAGCACTTCTTTTTTCTTTAAACATTTGCTTGGAAACTTTGGTTACCACTCCAGTACTTATAAACCCTGCTTGAGTTGGTCCATGAGATCAAACCATACAGAATGCCAAATTACAATCAGACCAGCATTGCACTTACAGGCTTGGCTCCCTTGTGCTCATGTTTGAACCTCCCAGTCGTTGTTGTTGTTTTTCTTATTTTATCCTACTTTATTTTATTTTCTACAGCCACTGCAGAGCACATCAGTTAGATTTACCCTGTGTGGGGCACACATGTACTGTCCCTGCTAAACACTCCCACTCTGGTCATTAGCAGGAATGAGCTTTGGCTTTAATTATAAAAACACCAGCTCTTGAATCCCACTGTTTTATGGGTCCTGGGCATTTTTATATGACTGGTTTTCAAACATGAAATGGATTGCTTGTGTGCGAATAATCAACACTTGTTAATTTTTAGAGCCTCCAGCCTCTGGGAGAAGAGATTCTTTCTCTTTTGTTGGTTACTATAACAATGTGTGACTAAAATTAAACAGATTCAGAGCTGTGACAGATAATTGATGTTGTTTTCTTCATAAACATCACGGCCTGCTTTTTGGGGGTTTCTGACTTTTACAAATGTATTACGTAATCTCTTAGAGGATACGGCACTTCTGAGGCAGGATGGCAAGAAGCACTCATTGTTCATTTATTCAACGTACTAAACATCTAGAAAAACACTGCGTGTTGGGTTTTTTTTTAGCCATGCTTGCTCTAGGGATGACTGGCCGGCCCAAACTGAAATATCTCAACATTTTTTGGATATATTGCCATGAAATTTTGTACACATATTCATGTTCCCTAGAGGAAAAATCCTACTGACTTTGGTGATCCTCTGAATTGCCACCATGAAACTCACATTTTTGTTTTCAGGTAGACTATTGGATAGATTGCCATAAGATTTGGTTCACATATTCATGTTCCCCACAGTATGAATAGTAATTACTTTGGTGAACCTTAGCACCATTAGCTGGTCAAAATTTGAATTTGTCCATCACTTAGCCTACTTTGTGTTTAGTGCTATTTGGCAAATGTTAGCATGCTAACTCGCTCAACTAAGATGTTGAACATGGTAAACATTATACATGCTAAACATCAGTATGTAAGCATTGTCATTGTAAATATGTTTGCATGCTGACATTAGCATTTAGTGCCACTGTGCCCAAGTATGGATGTAGACTCTTAAGTCTGAATTTTGTTTGTATTAGATGAAACACTGACACTGTACATTGTACTTCCTTTTTAATATGCTCAAAACAATGTGGAAAAAGGCAAGATTCAGGAATTATCCTTCAAAAGTGTTGAAAGTGCTCCAGCATGATATTTTGTGGTGCATTTGAGAGAGGAGAGGCTTCACTCCAGTGTGTTAATGTTAGGAACATCTGAGAATTTATTTGTTAACTGTTAAAACCACACTGTCTCAACAGTTCCTGAAATCAACAACCTAACATTAGCCACTGGTAACTGCAGCAGAACAGATCTGGCTAACGCTGAGCTTTGCTGGAAGAGGGAAAGAGTCTTGATATTTTCACTGGATGGAAAAATGTCTGCATTAACTTGCTTCATAAATAGACAAATTCTCTTTTCAGTGAGGTTCGTCGGGGTTGCTCTGTCTGGGTGAGAAACGAAAAGGGTAAATTGTACTTTCACACATGTTTTAATTCAGGGTCTTTCCATTAGAACCTCTTAGATTGAGAGGAAGTTGTTCACTAGAAAAATAAAGCTCAGGCCATCTGCCTTCTTTCAACTTTCTATAGCGAGTAATCTTGAAGTTTCTCGAGGGCTGTTCCTGGGCCATATGTCCCGTAAAAAGTCAACAAAAATGATTTACAGTATGCATGACAAACTAGATTTTCTCTGACAGATGCAGCTTTGCAAACTTTTTGTAATGATTACAGCATTCTGTATCTCTCACACATACCCACACCTACTCTCACACAGGCTCTCTTTGAGGGGGATGCCTGACACGGGTCCCTGCAGAGCTGAATGATCATGGGACAAAAGTCGAGGGCAGACAGGACGCCTGCTATAAAGAAAGAGCAGAAAGGGTTTTATCAGGGAGAAAAAGAAAAGACTCCCCATGCAGATTAATAAAATAACCCCAAGGTTCTTCTATACACACCCTGATCTGCACCTCCTCCCATTCCCCTACCAGAAATACCACACACACACACACACACACACACATATGCAGAATATCTGGGGTCTGCCTCACCTGTTGCCTGGCAACAACTGATGGGGAAAAAAAGCTGGTGGTGCTCCGATGATTAAAATTTCCTGGGTAGCAGTGTTTGATCCCCAGTACGCTGTCATTGTCTCTCCACAGCTTCATAAGAGACCCAACACTGGGGTAGCAAGAGAGGGAAGAGAATATATAAACTTTCTCACTCTTGTCGAGGTGGCTGGCTTTGCTCACTGACTTTTCCTCTAATTTTTTGAGGATAAAGAAGCCCCTCCCCCCCCGACTCAAGTGAACTCAGGACTTTCTTTACTTTTCCCCCTTCCTGTCATACTAGTCACTTTGACAATTCACTGGTCAGTCACGATTTACAAAGAGAGACTAAAAAGAAGCGGAAACACATCAATTGAGGTCGAACTGAGGGTCAGACACAGAAAGCGGTGGCCTTTCTTAACAGTCCTGTGCTCAGTATATTTAAAGTGTTGCTGTCGAGGGGGAGAGGGAAGTGGAGACACCGCTTCGGAAGGAATGTGTAGTTAATGCCACGCTCATGGCCAAATTAGTCAGGCCTGCTGAGGGGATTCCTCCTGGGGTCACTTCCATGGTAAAGCTCAACACACACGCACACTTCGGTACATCACATCTACGTGAAGCGGATATTTCCATACACATGCAAATATGCATTCATAATCTATGAACAAACACACATACAGGGAATGTTGTGCTAACATGCATGAGAAGAGACTGATGGACATCAAGGTTAGTGTGAGCAGCAGTCACAGGCAGCGTACCATTTCAGAAAACACACGCTTAAAGGAATAGCTTGACATTTTCGCAAATACGTGTATTTTATTTATTACCAGAAGATTGAGACTACTCTCATATCTGCACTGTAAATAAGAAGCTACAGCCAGCAGCTGGTTATCTTAGCTTAGCATAAATACTGGAAACAGGGGGAAACGGCTAGCCTGGCTCTGTCCAAAGGAAACAAAACCAAAGTGTAAAAACAACAATTTGTAGTTTTACGGAGGGTTATGTGCCAAACTGACCCAGTGTAGTGACTTCCAGGCATCTCTGCTGGTTGCCAAGCAACCCCACAGTGATGACAAGACTACAGAAAGTCACTGCTTCCGGCAGTTTTTGTACAAATTAAACAAAAAAGATATAACATGTTCATTTGTGAGCTTTAGGGGTGCTGGTGGGTGGACTTTTTTACCTTTGGAAAGACACAGGTTAGCTGTTTTGCCCTGTTTCCAGTCTTAGTGCTAAGCTAAGCTACAGTAACTGTCTACTGGATGTAGCTTCACATTGAATAGACACACACGAGAGTGGTGTCAGTCTTCTCATCTAACTCTCAGCAAGGAAGCAAAACACGTATTTCCCAAAATGTCAAACTGTTTCTTTTAACATAAATAAAACATAGGAGGGTTGTCCTTAAATGAGACGAATACGGGTCAAGATGGGGAATCTGTGATAATTGCCCCCGTTCACCACACACACACACACACACACACACACACACACACACACACACACACAGAGTACCCTTCTCTTTTGACCTTCTCTATACAAAACTCTGACCTGCTTTCCCTCTGTGTGTACAGCTGACAGCTCTTGCTCATAGTGATTATCTGTCCTTGACTACCTTCTCAATCCCTCTTACTATGAAATGATCCCCTCAATCACCCCGGTATACTCACAGAAATGCAGCCACACAAACTTACACACACATTTAAGATAAGGTTGCCCCACCTGCCGCCCCACAACACATGCACTTGTCTTATCCTTGCTTATATTAGTCTAATCCTCCCTGTCGGTGTGTATAATAGACTTTCAAGAATCAATAATTATTTGTTAGAACATCTGAATCATGTATTTAGGTATGTGTGTGTGCTCACGCACGTCTATTTTCATAACATTGTACACCCTCTGCTGCCCCGTGTCACTGTGTCTCTCTGCTTGCTTCATGCTGAGAGAATGCACAGGATTGCCACTGGGATATTTGCAGCTTTAATAGATGCAACATCAGAACAACCTGCATATAAGGCCACAGACTGAGCCACTATGTTTTCACAGACCCCAGTGAGGCACGCACTATCAATTGCTGTCCACACTGAGCCCGGCCTAATTCATTAGCTGATGACAGGACAGTGGATCAACGTTGTCACTGTCATCTGGGAATTTCATGAGTCATAGGCCGGGGAATGAACAGTTTGGAGATCACAGACGTGAGCTTTGTGGTGTAGTGGTATGTTTGCTACTCTGGTGTGGTAGAGGATTAAGAGCATGGTTTTCTTGATAAGGTCGATGTAAATGGATTTGTGCAATGTCATATGAATATAACAAAGAGGACATCTGCTTAACTGAATGATATGTATTGCTTTAACTGGGAAATGATAAGTGTTATTAGCTTCTGATACACTTTGAACTCCAGCCTCTTGAGCCCTGACATTCCCCCTAAAGGTGCCATGTGGAGTTTCCTTGTAAACAAGCAAAAGTTATGTTTACATTCAGTGTTAGTCACCAAAATACACTGTATGCATCCTTGAGGTCAAACAAATGCGTTTCCTACTTCATAAAACATTTGCAGAGCTGATTTTTCTTAAAGGTTTGAACCCTGCAACTGTTTGCTAACATGTTCGCTATAAGAACTTTACATGATGATAATGTGTCAGTGTTGTGTTTACAGCTTGACGCGCTTCCCCCAGTTGAACAAAATATCTAATAATGCAGCTTTATATTTCCCCTAAGTAGCTTCAAAGTGAAAGAGAGAAAATTAACAAGAGAACATTTTTGACAAACTTCATCTTCTTGTCCCAGTGCTTAATTGAAGCTGTCATTCTTATGCTGAGTAAAATAGTAACACCTAAGGTGCCATTTCATGGCTGCACCATCAAATGGAAAAGTCTTGTGCATCATTTTATATGTATTACCCTGCACTTCAGCATGGAATATTTGGTAGTTTTAGAAATGAGCTTTGATAGAAGTTTAACTGCTTTGCTGCTTCTGACCTTACAGACTTTTAATTGAATTGCTTCTTGCACAAGTCTATACAAAACTCTGACCTGCAATTAAAAGTCTGTAAGGTCAGAAGGATGAGTATCTGCAATGGACTAAAAACTTCAATCCTACAGGTTTTCATTCTTCTCTTGTCTCTGCTGCAGTATTTTCCCTGAAGCTGCCATGAAGTGGCATTTTCCTTTTTCACTCAACGTCAGTAAAAATATATTACATTCAGGCTTGTGTCCAAATCATAAAACAAAACACAAAGAGAAATATTTGCGGGGGACTACATAATTCTATGCTTTGTGTTAACTTTAATTTGTGCCAAAATGTATGTCAGCAAGGATGATGCCATACACTTGCCCCCCTCAGCTCAAGGCTTAAATTAGAGTAAGGCTAAAATAGGACTAAATGTGGTATTAGAAAAAAAAAAAGTTGTCATGTGCATCCATCCCTGGTCGGGAGGGTTTATGCACCTGCCCGACTTCATTTACAGGTGTCGACTGATTCTCTCACTGGACGGTCACAGGGACTGACCAAGTGACCTTAACGTTCCGCACCCCAATGCCACATACACACACACACATGCTCCAAGCCCCAGGGGATGGTGGAGCTGGTTCAGACTGGGACACAAAGACGAGCATTATTCTTCGACATCTCTTACACCAAACTGCTGGGACAGAGGAGGGGGAGGAGAGAGATTTCATTATTTTTCATAACATTTCATTATAATATTTTATACTTTTTCCTATTTTTTTGCAAAAACATGGTACTTTAACACACATGAGCGTACATGTGATATTACATTTCAAGACTTGACATAGTCTAATAGAGGCATTACAGTGCTTTTGTTCAAATATAAATCTATGACATTTTAAATTTGCCTATTAGAGTCACATCACTTAATATCCTGGCTAAAGTTTGGACTCAGCAGTCTGCCTCAGTGGAGGTGAAAGGGTTTTAAACAATGCATCAATCTCTGTTATGTCTCTCTGTCCTGGTCCTGAGTTAGTACGGGGCAAACAAGGAAATATTCCCATAAAGAAAGAGCCCACACTGTGTTTGCAATGCTTTCCTTAGCACAGTGACTGATGAAAGACCAGAAGCCACAGCGAGGAGAAGCACGGGACTCGTGTATACTGTTCCCCCTAAACATCAGCACACTAGTTAGACAAATGAGCCCCCCACCCCCCTACACTGCTCAGCTCCAAGAGGCCGCAATTCACTAAACCTGGACGTATACAGCAAAGTCTCTGCATTTAAGACCAATTATCACCATAATATAACTCCTAAAGCTGCAGGCTGAGGCTTGGTGACAAATGATCTGAAATGATGATTAATGATGGACAAGTTATTATTATTTGCTCAATGTGATGAAATACTTTAAAATACTTTAAACAAGTCCTGGATGCTCCTTTCATGTGATTTTTTTTAAGATATGTATTTTAAATTTCTAGTGGCTATTTTTCTCTTGATCTTTCCTCTATATTGTAATGATACAAACAACATCATATTTAGACTTAGCAGGGAAAGGTCAAGTGCTACAGTTCACCATAACTCACTGCTGCCCATGCTTGTCTGTTATGACAATGTGCCTCAAGCTTTTATGGAACTAACTCCCTCTAGAGGTAATAAGATGAGATGCTGCTGCTTCTTTGGCTGATGACATTCATCCATCCATTTTCTATACCGCTTTATCCTCCTGAAATTAAAGAAAGAAAAAAGATTGCACAGCTGATTAGACTGTCTGGTACCTCTCCCCTCATTTACAGTATCATATAAACCACCTGGTGCATGAAACAGTTACTTTCCGGTACACTGGTACATCTTTAGGTGCATTTTGCAGATCAATCTCATATCATAATTTTAAATAAATATCTCGTTTCACCCTGCAGACTAATTGCATGGCCACATTATTCAAACAGCTTTTTTTCATATTACAATAACAATAATAATATTTGTGCTAATCCCACATTGTCAAAGTGAATCAATCATGAGGACCGACTTTAAAAAGTGACCAATCACCTCTCTCTTTGAACACAAATTCTACAAACATGTGGAGGAAAGGAGTCAAAGGAGGGGTTGATCTAAGAGCACACAATTAACACCTGCTGTCATAATGGAGCTCTTCTTTTTTTTTCTCATTCAGCACTGATGTAATCTGGCTGAATGTCCAGAATGTGTTCAGCCAAATTAAATTAATTTTCAAGGACTAATGTAATTTTATTGTGTGGAAACAAAATGGAAAAATCATGATCAGTTTGAAAAGAAGAGTTGGGTAGCATCACTGGAAGCACAATGCCTGACAGGAACCAGAGAGGAGATACAGTACACATTTCTAAACCCTCGCTAAAATAACTTCAGCATGTTCTCTCTCTCTCTCTCTCTCTCTCTCTCTCTCTGACGCGGGGGGCTTGCCCTCTAAATAAACTTTGGAGCTCGTAGGGGGAGAGAGAGAGAGACAGAGACAGCACAGGGCTGAAGTCATCAGCCGGCCGGCAGGAGAGGAGTGAATGGGTCCTGCACGCAAAGCAGAAAAGCGCTGAAACTGCGGAGATTTACTTTGGTTAAGTTGCCTGCCGCCGCCAGCGAGCGAGAGGAGGTGTGTGTTTGACAGCCAACAGATCTACGAAACCGTCAATTTACAGGGTTTTTTTTCTGATTATTAGTGATGGTCCTGTGGTGGCTTCTACCTTTTGTGCTTTAGCTGATGCTGAGATGAAGCATTAGGGTATCCACACACACCGGGACGCACGGCGCATCTCCACTGAGACAGACGGGCAGAGGGGCAGAAAGGTCATTTTGGAGTTCTACACATGGATATTATAGCTCAAACTTTTTGAGAGTCATGTTAATCATAAATAATAATTCTATTCCTCTTGTTGACCTACACTAATGATTGATTTTGCTTTCCTCCTGCGCGCACCGGATGAGAATCGAGTTTTTTGGCGTGTTTGTTTGTTTGTTTGTTTTTTGGAGGGAATGTTCTTCATCACAGCACGGATAACGGATCTCTGACTCAGTCTGGCTTTCTTGGCACATATGAAGATCCTATCCAGGATGTTACAGTCTAAGCGGCCCAGGCATCATTGGGCCACGGTACATTATCATCACCACATATCACCACATAGCTGGGGGTCCTGCTGTGTCTAGGAATTATCTACCCTCCACACTCTGCCTCCGTCTGGGGGAAGAAAGCGGAATCTTATCCACTAAGTGATTTGGTGAACATTGACATTGGCTTTACGAGTCTCATCTCTGGGCTACTATGCAATTACAACTGATCTCCTTTGTTTTGATCATCTTGCACTGCATGGATTACACTGGTTGTCAGCAGCACAGCAGCTCCAGGCACCGGCAACATAAACGTGAGTAGGTTAAAGTGCGGTACGATGCTGCCTTGTGTTTAGTGCGCACACTCAGCAGGGTCTTTATGTTCCTCTTTTCTTTTCTTAATTTTTAATTCAGCATTTATAAGTTTGTTTTACTCAGAGAGGCGTCAAAGGTCTCCAGCCTACTTTCTACATCTTTTGCCAACAAAACGGAGAATCCAATATTAAGTCTATTTTAAATTAATGACTGGCGACAGGCCAGGTCAGTGTATTAAATTGGTAGACTTAACCTGTAGGCCAAATAATCCTGCACATGCGTGCAACTGGGAACTGGGCAGAGTCCCACTGAGTTTTTCTAGATGTGACAAAATAAATTGCAGTTGATCTTTGCTGGGGGTTTTTCTATCTATCTATATATATATATATAAGTTAATAAAGATCAAAACTCAACTCACTTTTGGCAGATTATGAGTGAATGTGCTGATTTACCAGATCATTATTGATTGTTAAAGCTAGTCAAGATAATAGACTTATCACCAATTTCCACACTGTCAACCCAACTTTTCTGCATTGTAAGGTTCATGCACTCCAACTGTTTTACTTTGCTGTAAAAAAAAAAAAAAAAAAAAAAAGGTGCTGTAATAAAACAGGGAGTTATTCTTAAATTGGTTGGTTTTGGCAAATTCCATCCAGCGCATGCTCCAGTAGCCTGTTCGCTCTTTGATTGTATGGTCCTTGTATGGTCCAACCATGGTACTTTCAGTAATTTCGCCATCTTTTGTCCACTTTTAATATGTTTCCTTTGAACGTTAATTGGATTTATTAATTGTTCTGCCTGTCACTTGAAGCCTGCAGTCGCTGCTCTTTGCGCTGGTTCCCGTCGCTCTCTAGCGGTCAGAGCAGCAGACTTCAGGCACGGAGTGTGCTGCCCGGGTATCGGGGCTGATCAGTGTTCAAATGGATATTCACAGCTTTAGTTTCCATATTTGGTGAAGTAACCTCAGTGTTCAATTTATTTCCTCAGCCTGCTACATTTAGGAATTTATGGGGAAAAGTTTCTTCTGATGTTGGCCCAGATCACATAGAGTGGGGTTCACATTCATGCCAGTCAGAAAATTGAACTCAGTATCATAATTTGAAATCATGTCCCATCTTGTTCTTATTACTGTTCAAAATCTGAGGTAATTCAAATTTGATAGCAGGCTTCATCAAAACACCATAAATGTTTCATACTGAAAACACTCAGTCTGATGGTATTTCATCTGCCATATATCTCCTCGGGGTCCAACAATATGTCTTTATCTCTTGAGCAATGACCAGGCTTTTTCCATGACACTGTGAAATAAGTATCAATAAAGTATATTTTTCTGTTCGTCCTACGCACACTTTATCACTGAGGGTCTCCAGATGTGCTTTGTGACTAAGTCTGTTAGAGAAGAGCAGTGATAGCTGGAATATTCCATGTATATCTTGCCAGCGTGGCTGAAAACTATCTGTGATCTACAATAATAGACCTTCGAAGTGATGTTTGTATCCCTGCCACCTGGGGCTGAAACTTCTCTCTAGCTTACATCTCCTTCTCTTTACGTCTAATCACAGAGTGCAGATCTGTAGTCCAGAACAGAAAGAGGACCGGTTTTGTTTGTTATTAATTTTTCCCCTCATGACCACCGAAGTGGATTTTTTTTTTTTTTAAAGCTGAGTTGCAGCATCTGGGGTAAACTGTGTGTTTATTATGTAGTTTTAAAGGGGTCCTGGGGTTACCTTTGCTTGTGACAGCTCTGTTCAATGTAGTTTAGGTC
Source organism: Macquaria australasica (assembly GCA_005408345.1). NCBI lineage: Eukaryota > Metazoa > Chordata > Actinopteri > Centrarchiformes > Percichthyidae > Macquaria > Macquaria australasica. The sequence continues at coordinate 366,969 of SEMN01000062.1, forward strand.
AGACCTGAAGAACTAAGTATGGATCATTTTGCAGGGTGACACAGGCTATATAGATCTTATTTAAACTGCAAGTGACATAATAACGCCAGACATCAGTTGTAATGGTAAAAGACAAGGAAATTCGTAATAGGTTGATTATTCTCACTTAAACTTGTATTTGTGCTGTACCAATGTAGGATATATAGACGCTGTAGTGTCTGCTTTATACTCTACGTTGCATCAAGACACACAGAATCTCTCTTTTAAATGTTTATTTCCCCCTAAACAATATTAAAGAGCCTCTCAGCACAGTGTGAGTGAGGGAGGGGAGCAGGAGGGCTTACTGAGAGTACTCTAGTGCTTGGTTTCTTAAATTGTGCAGGGTGCTTTTTGTGAAATATGAATTATTTAAATTAATATGAATTTGTTTTTGTTTAAGATAAGATGCTTAAAATGTGTTTTTATGGACTGAAAAAGAACATTTGATCATGTAGCATATCCACATACGCACCCGATTCAGTTCTCATATGGCAGCACTGAAGCAATTCATTTCTGTTGAAGCTGCAGGTTTAGTTCACGTTCTACAGTAAGGAGTAAACGTCTGACTCACTCTGTGCCAATTAATTGACAAGTGCTTCTAAGAATCCAAACTTCCTCCAAGGATGCAGATATCTAATGTTGGAAACGAGATATCAGGGAGGGTGGAGGATTTAGTTGGTGAAGGGATGAATGAGTTTAGACTTCAGAGGGAGGGGTAAGAGTGAGTTGGGAGTCAATGACCATTGAGTCAACTGGTCAAAATTACCATGCAGAGACTGAACCCGAGCTCCGAGCTTCTTGTCTGTGATGATGCATCCAAAAATGAAGGCATGTGGGTGCCTGGGTGCTAACAGTGGGAATTATATATTATACAGTTTATCAAGACAGGACGGCTCAGTGGAAGATGCAGATGGGTTGATTTAGGTCTTGATTTAAAGCTAAAGATATGATACAGATTAGAAAAGGGAAATCAAGTGTGTCACATGATGGAATCCTATAAAGACGTAGATATTCAATACTTAAGGCAAAATGTCTGCGTTTTTTTTCCCATGTTACTTCTATTTTGTTGCACAAATCTATTTTCTCCATGAACCATCTGTGTTTGTGTGTGTGCAGGCATGTGAATGTGTTTATTCATATGTGACTCTGTTGGTATGTTATGCAAGATACCACTGTCCAACTGAGGTTTTGTCGGTGTAAGCGCGAGGGCAAGGCCAAATTCCTGCGTCTTAAGACTTCTGTGAATCAGGGCAGCTTGGCAGGAACACATGTGGGCAAATGGACAGCAGTTGTAAAGATTGTCGAGATATTTCAAACAAAGTATCCATGATCTATGATGAACTGGCAGCTAAACCCCAAACTTAGAGAAGAAGGAAGAGGGCCAGCTTAAACCGGTGGCTTGAGATGCCAAGGTTGGATAGGAAAACCAATATATGATTTGCCTACCATGTGTGACTGCTGCAACATTTTCCAAACAATGCCTTTGGAAATGGAGCACCAATGCAGCATGTAAAATATGGAACTTCTCTCAAGGCTATTGCCTACATATCGACTCTATGTCACAGGTGTCACTCCTGGTACGGGTATATACAGTAAGTAGGCTGTAACATAAACTAAAGCATGGCCTTTCTAACAGAGGAGGGAGTTAAACTAATTTCCTCATAAGAACGTTATACTGTTACTGAAATGTATGTATTTGTATGAATGTATTTCTTCTTCTTTAATATGGTTAGTTCTTTAAGCATTTGGGCCTTAAGTTTTTATAATCCTAAGCTTAAACACACTATCACTTTGAAATACTCATGCTGTAACTTGGGAGACATTAAAAATGTCCGTGACAAGGCTGTCAACATACAATTAAAATGATTAAAACCTACAACTGCAGCTTTCACCCATGGCAGTCTTGTGAATCATCCCACAGATCAGTGAAGAGTGGGAGATACAAAAATCCTACTGTAAAATATATCAGCATAAACTAAACACTACAGTACTTATGTACATAAACAAGGTAGTAAACATAGTATAAATGGCTGTCATTGGCACTGTGCTATCAGTCAATGTGCTGAAACAGTAGGTGATTAGTCCTATGTGATACTGTAATTAAACACTTAACTGCATTTGAAATAATAACCATCTGTTTTCCCTTTGCACTCATTCTTGACACAACAACACTTGACTGAAATATTTCAATACTTAAAATAATACATTTAAATGTATATCAAATTTTAAGAAAATCATACAGTTTAGTTACTGATTTCTTTACTGAAACTGGTTGTGCAACATAAACCTAGAGAATATTTTATCACCTGGAATAGTGATATTTGAGACATAACAAACACTAATATAATAATGCAACATTTTTATATGTTTTATATGGTTCTATGAAAATCCAGCAGTGCATCAAGAGTTAGGTGCTATCGCTGAAGTACTGATGTTGGTATTGTAGAGCCAAGCATATATAGAGCATGCACAGTGGTGCCACAGGACAGCGACATCTGCACTGAAACTCAACTGTTTGAAATGTATTAACCCTCATAACTTCCACAATCTGGGTTGAACTTTCTAGACTAAGTTATCAGCCAGTTTTGTGCAGGGCACCTTAACAAAAATGTCATTAAATAATTTACGAAAAAGGAAATATTCCATTTTACTCTGCATAACTGTGATATTCATACCCTATGGTACTCATCCTCTAGAGTCTAGTGTCTGTCTGGTTGGTGTCTTATTGTCTAGGACTTAAAATGGGTCTCTTGGGACTACGTTTGGGTCCCTGGCTGAAAAAAATATGAGGACACTGGATGTATATTTCCTTCCCTAAATGTTTTAGTGCTAAATTAATTACAATTTTACAGCAAGACTTACAGAAGGTCACTGTGTCCATCTTTGGCACCAACAGAAAGGTGACTTCCTGCTATGAACCTTGAATAAAAGGGAGGCTGATATTACCAGCATGATATCTACAAACACTTCCAAAGTGTCCGGCATTGATCTGGGGCACTGTGACATATTAAATGATGTGATATCTCCAAAATGATGTATGTCTAGTCAAGTTATCTATTAAGATATATTCCATTTTAATAGTTTAAAATGCCAAAAAAGTAATCTTAATTTTATTGTTCCTATTATATTACCACATGAAATTCATACTTAAATATCCCCCTGCCAACTTCCTCCTGCTATCCTCCTGTCAACAGAGATCTCTGGTGTGAGCTCAGGGTGCCAGCAGGGTGGCTGTCTGACCTGCTCTGACTACAATGGCTGCCTGTCCTGCAAGCCGCGCTTCTTCATGCATTTGGAGAGGATTGGGATGAAGCAGATCGGGGTGTGCATGACTTCCTGTCCTCTGGGCTTTTACGGCACGCGCTCCCCAGAAAGAAACACCTGCACAAGTAAGCCATAATGAGTAACAAACTGTATTTGTATGGTAGAATGATAACAGAATATAAATGAAAATATTCCTTGCATTGCATGTTCCCAGTGTAAGTGAACACAAGTCTGTAGGTGTGGTATTAATAGCCAGACTTCTGTGTAATTGATTGATTCAGTATAATCCTCTCTCATAACAAACACACAGAAAAGTATTTTAAACTTGTCGTAAGTTAACTGTGGCCTCTTAACAGTGTGTTGTTTCACTTGCACATGACAAGCATAAGCACAAGAAGTCTTGTCGGCTCCAAGACATTGTCACAATATACGTCCTCCCTCCATATACACTTCTTCACAAGCAACAAGTTTCAAAAACTTGATACCTGTTAAGTATGTTTCCTTTTGGTGACATTAAAATGAATCAAGTGTTGCTTTACTTAAAATCATATATCACAAGCCACCCTGTAAGACATCAGTCTGACTGCAGAGGCCTATGTTCCTGACTGTATTCCCAGTGAGACATGCGCACACGAACAAACACACACTGACACCCTGTATATTTAACACACAGGACACGCTCGACAACTTGTACGGTTTAAATAAACACTGGCGGTGGGTCTGTGTTTCTCTGTCAGAGTGTAGGTTGGAGTGCGACTCCTGCTTCAACAAGAACTTCTGCACACGCTGCCGAGCAGGATTCTACCTTCACCTGGGCAAGTGCCAGGAGAACTGTCCTGAGGGGCTGGTCCGCAACGACATACAGAGGGAGTGTGTTCCCAGTGAGTGTTTGGAGTTCACATTTATCAGGGACAGGGATAAACTGTGGGGTTGCCCTTTATTTAACTCTATTTACCTTGTATTTATCCGACATAAGCCACACAGAATTTACCAAATAATTCTGACTTTGGAATGAAGCATTACTATCACATAAAACGTATATGTGTTAAATTTGCCCACTATAATCACAGATACCTAACTGTGCTTTTGTCTTTGCAGAGTGCCCTGCAGAGTGTGAGTCGTGTGTGAACACTGAGACATGTACGCGGTGCCGGACAGGCCTGTACCAGCTCAGTGGGAGGTGCCACCATGTCTGTCCAGAGGACTACGAGCCCAATGACAAACTCATGGAGTGCACAGCACAAGGTCAGTCCTGTGTGTGTGTGTGTGTGTGTGTGTGTGTGTGTCAGAAAAACACAACCACTGAAGATGCCTGTCTTGTTGGTAGGGGCCAGTGCTATATTTTTGGCCCTTGATGTAGCATGGCTACAACTGGCAAATAAGCTTGAAGAAAAGAGAGAATACCCATTTCCAAGACATATTAACATAAAATTACTAAACACTGAGGTTTCTCACCTGCACTCTTTCTCAATTTTTTCCCCTGTCAGAACACTGCGAGGTGGGTGAGTGGAGCGAGTGGAGCCCCTGCTCTCGGTCCAGTAGAACCTGTGGATTCAAGCGGGGCCAGGAGACCCGCACACGGCAGGTCCTCCACTACCCATCACCCTTTGGCAAACCCTGCCCTGAGATCTCAGAGATCAAAGAGTGCCTGGTCAAGAGAAGGAAATGTCCAGGTAAAGAAAACTGTACTGTAGCAAAGTTTGCAGAGTGTTTGTGTTCCAGCAATGTGTCAAATCCTGACTCCAGATCCTTGTGATCCAGCCTTTGAACTTAAAAAACAGAATTTGTAAAATGGGCACATTCTCGACATTGTCTACTGTATTTGCTGTTGACCCATCATCACACACTGCCAACATTGTATTTGTGACACATGGCACGGTTTCTACTCTCTATGAATTCCAGACCTTGCTGCTTCAGCTTGTACAATCAGAGCTAGTCGTTCTTCCGCTCAGGACTATGACTGTTTACTCAGAGGATTGTCATTGTGGTTAGAGTGAGGACAGTGGGGGGAACACACATGTGTGATGTTGCAATGGGTATGTTGTGTGTTTTCCCATGAGACCTCTTTGGATTTTTAAACAGTAAAACCGCTTTCTCTGCTCCTAGTAAACAGGGAATAGCGTGATCATTTCTAATGGAAGAGAGTGAAAACTGCTTTCAGACGGGCTCGTCTCTTTATAAAACCCAATGCTGTGGTGCATTTACGATTGCTTTGTGTTATGTGTGCACTGCGTGTGTGTGGTTACTGAGCTGGTTGGCGGCTAGGGCTGGTTGTTTTTTAGCCTGGGCTCTGTAGTGTTAAATGACAGATCGCAGACAGGGTAGGAGGCTGAGATCCAGCCCCCTGGGGCCTCACACTTACAGAACAAACAGTGTGTGTGTGCATGTGCGTGTTTCCGTGCATGTGCGTGCGTGTGTGTGTGTGTGTGTGTGTGTGTGTGTGTGTGTGTGTGTGTGTGTGTGTGTGTGTGTGTGTGTGTGATGCAGCAGAAAAGCAGTTGACTCTGGAGCAGAAACAGCCAGCTCAACATCAACATCCTCCCCCTGGGAGGCACGTGGCGACCAGGGGATCAGTATTGGTTTATCCCCACAGCTGCCAATACACACACATACACACACCCACACACACACACACACACACCCACACACACGCAAACCAACACATGCATACACAAATCCAGATACAGATACACCCTCTCCATTTCAAACAAGCCAGACAAATACACACCAAACACACACACACACATGCACGTAGATACACACACATACCATCTTTGTCTCACTAAAATAACTACACAGCCGTTGTTCATGGTGGTAATTTGTGAAGAGAGTCAACTGGGTCGACGTGATTTGTAAGGCAGACTGTGAAATGTGCCCTCTGTCACCCCCCGCTATCCCTCTCTCTCTCTCTCTCTCTCTTTCAATCTGTATCTCTCTACTGAGCCATTCCCCTATCCTCTTCCCCTCCACACACACACTCCCTACCACACCAAAGAAAACATAGACCCCCATATAAGCTCCCTGTTGGCGCTCCCAGTCAGTCGGGTTGGGGCCGAGACTTCAGCGTGGAGTCAACGGCTCTGTTGATCTAGCTTGAGCCTGGTGAAAGAGGGGGTACAGAGAGAAGGGAGGGCAATTGAAAGAAAGAAAGAAAGAAAGAAAGAAAGCAAGAAAGAAAGAAAGAAAGAAAGAACGAAAGAAAGAAAGTGTAGTCTCACACACCACAGACCCCGTTTATCGACGTTGCTCCCGCTTGTGATTACCCAGTTGCCCACGCTGTAAGAGCATCCGCGGTGAATGAGAGCTAATTATCTGCTTCGGCGCGTCCTCTCCTCACTGTTTATGTTCTGCACACGCTAGGGGGTCAGTGGTCCGACCTCAGAGAGCCCCCGGTAATCCTCCAGCAGCCCTCAGACACTGATACATCCTCCTCCTTTTCCTTTCCTCCTCTTTTGCACTTTCTCTTTTTGCCTTCTCCTCCCTCTCTGTCCTGCCTCTCCTCCTCCCGTTCCCCCCCTTGCTACATCGTTTTACTCCTCCGCAAGTCTTAGCTCATTGCATCCTCTTTCGCCATCCTGTTACTCCGGTTGGTTGTACACATATTACTTATTTTTACATACTTACTATACTTTCCTCAACCCAAAACCCCTTTAAAATTCTGTCAGATCCTTTTGTTCTCCTCTTTCTCCTGTTACCTCTAATCCTGACAATTCTCTTCACACCTCTGAAGAAATGATACCCTAAGAAATTTTATACTAAAAAGACTGTAATTTTGTTAGTCAAATCAAGTGGATTGCTTTGACTAACGCAGTCTGTTGAAGTGTCATATTAACTTCAACTTTTCAATACATTTACGCACAGAATGAGGGCTTTGAATTTTGGCCCCCATCATTTACAATGGAAGCACATAAGGAAGGGATCTCTTAATGGCCAGTATGAACAGGGGGAATGATTACAGCAAGCTAAACCTGTTTCACTGTTCACATGGGCACGCGACTATTGTTTTAAGGCAAACTTGAAAAATTGTGAACCCATCCTTTAAGACTTTTCAGACTAAAACTATGACCTTGTGTCTCAAATCTAGAACATTATCATGATCCTTTTTCAGTGTGTAAGGAAAGTCAACTTTTGTTAAAGCACAACTCATTAAATCCATCTGACTCCTTAGCAATACATTTCATGTTCCTTTCTACAGTAGGTTAAATATGATACAATTTCACATCAAGTGCCTTCAGCTGATACTAGTGTCACTACAGACTTGTCTGTCCTAACTCATTCACAGCCACTCTTTCTTAAAGGATGTTTAAGTTTAGTTGGACATTTTGGGAAATACAACTGCTTTCTTGCTGAGAGTTAAATGAGAAGCTCGACGCCACCGTCTGTCGGTGAAATATGAAGCTTGAGCCAGCAGGCGATCATCTTAGCTTAGCATAAAGACTCAAAGCGGGGGGAGAAACAGCTACCCTGTCTGTCCAAAGTTCAGTCCACCTACCAGCACATTTAAAGCTCACTAATTAACACATATCTTTTTTGTTTAATCCGTACACAAACAAAAAAAAAATGGCAAGTTGTTGTTCTACGGGGAATGACACGCTAAAACAATTTTTTGGTGCTGGTAGGTGAATTCTGTTAACTTTAAGCAACACCAGGCTAGCTTGTTTCCACTGCTTATGCTGCGTATGCTAAGCTACAGTAATCCTCTCCTGGCTCCAGTTTCATATTTAATGCACAGATATGAGAGCGGTATCAATCTTGTCATATAACTCTCGGCAAGAAAGCGCATTTCCCAAAATGTCTATTCCTTCAAGTGTAGACTTAAGCCTCCAGCTGTTACAGCCCCCAGAACAGAACCATTGCAAAACTTCCAGTTGGTCCTGCTGATTAACCCCTAAACAATGTTTTAAGATATCATGTCAGAAAAATTGTTAAACTGTAGGAAACATGCAGACATATTCAGGCTTAGAGTCAGAAAAACTTGGCTCTGTTCCTCCGTTATCCGCGGCTAGAGATTGTGAATGTTTACACACACATCCTCATCCGCCGCCATCTCTCTCAAGTTAATGCTGGCTAATTTGTCCTTCGATGGATCTGCAGTTCACCTCTCTATCTCTGTAGCCGGATAGACCGTGTGCCCTCTGCAAACCCTTTAACTCCCACACACACACACACACACACAGACACTTACACAGACCTATTACACACAGAGAAACATAGAGTTAAGCAAGCTAGCATCAACCAGTCAGTGAGGGGGGATTGATAGACACACACACTGACACACCCAGAGCCCCCCTCATGACATCCTGGCGGCCATGCGGCAGGCATTCCACTTGTGGGACAGCCCATAGCCTTTAATCCTAGCCTGGCTCCCGCCAAAAGCTCCCCGGACGACAGAACGCCTGCCACGGAGGATGTGCCACCATAAAACACACAGTGCTCCTCCAACCGCACACACACACACACCTCCCCTTACCCTCAGTGTCCCTCTGCTCTCTCATTTGTTCTGTCTGTTTCCTACTCTCACCTTGTTCTTTAGTTCATTCAATACTCTCTCTGGATTGTTTTTCTTCTCTGCTACTGCTCTCTTTCTCTCTCCATGTCTCTTTGACTAGCATGCTCACTCACTCATTGTGCCAGCACACACACACACACACACACAGCGTGTAGTGTCCCACCGAGTAAAGCCCCTCCCTGTGCTCTCAGTACAGTTTACTGACTCCTGTCCTTTGTGAATGCGCTGCAACAGATTTCTAGAAGTTACATTACAGCCACAGTTCCGCAGGTTCACACTAGTGGCTGTGTTTACACTGTGCAGGCAGGGATTTCAGGGGAATAACACCGGATGAAAAGGATAACACATTTCTGCATACATTCTCCCTCATTAATGGGAGATTATAGCAAATGCTCTTAACTTGTACTGATGACAAATACAGGAAAATGTGACACTAATTTTATGTGGAACCTTAGAGAAGTTACAGACTCTGCTTTGACTGATGCCAGATTTACTATAATGTGAAATGAATGTCAATAGTTTTAAGTTTTAAGCGGAGCATGTTTCAGTTGCTTCTCAGTTGTAGCAGTTACATCAACTGTATTGTATTGAGCCAGAGCCACGAGGACCGTTAGCTTAGCTTAGCACAAAAAGTAGAAACAGAGGGCATCAGTTAGCCTGGCTCCTACCAGTGTTTAAAAATCTGCCCACCAGCACTTCTAAAGCGCACTAATTAACACATTGTATCTTGGTTGTTTAATCTAAACACAAATAGAAAAGTAAAAGTGACATTTTATAGATTTATGGGGAGTTACTTGCCGCAACTAGTTCCAGGCAACCAGTGCAGACATCAGGAAGTCATTGCACCTGGCTGCTGGTCGCCAAGCTCTAGCTCAATACTGAACAGACAGACATGAGAGTGGTATTGATCTTCTCTTTTAACTCTTGTCAAGAAAGCGAATAAGTATATGTCCCAAAATGTCAAACTATACCTCTAAGGGATGTTGCATATTTTCCCTTTTATAGCATTTAAAATGATTCCATTACCTGCCACAAGTCTCATGTGATACAATATGAAATTAGTTCATAAAATTACTGGAAGATTTTCATGTGTTGCTCCCTGAGCCAACCACTCCACACACCATTAACTGCCAGTCTCAAACTCTTGATGACATTATTCATTAAAACTTGGCTTTTGGGAATGTACGAAATGTCTGTTGAAAATGTTCCAAAACCTCCAAAGGTGTCTCATTCGGGGACCATTACACACATGTCAACACACAGTTTACAAAAAGCCCATCAGAAACCGTTCCAACTAACCAAGCGCAGGTTGGTTTGATAAACACTCTCCTAATCATCTCAACACTGGCATGGATTAGGTTTCTCCTCTGGCTCGACAAAAGCACGGGGGCTACAGTATGACTAATCCACTGAACTTGTAAATAGTTGTAAATGGTGTCAGGGCAGAGAAAACAATGAGAGCGTAGGGGACTTCCTGTGTTTATAGAGGACGGGGGTCAGACCCCCAAATGAGTCAGTGCCAGATTACTCCATCAGTCCATCCATCCATGCACCCACCTATCTTCACTATTTTTGATTTAGATTCTTTTTTTTATTAACTTTTCACTGTCTTGTAATTAAACTGTGTGAACACTGTGCTGTCCATGTTGTGTTTGTGCACATGTTCATATATGCACTTATGTGCATCTCCTGTCATCTTGTCCTGTCATTATTTATAGAAGAAGATTACGCACAGTGGGCAGGTAGAGAGCTTGGTATCACTAGCCCAGAATGTGTGGGTCAGACATGGTCCCTGGTCCAACCGGAGCCCTGGCTTGATTAATGAACAGACAGAGAGGGAGAGGATGAGCATAGGGGGCCAAACATGAAGCGGACAGGAGAGAGACAAGAGAGTCTCTTTCTCTCTCTCTCGCTTTATCTCTCTTTCTCTCTCTCCCTGTGTCTGTGCCTACTGCCTACTTCAGCAGTTTCACAATCCCCGACTGGCCGGCCAACCAGCCAAGCAGGCCGTGCTGCTCTGTTCCACTCACACATGAACAGCAGCAGTACAACAACAGGAAAGGGCCTCCTCTGCTTTCACTTGCAGGTCCTGTCTCCAACCTCCCTGGGGATGGATCTTGTTATTATCATTAATAACTGTAGCTCGAGCAGAGATAAACGGTCAGCATTCCAAAACTCTTGGTTTTGTTTATGAGATGGTGTTGCAAGAACAGATAAATTGGGGGTTTATTTAAAGGTTTTCTATTTTGGACAAAGGTCTGCTCATCACAGGGAGAGGGGCTGCTATCTGTGATTTAAGACTGACATCTAGTGGTGAATACAGAGCAGTGCAATGCAGTGTTGCCCCCTGCAATGTGTTTGTAGTGTGTTCACTCTCCCTCGACAAGTCTTGCTACTTTTGCTTAAAAGGATTTTTTGTTATGTGGTGGTTTTCATTACTTACAGGCTGATACATGGATTAGTTGAGACTTAGTTGAGGCTATGAGTCCTGCAAATCACAGATCTTCCAGTAATTAGTGGTTTCCCAAACAAAAAGCAACAGCAGTAAACTGGCTTGAGCTAAAAGATTACAGCTTTAATATTTTGAGCCACCGCAAAATCAAAGAACAATACTGTGTAAAAAAAACAAATGCTCTTAGTATGGAACATGTGTGTTTGAGGCTCCCTAGCTGAAATCCCTTAAACAAATGAACAATATTCAATAAGACATTAACCATACTATGTTTTACAAGACTGACTTCTTAAGTGGCAAATAACAAAAACAATAACAACTGGTACTATTTTACATGTAGACCTGCAGTTTGAACGTTTTCCATGTCTGTATTAAACTTTTGCTGCAAAGGGAAATATTTTTTTTTTTTTCACAAAAATGTTAATAAGCAGTATGAGAAGTTTCTGAAAATGATGCAGAAAGACATTTCTTAAATGAACACTACCTCCTGAAAGTGATGGCGAGAAGATGGAGAGCTTCATTGTCTCCCTTAGGATACTTTACTAATGTTTGTTATTTCATTTCCTTAACTTCCAGGAGGACGGAGGAAGAATGAGCGAAGAGAACGGAGGAATCGCAACAACCGGAAAGATAAGGAGAACCAAGAGGGGCGACGGGAGAGGAAGAGAGAGAGGGAGCGAGAGAGGGAGAGAGACACAGGTGAACGTGAAGACTCTGATAACAGGAACAAAACGGAGCACAGGCATCGCAGAGGCCACGACACAGAAGCAGTCTCCCCTGAAGACGGCCTTGTACAGTAGTTCTCTGGACAGACAAAGTCTAGCACCTCCCCATCCTCCTCCTGTTATCCTCCCACTCTTCCTTCTCTACAACTTCCCCACCGTCACCCACTGTTCACCCCCCTCGACCCCTCTCTGCAGGGGTGTTGCTGCTACCTGTATGATTTGAATATAATGTTTATGCACAAGTGGGATGGGGCACATTCAGCCACAAGGCTTGGGCCACTATGGACTTTAAAAAGTATTTTTTTCTACCCCGTAGCCTCTACTCCTTCACTTCCACCACTGAGAGTGTCTCTATTGAAACGTGCAGGAGACACTGCTGAGACTGCTGTCGGGACTGAAGAACAAAGTGAGAAATGTCTGTGACTGTGTGGAGGACTGGCAGACAGGCAGACAGAGAGACAAAGACGTTATACTATGTGCTTGTTGATATGGTTATTTAATGGGGCCCTGGTACAACATTGCGCGTCTTGGTTTTTGAATGTAGATTTTACAACATTATGTAGAACAATTGTTTATTATTGTTGTTCCTGTTCTTTAGATCTCTTTACTTTATTTTATTTGGTGCAGAATTTGTAAAGAAAAAATAAAAGTGGATTTGCTATTGCCATCTTGTGACATCTTCATAATCACTACAAGTGACAGATGTAGGAGAGCCTGCATGCTGTGAATCAAAGGAGTCTGGTTAAAAAACTGAAAACCATTACCATTTGTTCTGTATGTCTTGGACAAAAGCTAGTTTTATCCAAATAAGTGATCAATCTAATCTACCATTGGTTTTTCTTTTTGTGTAAATGGAATCTGTGCTCTCAGTAAAGCTCCTTGACTAGGAACCAAAAGCACCTGTATGTCAAATAAAACTATAATGGGTTTGTACCTGCGTCTGTTATCTGTTTACTCCTCTGACTGCCATCTTCACTTGAACATGCTCAAAACCCTCTCAGAGTAAACAGAAAGTGAAACTCAGTACAGTTTGCAGTGATTCAGAGGTTTCCATGGGCTCATTTGGGTGAAAAGTGTAGAGGTAGCAGGGCGTCACATACTGTAAAACCTGAACAAACCTGTTGTAGATACTGACATCCATCTCTTAGCATCACTAAAGTCACAACAAATATTCTGTGGCAATTCAAAACATATACAGAGCTAACAATAAATAATAGTGTTGTCATCCATGGCAGCAAGGAAGGCCTATCATTTTTCCCATAACTTCTCTAATATACCTACTATAAGTAGTTGCTCAGCACACATCGTGAATCATCAAACATGCAGTTTAAAGTAGTCAAGCTATCTGCAGTCCTTTTTATTTAAGTCAAAATCCACAATAGCGATTATTTATTAGTTTGCTTTTTGCAGGACAATAGGCCCCATTTCATGTTTCTGCAAATGAGTAACTATGACAGCTACCATCATTTAGCTCCAACTTCACAGCAAGATATATCTTTTCTAATTGAATTAATATCAAGTGTATAATTATTTTGAATCACTTCTCTAATATTAAGTTGTATACATTTGAACAACCCACATCTAAACCATTTGAGTGCTTATCAAGTGTGTCAATGAACCAGATCTGACATGTGAAATGAAATGATCTCTTTGATCTGGATTAACCAGCTTAGTTTCATGAAAAGTGTCAGTGGTCCTATTTGGTCACAACAAAACCAAGAAATAAAGAATCTTTTTTTTTTTTTTTTTTAAAGCTAACTGTTTATTGGTGAAGTATTTTGCTCATCAACATCGATTTTCATCAACAGGCATGATGACAGTGTTTCCTCCTCATTCATTCAGCAGAGAAATCCCCATTAATACAGACTGGACTGTACATGAAAATATATGAAATTTTGTTTAAATTTGACATTTGCAAAATATAGATAAGTCACAGTACAGTATGTACACAAATCATAGGTGCAAAATAAAGCTGTTTGAAAAAGTACAGTATTGATACATAGGAAAGAGGACCATGGTTAAGGATTTTTGAATCAACATGACCATACTGCTAAAACAAAAACAAAAAGAGGAAACACTGTGACAGATCTTGAGATTTACCCAGAGGCATTTTAAGTTAAGAAGGAACAAATGATCAATCACAGCTGCTGTTCGTTTTAAGCTAAGTCAATGCCCTCCGTTCACTTCATATTAGCCACAAAATCCTCGCCCTTCTTGATAGAAGACTTAAGCTCATCCATGGCGTCAGCCACCAGCTTCTCCTCGAAGGCAGACAGCTTGCCCAGCCCAAGGTTCTTCTCAATGCCGTTCTTCCCCAGGAGAAGAGGTGTGGAGAAGTACTTGCACTCTGTCTCCTCAGACCTGACATAAGAGCACTCCACCACACCCTCCTTTCCATTCATGGCGTCCAGGACGGAAAAGGTGAAGCGGGCACCAGCATAGGCCATGGAGAGGGTAGCAGATCCAGCTCCGGCCTTGGCCTTCACCACTTCTGTGCCAGCCTCCTGGATCCTGCCAGTCAGAGCAGACAGCTGGTCAGCAGGGAACTCTACTTTTGGTGTGCACTGGGAAATGAGGGGAATGATGGTCTTCCCAGCATGACCTCCAATGACTGGGACATTGACACGAGCTGGGTCAAGGCCTTTGAGCTCTGCCACGAAGGCGTTTGCTCTGACAATGTCCAGGGTTGTGACACCAAACACTCTGTTGGGGTTGTACACGCCATGCTTCTTCATGACCTCTGATGTAATAGGGATGGTGGAGTTGACGGGGTTGGCGATGATGCAGATCATAGCTTCGGGGCAGTTGCGGGCGCAGGCATCGGCCAAGGTCGCTACTATGGTGGCGTTGGTGTTGAAGAGGTCATCGCGGGTCATGCCAGGTTTTCTGGGCACACCGGCGGGGATGACCACGACGTCGCAGCCCTGAAGAGCAGCATCCAGCTGGTCGGGACCCATGTGGCCGGACACCTGGGCCCTTGTCTCGATGTGGCTGAGGTCTGCAGCCACCCCAGGGGTGTGGGCAATATCAAACAGGGACAGGTGGCTCACCAGGGGGCTGTTCTTGAGAAGCAGAGACAGCGGCTGGCCTATGCCGCCCGACGCTCCCAGCACCGCCACCTTGGCGTTGTTCTGCGAGGAGGTGGACAAGCTCCGGGCGAGGCTAACTGTAGGTCTCACGGCACGGGAAAACATTTTGTTTCTGTTACTTCTTTTCTTACTTTAGTGAAAATAACAACACGTTCAGAGCCCCTCTCCTCTGTGACACCAACGTCCTCTAGCCACGAGCGAACAGGAAGACTGAACCGTCATGCGTAGAAGATAAGTGTCGTGCGATATTACGTCAAATGCGTCAACGCGTACTGCTACGTCGTCCTCTCTCTATCCGCTTCTTTTTTTGCGGAGGAAAACAAAGCCAGTTAACAGTGGAAGTCGGTAAATTAGCATTGGAAATTAGTGCCGTTACACGAATTGTAACTGTACACCGGACCGACACAGCAAAATCTAACGGTACGGTACGTCCGCAGTCGTTGCATTGTCTCTGTCGTGGGAAATTGCTGCTCCTTGTTGTTTATGTCGCCCTGCTAAAAAATAAGCTAGCGCCGTCAGATGAACTCCGTCTATTTGCTGGAGCCAGAGCGCTGCCGTCAGATGAACTCCGTCTATTTGCTGGAGCCAGAGCGCTGCCATCAGCCCAGCCAGCGTTAGCTACAACAGGTCTCATTGTTGTGATCGCTTTGCCAGTCGAGAAATTCCTCTGTACTGTTTGACTTGTGCTCGTACTTGTAAGGGTAACAACGAGCGGGTTTTTTAGTAGCTGCTCTGTATCTAACGTCAGCTAAACTAGTTTGCATATAGACTGTCACCAATTAGTGTGACTACTGGGTCGTTAGCTGCTGCTGTGAATCATCACCAGCCCTGTTATTAGGCCAGCTGGGTTGACACAAACGTGTGATAGTTAGCCGACACAGCTCACTGTTTGTAACAGAGCAGCCCTTTGTTCCGCAGACTGAGGTAAACCCCGAGGTTAGTCATGGCTAACATGAACGTGAATCAACGCGAACTTGTAGCTAATCCGTTTTAACACTAGGCTTAAAGTGCAACTTGTTTGTCACATAAGGTTTGGTTGTCAACAAATGTTTGCATAAGGAATAGCTCGATATTGTGGATCACAACGGTACTTTTGAGGACAGTCTGAAAACAAATACATTTTCACCGACTCTTCTTTTTCTTTTGGCAGTGGCAAGTTTGAAGGTCCATCAGCTCTCCTAATGATACATCAGCATTAAGGGTACTTCCAGTGACTATCAAATAGCATGTCTGTCAGCCTTTTTTGAGGTTACACGTGGCATATAGATTACAGTGTCATTTGATATTTATAATTTTTAGTTTCTCTTCATCTTGGGACTGTTTGCTATTTAGTGATGGTGACTTGCAGCTGAGTGTTGTGATCACCAAAGTAAAATTAAAAAATCACTTTCATTGCCGATGTTATATCTCAATAGAATTTTTGATTGTGTGTGTACCTAAAACACCAAAATAATAATAATCTTGAATACTGATTTCTCTTTTTCAAAATGGTACTAAGAAAAGATAATAATCCTAACATGCTCATTATGACCTTTACTTACAATTGTCCCCTTTCCTCAGTACTTCCTAAGGATGGCTAGTTGTGGCGAGGTAGACCACTCTGTTAGCTCGCTTCCATCCAGCAAGAAAGGCAGCAACAGTGGTGGTGGAAGTGGGAACAGTGCAGAATCATCATGCTCTGGCTCCAGCAACTCATCCCCAGCCCTGTCTGTACCGGAGTGTGCCATCTGTCTGCAGAGCTGCGTCCACCCAGTCCAACTACCATGCCATCACGTCTTCTGTTTTCTATGTGTGAAGGGAGCATCCTGGCAGAGCAAACGCTGTGCTCTCTGCAGACAGGAAGTACCGGATGACTTCCTGGAAAGGCCTACACTTCTCTCTCCGGAGGAGCTGAAAGCATCGGCGGGAGGTCGGGGTGGGGCAACAAGTGATCACGCCTGGTATTATGAGGGTCGTAATGGTTGGTGGCAGTATGATGAGCGGACCAGCCGCGAGCTGGAGGACGCTTTCTCCAAGGGTAAGAAAACAGCTGAAATGCTGATTGCTGGTTTTTTGTACGTGGCCGACTTGGAGAACATGGTGCAGTACAGGCGCAATGAGCATGGCCGTAGACGCAAGATGAAGAGGGACGTTTTGGATATCCCCAAGAAGGGAGTGGCGGGACTGCGTTTGGACACAGATGGTGTTACTGGGGCCATTGGGGCAGCAGGTCGAGAAAACTCTGCTGATGGGGCTGATACCACAGTAGCAGGTGCACAGCAGCAGGTTACAGGTATCCCCTCTACTGTTACAGCCCCCCCGGCCTCTGCCAGACCTCCCACCTCTCTTGGTGGTCAGCCTGGCAGCAGCAGTAGCCCCACTCTGGAGGATGCTCTCTCCCAGCTGCAAATCAGCCCCAGGCCCACACCTTCTCATGAGCGGTCTGAGGCTGGGGAAGGAGAGGAAGAAGATGAGGAAGAGGAGGCCTCACCTTCCAGGTCCTCTGACCCTCACACCTCTGTGGACGAGTCTGGCTCTGGAGATTGGAGCGATGATGAGGAAGAGGAGGATGAAGAAGAGGAGGGGGGAGATGGAGAGCGTGTGGAGCCCTGGGAGGATAGGCCACGGAGGCAAAGACTGAATCCAGAGGACAGAGCCCCTCCTGGCGCAGAGTCCGCCTCTCCCCCTTCTTCCTCCAGTAGCAGTGGAAGGTCCAGAATGCCTGACGGCCAGTGTATAGTGACTGAAGTGTGAAGTCATCATTGATACCATCATCACCAAATGGCAATGTTCCATTTCATTAATTTATTCCTCACTGTATGCTGTCGTTCACTCTGTCACGGATGGGATGTGGGTGGATTGCTTGGTACAAGAGAAATTAAGCATAACATTCTCCATGTTTTTAGGTAAACAACTCAATTTTAGCAATCAAATCTGGTGCCTCTTTTCGGCTTACAATGATCTGGCTGTATCCTGTATGATTTGTTTGTCAGTCTCATCCTATATATATATATATATATATATATATATATATATATATATATATATATATATATATATATATGCCCAGCCAGTAGAATCAACGCTGGGTTTCATGTTCTAGCACTGAGACAGGAGGTTCAGCTTGGTAAACAGCCAGATGGATACAGCATGTTGTTGTGGGCCATGAAATCTTATAATTGTCTATCCAGCACATCATGTGAGGTAGGTGTAACAGGCTTATTATGATGTTAGCTGCCATCAGTCTGCTCACTTTTTGCCATTTGGTTGCAGGCATACGGGGTCTGATCTTTCTAAATTCCAGAAAAGTGGAAGTTAAAAGGTAAAAGTGACTCACCAGCCTGCTTCTACCAATCCTAGGTGTTGAAATTTATGATCTTAATACCCAGAGGGTTCCTGGAAGTCTCAGCCAGATCTGTGACATTCGAGACAGAAAGCATAAATGGGGATGTTACTCCTGGAAATGGAACTGTGTTTTTATCATCATGAACAGCTGCATTCTAATCATCTACACTTTAACTCTCTCAGCTAACATAGCACGTAGAAATGGGCTTGTTAGAGCTCAAGTCATCTGACTGCTCTTGCAAAGAATTTAATCCTTGATGACTTGTTCCCAACCTCCACCCTATCTAAATGATTTCCTTACTTCAGATTTAACTGATTATGAAGCCTTTCCTTCAGATTTCTGAAATGTAACTGTTAACTTTTGTAGGTGTCATTTCAGAGCAGATTGTGGTTTGAAGAAAATTTTCAGGTTGTTTGTCCAGATAAAGAAAAGAAACAGAAGGATTTACAGACGCTCTTAAGCTATGTGGGTGTTTAAATTTCACTTAATGTGCTACAAGACAGTAATGTAACTCAGGCGCCCACAGGATTATCTGACTACCTATCTAGCATTTGTCTTTGATTTCAATTAACCTGCAGCTTTCTGAAATTCTAAAACCTGTGGAGTTTATAAATTCTGTTTTAAATGAATGTGCAGAATAGAAGTACATATCAAATTCATTTTAACCTTTCCCAGCTTTGAATAATTGGCATATGAAATGTGAAGTATCAGTGTTTTCCTTTTTAAAGCTGTTGAGGCCTCTGTAGCCTCATTGGTATTCTTATTGTCCCTGACGAAAGTATTCTAAATTGGTTTGTATCTAAAGTTTTTGTGATTTGTGCATGTTTGAAGAGAGAGTTATTTAAACACTACTGGTTGGCAGGATGTTGAGTATTGATATTTTTGGGTTGAGTTTGAGTAAATGTTTTTAATTTGTGTTTTGTTTTTGCGTTTATTGTTGTAAATCCTCATGTATGATGTCTGAGGCAGTAAGAACAAGAACATGCCATTGCTATTGGCCATCCTGCAGAGATTTCAAGTTGTTATTTTTATATTTCTTACCTGCTTACATCATCAGTTCAGTCTTAGCCTTTCCATTCTGAAGAATAAAGTTTATGTAACAGTTTTGCTTGGCAACTTTTTGTTACATGGTTTGTAATTTAAGAATAAATTGTGTCATTTCATCATCCTAAGAGGATAATATTTTTGTCTCTTAGTGTATTTCTAGGCTTCTCATTTTACTGCGTGATAGGGTGCATGTCAGTTTGGTTTTTCTTTTAAATATATCTGTCTTGAGTGTTGCATAAGTAGGACTATCAATGGGCCCATTGTAAGTAAGATTTCACCCTTTTTTCTCCAAACTACCACCTGTAGAGATTTTTCTAGGGGGGGGGGGGGGGATCACGGATCAGCGACTGAAGTTTTCAATACCTGTTCTTCATATAACAAAGCATCCAAACTAAGACTTAGTGACACATGGACAAAAACATTGGATAAAGTCCTTGTGGTTTCCCTAAGTAATCAAAAAAGGGGTGTAACAAGAAACATACCATTTATTATGCAACACAGCCTCTTCTCTTTCTGTCATTGGAGACCATATAAACAAATGTTTATGTATTGTGTATCATAATGAGGCCAACTCCTGACTTTCCCTCACTCACCTTGCAGCTGTTTGGTATTCTGACCACAGCAGCGATCAGCTCTCCAGCTGGGTGTCTGGCCAGGAAACATGACCTCCAAATGGGGAACAGGAGATAAAGGCCTGGCATCCTCCAGGGACCTGTCTCGTTCTTGCCATTTCAGTCTGTGCACGTCTGTGCCTTTGCAATACGTAATTAGCTGTATGGACTAATTTTAAATGTGCAATGAAAAATGAGCTACAAATTGATTCCAAACCCTACAAAAGAAAATCAGTATGTATATTTCAGCTGTTTAATTTGGCCATGTGCTTCAGCATCTATCAAGGTTTCACATGCATAGATGAGAGCCGTTGTGCAGAATACTGACAATCTGCCAAATAATGCTTTTACCTACAGCTAAGAATCCCCCCAATAGAATAGAAACAGAGACAGTGGGGAAGATCAAGGCCACGGTGACGCACTATGAGCACAGCAGAATCTGAACTAAGCTACAAAACTGAGATAAAGAGGAAAGAAGTGCAGCAGAATTACTCTTAATCGTGCAGACAGATGCTGATGCCTCATGCTTGTTATACCTCATCAGTATCTATCTGTATGCTGCTGCTATCTGTCTGCTTCAGGTAGGTTCAGCCTGGCATGATCTAATCATTACCATAATCATATTTTCAGGGGACCTAGAGGAAAGACAGTGTTCATTTGCTTGACTGATGGGGACAGACGGGATTTAGAAGATGATACCGATACATCCATACTGAAAACATAATAATACCCATGGAATCAGCCAATATATTCACTGTTTTATTACACATACACTTTAATTGAGGGGATACATCTAAACAAAACAATACACAGCATCAGTCTACAGAGTATTAATGAAACAAGATAATTTCTCAGGTCAGCTGACACTGCACAGCAATGGATAAGTATTTTGTTGTAAACAGGAGGCTGCAGAGTCCAGTTTCTAAAATATAACCCCAAAGGAACAGGGGAGTTTTTATTTATGGTGTTAATTCAGTGTTCATCCCTCAAAATACTACCCTCATTCCATCTTTTCCCACAGAGTTATGTTTGCAATATATGACCAAAAAAGGCACATTATCAGCATCACTGTTTGTGTTTGTATCTCAGCTCCTACTCTTGTGATAAGTAGGCATAATGTCACATAGAAAGATACCAAACAAAACCATTGTTCACATCACAACCATTAAAGTATGTGACAATGAACGATCTCTGATTATTGGTGTATTAGAGGCAATGAAGCATCTGATTTATCGAAATTAGAAAGTTAAACTACTACAGTACTTATAGTATATGGATAGTACTTATAAATGTGCATCAGCACACCAAAGAACTAAGTAAGTTTATTGATGTCAATCAAGAGTCAGTCTGTAGCATTCTCTTCCACACAATCTTGACCTGGACAGGACTTTCCAAAAATGCCTCAGTTGAACATCTTGGCCCATCTGAGAAGCTCATAGGAAAGTGAACACAGACACTCATTTGTGTTTGGACTTGCTGGCCAGAGCCTGCAGGTTAGCTGGACCGCCCCACACTGTCCCAAATACATCCTTCTCAGTCCTCAGAGCCTCTGACAGAGGGAGCTCTCTCCCTGACAACACTGCCTTCTTCACAGCCTGGATCACTGGGGCAGGTCCTTTTGTATAGTGACAGAGCCAGTTTTCAGCCCTCTGTAAGAGAGTCCCTGTACCCTCCTCTGTCTGGGGGACCTCCAGGACTCCATCTGCCAGTCCAATCTGCAGGCCAAGTTCAGGGTCCACCTTTAGAGCACCACCAAGCAGCTTCAGTGCATTCTGGCTTCCGACAATGCGAACAAGTCGTGCGGCACCGCCCCAGCCTGGGACCAGGCCCATATGTTTATGAACAAACTGGATCACACTGCCAGATGCCATTAACCTATGAGAGAAAGATGATGGACACAAGTTTGATCATTAGCAAACTTTTGGATGAAAGGTGAAGGTGTAGAAGAGATCCTAAGAGATCCTTTTATTCCCTTGTATAAAAACATTACCTGAAATCGCAGGCAGTGGTGAGTTCTGCACCTCCTCCCAGCGCTCTCCCCTCCACCAGAGCAACAGAGATCAGAGGCAGCCTGCACTGAGAAAACTATTCTGTCAGCACATTACATAACTGCTGAACTCCAACTTCTTTAAGCTCAGACTGGTTGCTGCTCTTTTAGTATGCATTGCTATTTACTGGAGTAGTAGAGAGGGAAATGAGAGCCCTTACCTGAGTAGTCTTGTAAGAGCATTCTGCATGAACATACACATCTTCATTCCATCCTACAAGGCAAAAAAACCCCCATCTTTTAGAGATCTTCGGGCAAGTACACATCCAAGAGACATTGAGACAAAGAAAAGCAGAGATAAAGACAGAGAGATGCAGACAGACAGATTGACTGCAGCAGATAGCCACAGCAGGGAGATACTATAAAGAATTTCTCTGCTTTGCTACCTGTGGGTTAGATATCGCCCTGACAGCGTTCAGGTCCGATCCTGAGCAGAAAGTTCCAGCAGCTCCCTGAACAATGAGGCCTTTACCATCTGTCCAGCTCTCCAGCTGGCTCACCCTATTCTCCAGATCCACCATCATACTGCCTGGGAGGAAGGAAAAACTCAAAACAATAAACTGGGCTGTTTGTGTACAAGTGATTATGTGCAAATGAGTTTCATCCCGAGAATACCAAATCTTCACTAGTCAATCTGAAAATATATACAGTGTTAAATGTACAGTCACCTTACCGGAGAAGGCATTCATGCGGGAGGGGTAGTTGATGGTCAGCACAGCAACGCCAGACTCCTGTTTGAGCAGATCAATGGAGCCTCCAGGAAAGGCCTGCAGCTTCTCTCTGATCTCCTCTTGGTTGAAGCCATGGATGCTGGAGTACACACAGCCCCTGCTCTGTCTCTGCAGCAGCCTTGGAGGAACAACATTTATACAGTTTATTAAAATCCAATCAATCGCATTCAATCAATACACAGATCCAGCCCTTACAAAGGGTTAGAAAGACAGGAACTGTTTAAAATGGAACCCTGATTCATTCAACTGCTACAACAGTATACAGTTAATCACAAGAGAAGAACTCAAAAGAAACTGAGCCACCCAAAATTCAACACCGAAAGCCTGAGTGACATCAACATGGCACAACACCTGAGGAACTCCCTACAAGAGCGACTCCCAAAACAGTACCCAGAGGATGTTTAAGGACACTGGCAGGCCCTGAAGGCCACAATCCTTGAGACCAGAAGGGGTATCATCGGCTTCAAGTCCAGGAAACATCAAGATTGGTTTGATGAAAATGACACAGAGATTCAACATCTGATAGACGCCAAGAGGAAGGCCTTCTGCACATGGCAGAATGACAACTGCAAGGCCAAAAGACAAGCACACTCTAAGGCAAAGGCAGCCGTACAACGTAGGGTGAGAGAACTGAAAAACAACTGGTGGACGAAGAAGGCCCTGGAAATCGAGCAGATTGCTGACACTGGTGACCCTTCAGTGCTACCAAGGCTGTGTATGAACCCAGCTACAGAGGCCTCAATCCCCTCCGCAAGATGGACAATCTCTCCAGAAGGACGAGGTGGCAATCAGCTCTAGATGGAGAGAACACTTCCAGTACCTACTGAACCGAAACACCACTGTTGAGATGGAAGCTATCAACCAAATTCCACAGCGGCCCATCATGACGCACATGGGTGAGCCCCAGGGTGTAAACGAGATCCAGGCTACCATCAGAAAGCTGAGCAACAGCAAGGCCTCTGTACCTGATGGGATCCCGATGGAAGATAAAATCTGGGACAAGGAAGAAATTTCTGCCGAAATCAGGGATACCCTAATTGTCACAATAATTAAGAAGGGAGATTTTGCTTCTATCCACTACAGGTAAAATACTGACCCGCATACTGGTTAGCCAACTAATACTTCTGGCAGAAGAGATCCTCCCAGAGTCTCAGTGTGGCTTTCGCCCTGCCAGAGGGACAACGGACATGATATTCACAGCTCATCAGCTGCAGGAGAAATCCCGGGAGCAACATCTGCTACTTTATGGCTTTCATTGACCTCACAAAGGCCTTTGACTCCGTGAACTCTTCAAAATAGGAAGCCCAGACAAATAGGAAGCCCAGACAAATCAAGATTCTTCAACAACTGCACGAAGATACGACAACTACAGTTATCAGCAATGGTGACTCTGAAAGTGGTCCTTTCAGAGTAGACACCAGGGTGAAGCAGGGCTGCATCATTTTCCATTTACATTGCAACTATCGTCCCTCCACCTCACCAGCAACAACCTTCCTGAGGGTGTCCAAGTCCTCTATAGGACAGACGGTAGGCTCTTCAACCTTAAGTGGTTTAAGGCTAAAAGCAAAGAGTTTTCCACTACCATCATGGAACTCCAGTATGCAGATGATAATGCACTCTTTGCTCACTCAGAGGCAGACCTTCAGAACAGCCTGGATGCCTTTGCCAGTGCATACCAACTCTTGGGACTCAATATCAATATCAAGAAGACCCAAATCCTCCACCAACCTGCATCTGAAGGAACATCCCAAGCCCCCACAATTCACATTGATGGCATTACTCCCAAGTGGGGCTTTCAAAAGGCAGAGGCATAGAGTTTTTGAGGATCCAGACAACTAGACTAAGACAAAACTGCTTGTCTATCAAGCAGTAGTTCTGTCCTCACTCCTCTATAGTGCTGAAAGCTGGACTACCTACAGCAGACACATCAAAGCCCTGGAACAATATCACCAGCGATGCCTACAGAAGATCCTTAGGACCTTAGGACCCTGTGGATCCAGGAGTGGCCTCTATAGCCATCTGAAGACCCACAAATAATCAATTTCACCAACAGGACAATCATACTCGACTGCAAGTGATCTCCAATGATGACGATGACATTACCAGTGGATTTCATAAGTAAATTTTGACAGGATATAAATGTCCTGTCTTTTTTACTCTATTGTTCTTTTCATGATCAGATGTTTGCTTTAAGCAAAATGATAAGTTAAATCAAATCAAACTGAATATGCATCTGTGTAATTGAGGTGTAAAGAAATGGTATGCAAGACTGCCTCATGGAAATTAGACTGGTGTTGCCCAGGACTGAAAGTTAATGCTTGCACTCACAAACAGGAGAAGAATGAATGCTTTTAATACACTCCCTTACCTCTCTGTAAATCAACCTGAAGGAGGTATGGTACCGAGCCACACAAGCAAACTGAACCATCTCTGATTTTGACTCATTCTAGTCATTTGTCAGAATCAGAGAGGTAATTACTTCTATAGATTAGCATTTCACAAATCTCAGCACCCCAGAAATGCATTTTGATTGTTAGACTTGTCTATGTTTGTGAATTGTGGATGAATAATGTGGGTTCAACACAGTGGCTTTATTTATGACTTTACTTACTGTCACCAGCATGGTGATAAACAATGCTGGCTAAAGTCCCTTACCTGGCCCAGGCTCCATAGCTGCTGCTGCTCCTCAGGAGCTGTCGCCTCACTGCACACAGTACCATCTTGCATGGAGAAGGAGAAATGTGGGAGATTCACTTTTACCTTCATTGGGAGAAATTACTTCAGACATTTTACTTTATTAAAAAAGGAGCTGGGCACATATAAGGGGAACGAAGTTTGAGGACAGGGAGCATTGCCAAGATACCCTGCTGACAGCAGCAGCTATTGTTTTTGAGCATGTTGCACAATGAAAATCATGAGAATCCTATGACCTTTGACAGAACTGGGACTGTGACAGACCTTTTTCACAGAAGACATTTTGACTTGTCATAGTAGGAAAAGCACAGGTGTTACTAATAATATTAATTATGGCTCCCTTCTGTTCAAGAGACCCATGAAACCATGACAGTGAGTCAGCATTCACAATACCAAGACCCTGAAACTAAAGCAGCTAAATTGAATTCAACCATCATTCATTTCATTATTTACACCTGTGCTTTTCCCACATTGACGTCTATTAAAGTATCTACTGAACTGGCTTTGTTACTGTGATGTATTTGGTAGCTCACAAAAGCTATAGTATAAACAGCTACCATGTGTTGAAAGGGAACTACATACAGGTGTTTTCACTTGCGTTGCCTGATTAGGCCTCTAATACACCGAGTTTGTGGCATTACTTAACTCCCAGCATAGCTCCACCCACCTTCAAATCATTTGAACTGGGGAGAAGTAGATGTCAAGAGAGAGGAGACACAAACTTCAGAAATGATAGTGACTAGTTTTATTAGCAGTGAGCATAAAAAGCTGCTACCTTGACATCACCTTCACATTCAAACACTATATTCACACATTCAATAATAGCACTACCAGGCTGCTAAAATCAAACAGGACATGAGATCTGTCTGTAATATTCAGCTTGCACTGTGCTGCTATAACGTTACATTCGTGTTTAATGGAAAACACCCAGCATGCATGTCTTAATGCCTTTCTGGTTGAAACCACCGCAATACGGAAGCAAACCAGTTATACAAAGCATTCATAAATAGCCTTTCAAAGTTGGGAAATGTTTTCCAAACCCTTGGAAAGTGACGCATTGAATCATGTTTGGAAAGTGGATGTCATGCAAAGTTTACAGGTTTCCCTTTCCAACTTTAATACGTGCGCATACAACGAGCAGTAGAGAAAATGAATATACAGTATTTCGTAAACCGTGTTTAATATACCACTATCATAATTACAAACCATTTAGCAACAAATATGCAAGCACCAACCTTGCTTATTGACAGTCGTTTGGTGTTACTGTGAAACCCGTCCCCCTGGAAACTAGAGCTCTTCGGAAGTGCAGAATGGAAACACACAGGTGTAGTTCCTCAACGTCCCCTCTGGGGGGCGGACTAATACCGCCAGGCAGCAAACACTTGTACACCATCACCTCTTGCAAAATGGCAAATATTGCCATTCATTGTGCAATTGTGACATAAATTTCATACAACACTCTACGAGCTATAATTTATTGTTCAACATGAACTGTAATATTATCATTGGCCAGTGCACTGCACAGAGAGATCGGCTCTTTGTCTGTCACAACTGTGTAAACACAGCATACTGAGGAACTGGCTCTACAGACATGTCCTTATTCAGTAGTATTGACAGAGGGCTTTAAATAACACAAGTTATAGTACAGCATTGGCGCATGCAGCTGACACTTTTATTAACATGGCCTACTGTCAGCTGAAGTTTTTCATTATTGTACAGTGTCCGTGTGAAGGTAAAACTGCAAAATAGCAGGTTTTGTTTGATTCAAGCCCCTATAACACCCTGTCTTGACACCAGTGAGCTGACTGAGTCTTAAAGGTAATAGCGCTGTGGACACTTCCAAGTCAACATCTTGTCAAACAAAAGCCTGCTCTGAGATTTGGTTTGATGTGTGGCCAAGCCAACCAAAGCTGTATACATCTTCAAATGAGATAAAAGGCATTTTCAAAGATATTTAATAAGGCATTTGGAATAATACAACAACTGAGGTTAGTATTGGGGTTAAGACAAGACTGAGGCTAAATGTACTTTTACTATTGATTTAAGGGCAGTTGTTGTGTTCTGGCTTTGCACTTTTGTCTTCAAAAAACATATTTAGGGTTAGAAGATGCAGCCTTTGGGAAATGGTCTTATTTGAGTCATCCCAGAAACATGACAGACATAAACTACCATAGACTTGTAGGCGGGTTATTAAAATAACTTTAACATCCGTTATTTATCCGAGTATAACCAAATCATCGGTGGAAGGTCACATAGGCATAGGGGACAAACATAATGTTTGGTGAGTGAGAGTTAGAAATGAGGGTGTTCAGACAGTGAGACAAACAGGCATACACAAACAACAACAACAACAGGATGATATAAAGACCACAATGTGTGCAGGAAAAGGAGGGACAATGTGCCACAACAGAGGGAGGTTGAGACACTTCCTGTCCTGCGGTCTGATCTATGGCTACTGGGAGCATAAATCCTTCACTTCTACCCACACATCCTCTACCGCTATCCTGAACATATCTGTGAAAACAAACTAAGGAACCAAAAATACCTTTCTGTTTCACTTGGATCACTGAGGATTCCAGAGACATGCTGAATCAAAAGCCTCACAAAAGTGATTGTACCGTATTCACATACAAATAACCATCACTGATCTAACATCTGTACGAAATCTACTTTGGAAGCACATTGTTTGACAATTACATTCTAAGGTATCACTCATGCTAAATACTTTGCACATAGCCTTTAAAGTGTGATTATTTACTTGGATTAGCTATCTGAGACACAGTAGCACCATTGTATTAGATTTGATCATATGTGTTACCAATCAAGGGTATTTTTCGCTAAATGGATGGCTTTGTGGAACCAAAGTCCTTCGTGACTGTACTGCAAACATAAAAGGTCATCAACAAGGATACAGTGCACTGCTTCCAAGACTGCAATAGACTCAACTAGGTTTAAAGTCCACACCTCTCCGGTCTATTTAAAAGTGGGGAAGGAATTCAAAAAGGTCGGTGGGACATTCCAGACACACTGACTCTCCTTCATGCTCTGTACAGTACATTCAGCTAGGTCAGCTAGCCTGCAACCTGTCTCTAAATATCACTCTGTGAAGTGCAGCATCTGGGAGAACATGGTGCCTTAGTAGAATTTGCATACATAGTAGTCTCTAAGTCACCCACAAGTGTGAGTGTAAGTGATTGTCTATCTGTGTTAGGTGTGTGATGGGCTGGCAACCTGTCCACATTATTTCACTGTGCCTGTCCACTTCCATCTGCTCAGCCCTTTCAGTCATTTTGATTAAAGTCAGCCCTACTGTTTTATGATCCGTCCATCCGGATATCAGTGATGCAGCTGTAGACTCCAGCTGATAATGAAAGCCTGTCTGAAATTACAGCCTGGCTAATGGGAGAGGGAGAGAGACAGACATACACATTTGTCTATATGCATACACAAATGTCGTTGCATGTATGTCTTGTGTGTGTTTGAGTGTGTGGTGTGTGTGTACTGTATGTGGCCTCTAATGTGATGCATCAGTGTACTGATCGATATGCAGCTGTCTGGGGCTCCACAGGAAGTCAGGGAATGCGCTGCAGTCAGCATGACTCTATACCAACTCACCAAGATAAGAAAACACGCGCGCACACACACACACACTCACACACACACAGATCAGATCAGATAAGTGCCAGTAAGGGTCTATTTCAGGGCAGGAAAAATGGCAGGTTGGCAGGTGCCAGAGGCTCTCAGGGGCCTGGATGTTTCCTGTGAGGAGTGTAGGGAGGTCAGTGGAGCTGGAGGGCAGAGAGCCAGAAGACACTGGATGGCCAATGAACACTTTTCTTTAGCAGCAGCAACTGAGATGTGTCGGCATCAACTCAAAATGCACAACCATTGAAAGACAAAATGCAACCATTTGCTGTAATAGGTATTGTATACTTGAAACCACACCTAAACTGTGAAAACATGACCATATACAAAAAGCAGTAGTTACTCAAACTTGCTTATTAACAACTCACAAAGCTCAAACACATCACTAAGTAATCTAATATGACCCTAATCTCTATTGGCATAAAAGGAAAATTTACTGCAAAGATATACCTAACAACCAGACATGACTAGCTAGTCATGACATGACAAGAGCTTCCTTGCAGGCCAATCAGGCTTTACCAGGTATACTGTCTAGCTTCACCAAGTTTGTAGTGAAAACAAACAAGGCTGTGGACGCACAGAAAGCCGCTAGACAAAATGTAGCCTTAAAACTAGTCAACAACCAAAAGGGCACAGCGACTAATTAGAATTCCTGTGCAGTATAGTGAGTGAAATTTGTATCTCAGTTCTTTTAGTCAAGGAGAGAAGAGGAAGGAGACTGCAGAAACGTCCTGCTTTTGTCTAGACAGGTCAAATCGAATCAGATCAAAAAGCGTGCATGGTCAATGGGTGTTGTGTGGATATGGAATTCTATTGGAGCATCAATGGAAACAAGCTATTTACAGCAGTCTGTTTAGTTCCTTGTCTCTGTTAAACTGACCAGGAACCTGTGCATGATGCATGCACATAGCTCTCAGTGGCACATTCAGATTTACAGGAAAACTGTTATTACATTACTTAAACTTCAAATTCACATTTACTATAATAAATATGTGAAGACAGGTGACATTAAATTCTGGAAAAATGTCTTTAAAGCTTTGCTTCAATATCATCATCCTTATTATTATCATTATTATTATTATTATTATTAACATCATAAGTAAAGGCAGGCCTAATTACATGATTATTTTGCCAATTAGCTATTGACAAAATAATCAATAGGTTGTTTGAAGAAGCTGCTGTGTTTAGACTTGATGACAACCATTTAAGTAACTGTAGTCACACTATGTTTGCATGATGAAATACAGATTGTTCCATAAATTCTTTCCAGTGTCACTGTGTTTTAGCAGCTCTGGAATCAAAACAGTTAGTACTGGTTATATAATGGTTTCAGCATCTGGAAACCTCCAGACTTGAGCACAGGCCAGTACTAGGAATCTACGCTCCTGCCCAACCTTGACACAGGAAAACCGGGTGAGACGGCTAACACAGCGCTAGGCTGAGCATCAGGAAAGGATGACAATATTTATATTTATATCAGGGGTAGGATTTCTGGCACCATAACATTGTCGCACCTGTTATTTCAGTCAGCCTTAAGGTGCCAGGTTTCAGGGTGAGGGGTTAGGTGTCCGTCCCTCTCTGGGCCAAGGTTGTGTGTGTGAACATGGGCATGTGTGCCTTTTGTATGTTTATGTAAGTGAATGGACATACAGTATGTGTGTGTGCGAAAGTGCAAAACTGATCATTTACCAGACAGTGCAGTAAAAATATGAAATAATAATACAGGTATTTTCATGTTGTAGACAGGCAAACAAAAAGGTGAGAAGATGGTGAGTCTACTGTAGCTTATCACAGCACCTGACAAACAAAATTACAACATTTAGAAAAAGGAATGCATAAAATATTTATGGGAGGGGATGCATAAACACTGTATACAAACACACAGCAGAAATGCACAAAGACACACACCCACACTATCAAAGTAATGGACGGTTCCTCTGCTGCTGTCACGTAGCTCTGCAGTCACCACTCAGAGGAGAGATCAGTGTCACCAAAGACGTCAGTCAACAAGATTGAAGGAGCCAGACAATCGTTTGGTTCTGGTGCTTCATCTTTGTGAGCTGAACGGTTGCCTACAACTCCTCTTGACGCAGTCACAGAAATATTTCTGTGCAATGTTTGATTGATGTTCAGAACTTATTGAATTATTCCTCCTGCTGCAGGCTAAGGATTGAAGAGGCTGCATCGGGGCATGGCAACTGCACAGTGGCAAGGTCAATTATTGAAGAAAATAATAATATACAGGTTAAATAAGACAGAGGGTTTGTCTACAGGGCTGCTCAACTTTTGAAAAAGTACTTTACAATAATACACTCTGTGTAATGTGGTATGTTGTAATGGTGCTTTTACAGTCATCCTTCACAAATGGGGTTAAGCTGCCAAGAAACAATTTTGTGCAATTATTTGATTAACAAGTCAGTCAAGGCTGCACAGCATGGCAACACCACATACAGTATAATGCAAGTGAAACACAAATGTAGATACTTTAGTTTGGGATGTGAAAAGAGAAGAGAAATAATTTAGTCCTTATGTTTATTACACAAAAAGAACAGCAAAGGCATCACCTTCATCATGATATGATTCACCACTTTGACCCACCACTCTGTACTACTTAGCTGAGTAATGTCCTGATATGTGACCATTCAGAATTAGTAAAGGTAGAAAAAAGGCTTTTTTTCACAAGCATCATTATTTATGTTATGCACAAAAGCAGGCTCTCATGAATTATGTTTAACATACATTTTGATTGGAAAACATCAGCAATGGGTGGACAGCAAAAATAAATGCCATAACAAACAATGCATTTAATTTTCAAATCAGGAAAATGCATATAAAGAAACCAGCCTTTG
This sequence comes from Macquaria australasica, assembly GCA_005408345.1. Classification (NCBI taxonomy): domain Eukaryota; kingdom Metazoa; phylum Chordata; class Actinopteri; order Centrarchiformes; family Percichthyidae; genus Macquaria; species Macquaria australasica. Next base: position 398,975 of record SEMN01000062.1, read on the forward strand.
GTACAAAGTTATAAAAAAGGAACTCACATTCACATTTTTGCGTTACTGTAATCATGAAAAATGCAAAGCATGGATGTAAAGCAAAATGTTTTAGTCACAGGCAAGGTACAGTCCAGGCATATACTGTAGGTTATATTCAAGAAGGCAGAAAACCAACACTGCTTTATTCAGCACACTGAGAGTGATGCTAGGGGCAAATCTCTGCTCCACTGCTTCTATCTCAGAATCCAACATGATGCTGCATATTTTGTATGTAACATATTCTGGGCAAACAGCACACAAACCATGTTGCACACAAAATGCAGTACATATTAAATGCATCATTCTGGATTTCATTCAGCTGAAAGTTTTTGGATCATTTGAATATGAGCTAGTATCACTTTTAAGGTGTAAATACAGTACATAGAACAGAAGGAAGAGTGAAGGGTCTGTTGTTGGTAGATCTGCAAGGCTACACTAGTCAAGGCTAGAATCCACACCTGAGCATAGGATATCCATTCAGATTATTGGCATGAATGAATGACGCACTGGATGTGGAAAGTTGTTCTCACTGTCCTCTGAGGCTATGCATTAAGCCTGGCAGGTTAATTGGAGCATACTGCTGAATAAGTGAAGCTGCTTCATATCCTTTTCTTGCCTTCCTTGGTCAGCTGGGCTCCACTGGATGCCACATACATTCTACATGGTGAGCTGGTGAACTCACAACTAAAGCACTTCTGAGTCTGTAGGGGTGGAGAAGCATTCTGGATTTGGTATGTACAATAGTAATGAAAAAAGGAAGGTTCGGATATTATCACTGAAGGCTTCTTGTTGGTTCACATGGTGAGGTGGAGATCAAATGATGACAGTCTCTATGTGAAAGGCATGTGAGTAGGTAAAGGAGGAAGTGTGTTTCTGGAGGGGGAAAGATGGAGGCACAACTGGGGTTTTAGAGGGAGAGGAGGAGGTGGAGGAGGAGGAGGAGGAAGTCGGGGAGCGGCTGGCCCATCGGGAGGGGAGGCGTCGGTTGGCTGGACGGGCAGGCCTTGAGAAGTTCTTCTGGACGGAGGAAGAGGAGACAGAAGACTCTTTGTTCTCCTGTGAAGAAACAAATGAATTACCATTTAGGATTATCACACCGCTCCCAATAACAATCAAATTCACACACTCAGATACTTTACATTTTGTCACGTGTTCCATCTGTAGTCTTCTTGATCCTAGGGGAAACAACAGGCATATTTCAAACAGAAACACTAATGAATTCAGCACGCTCATGTGGAAAGATCACACAAGCAGATTCCATTCCTTTTGGTGAAGAGAAAAGTATCTGAACTGAAATACCTTACACGTGCTGCTGTTCTGCTGCCGCTTAACAGAACTTCAGAATCAGCACAGTGCTCCTCGGCAGAGGTTAAACTAAAAAGTGGTGCCTTTAATTATGTTCTTTTCATGAGGTCAAATAAAATTGGCTTGATAATCGCTCCCACAATTTCTTTAACATTTGCATGACTTTAAAGCAGCGTAATCACTTCAGCTTTCTCATTTCCATGGTCTGCCAAGGGCATTTAGTCAGCTGGCTTCTTGCAGATACTTCTGTAATTACAACACAAAGACCAGAAAAACACTTCCACTATGAGGCCTCGTGGAAGGACTGAAAGATGAAAGACAAGTTGATGAGGGTGTTGGACCTCCTGCCAAGTTTAAACTTTATATGCCACACCACCAATTCGTTTTGTTAGGAGCCTTTAAGCAATGGAATGGCCCAGATGCCCAGATAATAACTGAGGCTCTGGCCTGCTTCTGTCTCTTAGCACATACCAGAAATAAACAACATTCCCACCGGAGCTGTCCTCAGTCAAGGGCAATCGCTTAGTGTTTCAGAATGGAATGAAACAGAACGAAATGTGCAGAGGACCCAGGTCCACTGGTGTAATTGGCCTTGAAAATGTAGTTTCACTTAATTGTATTTTAGTCAAAACAACATGCAGACTTACATATTTTATTCCAAGAGAATGCTTCTAAATGTTAACATCTGTACAGTGAGTAGCACACCTGCTGAGTGGCAAGCTGGGTGCTTACAGTACATGTGAAAGTGTGAATGCAGACAGTATCTAGACTCTACCCACCTGCACTGTTAGATGTATTTCTTTCACACCCATGGTACTGTGGCCGCTGAGCTGTGCATGTGTGGTGTGCATCTGTGAGGTGTGTGAAGTCTGTGTGTGTCTCAGAGTGGGTGGTAAGGGCAAAGGGTCCATGTCCAGCATGTCCACTTCTGTGATGTTCTTTTCCTGCCTGACACTGGCGTTAGGACTTGAAACCATCTCGTCCTGTTGGCTCTGGTTCTGTTGAGCCCGGGCTGCACTCTCATAATTCTTCAGAATCCTTTCCACAGCCCCGTAGTTGGACCTGGATCCCTCGGGTCGTGGGTACGCAGCTAGAGTGAGGGGCTTCCAGGGATGGTCATTCATCATTCGAGGCCCAGGTCTGGAGTCCGACTGGGAAGGAGGAACAGACACATGCCTCGGATGTGCCTGTTGCCCTGGCTCTGTTATCTGCCTTTGTTTGTTCTCAGCAGACGGCTGCTGGAGTGAGACACCAACTCTGGCTAGCTGAGGCTTTGTGCCATTCATCTCATTCTTGGAGCTGCAACCGTCCACATTCTGACCTGGCTGGGTATTTGCAGGCCAGACAGCCTCATAAAAGAGAGCCTCTGTGGTCGCTCTGTGTTGTGTTTCCCTGGAAGGACTGCTTGCTGTTCGAACTTTGTGCTTGACCTCAGAATAGTGTGCAGGAGTCTGAGAGGTTATTGTGGTTGCCTCCCCGAGTCCAATCTGTGGCTGTTCAGATGACAGGTTCACTCTGACCTCTTGAGCTTCAGGACCACATCTCATCCGCCTTGGTTGGACTTCATGAATTACGGAATCCGAGGTGGAGAGAGATAATGTGACTTCAGCATGCACACCCATGACGCTAGTGGTGTCGTCAGTACAATGTGGCTGAAGTGTTGTCTCCCTGGGAGGTAAAACCTGATCTGTGGCTGAAAAGACTGGTTGGCAACCCACAAAGCAGCCATCTGTTACTGTAAAACTGTCTTGTTCCGCTACGCCACGGCCCATCTCAGCCTGAAACAAAGTTCTGTTGAACTCAGCTGTTTTTTGTTCCAGCATTATGTTTCTTCTGGAGCCCTGGATGTTGGCACTGGCAGGTGATATTTCAAGAGAGGACAAGAGCAAATCGACAGGTAATTCTTTGACAGTCTGAGGTATTTCAGGTAGCTCAGGGCTTTTTAAGTTTCCAACACTGAAGTCTTTTCCAGCAGTCAATATGTTGACTTCAGAGAAGCTTTTCTGGACAGTCCCGTATGTAGACAGCTTACTGCTAGTGAACTTGCTTGCATCACAGGACCAGCGGTTGTGGCAGCAGCTGATATTACAGTTAGAGTTAGCAGGCACAGAGCACGATGTTACCACACCGTCTATTAAAACTTTCCCTTCATTTTCTTGTAGCATGGCTCCGAACTTCCTGACAATAGATGGGCTGCTACACTTTCTGTCCACTAGAACACAGGGGCTATGGCACTTCCTCATTGTTGTCATGGGGGATTCTGGGATGTGGAGTTCTGTGTCTGGATGGGTGGAGGTACTCAGATTCCAGGAGGAGCTGCGGGGAGGGATGGGTGGAGCTGCTGTATCAATCTCAGAGAGTACTCCAGGGCTTGCCTGTGTTTCTCTGTAGCTGTCTGCGTCAGTGGTGTTGGCTCTCCAGGATTTGCTCGGCCCTCTGTTGGCCCGCCAGGTGTTGTCTGGTGACAGGGTGATCCAGTTTTCCCTCTCCAAGGCCCAAAGGTCATCGTAAATCTGGCTGAGGTCGCAGGGAGCTTCGTCCACCTGCAGTTGGGTTTTATCATAGCCAAACTCGCCCCCCTCAGGCAGGCACAGGGATTCAGATTGATTCCTGAAGGGAATTAAACAGTAAAATGCATTTACTGTAGTCACTTTAATTGTAATCAATCTATGTAATTCACATTTCATATATAAATAATTCCATTTGTGACTAGTTTTCAAGAGAGCAAGACATGTTAAAATATGATATATCATTCACTGGAACATAATCTCAATGTTTGTTTCAGTGCTATAATAAGTGCATCAAGACATGACAAGTGGAGTGATTATCATAGTTCCATGTTGGCGCCAGGAAGTTAACATAGCAAAGGGGATTTATTTACCTCCTCTCCCCGCTCTTCTTTCTGATCTCATCCTGGTAGCTACAAAGCTCCTCGCTTACACGGGCTATCTCCTTCAGAGCCTGAGACACAGAAGGGGAGGCAGAGATACAATGAGACATGCTGGACACTGTGTATTGCTGAAGTACTGCACAAATAAAACTTCAAACTGAGGTCGATAAAGAGGATTATCTATTTTACAGAGGAATGACAAAGACAGGTATGCAAGAAACAGTACAGGAACACTGATAATCAAACAAGTTTGTGTCAGCAGTGCAAAACACAAGGCAAGGAATGACAATGTCTACACATTTTATATAAATATAGGGTTTTTAGCAAATAGAACTCACAGCATTGAGAGCAGTGGTGTTCTTCTTCTTGTCGCTGCCGTAACTCAGCTCTGAACGAAAAGGGCTTTCTCGAGGGCTAACCTGGACATTTTTTTCATTTTCTTTAGAGACATTTTTCTGTGGCACTCCACATCCAGGAGCTCCATGAAAAATAGCATCCAGCTCTGTTGTATCCACAGCTTCTTTGCCATCAGGGACCGGGTCTTGCTGCCAAGTGCCTCTGGATCTTAACTCATCCACCAGCTCAGGTTGTGAATGGTCATTCTGAGTGAACTGACCACCGACATCAAATTCACAGTGGCTGTCTATTTGGAAGCAGGTGGAGTGGTGACTATCTGTGCCGACACAACCGCTGCCACTGGTGTTTCTGTTGCGACCCAAACCAGGTGAAGGTGAATGTCTGATCGGTTGTGACTGACTGCTGCTGCTGAGCGGCTCGGAGCGGGAGTTGTCGCTGAGGAGACTGGAGCCACTGCTGGTTGAGCGTATGCTGAGCCTGTGTACGACATCCTCGTAGTCCTGCCTCCCACTGTCCGGTTCGGTCCCTTCTCGCTTGGCCCTCACTTCACAGTACAGCTAGAAATAGCAAGAAGAAAGAGAGGACTTCATTTTTCCAGCTATACTGCAATAGTCTTGTGTTGAATAAAGCAAACATTGTCCTTTTGTAATTTGAAATGTATTCTTTAAAGATGAATTTTAACATTAGAATTTGTAATAATTTAGCAAAACCAATATTACATTAAATAAATAAATAAATAAATAAAAACAATTGTATCAGTCAAATACACTCAAATAGTTACATGGTATTATTATATTATGATCAAAAAGGTATACCTAAGTCAGAGTATTACATTATGACTGTACTTTTAGCAATTACTCTACTTTCACAGATTTCTTAGAATGAGGTGAAATATAGTATATGGGTCAAGAATGAAAGAATTAGACGCTATAAAGAATGTAAATTACATTATGATTATACTAACAGTGCTATACTGCATCCACTGCTCCTGCATAATCACAAACTAATATAGGATGATGAGAAGTCCGGCAAGACAGCATAGCAACAAATCTTCTGAACATATTTAGACCACAGAGGATTAAAAAAACATTCAAAGAATTCTTTCAAATAAAATTGGATAACCTCTGGCCTCCTACCATGGAATCCCAAAATAGTAACTATTTCATGTTGACTGGGCTCCCTTCCCATCACGCAATGTCTATATGAGACTACTGCCTTTCAGCCTGCTTTATTCCTCTGCTGTTTTCCTCTCTCATTTTCTGGTCTCGGAGGGGCAAATGAGAGCCACATGTTCTTTTCATAGCAAATTGTTCCAGTGCCGTCGCACTCTGTCCAACTACTTTTGTATGGCTTCCCTCATTAAAAACAATAATCTGCTCTTCTGGGCATGTCAGATTTAGACTCTGGCTCTGTCAGCACCCATGCTAAACTGTCTCCTTCTTTACCTTTGTCCCTCTGTCTTAGGCCCATTCATTTGCTCTGAATTACTTCCCTCTCTGACTTGTCTTGCCCTGTTGTACTTTCTTAAACTACCCCTTTTTAACCCAACTAGCTGAAAAAGTTCAAGTTCAATTTGATCGATTATCAAAATTGTTGCAGATCTACTTTTTGGTCAATCGACTAATCGATTAATTGACTAGTTGTTTCAGCTTCATTTCTCATATTCCACTAGCACAATTCTGCTAAAGTACACTAACTAAAACTAAACAGATCATATATATATATATATATATATATATATATATATATATATGTTAGCTCTAACTGACATGATCAGGCACATTTCTAAACATGAATTTCCCTAAAGTTTTGTTTATTCAGTCATTCAATATTTCATTCAGAAATGCATGAATAATTTAACACAAAGATGGTACTAAGGGCCCATATGAATGTATTTTCTATTAACCCCCCCCAAAAAAATCCAAAATTTGATTGTCAATAAATAAGCTTTTCTGTTTTGCTCTTTTGACTATCAGAGATTATAGCCACCTATGGAGGAGGTATATTTTTATCTCTTGATCTCATAAATGCCAATCACTGCCTCTGTGTCAGTACACAGAGATCAGAGAAATAGCAGAACCCTCGCCCTCCTTCTTCCACTCTTTCCTTTCCTCATACTCTGCAGCTGCACTGATCAGGGATATTGTTTTGACAGTGTTGATGGTGAACAGGATGTGTAGGAGGGAAGTACTCCACACTAGGCTACATAGTGGATAGGGAGCCATATGCCATACACAAAAAATGTAGAGAGGTTTCACAAGTTTGGATATGGTATTACATACTTTTGAGGGTTTTCTTTTAGCCATTCACTTGCTTTACTTTTACCTAAATCCAACCCTAACCCCAAAACAAATCATTAAACCTTGACAAAATGCAGAAATATTCTCATTCAGACACACAGTCAGAGCACCTTACCCCTTCTATTTTCCTCTGCATATCCTTCAGCTGGCTCTCCCACTCCCTTCTCTCCACATCAAACCTCTCCAGCAGCTCTGCTTTCTCCCTTAACCAGTCCCTCTCATTGTGCTCCAGGCGACAGCGCAGGTCCATGGCCGTCGAGTGTGTGTCCGCCAGGAGCCTCCGCTGCTCTTCCCTCTCCTGGCGGAGCGTTGAGGTCTCGCCGTGCTGTTCTCGAGCGCTCCGGGACGCCACGGAGCCAGGACCTGCTGCTGACTGGACCCCTCCGCTGACCAACCCAGCACCCTCTCTAGCCTCCAACTGAAGAGAAAGAAACAGACAGGGAGTGCAGAGGGTGCAGAGGAGGAGAGAAAAGAGAGCAGGGAGATGGAAAGGGAAAGAGTGGGAGAGACAGTGGAGAAAACAGTTAGTGGTGATAAGGGACAGATTGCAGTTGGAGAAAAAGAGGATGAGAGCCAGATGAGAAGACAAGCAAGGCAGGAGTGAGAGAAATTGTTAAAAGAGGAATTAGGAGAATGAAGGAGTGGCAGGAAGAGAAGGTGGAGGAAGTGGGAGAATAATGCACCATAGGGACGAGTGTGAGTGGGTTCAGATGAGGGAAGAGGGAGAAAAGAGAGAAGATTGAAAGATGAAAATATCCTGTAAGAACTCACACACAGGGTTCATGGGTTCAGGGTTCAAGTCTCTTTTCTATGGTAGTTCACTAACACAGGATACAGTGCAGGATATGGCAGATTCAGGCACAGCAAAATGTGTCTGCAGAGGATGCATGTGGCCGCAGTCAAACGGTACTCTAGTGTACTAGTTTTTAGAGAAACACAGATTCAAGCAAAGAGAATCTCTCAACAAAAATAAGGCCAAACTTCTGATTCCTTTCAACACTGACATTACAAAAATGCCAGCTTTATTAGGTTCAATTGGACATTTTTGTTTTGGTGAGATTGCTGAAGGCCCCTATTCAATGCCCTTTTCAAGAGAAATACCCTGGGCATTTCCCCTGGGAATTTCACTGTGCTGGGGCCAAAAACTTAAGCCAAAAACTTAAGACAAAAACATGGTGTCACTTTAATGAAAATGAATAAGAAATGCTGCAAAACTATGTTCCGCTTTAGATTGTGCTTCTAAGTCAGTGTTCACTGTAAAAAAAGAGAGCTTAAACTGATTGAAATTGATAAAGATTTAAGTCTTGGTGGCGCTGATTTGCACCTCTAGATAAGATAATGGTGTTGGGAAAACTAATCTGAAATGTCCTTTACCAACGAGATAATACAAGGGAATTTTCTGATTTAGAGGCTTTCCTCTTTTATAGTATTTAAGAATAAGGGTGTGTACTCGTAAAAAAAGAGAAAAAGAAGTTGATTTTGGCACTGGAAAGAGCCCAAGACAACGTGTGTGTGTGTGTGTGTGTGTGTGTGTGTGTGTGTGTGTGTGTGTGTGTGTGTGTGTGTGTGTGGGAGAGAATGCATACGAGCATGCCTGAGTGTGTTATTTCAGTGTTCAGTCACAGACAGTGACCAAAGCCTTCTTACAAGCCTCGGTCATGGTACTATTTCTGCCTGTGGCCTGGGGTCATGAAATTATGGTGTAGAAAAACAAGTCACCCCTTTCTGTCTGCCTGTGGCTCCTCTCAAAGTTCTCCACAATTACAGATGGATGATGGGTGCTGTCCACAGTCTATTTAAACTTCCAAAAGTAAACAAATAGTGAAAGTGCAAAAACAAGAGGGTTGGAGTCAAAATAAAAGAGCTGAAGAGTGTTTTCATTGATTAAGGCAGCAAAGAAAAACTTTGTCTTCTTAAAGGAAATTCTGGAGGAGCTTTACATGCAAACAGGTACACAGGTCAACATCATTACAGCCAGCTCAGGGAAAACACACTCATGCACGCACACACGCAACTTAAAGTCAGTCTCAGGGCGCGACCTCCTGCTACCCTTGGACACCCTGTCTGTCACTGTATGGCACAGGGTATATGAAGGTAACTGTGTCACCACAGTGACCCACTATAAATAGCGGGCACACAGCCTCGTACAATGTCACATTCCTAGGGGAGGTGGGGAGACGAGGTAAATGGAGGAGGGGGAGTTGGCTGCTAAGGCGGAGTGAGACGTCTCCTAGCTGCCAGCAAGCTTTCATAATTCAGTGGCATGCGGAGAAATATGCCTGGAAATATCCGGCCTAAGACCTCTGCCTGGGACCTTGGATGCTTTCTTGGTATTTGGTGGTGGAAGTGCCCAAAAAGGATGTGGAAACAACATACAGTAGTTACATTCACAGCCATAGCCTACTGTGCAGAGAGGCGTGTAATTAAAATCTCAATAATAGAACAAGCACGCAACTGTATAAGCTACAACTGTGTTGATTCTTAATTGAATCACTTGGGATTAGAACTCAAAATCTCTGGTATGGCAAAAAATATGACACAGTATGAACTAAGTCAAATTCTAAATGATACAATGATTTGGATAAACTGTTTGTAGCTACAGAGCTTCAGTTTCTCGACCAAACAAATCACCAACAAAGGGATGTAAACGAGCTGCTAACCACCGCTAAAACATATGTTAAAAAAATGGAAATCTGAAGCATGGAACTTCATTTATAAAGCAATTATGGTGCAGTTTAGCTCATGGATTTAAGCAGACTCTCCTGGTTAAGCACAGATAAGGTTGTCTTCACCATGACAACGTGCAAATGCCATTTCACTTACGGCTTCACTTACTGTAAAATGACCTCCAAATTCCATATCCACCACTTCTTCCATTCACTAACTTTAGGTTTGTATAATACACTTGGCTGCTTGGATAATCCTCTACAGTATTCTGGCCGCCTGTCCCTGATTGTGTGCTACTGCTTTCAAAGCCTCTCTACAAAGTGCAAGAATGAACGAACAAAAGCTAGCTGTCCAGCTAGCAGTGGACTACTAACAAGTTTATCATAGAAAACGTCAAGGAAGAGTTCAGTTGAGCCCTCTTTGACTTTATGACTCATTTAGTTGATTGCATCAAAAGGCTCTTCTACATATAGTCCATGCTTATTCTACAATTACTTTTCAAATCAACGCTATTCTGGATTGTCATCAGTGTGATCAGTATCAGCATTCAAATTGCCCTAATAATTACCTTCTACCTCCTTAACACCCTCTGTTTTTGCTCTCCGTCCAAGCTAAAAACGGAATCTCCTCTGCACTGGTACAGTGAAGCCAACTTGTGGAAAATGACAGAGGAGTTTCTCACCCATACTGAAATTGTTCACATTTCACTTCGAAGTGAACTGAAGTTACACTCTTCTGACCTCCTTGCATTGATTTGCATGCATTCTTGTCTGTTTTTTAGCCTGGTTCCAGACCTCCAAATCGCCGCCCACATCTGATTTGAAAAATGAAGTGACACAATGTAGCATTAAAGAGGGAATTCCAGATTTTAAAAAAATATGATTTCCTCTAAGAGGATAAGCAGTATAGAAAATGGATGGATGGATGGATGATTTCAATAACCTTGCTACTTTCTTGAACTAAAAGCTGACCTGTTACAAATTTACTCTAAACTGCTCCATGAGGGATACAAGGTAGTTAGAAGTCTGTAATGTCTGTAAATTACTCAGTTGATTACTGAGCTGCGAATGTTTTCACTTGACTTGATGTATTTTTAACGTGATGAGCAACCCTAGGTTAGCACTTGGTAAACATGTACCCAAAACTATAAACTGTGGCAGGATGTGCCATCAAGACAAAACAACTTTTACAAAGGGAGCTAACACCGCCCAGCATGGCTTAACTCCAAGTCACATTTCCCTTGGTCTGTTTGTGTAATCAATGTAGAAATTACTGCATGTGTGTGTGCTTGTCCTATTCAAAATGATTGTACAGTTTGAATGTTCACACACACAAATATATATAAAGAAACAAAACATCAAAAAGTCTCTCCTGCCCCCGCCCACCCAAAAAAACAACCTGATCTCCCTGATTCTCCAGAGTGGAAAAGCTCTCAGCGGTGGCAGGTAACTCAAATGCCTCACATGCACATCAGCATCTTGGTATAAACGTGTGTGTGTGTGTCTGTGTGGCAGCATGGTATAACCCCATGCAGTAGATTAAGCCTCTTTCTCCCACTGCCACACTGGGCTTTACAAACACAAAACAGAACAGTAAATGTCTGTTTTTATAAGGCTCTCTGTCAACAGTGTGAGAAGGCACAGAGCCAGCAGGACAAAGAGAAGAGCTGAACAGTAACATTGTGCCATCTACTCACACAGAGGGAATGACATTATGCCAGTTAAACCATCTATGTGTCATTGCACCACCTTGTTAATTTCCAGCACCACATTATGGAATTTCTGAGCTCCATCTCTTCACTCAGAGAATCATTTCACTTTTCTTGGAGCTTCGGAGGACAACCAAAAGGAGAGCTGTGTGCTGGGTGAATGCGTGACCAATTGGTTTTTAGTCTGTGATAGGAATCATATGGGGCTCAACTGGCAGATAAAGACACTGTCGTCACAACATCACAAACAACTAGAGATACAACGAGCACTGAGACACGCAAAGACAGTCAGCACACAGAGAAATCAAACTCTGAGCAGACTTCAGAGTCAACAGTTTTCATTTTTTAAAATAAAGGGTGAACAAGTCTGATCAGGTTTAGACTTCTACTTTAAGGCAACCAAATAAATCCATCTTCTGATATAACCAGAAAAAAATGCTAAATCCTTAAAGCCACATTACTTTGAAGAATAATCATGCATGGTCCTTAAAGTGATCCGTGCAATGCCTGACACAGCATGGCACTGGTATGCAAACTTAACTCTCTAAGTATTTTCTGCCCATTACAAGAAACACTTAACAGTGGCTGTCCATGGCAGCAATAGGTTAATATTTCATCTACTTTAGAGCTAGCTGCTAAAAGCCAAGTTGGGTGTGTGTGTCTGGCTGAGCGGGGATAACCCTGTTTGTCTCCTCAGTGCAAATCTTTTGTCTAAACTGAGGCTTGAGTTGGATGGATGCCAGGGTGACTTATCACCCTGCCATGTGGGTGGCAAGTGTGGCCAGCCCAATTTACACCAAACTTGAGGCCAGACATGCACAGACATGTGAAAATACACAATCAAACACACACAGGAAACAATATTGATATTAATTGCAATAAAGTGTTTTTTACATGCAGTAAATACTTAAGTATTGCAGTTAAACAAGATTAGTGTTACTTTGTATTTGGATAACTGCCCTCATACTCAAACATGCACACACCAGACATGCTGCTATATATATATATATATATATATATATATATATATATATATATATATATATAAAGTAATGCATACATTGCTCTAACACACACACACACACACACACACACACAAACACTAAATATCTATAACTGATTCATAATTTGTTTGCAGATGCTTCTGATTACAGTGTTGAACCCCAAATCCCACCTACACATCATGCCATCCCTGAGCTACCTGTGCAATCCTGCATTTGAGCTCGGACCTCTCCAGCTTCCAGGCACATCTATCTCTGGTGTACTGCAGCTGGAGCTCGCCCCTCTTCTCCTCCTCTCTCTTCACCTCCGCCTGCACTTCCTCCAAAACTGTCTTCAGGTCCAGCAGAATCCTCCTGTTCTCCCCTCCCTGCATGGAAACACAGTTGGCAGCAACCTTGTCAACCAAATTTGCCAGATGATCTGGCATATTTGAAAGTTACAGTATCGCACTTCCAAGATGTAACTGAAGCACTTAGAGAAGAACTAAGACGGAAATCAATATTTGATAATAAACTGATGCTTGAACACTGGTGTATCAAATTATCAAATGTTGAATTTGAAGCCCATGAGGAATATTCTGGGACTATAAGAGATGATACCACAAAACACAACAAATTCACTGCGAACTAATGTACCATTGACAAACTGCAACATGTTTTGAGTTCCACAGGCGGACTAAAGGCACACACGGAAATATATTTAGATTTCACAGGGGTAGTAAATATTTCCAATTACTTGTATGTCAGCCACTTCTCTCAACAATGACTCCTTCTCGCGCACCCATTCTTCCTTGTCCTGTACGTGTCTCTTTTTCAAATCCTCAAATTTCTTTTTAAGCCGCGTGTGTTGTGTTTGCTGCTGCTGCTGTTGCTGCTGTTGGGGTTCGGGACCCGGCCACATTTGTCCCCTGAGGACCTCAAGCGGTGTCCCTGCTCCACCTTCTCCGCCACCCGGTGAAGCACCGAACTGGGGCTCGTAGATCTGACTGAAGACGGTGGGCGGAGAGGAGATCCTCCTCAGGGGGCTGCGGCTTTTGCCCCTGCCTCTATCTGCCCTATGCATCCTGGAGCACGGCACAAACTCCCATCCCTGAGACGGGACGTAGCCCCCACCAGCACCGCCACCGCCCCCACCGGGCAGCCCCGAGCCGTTCATAAACGCACTCCACATTCCTCCAGCGCATTAAAATAAGACATTTAAAAAAAACAACTTAATTATTAGAAACTGGTCACCAAGTTATTTTGTAAGTAGGCTACCAGTTTCTGCTCTGTAAAGCATAAGTTGAAATCCTTTTTGATACAGTTCAGCATACTTTCCCATCTCCCAAATCAAATTGTTCTTCGGTTGGTGAAAGCGCCAATTATCCAAACCCGGCCAAATCCCCGGTCGGCCACACAGATGCGCTCAGGAGAGCAGCCACCGCTGTGCTCATACAGGCGCCGGGACGGGACGCTTTGGTCCCTTCCATATCCTCACAGAGACATGGTCAAGCCGTCATTCTTGTGCCAGAGTCCCCACGGTGTCGTGTTTTTTTTTTAATCTTTCAAAGACCTCCTGCACCCCTGCGCTGTTTTCCTTTTACATGTTTAGCCTATAAATCTCAGGACGCACTGTGTCGTCCCTCTCCCCTGCACAGAGTCGTTGCAGGCGACAATCCAGAGCTGGCAGGGACGGACACCCAGTAACCACTCCGACGCGAATGGGAGAAGTTCCCAAAAATATCACGGAGCGCACTGATGTAAGAGCAGGGGAGTATTTTTACCCCCTGTAACCACGAGTTTATTTTCCTAAAGCCAGATAGCTGAACGGCGTCTGGAAGAAGCAGCAGAGGAACAGCCATTAATCAACACCGGGCTGCTCTAATTACGTCGCAGGACACGCTCCCACCTTGCGCTGTATCCATGGAAACAAATCAATTACGCACCGCGCCACGGTCGTCAAAAAAAAAACAGCTGCATGCTAACCGTCACTCATTTTAGAGGCAGCAAACCACTTATTTCGACCTGAGAGCAGTAATGGTCACACTAAATGTCAGTTATTCTTGAAAAGTACGCGCTGGGTGTCTTACCTTGCCCGTAAAACAGCTCGCTTGCCTAACTTTCCTCTTTTTCTCATCCATAGCAGGAGTAGGCCAGTCCCGCCCTTCTGCAATTTCTCATCTGCTATCTTAGCAGGAGAGGGGGGTGACTATCACGAGTAAAGCGATTTAAGAGATAACACAATGAGCTTACTATGGATCTACAGTAGCCCGTCTGTAACGTCAGGCCTGAAAAAAGCAATTCGTTGCTGTTCCTCGCGACATAGTAACTAGCAGTAGGCTAAGTAATAGTAACGCGTGAGTTAGCTTTCTATATAACACTTGTGATGTTGACGGTTTTCTGGTGTCCGTTTTTGCTTGAGCGCCAAAAAAATAACTTGAATCGACCCACAGCTTCCACTGTCTGAAGCCATACGAAGCACGTGCTACTTGGATGAACAGACCCTTACCTCTTCCTCTGATATGGTCCTGGATGTTGCAATGAATGTCCTTCGAGAGCCTAAATATTTCAGCCAACGAAGTAGCTGAAATGAAGTCTGGACTGGAATGCAGTGGCTTAGTCAAAAACAACTGGAGAGCCTACAGCTGAAATGATGCTTTCATTAACGGGAATAAAATCCTCCTTTCTCTCCCTTTTCCTCTCCTGCTCTCTCTCTTCCTCTCTCTCTCTCTCTCTCTCTCTCCACAGCTGGCCCTAATATGTGACGTAAAACATCCCACCGGTGGGATGAAAGACGTGGACCGGTTCCGCCCCCGTCCTGGTGGTCAGGTCCGTTGGTTAAACAGATCCACCAGCAGCACATTTTTTTTTTTTTTTTTGGCTGGATTTTTCAGACCCACCCACCCAAGGGCATTTTTACACAATTCTGAATGTCACAGAATCAAAATCCAAACATGAGTAAAATGCCAACGCTCCTATCATATTCCCCATGGAGGTTTGCATGATTTGTTACAGATTATGTTGACATTTTATCATGACTCAGACAGTATAGTTGCCTAAGTGGAGCTTGCAAGAGACATAGGCCTAATGTTTGGCCCAATGTCAGATGGTATGTGAGTGTATGAGTGTCAGTGTTATTGCTGTGAGTGTGCGCTTGAGTGTGTGTGTGTGTGTGTGTGTGTAGTCTCTGTGTGCATTGCCCTAACAGTCATAACACACACTTCAGTATTTACAATGTACTACTCATAGATCTGGTTATTGCTGCTGTCCCATTAAAAATGTCACTGGCTAACTTACAGAGCACAAGCTACAAACAAGGCTGTTATTTTTTTAGGTCAGATTTTGGAGAACAGATTTTTTTAGCAACATTATGGATTCTTAGCACTTACAGTTATAACGTTTCTCCACATCATCTTTAAATCTAATTAAAGGCCTTGCACACCCACACAGGCGTTGTGGCTGATTAGAGCTCTGCTCAGGCTGAAATTGGACTGAGCTATGCAAGGAAATTACATAATGTGAAAATAGTGTAAACTAACAGGAAAGTGAGACAGATGTCAATCAAGCACAGTCTGTACGCCCACACAGTCGTGAGAAGCGTCTAATTAGGCATAGTAAGTGAAAACACCTGTGTGGGTGTACTATTGGTGTGTAGGGCCTTTGAGACTGCAACATTTTCAAAACTGGAACTTTTGATTTGTCGCCAAAAAGAGTTTAATGACATACTCACCTAACACTCCGCTGTCGCTCCGAGGTGTTTGGTCTCCAATAAATGTTGAAAGCATCTGAGTAGGTGAGTGGCTTGGATCATACATGGGAAATGATAGTGTCCTGTACCTTGAGTGACCTTGTGTGACGTGTTCAACATAACAGAATTGAAATGAATGAATAAATAAGTAAATAAGAAAATAATGAAAATGTACATAATGATATTGAGTGTGTGCTTTACAGAACAAAGAACAGGGTGAAAAGGAATACCAATTTAAAAATGGTGGCATAAGAGAGTGAGGAAAACAGAACAAGGATGAGGATCAGCAAAATAATGGGCTGAAACATCTTGATGGATGAAAGATGAAGATGAGAGGGAGTGAGAGGCAGATTGACAAGCAGTAAGAAAAGTGTAAATTAGAGAACCCAAAAATTACAGTCATTAAAGTCATTCATTGACGTCTTTGATTTGGCTTACAGACAGCGGCTCCTCTGCCTGTTTATCCTCCTGCTTGGGGACATCCAGCCGGTCTATGAAGCTCTGCAGCTCCTTCCTGAAGGCCTTCATCTGGGCGTTGATACGATACAGCAGCTCATGCTCTCTGATCCTGTGGAGCAGAGGTAGAGTGTGTTTGGACCTAATGACTTGAAATACAGTAGTCAAACAAAGAAGGGTGAGTTGAATTGGGAAATACTGAGATCCTTTCATGTGTTTATTACCTGCCACCTTCGTCATCCTCATCCAGCCTGGCAAACAGCTCCCCGTTGGTGACGTATACTCGGGCCTCAGCGATGATAGTGCTGGTGTCAGCGATGAGCCTGTCGATGGTCCGACCCAGCCTCTCCGCCTCGATGCGGATGTCTATCATCTGCTGCCGGTCCTTCAGGCTTCTGGATAAAAAACGACTGTCTACAGGTGAGTAAAGGGAACGTGTTGGGGTGAGGCAGCGGATGTTCCTCACCTCATCCGAGTCACTCTCCCCTCCAATAGGGCCCTCACGCTTGCGGTGGGGTGGGAGGAGGCGAGGGGAAGAGGCTGAGGCTGAGGGGGTGTCGTCGTCCCGTCCTCCGTCGCTCTCTGCATCACTGTCCCGAGGGCTGCCGCGGATGCCCAGGTGGGATGCCAGGTCGTAGCGCTGCATGTTGGAGAGCAGCACACGGTTCTCGTACTGGAGCTGCATAACTTTACCACTCAGTTCATTGATCTGCAGACGTGCTGTTTTCAGCTCCTCCTGGAGGGCCTCCACTTTAGCAGGGTCAGCTCCTCCTGGGTTTGAAACAAGGCAACAATGAAAAGTGGAACACCTCTGCAAATGAGACTGTAATGTGCAGCTCCTAGAGGCTTTATGAAACAAATTTTTCATCAGATACAGATTTATTAAGCTGAAACAGAACAGATGTCTCTTGCTCTGCAGTGCAGTTGTTTTGTCTCCTGCAACAACAACTTACTGAAAGACACAGACAAAATGAAAAACAAATAAACCTCCTCCATGTCTCGATCCAGGTTCATGGGATCCAGCCTTGTATTTCAGTTTGTTGAGTTCACCTGTCACCTAAAGATGAAACTGAGTGTTATTCCATGTGTATTTAGTGCTGAAAGTCTGAGCAGTTCACACATTTGAATTTCTTATGTATGAGGCTTAGATAACAGCTTTATTATATTATACTTATACTTTTATTATATTATATTTATTATATTTATATATTAGATAACAGCTAATATCAGAAAGCATACACCATATCTTATTTACAGTCTGTTGCAATTTTGATGGAAATATTTAAAATTCACAAATAGAGGGTGAACAAAACAGATAGCAGTCCCAGACAGAGAAACTAAAGGGGAGTATTTCTATACAATTATAATTTATGAAGTAGTTACTGTATTGCAGTCATACTGTAAATCGTTGGATCATGCAATAAAAATGCAGTGGACTTGTTGAGGAAGTCTGCCCTTTTTGAAACACACTCTAAACCATCTACCTTTTTGTTCTCTTCTTCCACATCTGCTAAATTCCTGCGGAGAAGCTCGGCCTCGTCTTCCACCAGCTGAAGCTGCTGCCTCAGCTCTGACAGGGCCTCGCCCTGCTCTCTGCACTGTTGAACTCCGCTACCAGAGCCGTCTAGTCCTGCTGCTGCCAGACTAGGAGAGGAGAGGAGAGAAGCACTGATAACTGTAAAAAGCCTCATCTTTTCGATTCTATTTTTAGGAACAACAATGGTTTCACAATGCAGTCAAGTTAAAGTCAACCATAAAAATAATATTATTTTTCTCATCACAAATAACAGATTGATTTCTCCCTAATGTGGGAATATAATGCTTTTCCTTTTCATAACAAAGTAAATCTTTTCTACTGTTTCAAGCATCAAGATGAATAAGTGCACGGTACCTGTTCTCCCTCATGTCATCCAGTTCAGCCTTCAGCCCCCTGTTCTCCACCTCCAGCTCCACAATCTTCCTCCCCAAGATGTTGGCCTCCTCCTCCACCAGGCGTAAGCGGAGTTTCAGCTCTGATTCTCGGGTAGTGGGAGGCCCTCCAGCCTCACCTTTAGGCAGCGGGCTGTCCACGTCCCCGTAGAAGGAGCGGTACTTCTGCAGCTCCTGCTCCAGTCTGTCCTTCTCCTTGTCAATCTTTGCCATTTTTTTCCTCATCAAGATGGCTTCCTCCTTGATGAAGGCCAGCTGGCATTTTAAATCATCATTTTCTTCCTGTGAAGAGAGAAGAGAGTTTGTTTATTTGCCCATTACTTTCAGTCTTCTGAGTGGTACATTTATTTTCACAAAGTCAACATTGAAGAAAATACACTAGCAATGTTTTTCTCGTAAGTTGTAATTAGTTTGGCGTAAAATTCTGCCTTCCTGGAAACAGTTTCATTGCCTCTGCACATATTGTAATTGGATGATGGTCATGTTTTTCCTGAATGTTACTTTCACTCATTACAAAGTATGACTCTCTGATGCCTAGTTCTGCATATCACATTTTGTTTTAATTTGGAAATTGCATTGTAAAATAACCTCATTATTAAACATCTCCACTGAAGTTTATAACTTTATAATCTAATAATGTAAATGCTGACGCACCTCGATTGGAGTCTGTGGAGCTCGTCTCTCTGCTTTCTGCCCGTCCTTACTTCCTTTTCTTTTCAATGAGAGCTGCAGGGAAACAGTGGTTACATCATCATCATCATCATCATCATCATCAGCTCACTGCTTTCTTGCTGAAGGCAGTGATATCATCCAGATTTATGGAACACTGAAGGCTCAGTAATGGAAAAATAGGACCGTTTAAAGTCACCCTCAAGAACATTTCTGGTAAAATATTCAAATTCGACTCACTGTGCTCTCAGTGTGATTTTACAGGCTTGAAGAAAAAACACCCTCCAAAAGAGCTTGTGTTTGTTATTCCTTTTATCATGTTTGTGAGTATGAGTATCTCCAGATTTAGCTATGGCTTTGGGGGATTTTGTTTTTTTAACTCAAACTTTCATCTCTATGGAGATTCTTTCAAATTCCAAGTCCCTGCCAACCCATAATACATATAATATATGGGTTGTATTTCATTTTTATTCTATTTAGCCTATATGTATTTATTCAATAACAATAATATCTTTATTTTTACTGGACTTCTCAAAAACACAGTTTAGAAAGTCCTGTGTAGAATTGTGTATGTATATTATGAATATTGCGTTTACATTTGGAGAGAGATTAACTTTTTTCACTATTACTGCCTTGAAATCACACTATCTTGCTCTGTTCACCCTCTCCCCAGACTTTTACAAGCGATGATATATTCAATGGGCATTTCATAATATCTTCAACCTGACCTTTAACGTGCTTCAGGCCATAACTTGCATTGCACTTTCAAAAGCACACAGACACAGAAGGTGAAACAAACATTAGACACAGTCCCATCAGCTGCTCACCTCTTTGGTTTTCTCCAGTTCATTCTGCAGGGCCTGCTTGGTGACCTCCACCTCTATGAGCTGCTGCCTCAGCTTCTCATTCTCCTCCTCTGTCTTCATCCTCTTTTCCTCCACATTCTCCAGCTCATGGTGCAAGCGCACAGACACATCCTTAGCCACCTGGGAGAGGGACCCAGACAGACAGAAGGAAAGAGAAGTTATTTATCATGAACATGTTAGAATATAATATAACCCAACCTCAACCCGCCATAGACTCACCTTGAGGTCTTGCTCCAGACTTCTGAGCAGCTCTCCATCCACCTGGCCACTTTCTGCAAACCGGAGCCTCTTCCTCTCGGCCTTCTTCAGTCTGTATTGAAGGATCCGACAGTTCTTGTTGGCTCTCTCCAGCTCTCTGCGCATGTCCTGCAGCTGGCAGGCGTCTTCCTCATAGAAGGTGTCCCGCATCTCATCCATCTCTGCCCGCATCTCTTCGATTTCAGTCTAAAACACGGAGGAAGAATGCATCACAAAATAATTAAATCCAACCCGGGGTCACAAAGGAAAACTGTGACCCCAAAGGAAAACTGTGAAAAGCTCCCTGACCATGGTGCCATAGCTACAACAGGTGCCACCATTGCTTACGCTACAAATGACATTCTATATACAAATATAAATTGTCAGGCTTGTAGTATGTTACCAATTTACCTTTAGATCCTCGTTTTCATCCTCCAGCTTCTCTATCTCTTCTTGTAGTCTCTGGTCTGGCTGTGGAGCCGGTTGTGGATTGTCGGGCTCGGGGGACAGCTCCGGCTCTGAGGCCGGCGGTGATGCTGATTTCGTCTGCATCTTTGTCCCTTTCTTCCCCAGGCTCTTATTCAAATGAAACTGTATTAGCTCGGACTGCAAGCATCCCTCCTTCCAGAAACCGGGTCCGCAGCCTACCGTGCTTTTGGAGCTCTTCTTGTTGCTGCTCGTCACCGCGGCGGCCTCCCCACCTCTCGGATTTTTGCTCCTCAGTTTGGGGGATTTGGATGCGCAGGGCTGGTCGGAGACGACGCGGTTCGGATCTGCTCTAGAGGGTGAAGAGGCATCAGGGGCAAGGCGGGGCGAGTCTTCTGGTGTCTGGATGCCGCCTCTGTCTGCCGCCGCCGCCGCCGCCGCGGTCCTGCTCAGTGTCGGGCTTTCAGCACCAGCAGCCTGGACAGCAGTCGCTCCTCTGCTGGCAGGAGCGCCTCCGGCCTGCCGCTCCTTGCCTGTGGAAACGGGAGAATGACCTCGGCTGCTTCTCCCTCCCCCTCCTCCTCCTCCTCCTCCTCCTTGCTTTGACGTGATGGGCTTTGACGAGTTGCTGCCCTTCTGTGTAGCTTTAGATCCACCGTCTTTGAGCCCGGCCGGAGACGACGACCGCTGCTGCTTCCGGCTGCTATTGTCTGGCTGCCGCGGTGAGTCGGCAGAGGATGGGTTCATCATGGTGTCAGAGGCTCAGCTCATCCTCAACAACATCCATCCCCTTCACCATTATCCCTATGGCTGGAAAACAATTGACTTTTCAGACTACTATAAAGGCTACAAAAGATGGATAGGATAAACTAAATAACACTCAATAAGAAAGGGTTATCCTCTACAGGTCGACCAAACAGTCCACGTTTGTTACTTGGACTAAACTGAGAAGCGAATGGGAATAATCTGGTTATTAAAAAACAAGTACATCAGGACGCACCATGCATTTTAGATGGGATTTTAGAGGCTAATTAGGCTACTGTCAGTGGAAAGCGCCCAGAGACATACGTGACCACCAGTGATTGTGCAGTCGGCCGTTCAGCCCCAGTTTGATGAGATGTGTGTGAGATCAGCTGCAGATCGGGTAATTAGACGACCATTTGCGTCATGTGCGCCGCCGAAAGAGCAATGGGCGAGAGAGACAGAGGCAATGTCATTGGTTATTAAACCCGGAGCAGCAGCCAGCCAATTAAACATCGCTGTCTGTTCAGTTGACAGAAATAAGGCTCTGAGTGGCCTCAGATCTGATCCTCGACCGACCCAGAAGAAACAAAGATGGTCCACCGATACTGACTAGATGAGCCACATTCAGTCTTACAAGAGTACAGAGAGAGCCGTTACTGTCAGCCATCATCTTACTCCTCATATCCAACATTACCGATGACTCATTACTCCAATGGATGAAGATGAGCCAGAAAAGTACAGTATATGCATTTGTTCTTTTGTCTCTTTGGTTTTAAAAGCATCAAACATCGACTGTCTGTCACACAGTCTCTCACCCAGTTCTAATTTAATGAAGACTATCAGAATAGTCTAAACTAGGAAAAAAGCTCCGTTCAGACGAATGTATTTCCCGGAGTGTTTTACATCTAAACAACTGGGAGCAGCAACAGTAAATCAACCCACCTTGGAGGCCTGACAGTACAGAGCATAATGTGGACAACAGTCAGACATTTGCCCTTCATACAGGTTACTGTTGTCACATTCATCTAAAACACGCCTTTGTGCTCAAAGAAAATGGATTATCACGTGGAAACCACGAAGCTCCAATTGAATTTCTTACCTTTTCTGGGTGTTTTGTCGGATGCTGAAGGGTAGTGGTGATGGGGAGGCAGAAGGGATGCTGACTCGAGCGCCTCCCGACCACCAAGCAACCTGTTTCAATATTCATGACATTACATCATCGCTGGGAGGGCCGGAGCTGCACGGAAATGAAGCTGCACGCAGCAGACTGCTCTCATTGGAAAAAAACAGATTCTCTCTCTCTCTCTCTCTCTCTCTCTCTCTCTCTCTCTCTCTCTCTCTCTCTCTCTCTCTCAACAGTGATTGGATGTTCTCACTCTTGCAACTGAACATCCACCTTATATTCAGTCATTTGAACTGACCTTGAGTATATGGATTTGAATTGACCACTAGAGAGAATGTGACTGTTCCAAAATAAGTTTGTTTCCCAAAGGTACAGCAATGCACTTTATGCCAGGAGGACAATGTGGCTGAGACCTCAGTGGACATTGTTCAACAGCTGTCATTAAACTAGAGCAAGTACAGCATATTTATCAAGAATTTAGGATTTAGGATCAGCACATAGGGGAAATATGAACATTCAAAAGCTTGGTAGTTTCTATATTGTTGGTTCTTGGATGTTGCCCTCTTTCTCCCATCTCTCATCTTTCTTTCTCAAAACCCCAAACTGAAGCTGTTGCACAAAACTTTACCACGAATACCCAGGAATCATTTGTCAAACTATTCAGTCTTTGGAGAGGGGAGATTAGGCCTTACTTAATGTTGTCAGGGGATAAATAAGAAATTTCTTTTGGAGTTCTGCCTGCCATTCATTTCTCCCAGAATTAGTTTGAATCTGTGTTGTAAGGAAATGGAAAACTGGTTCGAAAACAGGTTCATGTGTGAGTTTTTCCAATGGAAATGGTTACTGAGGACCGTGTACTCTGTTTGGAAACAGGCCCACCTCTCCTGAGTTCCTCATAAACTCAAAGCATCTTCACTTTGATTGAATTACATTGCGGTGTGCCAGGCCCATCTCACAAGTCATTTGGAGCTTTTAATTCTTGGACCTGTGCCGACAAGATAAAGCACATACACACATCTGAACTGGCTCATGGTTGCTTAAAGATGGTGTTGCATGCATCATCCCCGTGTGAGTAAAATAACAAGTAAGTTTGCAGGGATTGACTTGGACTGAAAGCTAGGATTTGCTCTGCTCTGAAAGTTTTATGGCATGGATTTTAGCTTCTGTCAAGGCTTCAATAACCACAGCTCTTGTACCTCTGTGCAATCCATTTGCTTCTGTCACTGCAGGCTTTTACAACACTATATCTTGATCCGTTCAGGAGCAAGACTGCTCTCTATTGTAATCACAGTTTAATTGCCAGACAAGATGTTGCAGGGCCAATAAGCCAGCTTTAGGCACGGATGATGATCCATTTTCTCTGAATAGGATAACAGATGTTTGGGGTCTTGCGCTCCCTTTCACAGTGACACACACATTCACCACTTTCCCCACCTATCCTCTCCTTCTGCCCCAGGACTATTCAATCATTTGCTTGCATTAAAGTGACAGATGTCTGCATCATGGAGGCTCCCATGTGCCAGACAAGATTACTGATTCTGCTTTGTCAAGTAAAACAAAATAAGGTGTCTGGCTGATAAAGTGTCATTTCATGCTTTGTGAAGACATCAGTTTGTTTAATTAAATGTTGAATCCTCACATACTGTTTCTCTTTTAATAGTTGGCATATTTTACATTTAATGTAGCAGTTGAATTAAAACATATATTCCAGTATGAATTTGTGTGGATGAGAGACATAAATTGACTGAATTTTCACACTGGATTGAATCACTTTATTTTGTCTTTTGTCAAAATACTTATTTATGAAAATACATTTTTTCTGCACTATTCCTGAAACAAGTTCACTTCCCAGTCCTTCATCCCACACCATGCACTGGTGAGAGCGCAAGAGTAGCTGTGTGAGAAAGAGAGAGAGGCCCTGATGAACATGTATCTAAAACTATCACCCTTATTCATTTCACACTCCCAAGTCTCTCTCTCATTCTCACTTTCTCTATTATTCACAAACGCCCTTTACCCAGATCATCACAGTAACACCATGTGTAGACGGGGATCCCAGGCAGTGCACTCAGGAATAATCTGCAGTGTCATGTTGTAGTTTCCCTGCTGGGTTTAAACTGCAATGTGTTATTTAAAATGGCCACATTTTTGCATCAATCCTTTCCACATGAAGTTTGATACATTAGCATGATATCCATATTAAATGTGATTGTAATAAAGAGACCTGGCAGCCTTAACAGAGATTAAACAAATTCATTTTTCTGCAAAAGAACAAACAGCAGGGGGAGAACAACTCACATAGGAGGAATCATATACAGAAAATGTCAATGCTTTATTATTCATTAATAATCATTCTTAAACTAATGACATGCCATGGATGAGGTAATGAATAATCATACGTCTTTAAGCCCTTATTCTGACAAGTAAGCAGTGGAGGGTGGTACAATACGTTTCTCCCATGAGGCATAAAAAACACCCCTGTCTCTGGTCTCAGTTGTTGTGCTCCAGATATCAACTGAGCTTCTGACAGACAGGAAGATTGTTACTTTGCTGTGAAATCCACACGGGATTTCACTGAATGAGACAGTTCTGCACAGATACAGACGCACATTCAAACTGACATATATAAATGCTGAAGTAGTCATCGGAGTTCTGTCAGCAGTGTGTTACTGTATGCCTTACACAAACACATACAGTGCATATAGATGTATATACACATACTGTATATCTAGCTGTGGCTTTGTTATGCTCTATTCAAGTGGTGTGTGGAGGTATAGAAAGGGGTGAGGGCATTTCTTTTTTTAAATTCAAGACCAACATTTGAATAAAAAACATTGAAAATTGAAAAGTCACATATTAATGAGATTATGCTAATGAGAGTTAAAACCAACACATAGCACATGCACTGGCACACTAAAGCTAAGAGGGCCAAATCTGCCATTGTGTTCATTATAAAAGATGCGTAATGGCTTACTATTTCTAAAGCACTGCAAGGCATTTGAGTGCCAGTGCAAAATCTTACAGTTTGGCCAAAATGTTAATGGAGCTTTTGAGATTTCTACAAAACATCAACTGTATTCTGCTGCAGATATTTGAAACTTATTTCTCAGCCTGTAATTCATGAGCAGCTATAAATCAACCTCGTTGACAGAGCTATCTCATGTTATGGAGATGTGTTTGTCAACCAGAGGAGACTGGAGGAAAGGGCTGAAACAGTTGAAAGGATATGGGGCCACCATCCAAGGGAAAGGTTGCTGATGAGGTTATGGTTTTCTGTTACAGGAGTTGTGAAATGATTGCTCTGGCTTGAAGAATAACTCAAACATCATCCATGTAATACCCCTCTGCTGGTGGAGGCCTCCCACTCATAAACTCTGCGGGGGGGTTGCACACACACACACACACACACACACACACACACACACACACGCATACAAAAGTGTTTCTCAATCTCTCTACCTATTACACAAGCTCACACACACGCAAATGAAACCTCCACTCACTAATCCACCCACACACACATAAGCACTAAAACACTGTTAAATAGTTTATTGAGCTGGTGCTGATTCCCACATGTACCCAGCTGATTCAAGAAGAAGAGGCAGGAGGAGGGGATGCAGTGGGTGGGGGTGGGGGTGGGAGGTCTTTGGGAGGGTGAGGGGGTGGGGTTGGGGGGGTCAGACAGCTGCTGTGTACAGTTACCATGGAAACCTTTGTCTAACTGAGAATTCGACAGGGATGAGCAGTGTAATAAATTCAATTTTAAGAGGTTTTTCTCTTTTTGTCTACGAAACAGCCAGAGCCTTTAGCACAGTTATTTTATTATTTGTTTAAGTATATCAGACAAGTAACATATGAATCAAGACATGGCAGACATGACCCCACCCTACATTGGAACCACACTTCTATACCACTGCAGATTTTGATGCTTATTTGCTATAAAAATGGATTGCTGAAGGGGTAAGGGTCTTTTAAAATGAATAAAAAATTGTAATGTTGATACTTAAGCAGTGTTTATAACCAAATAAAAGTGTCAAACAGACATAAATGGCAAAAAGGTGAACAATACATTGACAGTGACAACAATTTACAAATTAAACTCAATTTGCCTATTTTGGCTTCAACATTATCAGATTATTTGCTTAAGTAAAAGTAGCAATACCACAATGCATAAATACTCCAATACAAATAAAAGTCCTGCAAGTATTCTTCACCAAATGTCCTTAAAGTATCAAAAGTAAAAGTACTAATTAGGCCGAATGGTGTTAAAGTATGATTTGCTATTTGATTATTATTGCTGATGCATTAACATGCAAGAAGTGTTTTAAACGACTTCGGTGTGTGAAGGCTACCTCATACTTGGGGCTGCCTGAGTGAAATGAGTTTTAATAATACACTGAGACAAAACCAATCTGATAACCAGGAATTGAAGTTTATAATTCACGGATGTCCACTAACAATCTTGAGTGATTATGTTGCTCTCCTCATATCATAAAACTTGACCAAGTTCTTTATCTTGAAGAGGTCATATCCATGATTACAGTGGCCAGTTCAAAATGTGGGGAACATAGTGAGCATGCCCTATAGTAACTGTGATGCTAATTTACAGTAATGTGACCATGGTGCCCTCTAGTGTTGGAAACCTACTCTACATCTGTTACCAATATTGTCTTTTCCCAATAGCTAAACCACCCAAGTCATTCATGTCAAAACATAGTCTTGGTTCACATAGAATGTAAAATACTTTATATCCTTGTTAGAGACCCATGACATTTACTACAAAATGAAGTAGACAGTTAAATGAAGTGGCAAAAGGAAGCCAACATTTGTACAGGCATTCAGTTTAATTTGATTTGAAGAGAGTT
Source organism: Macquaria australasica (assembly GCA_005408345.1). Classification (NCBI taxonomy): domain Eukaryota; kingdom Metazoa; phylum Chordata; class Actinopteri; order Centrarchiformes; family Percichthyidae; genus Macquaria; species Macquaria australasica. Next base: position 426,266 of record SEMN01000062.1, read on the forward strand.
CAAAGTTATGATACTTAAATAAATAAAAAACACAGAAGCAATGTGGACGTATAGCTGTCCAAGCTAACAAGCCGGGAACATTTCCAAATGCGCAGTGTACAAAATATCACAATGAATAATATGTACAACACAAAAAGAACACAAGTACACAGACAAACACTCACAGCTAGATGAAAATTGGTATTTACATAAAAATAAATAGAACCGATAAATAACATCAAAATGCATTGGTTGATGGATGACATAAAGCTGGATTTACTGATATAGAGCCGACTGCTGATTTATACTCTATATACGACAGGCAGAGCAAAGTTATTCTTCATAGTGGTATAACATACACAGTCACCGTAGAGGTTCACCAGCTCTTTCTGTATATAAATCATAAACTTTATCTCTTTTAAATCCAAATTTCCCCCTGATAAATTTACATTCAAGCCAGCTCAGGACACGGATTAAGCCTGAAAATGTAGACACAAAAAGATACTTGATTGAATATGGGAAGAAAATGGCGCTTACGGTAGGCTTAGTTAGCTTGATAAAAACTGGCTGTTAGCTTGTTCTGAATTCTCCGTAAATACAAAGGGAACCCAGAACACCACCACTTCTTTGTTCGGCACGCAACATTTTCACCAGCATGTAGGACAAACAACGACATCATAGAGGATATAATATAAAAAGACAGGTAAACATCTGCAAAGACAAAACTCCACCAGCTTCTCTGTCAAAACGGGGAACATTGATATTATCATCAGATCCATCATTTCTTTGGAGAATATTCATTACATTTCATTGCATTACATACAAGTAGGGATATATAAAACCTGTTATGGTTGTATACAGAAATAGAACATTTTAATTGTACCCTCTATGAGCTACTGTTGATTATTCCATCATAAGCCAGCGATGGAACAATCCCATCCAAGTCTCAAAGGGTTAGAAATCAATTTTTTTCTATTTCTATGTACATCTTACCTCTGGATATTGATTTATTTTCCATCTTTAGAATGTTTAGAACTGTGCACTAATAGGTGAAAGCTCAAAAGTGAGTGGCAGCTGAGTCCACAACTCTAAATAAATAAGAATAAATAAGACAACTCCATGTTCACAAATAAGTGGATAACTGCAGAGGTGTCCATTCAGTAGACACAAACTGTAAACTTAAATCTCTCTCACGGAACATCGATAATAACTTGAATAGGATGAGGACAAAAATGATATGATACTGTACATTATCATCACTTTTATATCTGTAAAGGTGAACAACAAAAAATAATAAGCTCAAATATAAATTGACATGTTTGTGCGTGTGTTATGATGTGTATTCCTGTCTCAATACAGCAGTGATCGCTAATAACAATATCATATACTCTTTTTCAAGCAGCTCAGACGCATTTATTGTAGCTTTCCCAGCATGCCAAATGGTCCTGGTAAACTCTGTTTCCATTTCAGGCTCCGTTTTTAGTAGCTGAACGTCACTTTTGAACCAGTACTTGGCACCACAATAAAGAGAAGGAATACTAAGATCTATCCCGTACCATACACTACTGTATTTTGGGTTATTTGTGATCCGTCACCTTAGGCATGACCTTTGACACCACTTACTAACAGAATGATCTTCTCTCAACACAAGCCTGTCTCATATTTTATCTACAACAACTCAGATCATGGCTTAAATAAACACATCACACCTTAACGCATCCATACACCTAATTTTCCTCAGATGAAGTCTTTCATGTTTTAGCACTATCAACCTAGAACCCAAAGCAAGGCCCTCTACCTCTACCTCTCTCACTCCTCTTCCTCTAATCTCTTTTAGCTCTTCCTTTCCTCTTTCTCCTGCCAGAGTTCTCCTGGGGCTTCTCCTCTTTGATCCCCGTCATCATGGCTCCGTTGGCGGCCTTGCTGAGCCCGTTGAGGGTCCCGTTAGAGAGGGCCTTTGCTGCTTTGGAGGCGGAGGAGGCGTCGCGTCTGGGCTGCTGGCGGCGGTAGGTCTGGTAGTAGAAGTTGCCGAAGAGGATGATGAAGGTGATGGCGTAGCAGATGAGGGAGTAGTGCATCCAGTGGGGGAAGTCGCAGTTGACATAGAGGGACAAGGCTGTGTGGCCGATGGTGACGTGGAACTGGATCTGAGACACAAAGAGGGAAACAAAGTCACATTTTTGCAATATATTATTGTTTCACACCTTGTCAAAAGATTCATTATTTCAGTCGGAGATTCAGTGTAAGAAGCGAGGTAAGATTAACCCTCCAAAATGTTTCTATTGAAATTAGCCACACAGTGAGGTAATGTCTTACCATCTGGATGATGGTCAAGTACTTCTTCCACCACAGGTACTTTTGGATCTTAGGTCCACAGGAGGCCAGGCCATAATACAGGTACATCAAGACGTGGATTGCTGCGTTCATGTGTGCACCAAAGAATGCTGCAAATAAAAGAAAATGAAAACAATGATATTAGTTAGTCACACTTTTGGTGCCAGAATACAGTTTTGTTACACAAATTTGGTTTCCATAAACCCTTTTATTGTATTTTTTTTCCATTTAAGTACAATTTTGGCAGTTTTTCATATTCTAACTACAAATTGTGAATACTTTACATTATTGAGAATCATTTTCCAGCTGCATTAACACACAGAGATTAACTAGAAATAATTCAGCAAATTGTCCACTGTGCTGGATTATGTAGCTATGTCTCTGAGATGTTTTTCATCCTGTTGGCATGGCCGGATAATGACACAAAGGGCCCCTGGGCACAGAAGTGTAAAAGGCTCCTCTTCCTACCTTCCTACCACACATGACCAAAACTGCTAAATATGAAAGGACTTGGTTCAGCAGAAAAAGACATGATCAAGAAATCCCTGGTTTTGACTGAGCCTTTTGACTCTCCAACAAGAAATGTTAATAGTCATTTAAAATAGAGACTCTGAATGGCTTCAGGGCCCCTTGACCCCGGTGGGCCCCTGGGCTTGTGCCAGTAGGTCCATGTGGTAATCCATCGATGACAATTGGAAAATAAATGGAAGCCAATGGCTCCCTGAAAATGGGAGCTCAACCTTACAATTTATAGTACATAGTACTATATGTACATATGGAAGAGAACTAAAGGAAATAGGAAGTTAAGATCACACCTATTTTAATTGTTGGATCAAACATATGACTTTATAGGTAAGAATAGGCATAGAGAATAATACAGAAATCTATTGCAGCATGAGCTACTCACACTGTCCTCCTGCCACCCATTTGATGCCAATCCACCAGAGCGTGAACATGGTGCAGTGGTGGTAGACGTGCAGGAAAGTAACCTGGTTGAATTTTTTCCTCAGGATGAAAAACACTGTGTCCAGATACTCGATGCCCTTAGAGACGAAATACCACCACAGAGCGCCTGCCACCTGTCTCAGACAGAACATGAGAAATGGGTTGAAGGGAGAAGACAGGCACAGGTGGAGGATGGAAACAGAAACAAATAGCAAACACAGTCAACACAAACACAGTCAAACAGAGCAGTAGCATGACAAGTAGTTATTTTCTAACTTGTTGTATATGCAAGCTGCATCGATTCAACTGAAAGTTTAGGAAATATTTTCTATTGTTTTCTAGTCTATTCTATTCTACAACATCTTAACCTCACCTGAGGCTGACTGTGTCCGATGTGTAACTACGTTATGAAGCAGTAGGAAGGAAGGGGGAAACTGAACACCTTCCATGATCCCTCTTCCAGGTCATACTTTTTCTGATAACAGGAGCAGGGCTCACATAAATGGAAGCTGATCATGTTTCTAAAAACCAATGAGACCGAAGCTTCCCTGGCACACCGACATGGGTTTTCTTGATTATTTGGGCACAATAGAGCACTACAGTGAAACATGTTACGTAAATTAGCAGAGGTGTCTTGTTCCTTCTGGAAACGAATTACTGTACAGTAAGTAAGCGAGTTACATAACAGGGAAGGTGAGGTTCAGTCCATTGTGGTAAATGTTTCAGCTTCATTTAATACAAGTGAATGTGTGTGTGTGTGTGTGTGTGTGTGTGTGTGTGTGTGTGTGTGTGTGTGTGTGTGTGTGTGTGTCTACGATCTCCTGCAAGCTGCCTCAGCTCCAAACACTCACCCTGACTTCATTGGGGTCGTCTGAATAGTCCACCGGTTGACAGATGTAACTGTAGCTCGCTGCCCGCGCTGCCATAAACAGCTAAAAACAAGAGAATATCTCTACTGAATCACTGATATGAACGGACAAAGGCAAAGACACACAGTGAAAGTGAGAGGAAGAGGAAGAGAGACAGAATGCAGGCAGAGAGCTTCATACACTGTAATAAGGTTAGTCCAAACCCAGGGGGCAAAACTGCTACTGTAATGTACTCATCTGGACGGATAGTTATGGTTGGGATAAGACTTCCACAGAGTCAACTGACTTACTACAGTTTTTTTCACACATGCAGGTAAACAGAAGAACCTGTAACTAGTCTCTAATAGTAACCTACCTCTTTAAAGATGAAGAAGTTGAGGAAGACCATGCTGAAGTTGTAGACAATGAGGGTTTTGCGGAGCTGGAAGGGCTCTCTGTTCTTCATGTATTTGGGCCCCAGCCAGAGGAACAGCAGGTAGGAGGTGCTGATGGCCAGCGTGGGCAGGGGGTTGTCCATCAGAGGCCATTTCTCCACTCGCTTGTCTGTGGGACAGATGTTCTCATAGCATTACATAACTATTCTTAATGTTCGCATTACACTGACACAGTGTGGGTTCAGTGTCAGCTTATTTTAAGGGGAGTGCAGGTCAGTCAGGTGCTGAGTACAGATGCCAGATTTTGCCCCCAGGTGACCTGCCTGGAGGTCAGTTTGATGTAGACACCCTTGTTTAATGGTGCATCTGATACGTTCAGGATGTGTGAATTTGAATTCTCTTATGAGGTGAAACATACAGTATCCATCCCTACTACATTTGTCATTACATCAGTTTTGCAGGTGAATCAAAATGAAACAGAATTCATATACTGATTCCAGTTAAGGTATAAAAAAGGAGGTCTCTGACTCATTCTTTACTGACTCACAGGAAAAACATACCTGTAGACAAGTGCACGCAGAAGAAAATGTGTAGTGTCTAGTCACTTGTAAGAACACCATTTCTCTCAAAACGATCTCTTACACTGACTCTCAGACATGACAAAAAAATACAAGATTATTACCTGCAATAGTTAGGGTCCATTTGTAGAATTCTATTGTGTCATTAATTAAATGTGTGACAATCTCCATGGCTGTGGCCAGTGACCTGAAATTAAAGAGACAGGTGTGAGAATGGAGGCCATTAGGCTAAACTCTCAGCTTTTAATCAGCATTAAGTTAGAGCTGGATCCACTGAGTGAGGGTGGTGTCAGATCAACAATGTCACCCTAAGCATGCTTATTTTTAAGCTGGAACATAATGACAATTCTATTTTATGCATTATTTTAAGATGATTCATCTTTCAGTAGTATGAAGCCCTAAAAGAAACGAACCCAGGTCAACAGAAGACCACTTTTAAGCCTATATGAGTCTATGGCCCCATGAGGCCATGATAGGTGGGCTATAGGCTTCATTGCGCACAAAGGCTGGGAGCACCAGCCGGCACAGCGCATGTGTCAGCAGATTTTTGGCTAGAGCACGGCCACCAACCAACCTGGTGGCCCTTATAATGAGGGGGGATGCCTCGTGCCCCACTTTTACATTGAAATGGGTCATCTCCTACAAAGTGCCAGACTGACGCATAGGGTGATGAGCAGCGGAGTGCACAGTCAGACACACTGTGTGATTTAATGATCCTATAAGGATGACGCCCCCCCCCCCCCTCCAGCCTGAAGCGGATCAAGCGCTGCTGCAGCATCTGCCTTCCTGCACGCGCTCTTCGCATAAACTGCTCTCTGAGTATAAACCATAGGCCTACATCACTGTTCAAATAAACATTTAACCGCACATTTTATATTTCTAAAAGGCTTAGGCCAATATATTTACAACAGGGTTATTAACCATTTGAATGACGAATTTGCATTCTGCGGCATGCAGTCCGGCCTTCAACCAGGCTGCATGAGCAGTCCTATTATCAATATGATTTTTCCAAAACGCTATTTCCGTCAAAACATGATAACTGTATATAAAAGATAAACATGGTCTCAAAATCAAGACTGCACACAGGCAAAATAGGCTACAGTAGTCCATAATGTCGACATTGCTCTCGCCTGCTCCGTGCGAATGAAGATGCTTATTACCTTGCCGTGTCGGTGCTTTAAAAAAATCCGTCTATAATGACATTCAGTGCAAGGTCATGCAGGGTGCGTTATTCCGGCGTGAAGCCTGATCGACTGAGCTTGTTTCCTGTGACCTGATTAATTGTTTCCTATCCAGTGTGAAATAAGCGGGCCGCTGAATAAACGGCGATGGCACGAATTTCTCGTTGAGGGACCACACTAGCCTCCACTGCGCGTCTGCTTCAATGAATTTCCTCCTCTGATCCCCACAACACCAGCGGCAAGGCACTTCCGATCAAACTTTCAAAATAAAACAGCAATCAACGCATGTTTCCCTCAAAGCACAGTAGGCTAGAAAATGTGAAAATATATCATATTCAATGTGTCATGGACACAAAAATCAACTGAATAATAATATAATGACAAAACAATATAATACAATGATATATTTATTAATATCAATAATAATTCGACCACACACTTGTTTATCAATAAAATCCTTAGTTCCGGCTCATGTTCTATTATTCTTTTGGTCTCTAAACGGAATCCTTTTATTTGAAAGCGGTATTTCCTTCTTGCTTCTTGCTGTCTGTGTCTAGCTTGATGCAGCTCCGCTCCCTTGGTGACACCTTACGGGGATGATGGAAGGATGCTATGCGCATGCGCAGAAATGGAGGCGGCAGCAGCAGCGCTACATCGGCTTCGTCAAGTCAGCCAGACACAACCAGAGTAAGGCAGGAAAAACAATGCCCTGGCCTTCAAAGTTAAACTGTAAAAATGTGTCGCCTTATTGGAACATAACAATTATTAACTAACTACTATTAGTTAGTTAATAGGTAGTAGATTAATTAACTACTAAAATAGATAGGCTGCAAGAGAGATCTATTGCATTATGGTGCATTAAGGTCTTATAATAAAAGTGGCTGATGGATATAATTAAGGAAATGTATTAAATGACTTAACCAGCAAAATGTCAGTGAATTTAGGACGTTCTTTATTGATCCCCAGCTGTTCAAAAATGTAGCCTAAACTAGGCTGCACAATTTTGTGTCACACAGAAAAAGCCACTTCTTAAATCCTTTGCAATTGCATCATACTGTATAATGTTTCTAAAACCTTAGGCTCTATATCTCTATTAAGTATTTCAAAGGCATGATGTCGGTTAAACAAAAAGCTGCAACCGTGCCAGGTCGTTTGAAAGGGTTTTATTTTGAAATTTCTGACCAGAAGCCCGTATCTCACACCGTCTGACTTGACGCTTGGTGGCTCCGCTGTTGCACCGGCTTCTCTCTTGTCCTTTACTGCACGAGCCATTTGTTAGTATCTATAAATTACATGTTTTGTGCCCGTCGCTGCTGTGACACGGGGATCAGCAGACCGTATTGAGCAGTCTTTACGCAGGGCTGCTTTGCGAAGAAAAGCGGAGATGCGCTCTCTGGACTCACTTCATTAATGGTCGTGATGGTCATCACAGGCCCTATTCTCCGATTACTGGAGCTAGTTCCTCATATGAAAATGGTCCGGTGAAATATAGTTTCGGTTTTTCAGCGAGAAGGTCAAGACTGCCTTTTGGAAAATGAAGATTTGGAGCACGGAACATGTTTTCAGGTTGGTCACACTGGGGTTTATTGTTTAGAGAATTCATGAAGCAGAATGAACTAGTCTGTCGTTGTAGGGCTAGGTTGATGGGACCTTCAACTTCATTAACTGGGTTTAAATAAATATGAATTTAATTCACCTCTGAGGCCCATGGCTTTATGATTCTGGTCAGTAAATCCCCCCTGATCTATATTATAGCCCACTGAGTGATGGTGAGTCACTATGAGGACATAACATATATAACATCAGGAGTCAGCCTCAACCACAGCCTCCCAGGTCATAGTTTTGTCCCAGAGGAGCACATAAGTGAAGTTATTTTGGTTGATTAAGCACTTGACTTAATAGGGAGATCATGAAACGTATTATACACTCTGTTAGTTAAGTCTTTGTCAGTGTATCAACAGATTGACAGCAAGTTTTAGTCAGCAGTTAAAGTTAAGTTTCCTCCCCTTCATATTATTTTGTACTGTTTTGGATGCAGTTACCCGTGGGAGACGGTGATCAAGGCTGCCATGAGGAAGTACCCAAACCCCATGAACCCTAACGTGGTCGGGGTGGACGTGCTGGATCGCAATCTGGATGAAGAGGGACGCCTGCACAGCCACAGACTCCTCAGCACAGAGTGGGGTCTCCCGGGTATTGTGCGAGCGGTCAGTCATTAACACACACACACACATACACACAGATGTATAGAACAAACAACTGTGTCGTTCGAGGCTCCAAAGTAAGAAGCAGAAGTGGGTCCTGTAAAAGTTGTGTCATGCTACTTAGGCTCATTTTACTGTGCTTACTGTGGATTACTGTGTTTGTAGATACTGGGAACCAGCCATACGCAGACGTATGTGAAGGAACATTCCATAGTCGACCCTGAAGAGAAGAAGATGGAGCTGTGCTCAACAAATGTAAGTTTATACTGACATCGAATATTTTTTTCCAAAATGGAAGTGTTCATAAACAATAAATGGCAAAAAACAATTTATAGGAAAGTACATTGTAATCTATTTACAAATCAATAGTATGCACTGTGTTTGCATCATAATATTGCGTGTAAATATCCCATAAATAAGGACATCCAAATGTATTTTATCCTCCAGATTACTCTCACCAACCTGATTTCAGTGGACGAGAGGCTTCTTTACAGACCACACCCAGACAACCCTGAGGTGTAAGTACAGTGTACGATTTATTCAACTTTGCGTTTCATTTCTGAAAACATTTCTGTGTGTAGTTAGCCTATTTTCATAATGTAACAGTGCACATAGAGATGGGAACCAGAATGAGCGAGACACTGTGTTCTTGCAGGTATATAGTGTTATACTGTTTGTTCATCTCTCTCTCTCTCTCTCTCTCCCTCTCTATTTCTCTGCCACCTCCCTCGCCCACTCCTCAGTACCGTCCTGACCCAGGAGGCCATCATTACAGTCAAGGGAGTGAGTCTCAGCAGTTACCTGGAGGGGATGATGGCTAGGAGAATGTCAGCTAACGCCAGGAAGGTAGCACAAAATAAAAATAGTACATATATATTTATGCACTTACTGCATGTTTTGCATGTAGTCTGAACTCATATTTAATTAAGATATTGTTGTTGATTTCTTTGCATGCCTTCTGTTGGTTTCTCTGCTATTCCAGGGCGAGTTTACTGGACGTGCAGTCAAACGTCACTCTTTCCAGTGGTGTTCACCTGCTTATCTCTGTGTATGGCCTTTTGTCTCTTCTTTAATCTTCTGTTTCTCTGTGTGAATCTGTAGGGTTGGGATGCTATTGAGTGGATTATTCAGAACTCTGAAGGAGAGAACGTACCTCTCTGTGACATTTACTAACTCTGGTAACTCTTCTCTTTGCTTTCCTTTGCAACTTTGTCTTTTAAGTCTCACCAGATTATTTATAAGCATGCCACTCTTTTTCTCTCTCAAAACTACAAAAAACAAAAGTCTATATATTTGTGTATGCATGTGTCACATAATGCTCAGTGCTCATTTGTTTGCATACACAGGACTGCAGCTCCACAGTGACGACTACTTTCCCTGGCTACACCTCATAAACCACTGCAGATCCTCAGCATCTCGGGATCCTCTGCAGTTGGTACTTATACCGTCTGGGAGGTTTTTGTGGATTTTCACCCCACACTGCCTCTCTCACCTCTGGAGAGCATGTACCGGGAGCTCAGACAGACAGTGAAATGCTGCCAAAGCCGAATGGTTATTAAAGCGTGTTAGAGTTGGATTTAAGGGTTGTGGGTCCAAGTCAGGTGTGGCTCAATGCTAACTCAGTACTCAATAACCCATTAACAACTATTCTAATTAAGACAGGCGAGGAGAACAGGACAGTTTCCTTCCGTGTGTTAAACGAGCTCTGCTGCTGCATTAAAAGAAGGTTTAAGATTCAAGGGTGCTGGTGTCCACATCATGAGCCCACCAGACTCTACTGGCTTGAATATAATAGTACAACCCCACATTTCCTTTGCGCTCATGTCATATCTTAGCATACTGTGGAAAAGATGCAGGAGAGGGATGCAGGAGGCACACGCACACAATTTTTTAGAAACCAATGTAATGACGATATGCAACCAACTTTGTAACTTTTATTTGAACTGATGTAACTCTTCTTTAATGTCAAACACTGGTGACTCCTAATAGCAGGAGTTGAAATCAGAAAGTTGTTACTGGTGCTTATTATGTGTTTCAAGAGGCACAAACTGTAGATGATATGTTTGCATGATAGTAGTAAAAAAAGGGGGGGAGGGAGGAGGGGGGTTATTGAAGAAAACGAGTAGTGTGGTAGCCAAATGCAGCTTTAGATAGATAGGAATTCAGAGAAATTCTAATGTTTATCTCAGAAAAAAAAAAAAAGACGGGAATGTAACATTAACATTGCCTTCTTTTTCTAAGGTCGAGGCAACAATACACTAGCATCTTTTTGATGTAAAACTGATGGGGACTATTGCCTTAAACCAGCAGATTTGTAACTGGGTTAATGAGGAAGATGAGGATGACATATCAGCGTTTCTGATCAGTATAGTAAAAAGATAGATTGACTCTCTTTGTGGGCAGAATGACCTATTTATATGGCCTTAAAATGATGCCTGTGTATTGTTGCTTTGACAGCTGTATCATCCATGCCTTTGCCAGTCACACACACATCATGCTTTCAAATGTTGAACTACTCTGTAAAAGCTACCTATACACCCTGAGGAGCAGGGCAGTACTGTATGTGCAATGGTGCAGTGGGCGACGCACAATTACAATGACCTATGTGCTAAATCATATTTCTTGGTAAAATGAATAATATTTACATATTTGTATAAATATTATTTATTTAAAAACATTGTGTAACCAGCAGTGAATTGTTATATCGTTTATATTGTCTAAGCGTCATGCAAAAATGAGTTTCATTTGCTTTTTTAATTTTGTTTTGACTTCAGCAGTTGTCCTACTGCAACAATTAAAACAGTTGTTTGAGAAGATTGCATTTTGAAACTTGTGAACACTGTTTTCTGATCAGAGCTCATAAAACTAAGGCCCTGGAGTTCTTTTTGGTTTAATGACACTGCAGAGGTCCACTTGTATTTTAAGGTTTTTTATTAGAGAGCCTCAGCTTTGCATTTCATCGTGTAATCACTGTTTCAAGAATCATCCAGATATGAACAGTGATGGAAAATCTGAGAAACAGAGAAAACATAGTCTCTCACAGATAGTGATGGTGCCAAGTAAAACCAGCATCCACACCAAGGTTTGTTTGTTTTTAACTACAACCTTGCAGTTCATCATTTGTCCAATAGAGAGCAGGCAAACCTACAGAGCAGCTCCTGTTCAGCTCTGGCAGGAAGCCAGTGTGCATTTTAACTCTGAAGAAAATGTTCTAACAATTGTTCTACATGATGCTTCAGGGTGTGCTCAGAAAAGTCACATTATCTTGTGATGAATACATAGAAGTGATGGCAGAGGTCAAGTTATTTTCTTTTATTTAGTCAACAGAACATAAACAATGCATTGCATAGCGTGTACATCATTCCTCACCGCCTGAGCAGTGATAGAGGAAAGTCTGGGTCAAATTGCACCTTTATACCAATATTTCCATTCCTTCAAACCCAATAGTACAAGTTGAGCCACTTTCCAGAATCTCAATAAATAAATAAGTAAACACACTCAGCTGGATGTTTTAAAAAATCATGCAGGAGGCTACAAAAAACAAAGTGTTTCAGTCAACTTTGGTATCAGAGCGATAGATTTTAAATAGCACTCTTCTGTAAATGAGACATTTGTTGATGGTGATAAAGACAGCATCAGACAGGATCTGAAAACATTGCAAACAAGGAATAAGCTGTACCGGTTTCAAGTTTCATGATAAGGCACACACCATTGTTATAGTGACTTCGATATCTTTGGTAATACTGCATCCAGGTGCTGTTGCTATAGCAGCCACAGCAGACAATGAACACACTTAATAAAAAAAAAAGTCATATCAAATCTTTATAAAAGTGAAAAACAAAGAAAAATAGAAAACATTGTGGTGTGTCAACATAACAAAGAATCATCACTCAGTGTAACGATCAATTACCAACTCCCTTGCTTACATTCATTATCTCGTACTGCAGCCACTTGAGATTTACTCTCCGTCCCAGTGACAAACTTCATTTGAACATCAAACACATTGCATCCTCCCATGTGAGTAGGCCTCGTAATACATTAAACTAATCACAATTTCATTAAACAAACAGGTTTGAATAATGTTCCTACTTCCCGTGTCGAAAAAAAAAAAAAAAAAGGTTTGAAAACCAAATATACAATATAACCAAATTCTCCAAATTGGGAAGAATTAGAGTACACATCTAAGGTCAAGAGGTGTAAATTTCAGAAAAACACATTAAACTAATACTAAACTCTGACAGATAAGTGTCCCCTTTATCCACAGCTCTTCCCTCCTCCACCCACAGGCCGGCTGCCCCCGCATCCCTTTTCCTCTCATTCACTCACTTTCAACATTGAACTCTCCCAGAAGCCTCCGTACTCTTTCTAAAGAAAACTCGATTGCATAATTGTCCCTGCCTGAGCCTCCTCCAGTCATACCTCAACTAAATACACATCCAAGAATTGATTTCTCTATTAAACAAAAACAATATTGTACATTTCTATTTACAGTATGTACAGTCAGTCAGTTCATCTGGATTTAAGGGGAGGGGATCAGAAGTTGAAAAGGTTGATAAAATCTTGAGGGGAGAGGGACATGGTGCAACTTTCTGGGTTGTTGGCTGTGCAGGGATGGTTTGTGTCCTGTGAGAAGAAACAAAGACACACAACAATCAATATTTCATATTTTATCTTCTAAGTGCAGCTTTACTAACGGTAACATGTTAGTTTCATGTCCACTTTGATCAAGCACAAAGTGAAAGGGAGAAAAATACACTACCTTCCAGAAAAGGATGTGGCAGTGTGTGCAGAAGTGCAGGGTGTCACTATATTCCTCTCTTCGAGGATAGCAGCGGCTCAGCTTAAAGTACATCTTCTTCCACTCCAGGTGACCTTTATCTGACACCATCAGGCGCTTTCGGATCTGAAGAAGAGAAAAACAAACTTCAAGACATGACCCAGGGAGAGAAAAATACTTTGAAATATCTACTTTAGAATTTCTTTTGTACCCCATTTCACTACTACACACATCACAAAGTAACTACTCAAAAGATGAGTAGTTTTGCTAGCATTAATGGATAAGAGTTTTTCCCCAAACACAAACTCAACTCTAATCTGTAGGAAAGCTTCACTGTAGCCTACTTTAGCTTAAAGCCTGAGACCGCCTCAATCGCTTATCAAGTGAATACTTTTGAGCGTGGTGCTAGGTTACTGTAGTGTCAGTATACACACACTGCAGCCTCCCATTTTCCAGTAGTAAGGCTTGTTTATCAGAGATGCTTGACCTCCTTGCAGAGTGATTGTAGGGCATCTACAGCAGTGTCATAGTTTAAGGACGATGAGGAAGACAACTAACCTGCCATGTATGCAAATATGTGTATGGGCAATGAAGAGTGCATCACTCTCATTCTACACATATTTAGAGATCATCCATTCATTTCTACATGCCTGTCTGTCTGTGAAGTGGTACTGGCAGAGTCTCTTCCACAGCAGCCGGTCCTCAGTGAGGGCCCCCAGCTCGGGGCACACCTGGCCCAGGCTGACCAGGTCCCTGCCATCCGACAGACGCTGCATGATGTTCAACTGCAGACTGGCAGGCAGGTCGGTCAGAGCCATGCCTGTAGACGGGGGCTGAAGGAAACAGGAGGCAGAAATATGGATGAATATGGAAATGTGCATTTTTTTGTGAATCCAGCTCCTCGTCCCGTATTTTGAGCAGATGCTTACCCTGTTGATCTGGATGTTGTCCAGCTGCTGCTGCCACTGCATAATGTTCTCCATGCGGTGCACCCAGGTGTTGATGTTCCCCACCAGGACAGACTTGCCCATGTCCTGAACAAGACCACACAGTGAGACGTAGAGCGTCTGCAGCAGCTCCTTGATGGGACGAACGTTCTGCTGGTCATTGAGAACTGAGGAGGAAATCAGAAGACATTCATTGAACTAAATTTATTACCACAATCAAGCCCTAAAAATTAGGTTTTAAAGCCTGGGTTTTACAGAAAGATTAGTCGCAACCAGGCAAACAATAAATATTTATTGTGAATCATCGAAAAGCACATTATTAAAACAAATGTTTTGGAGTGGCTGTACTCTCCTCCTGTGACACTCATAATATTTGGCCAACAGGTTTCATAACGCCACCTAAACAACCTGAATCTCTGTTTAGCAGAGGGAACATTTTGTTTACACTGTGGCTTGCAGAGGAGTCTGGTGACTGTCAGTGTTTTTCACTGTGCCATTAAAACACTAAATTCACTCCTTGGCCTTCTTCAGATGTGGTCAGGGCTCATTTTCTCACCTACTGGTGCAAACAACAGAACAGGAAGGCTTCATCTTTGCTCTCCTTATATTGTGTGTGTAAATGTGTATATATACTTCTCTGTATATTTGATCCAACTATAAAGAAAATGAAATAGACTGAACGAGGGGCGAACTGTGCCACAGCAGAAAGATGACGCATAAAGGAGAGAAACTGAGATGCAAACTAGTTGAGTGACTTTAAAAAGAGCAACAGAAGAGTGACGTGGCTCACCTTTCTGTACCACTCTCTCCAGAATATTCATGTAGTTTTTCTGCGCCACTCCGCTGAGCGAGGGGAGCTGGGACTTGGCGATAAGCTCAAGGAGCTAGAGCAGAGAAAGAGACAGAAAGAAAGAAACACAACATAAATTTTATCCCGTCAGCTGCTGAGACTCTCTGTTCCGTTGCCTCATTACTTAATGTTTGTTATGCTGCATTCTTACAAAAGGCACTTGCACTCCTAACAATATAAATGCTGTCTAGAACAAATTTGGAGCTTTTCCACCTGGTCATTACTCTCAACTGAAGCTGCATCCAACAACTATATAACAGCATTCTTGGCTCTGATTATTCTAGAGCAGTCTCTTTAGGGGAAGAAGCTACTGGAAAGGTGTTGGACAACAGCCCAGGCCATCAACGTCAGGCTCCATAAACAAGCTTTTAATCATTTGACTCCTGATCCTCCCATCATGTGAATTAGCTGAATCATTTGACAGAGTGTGGGTCCACACATGCTTGTGTGTGCGCGTGTGTGTCTGCGAGGTTGTTGCCGTTGGCTCGCGGGCAAACAGCGGGTTCCAGGGTGGCACGTCTGGCATGTTTGGCATGTTACAGATGCTGTTACATCATGGAGAAACTCAAGCTGCCCCTTGCTCAATTCTGACCGAAGCATGTGACCTCTGTCATTATATCAACATCAACATATTGCGGGGTACTTTCTGAGGCATACTGCTAGTATGGAAGTTATGAGAGGGGTAAAAAAGTAGACAGCACAAAGTTTCCTCATTGCATATTTCTAATCTCATAAAACTGGTTAATGAAAAATGCAAGTTCATTACTACAAATGGCACCTACTGTAAGAGTTTGGGGCTCTTAATAATACCCAACTTTGAACCAAATTACTTCTCTTCTACATCCTCAACCTCCCCTGTCTGATTTTTTTTTTACCAATTTTAAGCTTATTTGCTTCCTCCTGGCTCCCTTTTTTCATTCTTTCCAGCTCCATTCCTAAAACCTAATCCCATGCCTTTCTTCTTTTAGCAGCTCATCAAGTGTTCCTCTCTTTGTAGAGCAGCCGGGCAGAACAATGTGCGTTTTCCGTATCTACTTTTAGCCCCCGCTGTTCGCTAAACTGCACTTCATGAGTTGGCGTGCGGCTCATACATTTTCCACAAACACACCAACAGTATTAGAAGCACTGCATCTTCTTGTTACTCTCTAATGGCACTGCTAAACAACTTCATTTAAAAAGGTTTCTGTCTCCTTGAAATAACCTCCATTTGTCTGCTCTGAGAAAAGAGAGACCACTTGTTGTCCCGTTGTGGAAGAATCTGATCTGTGTAACTGAGACGGAGTTAAATGAACCCGCAAATGCCATCAGACACAACCAGTGAAGAGCAGTGACCTAGGACACCGTGTCCAGACCAGACGCTAGTGTTACACAGCCATATTGTTCTTTGGGCTTACCACGCTACACTGCACTTGTTAGCTGGAACATGCGCTAAAAAGGTCAATCCAAAACTTCAACAGAGACGGAAACAAATGGCTATCTGTGGAAAGTGTTGTGTAAAGAGATTTAAAAAAAAAATTATTTTTTTTTTAAAACTTAGCTCACTTGTGGAATACCAGATTATTTTGTATTCTGATATCTCAGAAATATTATAATGCTGATATTATAAACCTACACCACACAACCGTGCAATCTCACTCCCCTTCCAAAACGGAAAATCGGTACATCTCCTCCTGACTAAGCCTGAATTGGTACATCCCATCACATTCATTAGGACGTAAAGACACAGAAGTTTTGGCGTAGGATGAGTGAAGAGAGACAGAAAACAGAGTAGGAGACAACACAAGACAGTCTGAGTCTGGCAGAGACAAGTGTGTGTCTATGTGTGTGTGTGTCTGTGTGTGTGTGTGTGTGTGTTTGGGGCTCTGAATCACCTGACAACCACCGGGTCCGGTTTCATAAACCCTTGTCGGGTGGTCGCACCTCACCGCACAGCTGTCACCCCCCCCCCCCACCTCCCCCCAGCCCCCACACCAGCACAGGAGAACACGACCACATGCAGCCCTCAGCTCACATGGGAGCACATGTGGGAGAGCTGGTGCTTGGTTCAGTGTGGTGACACTTTGATGTGGGGGGGGCTCCAAATTCAACTATTTTCTGTTGATATCCCATAATGCAATTACATTACTGATAATGATAGAATGAATTCTGATGATGTCACATCTTCCCTCTAGTGGACATTTTTTACAAAGCCATTTGGCATCCCTAGTGTATATATTTTGCGATTTTGCAGGACGTTTTAAGGGTACAGCATTGTGCATCGGTTTTACACCTAGAATTCAGACTCATAAAATGTTTAAAGCGAATGAACTGCACTAGGTAGCAAAGAGAAATTGATTTTAAACACAGTTTTCCTTTAATTCAATTTAGGGATGCCAAATGGCTTTAGCAATCATATTACAGCAAAATGTCACACTCTTACCCTACCACAAACACACACACTTCCTGGGTCAGTATCATCACTACTGAGAGACCCTTGTCTGCAGAGCATTGATAAGAGCCTGGCAGAAGCCTACACACCCTCCTAACTTTAACCCCTTCTCTGCCACTAACAAAACAAAACATAGCCTATTAACAACCACAGAGGAAGAGAAATAAAAAGGGACAGAAGGAATTGGAAGTAAAGAAAGAGATGAAGACTCACTCTGACGACGTAATTAAATCTCCTCGTGTCCTTGATGGCACTGCAGAAATCCAAGCGGTTGAAGGCCTCTCCCAGTGTACAATATCCGTGGCGCTGGGAGAATTTAATTATCAGGGTATTAGATTGCGATCCTCGGCAGGAGTATAGGGTTTTCTCAGCATGTTTACATTAGCAATGATGATATGAAAAGTTGATGTGAAACTAAATGAGTTGGTTTGTTACCTCCTTGGTGCTTCCTTTATGAACGTAAATCCACTTTTCCCTGTGGAAATCTGTGAGAAAGCAGAATGTTTATATTAGTGGCCTGCCCTCACTAAGCAGCTTATAAGCATTGTGACAAATGCACACGCACATGCACACGTCACAGATACAGTTTCAGAGTCGGTATTATTGAAATGGAGTTTAATCAAAAACTTTACCATAAAAATTGAAATGATGGAATTTTAATCATAAACAATGTTATAAGGGAAGTGTTCTCCACATGAATGTTACATAACATTCACATGAGCTTCTCCTGCTAATGTTTGGTCCGGAACTTAACTTTGGTATATTATTACATGATTTATGACCCCACACATAAAAAAACAAAATATTTATACAATTAGTCAGACTGTGTGGCTCTTTCATTGTGACTCACAGGGGACCTTGGTGTTGTTGTTCATTAGGTCTTTTTTCCTCTTCTTGGCAGCCATGTCATAGTTGAGAGAGAGCAGCAGGTTCTCCTTGTTGAAACACTCCTCCTTCTCAGCTTTGCAGAAGCTGGAAAAACACAAGGACCCATGTTTCATTAAAGGCATAATTTCACCACTTTATCTCAGTGCAGACTTTATATGCAGCACTTTTCATGCTTTTTCAGTAACATGACCCGTTTTCTTTTGTACGGAGAACACAATCTAGCCTCAAAACAAAAAAAAGGTATCAAATACATTTCTAACTGCCTGTGTTATACACGTGCTTTAACTGTAACCTTAGGCCATGATAAAGGCAGGCTTTTCGTGTTAGAAGTGAGTGTAGTCATTTTGGAAAGTGGACAGACTCAGCAGATGTGTGTTAATCCACTCACTTGTTGAGAGGTTATTAATAGCTTAGTGATTAGCCTGGAAAAAGAACATGGACCCAGAAAAACAAAGACACTGAGGTTAATGGGAAGAAACAACATGAAGGGGTAGGCCTGCAGTCTGTCACCCTGCCTTTGTTCATAACGCTGTTTGGACTTCCTTCAAAATATCTACCCCTCTTTCCTCCCTCCCTCCCTCCCTCTTTCTCTAACTAAGAAGTGATGGCGCATTTAAGAGTTGAGCAATTCAGAACTGCCGTGACGGAGACAGCGTCATTTCTCAGGACTTGTTTAATGACCAACCTCTCCACGGAGACATTGTTGTTTTTGTCGTCTGCTGTTGTCCTTTTCCACCCCTCCTCGGTTTTAACCCAACTCTGACCCGGTGACCTCCAGTCCTGTCCGAGGAAAGGCATCCTGCTTTGATGACGTTGAGTTAAATAAATCTAAAAATATCAGGAAATAGTCCTTGTTTGAGTTAAGGTGTATCCCTTCCTGAAAGCGACCTGTCCTGGACGTGTTTCTGCTCTACTGTTGACATTGCGCAGCTCTTCTTATATCCTCAACTGAGAACCCGGAAATACATGAGATCCGCCCACTTTGGAAACTTCGCTGCAACACGTGGCTTTGTTTATCAACTTGAGCGTTGCAAAACCTCTTGGAAAGAGGAGCAGAGGCACCAAAACTTTTCATGTCATGGAAAGGCGGAGACATGGGACACCAAGGAAATTCATGTTGGAGGATCTTAACATGATGAATCCCTTAGGAAAGCATTTTCTAAATGTTAAACGGCTTGGGAGACAATTATGTAACTGTCTCTGCTGCCACCAGTAGTGGAAGTAACTACATTTACTCAAATAATGTACTTCATTTTAAGATGCTTGGACGTTTACTTATTTAGTATTTCCAATTTATGCTAGTCTTTACTTCAACTCCACTACATTTGAGAGGGAAATATTGTACTTTTTACTGCACCACATTAACAGTCAAGGACAGATGGCCCCTGGGAACAGACATCTAACTGCCCCCCAGCCCCTCCTTCATTAGAGCAGCACCAACAGATTCAGAGGCACAAAACAACTACAAATGATACTGTGATTGTGTTACATCTTTTTGTACTCATGTTGCATCTCTTTGTAGTTGTTTGAGTCTCTTTGTAGTTGTTTTGCATTTCTTTGTTATCATTTTCTGTCCCGTTCTTTGTATCTTTGTAGTTGTTTTGATTCTCTTTGTAGTTGTTTGAATCTTTTTGTGGTTGTTTTGCATCTCTTTGTAGTCATGTTGACTGAGTTATTGATCTCCAACAAAAAATGTCAACAGTCACTTCAAAAAGAGGCTCTGGCCAAAAACATATGACCAACTTATAAAATATGATGCATTATATATTAAATAGCCACAGGTGTTGTGAGTTATGTGACTGATTAGACATGCTCAGGTTTGAGCTGTGCAAAGCTACGTATGCTAACTAGAATGATAATGTTCTAACTTGCCCCACAACAAAACTAACAGGAGAGCCTCTGAAGTCCCAAAACATTTGTATTTTTTTTAACTTGTACAGACAAGATTAAACATTCTTTACTTAATTAAAGGATCTGAGTACTTCTTTCACCACTGGGATTTATTGATGAGGAATGATCAATCTTACGCACATCCCGACACTCTCATCCAATATGTGATATATTAGCGAAATCAAACTGCAGCCTTCTTCTGATTTTGCTACAGACCCAATTCAAGACCTCACAATTTGAAAACCTCTGGACTAAACAATACAGAGTCTCGCTTCACTTTTTAATGGCTAATGCATTGGTGTTAATTAAAAATAATTACTGTTCAGGAAGTGTTTTGCCCAAGCTTATCAGTACTGGCTTTATGTCACTGTAAATTTAAAGTAAAGGAAAACATTTCAGTAACGTGGCTGTGAAGTCCCCTCATCCTTAGTCACTCCCGCTATTATAAATAGATGAAGTTGTCCTTTGGAGTATTGGGTTGCATTGTGGATTGCGTGGCAGTGTGCGTGTCGGCAGGGGGATTACCATTGTATGTTGATTTTCCCAAAACAGCACCAACTGATCTGTGAAGACTGGTATTTTGTTTATTTTAGACTGTGTCACTAAAGATAATGTGTAACTAAGTCTGTCCAGGGCACTGGGTCAACTCCTATCAGATTAATTAAACACATGACATATTTACACACTCACCTGTGAGGCTTTTGGGAATCAAGTTTATATCTGTTTGTTTATGGCTATATTAGCCTTTCTCATGTCATTTAACCTTGTGCTTCCATAGGCAATTACCAGCAAGCTCATTCAAAAAGTAAATGTTTCCATGTCCATTGTTTTTGTGAAAGATCAGGAAGTGTTTTGTAATGGATTTTATATCAGCATACAGTTAGAATGATAACAAAGGCATCAATGAGGAAGTGCTGTTAATGTCTCAACTAAAATACACCCCGGTGTGATCATTGATGTCATGTGACTCCTGATGTAAAGGTCACTTCCTAAAACTCTTGCAGCATGAGAAACACTTTGTGTGCATATTTATTCTCAGTAAAAAAAAAGCCACAGCGGAGTGTGTGTGTGTGTGTGTGTGTGTGTGTGTGTGTGTGTGTGTGTGCGTGTGTGTGCGCGTGTGTGTGTAGGTGTGTGTGTGTGTGTATGTATCTATAGCCATGTGAGTGAATGAGTGTATGCTCACATGTCTGCAGTGAGGCAGTGAGAGGAGGGAGAGAGGGGGGGGGGGATTTTCTTGGTCCTCATAATTCATAACACACTATACAATCTGCAAAACATGTCAGCAGCAGCACATGGTGCACAACGAGTGTGCACGTCTTCCAAGAACCAGCAGGCCAGTGTTTCAGCACATCCAGTGCTTGTGTTGGGACACATCCTGTGTGTAGCATGACCAGGCTTGCTGATGTGGTTTTTTATCGCTGATCGTTACAAACTACCCTGTAGTGCTATAAAGTAAAATTATTTTTGATAAGGGCTCTGTTGATTCCTTTCCTTCTCTTCGTTTATTCAGTTGGTTGCATTTGGTGTACTTGCAGTATGGAAAGTGGTTCTCTCTTAGCAAAATTGCATTTCAGTCTCAGTTTTATTGAAATCATTGGATTCATTCAAACATTACTGCACTGTTCATTACAGATCCTGTGTTGCGGAAGCTTTTGGAACAGGTGCATCTGTCATGTCTGAGGTTTTAATGTAACATCCTGATATATGCAAAAGGTCAAAGAGGTCTGCACACGCTCCGCATGTTAAAATCTGTCAACAAGACGTCACGTGAGAATATATCAAAGCACACTGGGCAGATTTATTGATCATGACTTACAATTTCAGCCATTGCAGAAGTAATGTGCATGATGTTGTGAGTCCCTAAAGTCTAATTAGGTCTATTTTCAGAGTAGGCTAAACTACAGGGTGTCATGGAAAGTCCCAGCAAGTGCTCGGTCAGTTGGTGACTGACTGACTGGGAAGGAAGCTATGACCTAAGAGTCTAAAGAGTATCAGTTTAGTTTATTCAGTGAATCACAAACAATGATGAATCAGCTCTGTTTAGTTTTAGTCCAGCTTGCGGGAAGGTAAAGTAGTTTACACAGCTCCTCCGCTAACATGGCAAAGTAAAAAGTCATAGTTTTTAGTCATGCTACCCACGTGGCTCTAGGGATGGAAATGTTGGTTAGTAAGTCCTTCACTTCACAACTATTGGATGGATTGCCATTAAATTGTGTATATTCATGGTCCCCGGAGGATGAATCCTACTGACTTTGGTGATCCCCTGACTTTATACTTAGCGCTACCAGCAGGTCAAAGCTTTTACTTATTAATTGAAATATCTCAACATCTATATAATGGATTGCCACAAAGTTTAGTATAAATATTCATGCTCCCAAAACGATGTATCCTAATGATTTCGGTGATCCCCTGACTTCCCATTAGCCTCAAATGTTAGCATGCTAACATGTTAAACTAAGACGGTGAACATGGTAAATATTATACCTGCTAAGCATTAGCATGTTAGCATTGTCATTGTGAGCATGTTAGCATGTTGACATTAGCATTTCGCACAAAGCACCGGCTAGCATGGCTGTAGACTCCTAGTCCTGTTGTAATTGACATAAACAGTGTGTACCAATATACAGTGTGTTATAATCTTCTATGTTTAGCAGAGATGCTCATTTCAAGGTGAAAGGTTTCCAAAATTAAAACTCTTGTGTTTATATCAATATTTTTAAGACACATGAATGCATGAGGCATCAAATTAGAACAATTTAAAAGGTTATTAGAGAATCATCTCTCTCTCTCTCTCCCTCTCTATCCTCTGTCCATCATCCCTGTTTTTGTTGTGATGTTGTGACCAGACGGGACAGCTGGTCCTGCTTGACCCTCCAAAAACACACACATACACACCCACACACACTCACATATGCACACAGTCACTCACATATACACCTGTTGCTGCCCCTCCCGGTTGAGTTTCATCACTCACTCAGATTCTCTGTTGTGAAACCCCGCTCATCAGTTTCCTGCTCGCTCCAGTCGACTCTCACATCTGCCAGCTCGCATGGCAACCGACACGACCACATGCCTCACGTGGTGTAACATTCGCCCTCTTTGTTTGTTTCTCAAAATAACATCAGATCCCCTATAGTTTTTCCAGTCCCCCACCTTTTCTCACCCACTCCACCCACTGTCCCCTGGACTCTATTCGCTGGCAGTGAGCGAGTGAAACATTTGACCCAGTGACTTCTGGTTTCAAAGAAATATACATAGACTCCTGTGTAATACCTCCTGGTCACAATATGTTTACTCCACACGAAATGGCTGACATTGGTCTCTCAAAGTCATTGATGAATGAAATTATGTAATCACTTTAGCTGTTGCTGATCCATACTTTGAGGAATCTTTTAGAATGAGATTGTGTTATTCTTTACAGATGAATTACCTGCATCTCTTCATACTAACATTTAATGTCTTTTTGGAGAAAAGTTTGTGGTCCCATGAACACTTAACTAAATCACTAGTGATATTCTGCCTTGCTTGGTAAACAGGCAGCTAAATCTGGCTTTAATGTCCTTACTGCTTACTCCCATTTTCCTGTCCATCTCCATGTGCTTTCTGTATGAACAGAAACAAACAAATTCATGTTAGCCAGCTGAGACGTCTTGTGGCACCCCTGGCTTTAATTTTACCTGCAACAGGTGGAGCAAAGCCATTTCAACATGTTCCCACTGGATGATATTTAAGACTGTTCTCTGTAAACGGATACCTTTTCTATACTGTCTTCTGTGCCCCCCTGTGTGTGGATGACAGGAACCTGTCTGGGCTCGTAAAGGCCCTGTGTGGACAGGAGTGTGAGCGAGGTCAAACAGACACATGATGACACATACAGGACACGTGCTGCTCAGATTGCATTCACTGTTAACTGACTGAGCAGAGAGATGGAGAGAAGCCACGCGTGAATCAACCTTTACTGTAAAAAATCAATAGTTAAAACCAGAAAAAACAGTACAAATATCAGAAAACAATACAAAAAATGGTAAAATTTAATTTGACCAAAACAGAATTTGAGGCTAAACTTTTAGCAAAGTCAGTTATTTCAGCATACAGTGTGTATGTATATATATATATATATATATATATATATATATATACATATATATATGACGATTCAGAACTATGTCGTGCATTATATCATACAAGGGTAATAGGTCCAAAACAGTGAAAAAACTACAGTCAAAAACATTACCAATTGTTGTATTTTGTCTAAATACAGTCTAAAACTAAATTTTAAACAAATTCCTATGCTTTAATTTTGATTTCAGCACTTCATGAATATATCTGGTAACAATGTTATTGCAATAATTTCATCATCATTTTGCACTGAAGCTACAGACAGTGCTCCAAAAGTTCACCAGACACAGCAGCAGGTTCAGACCTAACAGCTGAACATAGCTTTGACTTGCACCAAACAGTACACAGCCCCGGGATTTAAACATGACAAGTGAAATCTCATGATTTAGAGCAGACCCAAAATAGCACTTTCACCCTTTGTGAAGTCAGACAGGTTAAGACGGGGCCGTGCAGCAGGATAGCTTGTTTTCACAGGTTTGGTTGTTAAATAAAAACATAGGAAAGACATAGAATATCAAAAGGAACATTTTCAGGTATCAATGCTCATATATGTACACGAATATTTGAATTATTGAGGTATGCATGACGTTTAAATAAGTCCATCCCTCATGAAAAGTGGAGATCTGCTACAAAATGAAAGCACTGTATTAACAATTAGCCATTTTTCTGCATGAATACTTTCGTTCAGTTTAAATACATTGGTTAGAAATTAATAGCATTAAAACATGAATCAGACGTCAGCTATGATTTTGCCCATGTCTGTGAGACATACGTCAGAGTCAGGGAGCCGTGGTCAAACAGTTTATACGGCAGAGTCCCCTTAGATGTCCAAGTGTCTGTCTTTGGGTCATAGCACTCGAAGCTGTCTGAGTCCTCGATGACGTCGTGGCCGTTGACGTAACGTCCGCCGGTGACATAGAGTTTGTTGTTGAGAACGGTGGCAGAGTGGTGCATCCTCCTCTCCTTCAGGTTGGCACACTTGATGAACCGGTTGGCCTTGGTTTCGTATGCAATCATTCTCCTGGTGTATCCTGGGACAGGGGAGACATTAATTTGAGAGGGGCGGCACGAGTGGAATGCAGTGTTGTAACTCTACAATCTCATTCATCAGGAAATAAATCAATACTAATGAATTATAGCAAAATGAATATGCCTGTCTTTCTCTTTCTACATTCCTTTGTCATTATTAGCCTTTATCTACCTCCAATAATATAGATTTTGTCATCCACAATGGCAGCAGGAGCAGACACATTCTTCACTGTTCTGTTCTCCATCTTAGACCACATGTTCCTGGCAATGTGATACACCTACAGAAGGGGAGGGGGAGCAGGGGGTGAAGGAAAACAGATTGAGTGCATGAATGAATGAGAATGGATAGACAAATGAAAACATAAAGAGTGGCTTAGTGATTGAATAACATTGTGTCTTACCTGTATTATTCTGGCTGGGTTCTGCATGGCATCCTCTCCTCCAAACACATAGATCCTCTGGTTAGCAGCAGCCACCGCAGGGTGCAACACAGCCTCAGGCATGGGCGCCATAGACTCCCATTGGTTGAACATACTGCTGTACCTGATAGCATTATTGAGAGATGTGTTATTATTTACCTCATTTGTGTGTTTTATGCTGTATGTGTGGATGATTATGGTCCACCTCACCTCTCCACACTGTCTGTCAGTCGTCTGTCAGGCCCAAGGCCACCCAGGACAAAGATGAAGTGGAGGTAGGAGACACTCTGGTGGGCAAAACGTGGCTCCAGCATGGGCTCTGCCGTCCGCCACTGGTTGGTCTTGAGGGAGAGGGTGTAGACGCTCGTACTGACTTGGCTGTACTTTGTGTTTGTGGTCAGGCCTCCAATAACATACAAGACGCTGTGAAGGGCGACATAGGAGGCTTTATACAGACGAACGGGCAGCTTGGCGAGCCTCTGCCACTTCTCACTCTTCTCATCAAAGACAAGCGCCTCCCTTGAGGTCTGCTCGTTGTTCTTCCTCCCTCCTACCACCACCAACATGTCGTGGTAGGAGTATCGCCTCGGTGCCACCCAGAGAGGTTTGAAGTCAACTGCTGTCTCTCCAATGCATTTTGTGCTGACAGAAAACATCAAGCGCCTCACAGATTCTATGAGC
The DNA here is from genome assembly GCA_005408345.1 of Macquaria australasica. Taxonomy (NCBI): domain Eukaryota; kingdom Metazoa; phylum Chordata; class Actinopteri; order Centrarchiformes; family Percichthyidae; genus Macquaria; species Macquaria australasica. The sequence goes on from SEMN01000062.1 coordinate 452,761, forward strand.
TCGGTGCAGAGGGTGGAGGACTGGATCAGGGGGTCGTTGGCTATGAACTGGAAGAGGTAGGTGGGATGGATGTGGCGAAGGCGAACTTTCTTGAAAAGGTCACTGATGGCACCACGCCTGGATAAAGGATCATGGTGGATCCAAGCAACAAGAGTCTCAAACACCTGCTCCTCCTCCGCACAAAGACTGTCATCCTCCAGGTATCCCATGAGCTCTGGTAAGGAGAGCTCACACAGATCCTCAGACGCTGACACATCGGAGAAGCTCTTCATGGCCATCTCCTTTGCTCTGTCTCTCAAACTGTTACAATTCATGATCTCAGAGAGTCTTATCATGCTCAAACAGTTGTCAGGAATCAGTTGCTCCTGAAGGAAGCTTGAGCAGGCCTCAAAAAGGCGGCCATATTGCAACATGGATGCCGCCTGCATCAGAGGCAGCACAATATCCATGTTGATACTAATGAGTCCTGTGTATACATAGTCAATGATACTGCTCAGAATGGCTGATGTGATGCCCTTTAAGTTAATCTTGGCCTGCTGTTTCTCCAAGAAGTTGTTGCAGAACATGGCTCTGAAGTAGGGGCTGCTGGAGACCAGGACATTACGATGGCATGGGAGTGTTATCTCGGTGTTATCTGAACACAGTGACACATCAGTCAGGATGTTGTCCTGCCTCAGTCTGTTGAGCTGCAGGAGCAGGTTGGAGGACTGCTCCTTGTCTTTGAAGTGGAAGACCTTGACTGCTGGTTGGTCCATGCTGAGGAGAGACACCGTGTTGCCATTGTCAAATCATTTGATTTTTAGACTTGTTTTAATTAATAAGCAGTCACACAATTTCTACTTCAAGCGTTTTAGCTATGTGGTTGCTCACTTGTTAGCCATTTGAGGGCTTGCTGTAAAGTAATGATTAGTGGCTCTACTTTAATGTGGGATCCACTTTACCAAAACTGGATTAGATTTTAGTTTTAGTTTAGATTTTAGTGCAGTGATAAAAAGATTTTGAGAAAAGGCATTCTGTTTACAATACAAGGCCACAACTCTCATTCATAAGACATTTCAGAATTTATTATCACCCATATAGATTAAAACCCCCAGAAAGGATCACAAGGGTATTGAAACTAAAAAATCAAACACATTACCATACAGCCAGGCTAGTGGAGTTAGATTCAGCACAGTCCTGTGTCATTTATCCAAAATTTAGCCTGCAAATATTCTTGGTAAGCTTTCTCCAGAATCACAGCCTAAATGTCTAGTTTACAGATACACAAGTAATTTAAAACCTGTCCAACTCATAACTATAACATTAACTTTGTTATATGGCTTTAGATAATGGGCCCATTTCAGCACTGCTGCACTCAGACATTTTATGAATAGGGCCCACAGTACGCCTGTCTGAATACTTTGGAGACTAGTTGTCTAAGCAGATTACTACAGGAAAAAACTGTTTCTGCTGCAGGATTGTCATTCATTGTGGAGGAACAAGTGATGCTTCTGTTGTGTGATGGTGTTTTATGTGGAGCTTCGAGCTGTTTTTTGTTTTCATTTTGGCTTTTAAACTGAATGAAGTGCAAAGTGTGCAAAATAACAAATACATTTAAAGCAACATAATACAAAGTGCCAACTTTAACAGATGATTGTACACAATTTGTACCTTGTACTTCACCATGTAAGCTCAGTATAAAACAAGCTTATGTTTGATTAATATTTATCATATAATCTAACATATTTGTTCTAAGCCGTGCCAACATCATATATTGGACAAAACAAGTCCAATACTTACAAGAATACATGTCTTACCTGTTCCTCTTCTCTCTCTTCATATGTTTTGTGGGGGTCCCACTCTGTATTCGAAGCTCTCAGATCTCAGCAGCAATCTGATGTCTCAACATTTTCCTGGACTTTCTTCCTCTTTTCTCTCGTGTCAATGCTGTGTGACTGTATGTTCCAAAGGGGGCTGTCTCTTTGTAGGAGCGTGTTGCGTACTGTTTGTTGTTATGGTCTCTTTCCACGAGGCCTCTGTGTACATTCCTCCCCTAAAAATAGAGCCTCTCTTTGGCAACACCGCTGCAGACTCACATGTGACACGTCTGTCTCCATCACTTAATCTCTGTCTTTCTTTCTATTTCTCTCTATCTTCCTTTCCCTCTTCCTCAAATATCCTATTCTCACATCAGTACTTCCCTCTGGCCTGATCTCTCCTTTCTTCTCTATAGCTCACATTCCTATTCACTCCATCACCTTTGTCTCTGTCTGGCACATGATTGTAGCAGTAAAAACAGCACTGATACTTGATAACACTCATTTTGTTGGCTGCTCACACTGCCGGCTGGCAGAGATATAAAAACAGGATTAGGTTACTGTAGCACACAGAGATATGATGAAGTCTGCATATGAGGAAAACCACAACGCAACCACATGTAAAACATACTGGCCAAGACTGCTGACATAAGTCAGATTTAGCAAGAGGCTTGGGTTAATGGAGAAAAATGAGAAGAGTTTTACTCTGGCCATGTGATGCACTGCTAAATGTTTTTGGCTTCATTTTTACAGATGGTATTTATCCTTTAAGCATAAAGAAATATCCTAATTTAACTGTACGTCAGCAGCAGAAGCTTAGGGTTCCAATTATTGTATTTGTTAAGCTAATTTCCATCTCATTTCTTTCATGCTCCCGGAAACAGATAAAGCTCATTCACTATAGTACCAGCTTTAATGGAGTACATCCCAGAATGTGGCAATATGATTGTTTGCCCGTTCCTTAAAGCTGGAGAAGAATCAAAGAATCACAGCTTTCTGGGCTGTTTCATAAACGTGGGTGCATAAAAACAACAAAACTGTAGAATGCATTTTCATTCGTCACAGACAGAGATGTGACATGTTTTTCTTGTACTCAGGCTTGTTTACAGAGCTGGGCAAATCAGACATAAATAACTGCTTGAACTAGCACGACCACCAGACTGCAGTTCAATGTGGATTGCACAACCAAATCACTAGCGTAGACCTTAAAACAACTTGTGCTTACATGCCATCTATGTAGACGGTTTGTTATTTTGTTGTTTGCGGGCTACACTGCAGCAAATGAAAGCAAAAAACCTAAACTCTGAAACTGCCAAAAGACATGCATGAGGAGCACAAATCTTTACAAAAAGGAGCTATAAATCAAGGCAGACTAAAATCATAAGTGCTAACTGAGGTCACAATATTCCTTCATGTGACACCATAAAACCAGGGCTGCTGTATGTAGCAAGCAGTCAAAACTAAACAGCACCATCTAGTGTTCATTCATCAGTCATTTTGGCAATTGTGAAAAACTGGTTCCCTTTCTAATGAACTCTCTGGCATTTTCAACATTCACTAGCATTTTTTAGTGTGTGGTCAGGGGTTTATTTTAGAGTAAAATACACAATAACCAGGTTAGCTAAACTGGAATGTAGTAAGTTGTTATCTATACAATCCTGACTGTATCATACAACAAAATGTCAAGAATTAATATCTGCCCTTTTTGCATGATTGTGACATTAAAATTATCTTATCAATCTGTATAGTCAAGGGCAAAAGCTTAACTTGTTTGCCCAGAAGACTGCAGTGTCATTTTATAACCCGGACTCTCATATTCAAAGCTGTGATTGCATCCTTTAAAGTTAAGCACATTGTGTGCTATCTCTGTTCCTTCACCTTGACAAAAAGGACTCATTAATGTCTGCCTTTAGGCAACAACTTATATTAAAAGTTTAGGCTTTGGCACACCGTTTGTAGCAGAGCATTTTCATGCAGCAGCATTACTGTTGCCACCCACCGCCCAGTGCTGTGTCTTCATATCACTAAATTATTATCTTCTCATAAGCACATGGTCTAATAGAGCCTATACCTAGGGGATTTAGATCTCGCTGATTAGTATTGTGCGTGTGTGTGTGTGTTTGTGTGTGTGTGAAGGGCAGACAGCTCTCCTTGGTCAAATAAAAGTCTATTTGAAGGCAACATGGACAGTGAGTTCACACTGAGTCTATTTTCAGCTCTGTACTTGACTTCATTTGATTGCACTGCAGGACCGCAGGTAATATTTTGTTTTGCATATGGAGCCATTGTTTTTTTTTGTTTTTTTTTTGTTTGCTACTTACGATAATAATTTGTGAGTAGTACTGAAATTATTTAAAAGGTTCTGTGATACATGGGCTAAAGGAAACAAAGAGCATTGGCTCTACATAGGGGAGAGGGGAGCACTCATCTCTATACAAGCCCAGATAATGAGTCCCTTTCGTCTGGGTTTGCTCAATTAAGGACTTTTTTATTTATTAAATCAATGGGAAAGTGAATGAGACCCTTTGTATCAGTGCTGGTCAGTGCTATTCCACAGCCCATCAGGGAAGAGTTAAAAACCAATAAGGTATCCTGCAGACAGTCATGTTTTGAGATTATAGTGCTCACCAGCACTTTATGCTGCCCTAAAACCACACAAAACTCAACTGTCTTTTCTCTTTGACTCAGCATTGTGCTTGTTTCTATCCCTCGTTTATAAGTTTCTTCCCAAATCTCTTTCTTGTTGTTCTATGATAAATGTGAGGCTTGGTCTGAAGTATAGTGGTTTGTCACTTTTGTCATGTGTGTCTAGATAACTTACCCTGGCGCCGGGGCACTGATTCTGCGCTTGACTAAGCTTGCTGAGACTTACAGCCCAAACAAGCCTCGCTTCCACAGCAGAGTCAAAGAAGACTAGCCAGGGCTGACTGTTTCATGAAAAAATATTATTAATGATTCTCACATTGTCAATGGAGATGTATTGTTATCTGAGTTATAAAAGGTCAATAAACAGCTTTATAAACATTTGTTGAGCCATAAATGCCCCCATTAGGTCAGGTTATAGTAAAGCAGCACTGAAAGTTCTGGTTGATTTGGCAACACCTGTGGTTACTGGTGGTAACGCGAAGCACGTTATAAACAGTTATTCTGTCAGATATACAACAGAAGAAGAAGATGAGCAACTTGTGTGTCGCAGTCATTATAGCCTAGCCTACTTGTGGGCCTACCTACGCAAATATGTTTCTCTTCAAAATAGCTGCGACTGGCTCTTCTGCTCTTGCAGATGATGTCATTATGTGAAACGTGCACAAATTCCATGCAATGTGTACACACACTGGCCACTGTCTTTTTTCGTCCAGTAACGTGCATGAATCGTTTTCTGTAAATCTCTTATGCGTTTGCATGCCATTTGAATCCAGCAGAGGAATGGTATACTCCGTCACTGATAATGCAAACTACTATATAGAGAGGAAATTAATGAGTGTAAATACATCTATTGGATAAAGCTGAATAAATGTCAGCCGTGAATAGTATCAAAATTGGTTTGATATAATGAAAATCTAGATTACATGGCTTTTCTCCTGTAGGTCCTACACCTTAATTTTTGCTGTTAGTAAATATTGATTTCTCATTGTAAGTGGTGACTGTGAGTTGTTTGCTGACTCACTGAGCTGGCTCAGGTGTTCAATACTATTTTAAAATGTTTAATGACCTGGATGTGTGGTATGAACTTAACTAAACATTTATATTCCATTTGCAAATTAAACATCAGTTCAAGTGAAACGTTCAAGGTGTAGATGGACTATTATAAAACACTTCATTTGTACGTGTAGAGTGCACAGACAGGTCTTCAAGAGCTGTAAACTCTGATGTCATATTGCAGCTGAATCAAGTGTGGGATTGTTGATTTTAAGAAAACCGGTGAAGATGAGAAATTCAATCTAATTCAGTTCAGTGTCTTGCTGATACCCCTCTCAGACCAACATTACCTTATCCACTAGGTGTCAGGCCAATGTTATGCAAATTTCAGAGTGGTGAAAAGCTGACATTGTCCCCTGTGACTTCCAAGAAGCTATCAAGGCTAAACTCACAGTCAGTGAGTCAACACAACAGATGTATAAACTGGTGAGACGAGAACAGTTTCCCAATTATTTTAGCTATATTTTGGCCAGCATGACAGAATATTTTCTATAAATACAAAGAAAGAAAATGAAGCTATTAATCCACCCAGATATCTTCAAATTGTTTTTTTTACTGCTGCAAACATGCACTCATGGTGTGAAATTTAAAATGGCCATTTACTCAGACACAGATAGCCAAAACAATTGAAACAGACAGTGAGACTCATGTGATAACCTCTTGAGTCAATCTGCTGTGGGGTATTACTCCCAGGAGCAAAGAGATCCATGCCAGGCAATGCTGAGAGCAGTAATCTAGCTTTGATGGAGAGACGTCCACGTGTAAATCAGCAGGGGGGGGGGGGTGTAGCCTAGAGAGAGAGAGAGAGAGAGAGAGAGAGAGAGAGTGGGGTAGGGCGGTTTGTGGTGGGAAGGTGAGTGAGTGTGTGTGTTTCTGTACATACACACATTCTCAAGTAGGGATGAGGTCTTAAAGGGCTTACAGTTAGCTGCTTAAAATTCTTCTGGTGTAACCAACACATGCAGGACATGTTATTTGGAAAGAAAAAAAAGTGCTTTGTAGCAACAAAAAAATGTGGCGGTAGAGGGGGAAATTCTTTGTGTTTACTCATCGTGCCCTCCGCTGTGCTCCCAAGGTTCCTCTCTTGTTAATATGGCGGTCACTCAGTCGTCGCCACTGTGCAACATGGCAGATACAGCCTCCCTTTATGTCTGCTCTATTAGAGTCAGCTGCACTGTGTGGGTTAGTGGGTGGTGTGTGGATGGAGGGGGGTGTATTTGGATATGTGTGCGCCTTCATGTGTGCTATATGTTGCTACATGTGTAGGAGGGAGGGGTGTGTGTGTGTGTGTGTGTGTGTGTGTGTGTGCGCAGCAGATATTGATATTCTGCTAGCAGCAGAAGCTGAAGCCAATGTCTTTAAAGTGTCAGCCCTCAGCAGCCAGCCAGGTGTACCCGAGGTACAGAAGAGAGAGGGCGAGCGAGTAAAGGGAGCAAGAGAGCGAGATAGAAATGTAGAGAGAAAGAGAGAGGCCATGAAAGACAGCAGAAATACAAAGGCAGAGGAGATGAAGAGACAGACACAGAGAAAGGAAAGCGCTACAGAGAGAAAGGAAGAGAGAAAAGATAGCGAGAGGGGAGGGAGAGAAAGAACACTTTGGCGGGTTTTCTGGAGGTGAAATTACTCCGACGTCTTTGAAGGCCTCTATGATTGTCTTCGCCCTGTGTATTCTGGGCGTCAGGCAGACAGACAGAGGAACAGATGGACACAGAGGGAGTGGTGGATGCAGGAACAGACAGTGGAAATGTCAGGTTTCAAAACAGAGCAAATGAGCAATTTTAAGGTGCAGCGAGGGTCAGTGAGTCCATGATAACACAAAAGAATAATACACAAAGACATGAAAAAGCATGGACCACAATCAGAGATGCTGCAATATCCCTATAGGGGTTTGTTTGTGACTCTACTGATCTCATCAAACCTTACTCTAGGGCATTTAGTTTTTTCTTTGGTGCCGGCCTGGTGTTTCAGACAGCAGGTAAACATACTGTGTTCAGCCAGTCTTTCACAATTTTAAAGGTAAACGACAGGTGCTTGGAGAGCAAGAACAAATAGCACCCGTCTCTACAAGGTGGTAACAAGTTTCTGATGGAAAAGAAGAATTCCCATCCTTATCATCACTGTTTGAGTTATGATCAGGACTACTTTTTTAAAGAATTATCACCTGACTCTTCAGCTCCCCTCAGCGCTGCGGAGCATTTTAGAATCTTTAAGCTCGTGGCTTTGGTTTTACAGTCTGCACGTTTACTGTTCTGATTTTCTCTCATGGCTCTCATTAGAGTCACTTCCAGCCGCACCAGGCATCTATTTTCAGCAAAGAAAGCTCTAAAAACCCACTGTACACCATTTACCTAGCACCAAATACCTAACAGACAAAGTTATCAACTAGCTAGTGAACATATAGTGGAGTACTTTGCAGCTAAAGAGCCGGGATATTTTCCTCAGGAGTTAGTGGAGACTAAAAGCAGAGCCAAAAGGAGAGTGAATATTAGACTTCCATTTGCCAAGTGGCCAGAAACACGACTCCTAATGAATGCTAAGGCTGCTCCGCATGTGTTTGCTAACAAATTTGTAGTTTCAACTGTATATGATGATAATATGTCAATGTTACACAACTGGCCAAAAAAACAGTCAATGCTGGTTTAGCCTTTATATATCCTGGGAAGTTTCAGCGAGAGCATTCCCACTCATAAAGTGCACATTCACACCTGGAAGCTGCCCAGCGCCACCACAATCTGCTCTTGTTGTTGAAAGAAAACCTCATAATGCCAGGCTCTCAGCTCAGGCCTTCCTGAGCTTCTCTCATCATGCTGAACTCCTCCTTCTCCTCCTCCTCCTCATATCATCCATCTTTTCCATCAGGTTCTTCTTGCACTGACAGCACCCCCCCCCCACCCCCCCCACCCCCCCCCATCCCTTCCTGGAAATCTGGTACGCTGCTCTTCTCCTCCCTCATTCCTCTCGCACTCCCCGCTCTTTCCTCCCCGTCACTGCCCTCCCTCGCATTTCTAAACATCGTCCGCATTACTGGAATGTGCTTGAGTGACAGATAATGCAGCTTGGCGATGATGACTGTTCTGACCTTGTCTAAGATTGTGACGTTTTGTCAAACCAGACCCATGATTGTGTATGGATTCACTTAAAAGGAACATCAGAAGCTAATCTTCACACTGGTATAAGACTATCTAGAACAAACATTCCAATGAATGAAGCATGCCTCCTACTTGTGAAGGTACTCTTTAGCCCTAAATCTGTTTTGGACACATGTATCTCTTTTCCTGGAATGGCTGCATGTTGTTACAGCTAATGTGCTGTCTCAATTTCAGCATCCAAATAGCATTCTTTACCTCTGATAACAGCAGAAACAGTGTTCATTAGAAAAAAAACAAGAGGAATTGTCATTGTTATCACTGAAATTGAAAGAAAGAGCCCCTTAACAGTGTTGTGTTCTTATGTGTTCAGTATCAGCCTCCTTGGTCTCAGGAGCTGTTCTCAAGTTTGTTTCATTGAGTGCAAACAGCTCAGTGAACTGTATCAGTGGACCTACATTTGTAGTTGTGTCCCATCTGCACCCTGGTCTGTTTCCTCCTGACCTCTAAGTGTATAATTGAGGACTGAGAAGCTGGGTTACTAAGGAAAACAGCACAGATAATTGCTATTTATCTACCTTAATTTTATTAGAATATCTGAGTGGCAATATTTGCGCTGAGCTGAATACAGTTTTCAATGACACTTTTGCTTTATTAGTTCCATCAAAATGTAGAGTTAGCCCTGCCCTTGACCCACTGTGCAAAAAAGGCCCTTTGTTGACTAAGGCATGCTGCTCAATTCATTTTAGCCACTAAAGCTATACAAGACTTTTCAAATGCATTTCAAACAGAAGGAACATTGTTTAAATGCATTGCTCAGCATCACAGATAAGAGGTTTATGGGTTGAGATTTCTACTTTAAACTGTTATATAACGTCACAATCGGTTACTGAGGGCAAATATTGGAAACAGCCTATATAGGACTTAGCCTCAAATAACAACCCTGTCTCCTAGAAACTGGTTGCAAATAAACTCATATAGTAAACTTATATAATGTATATAAGTGTAATATACATTTATATTTATACAGCATTTTCAAAAACAGAGGTTCACAAAGTGCTTAACAAAAGGAGAATGCAGATTGAATTAAAAGATTGGAAAGTAAAACACAAAATGATTTTTTTAAAGGCTACGCTTAGAAGAATATACGTTAGACATAATAAAATAGGCAGAGTAAGAGAATAAATACAAGTTAAGAGTAAAAGGCGTAGTTATAGTGAGTTTTTAGACCTGATTTAAACATATCAAAAGAATCAACCACTCTAACATGATATAGTCTGTTCCAGAGTTTAGGCACCGTGTGCAAACGCTCTCTGGTGTTTGGATTTAAGTTTAGTTGGTGGGAGATCTTGGTGAGATGACTGTAGACATAAAGACAGTTAATATGGTTTTAAAAGTCTTCTCCGGGAAGGTGCCATGTAATGCATGATAGGCAATTCAAATTAAAAGATTGGTTCCAAAACTCACTTAGACCCAATGTAATGAGGCTAAAGCTCAACTGATGTGAGCAGAGCATTTGGTCTTTGTTAGAAGTCTGGCAGCAGAGTTTTGAACATGCTGGAGGTGATTTATTGAAGACTGACATACTGAATGTAAAGTGCATTACAATAATATCACCAGTTTGTCACAAAGGCATGGATGTCATGACCTGACAGAATGGATCTAATTTCTTGCAATTTTTCTGAGATTAAGGAATCACGAGGAGTGCGTCTCAATTCTCTAATGTGATTGTGAGATTTCTTTCTCTTGTAAAAGAGAAAATAAATAAAAAGTAAAGCATAAATAAATCTTTACTAACTAAAATGTGAACACAAATCAAAATATAAACCTACATTTTTGCTGAAGAGAATGATAACATTTATCAACCATGGGAGTAGGGCCTATAATGCAAATCTCATCTTTGTCAACATTCATGTCTTGAAGGTTTTGGGCCACCAATCCTTTGATGTCATGAGCAAAGGCATAAAGCTTGCTGAGATCATTTGGATTAAAAGAAAGGTGCAACTGGATATCTTATCAAAAGGCAGGGTATCATAATCCAAGGGTAACATATAAAAGGTTTTGGTTTCTTTAAAAATGGATGAACACCTGCATGCTTAAAATGTTAAGATACAGAACCAGAGGAAAGAGTGCTATCAGTAATAATATGCAGACTTGGGTCAATGCTTTTTTTAAATAATGAGTTGGCAAAACATCCACAGGGCTAGAGGAGATTTTCATGCAGTTAACCAAGTCAATAAGGTGTATGAGACAGGTGGCTGAACTTGCAGTGTGGTTTATGTCAATATGTGAGTCAACAGGAGGAGTCTGGACGGATAGAGCTCATCTTTTCTACAATGAATAAGGCAAACTTGTCACATTCCTTTGAGGAGGCAGATGGACCACATACTTTAAAACCAGTGATGCAAACTGTGAGACCTCCAGGGAGCTCGACAAACCTGACAATGGAGTCTCTGATCAGCAGAAATGTTGGCTAACTATTGTACCTAGCATCATAAATGGCGATGTTGCAAGCAGGAGGGTTAGCATTAGCAGAAACATGGTCAGCATACCTCAAGGCGTCAGTATGCATCTCACCTTTTCCGGTGTCAGCAGTGGCGGAGCTGTGTCCGTACATGTTGTAACGGACACGGGTGTGTGGAGGTGAGAAAGGTTATAGGATTTGAACGTGTCTTTATTTTTCTTCTTCACACAACAACTTCTGTCACTTTTCGTGTGTCCAAAGAGCGCGACACCATGAATGCCTTTGAGGAGAGACCCTCCGAAAGTGTGCGCCCTTATCCCCATTTAAACAATTAACACGCCACAACCGTTTCTAAGACAGCAGGCTTTTTGCCTCGCCTTCGAGTGTGGTCATTCAGAACAGGTATAAATGCTTTGGACAACACAAAATAGTTTGTCCATGCATACAGATGGGTAGCTAGGGGTGGAGAGGTGGGCCATGTGCTAACTCCCGAATTTCTGATCAAGTGGCATTTGACACCCTGGGCTGCTCGCTTGAGGGGCAGGGAACCAGGAGCCCAGTTTGGAGTGAGGTAGTCAGCAAGGTTAGCAAAGTCCTGTAGTAAAGCATACAGATGCACACAGTGCTAATTTGACTACATATGGCCTATAGTTTTCTGTACTAAAATATTTGACATATACCTTACATACTGTAGCAATGTGGGTTCAAACATTTTTTATCTTGAGAGGCAGTGCAAGAGGAAGGCCTCCCCCCTTGTTGCCAGAAATTATGACCATTGTCCTTATTTCAGGTTAATAGAAAAACAGAGCAACACTGGTCCACTATAACATCTCCCTAGTTAAAAATGAACAAATGTGAGCACATTGGGAGGGGGGCATTATTAAAAACAATCAGTCAGTCAGATTGCAACTCACACCCTCACTGCACTGCTGCCTGCTGAAAGCTGTACGTGTCTCTGTGGAGCCCCTGATATTGAATAAAGACACACCACACTCACAGAAAATAGCTATGCTTTAATATGCAGCAGCAGTAGAAACCTTTCTTTCCCCTGAAGGCACTGGATTTGAGTGTGCCATATCCCGTAGTTCGATGGTCTGGTCTACATGGAAACAGAGTCAAACATTGATGAGAAGAGGCTCCTAGATTTGAGGAAAGATTATGCAGGGTGAGGCAGACCAGTATACTTTAACAGTTCAGGTCTATATTGGCACGTCTTCTGCTTTCCTCATACATGTGTTTTCAGTGACACCTATACTGTATACTGGACAGGTTTTAATGCAAATGTGGGCAGTCGTCACCTCCAAACTATGTGATTTCACTTAATGGCAAACCTTCTGTCAGAGAGGAACTAAGGAGAGTGTTGCCAGACACAAAGTAGCCCTATCAGAGCCTCGAATCTGACCAATCGTCATAAAAGTAGCCCAATTTTTGTTTCCATTTCGAAGAGGATTTTTTTTCATCCGTATCATTTGATCTGGGGAGGAGCCTCAGAGTATGAGTGCAACAAGAAAAATAAAGTGTTGGGTCCTAGGATACACTTTCAGACGTCTGTTTAATCAGTATAGTTTTAGGCGGACCGAAAAGCAGGGTTACAATAATGAAAAATCATTTGGATGACGTGACATTAAACCTTAAAAGTTTTCAATTATATGAACAGATGTAAGCTTTTACAAGACTTTTATTACAGAGCTATGACCAAACAATAGTCTGAATAGGAAAACAAAGTCTAGCAAATGGTGCAAACAGTAGTCCAAATGATCACAATCCACCCTAAACAAATTTTAACCGCCCAGTTAAATAACTGGGTGGAAAACAAGCCAATCTGACAACACTGAATACAGAAGGAACTAAGCAGTGAACTCAGTTTGTGTGCATTGGTTGTACAGGTCAGAGCCTTTTCTTCATGCAATATGGTATTTAGCAATAACAGATTAAGACTGGATGAAACTGACTAATGCAGTAAGAAAACATCCTCACTGACAGCCTATCTAAACCTCTGGTTCCACATTTCAGCCCACAGTCCACAGAGCGCTGATGGTTTTCTTTCCAGCCAGCCAGTTAATTGCATTCACATTGTGTCCCAGGCCGAAAACAGTCCTTCATTAGTTGGCCTAAATGAAAAACCAGCAGGATCAGGATTGAAGACCACCGATCCACACAGTCACTGCCTCTCCCTTCTCCCAACCTATAATCCAGCGATCAGTTGTCCAGGCAACAGCACCGGCTACCGTTCCGCCACGTGCACAGTACTGCCGGGACAGGATGAAAGTGCCTGGAGGGGTCGATGCAAATCACCCATTGCACCCCACTGGAGACCCCCACAGAAATCCTGGGCATAAGCCTGCCCCGCGGTTTTTCTCCCAGCGATGGTGCAACACCTCTGCGTGTTATTAGTGCTCTGGTGTGGTGTGGTGTGTCTGTCGTTCACATAAATAAATAAAAGTAATTCCAGAGGTGATATTTGTTTCACTTAAAACAGATAGTGGTGTGTTTACAAGCAGAGTGTGTGTATTTCTTGCTTATTTGCTGCTTTGTCAAATGAATATTTTATCAATACAATAGATTCTTTTACTCCAGGGCTAAGTCCACAAATCAGCACCTTAGAAGTCACATTGTCACTGTTTTGAATTTAGACTTGCACAATGTTGCTATGTATCAACTGCTGAAATTATATACAGAGTGCAGCAGGAGGAGGAGGAGGAGGAGGAGGAGGAGGAGCAGGAGGACTCTGTTGGAATGTGGAAACCACATAGCAGGAAACAAAAACATGTACACGTGCACATACTACTGTGACTCCACAATCATGTACCGCATGAATACAAATACACACATAGTGTCTGCTTTCTTACACGGCATCAACAACACTCATCAGGCTCACTGCCGGTGAGGAATTAGCTCATAACCTTGTGCACTGCAGCTCTCAGGCTCCTCCATAGTCTCTCCTGCAAACTTTGTGTGAACTCTGGTGCATATAATACCTTCATTCAGGAGTCAATGGCATGTGGAAGAATAGCACAAAGCAGAGTTTCCAAAATGTTTTTGTTGCAAAAACCGCCACAGAAATGCTCAGTGTTTGAAAGATTTTCTTTCCATACACGATTTCCTAATACTCTGGCAGGGGAGTAGCCTCTATGGGTGTGGACCTTCTCAAGATATGTGGTAAATGTACAGCATATATACAAAAAAGAGACAAGTGTGATCAACATATAGTCACTCACAACACGTGATATCTTCATGTCCAAGTGCCCCACTTTAACACGACCCAAAATGTTGACAGAACCTGCGACCAAAATTGTGTTTGATTTGAGATTAAGGTGAATGACATTACATGTGCTTTTAGTCCTGCAGGAAATTGGGAGGAATTTAGGCTTTAAATGTACATATAAGTATATATACATAGTGTTAATCACTGAGAGAATAAATGCAAAGAGTTCACAATTCTTCTGTTTATGTAGATGTTTTTATTGCACTTGCTTTGGCAATGTAAACGTGTTTCCCATGCCAATAAAGCCCCCTTGAATTGAATTGAAATGGAATTGAATTGTTGTAATTACACGTCTGCCCCTTTTTTAAATATAGGTTTAAATCTGAATCAACACAACGGGGTAGAGTCAGTCTGGTCACTCTGGCAGTGGCACCAACTTTCTGCTGTGAAAGACATCTGAAGAGAAATGAAAGTGTTCTTTTCTTACAGGGTCTCAGTCATTTTCTCTCCTTCTCAGTCTGTCACCCTCCTTTCTTTCTCTATCTGAATCCTCTCTGACTGTGATCATAAGGACTGCTGCTTTCAGTGGTCAAACAAAAACAGATTCATGGTGCCTGATAGAAATTACAAACTCTTGTCAACAAACACTGAGTACATTCCATTTTCCACTCTGGGGGTGGTTAGAGTATATTTCCCTCCAACAAAGTGACACGAAAGAAATCTGTCATGGAGTGATGCCTGAAATTACAGTCTTGCAGTTTAATGAGAAGTGGCAACATAATTTAGCAATTTACTATTCAATGAGCTGGTTCTACAGACGAGCACCATGAGTGGTTTTATCTGTTTATTTATGCACAGGAATACATTGTGGCGCACTTGTACAAGAAGAGAGAGTGAACATTTGGAGTTTAATGGTATGTCTGTACAGCCTACAGAACACACAAATTAACAAAACCCTTTAGGGCCTCTTCTGTATACTGTATACACTACAGGATTGCAAATGTACTTGATGTCACTCTGAGATGAACTTGATGAGTTCAGCTCCCTCTGCGTCTCCTCTCTAGCAATGGTCTTTTCAGCAGAATGGGATCTGACACCTGTATCAGGGTTCACACTCTTTGCAAACTCCACTCGCACAGATTTGATTTGTGTCACTTTGTAAATCCTTTTTTTTTCTCACCCCACTGCTCTGTTACTGCGTACCAGACCTGTAAATACTCATCCTGACTTCGAATAGCCCGACAGCCGCCCTAGATAATCCCACAGCCTCACAGAAGAGCGAACAAAACTGTGTGGAAAAATCCGCTGGGAGAGAGTGACTGTTGGAAAATTCTTACTGTCTTCTTTTTCTTATTTATCTTTGTGACAGTGGGTCCAGAGAAGGGGATGACAGAGAGAGAGAGAGAGAGAGAGAGAGAGAGAGAGAGAGAGAGAGAGAGAGCATTGTGGTGTGTTGGCCCTGCGTGTTAGGGAGAGGCTATGATCATGACTGGCAGTAGAGAGACAACAGTGAAGGAAAGGAACGGTGGGGCCAGAGACAAGAGCTGCGATGGTAATGCATGTCACATCGATGAGGCCACGCCAAGAGAAGTCGGGAATGGGGTCAGCTCCACATCCTGTCTCCCAGTATCTCTGCTTGGGGCTCTAACTCCAATTTTTACTGCTTTCATTTGTTTGGTCTTTCTCTGTCTCTGTATTCGTCTTTTCTTTTCCTCTAATCTGCCTCTGCTTCACTGTGACTATTCTCCCCTCTACTTCTGTACTCATTCTACAATGGACACTATTCATCTGTCACCCCTGTCTTTGTCTCTCTCTTCTCTGAGTCTCTCCAAACTCTTTACAATTCGCTGGTATGTTCTGAGCTCTAAACTTTTTCTTGTAAAGGGAATGAAGCCAGGATTAACGGCCTCTATAAAGCCTGTTTGTGCTACACAGATGATAGTACGGTATGAGGCTATCAGTTTTTATTAAAAATAAATATTTGATTTGTAATCATATGCTCATCATCATATTTAAAGTGTACAAGGACAACAGCCCATGACTTGTAGTCAGCTTAAAATGTTCTGTCCGTCTGACCCATTTCATGCCCTGTTGCCCTAGTAAGATAAGCTATAGTTTTTCTCTTTGCTAACGCAAAATGGAGAAAACTAGCCAGCCATGCAGATCTGAAATCATCTGAGAAGTAATGTGAAGAAGAATTTTAAATCCGACAACATGGATGGGAAAATCATGGACAAAAGTAATGCTGTTTGCTGTGTTTGACAAATGCAGCTGCCTTAGAACAGAACAACATTAATACTACAACAGAGTTTACGATGTGATCGGATTAATTCGAACAAATTAAGTTTTAGTTCTTGTGTGTTTCAACATGATTTTTTAAGAATGTGACAGTCCTAGTATGCTACAATCCTATAGATGCAGTGGTGGAAAGTAACAAAGTACAATTACTCAAACACTTTTGAGATATTGTTACTATATTAAAGTTGAGTATTTCCATCTTATGCCACTTTATACATCTACTTCACTACATTTCAAAAGAAATTCTGTCTTTTTACTCCTCTACATCTGTTAGAGGAGTAAAAAGTTAGAGTTGCAAATTATGTACTTTATGATAAGGAATTAGCTTAGCATAAAGACTGGAAGAAGAGGAAAACAGCTAGCCTGGATTTCTCTATTTCTCTAGTTTAAGTCAGACAAAAACAGAAATGTCAAAATGACCACACAACACAGGTGTTAGGGAGTTATGTGTTGTAACTACTTCCTGGTGAACAGCCCAGCAGTGACTTCCCACAGCCTTGGTATCACAGTGAGGTTGCCAACATCATAGCCAGACATGCTCTACAAAGAAGTGCTGGGCGGATGAATAAACCGTTGTTTGTCAAGATGTTTGAACTTTGAGCAGAGCCAGGCTAGCTCTTACCCCTGCTCAAATGCTAAGCTACTGGCTCCCAGATCCAGCTTTGTATGTGATGCGCAGACAGGTGAGAGTAGTATCTTGTCATCTCCCAAATGAATAAGTGCATGTCCCCAAATGTTAAACCATTCCTCTACTTAATCTGTAATAATAATACAATAATATAATATATATATATAAGGTAATAGTATACCACTATGACAGCGGCAAATCTGCACAGTGAGAAGTTGCCTTTTGATGCCTGATGATGAGCATGTTACAAAAATAAACTTTAGTTAAGTTTGTTTAAAAAGTTAAGTTTTGAATGCAGGACTTTTTACTTAGTTGTGTTATTTCTACTTTTACTTAAGAATCTGATAACGTCTTTCACACCACTGGTGACAATCTACACCTGCATTGTTTATTCTGCATGTACACTCCCTCACACCCACAGAGTGCCAGGCGGGTGGCATTAGTCTGGGTGGGCGACACCAAGGTGTCCAAAATCTCTCTGCAGCCCACTGCTCCACTGAGCTGAACAGAGGAGCTTAGGAAGAAAGAAAACAGCGCTAATCATTACCCACACCCTCACCCACCACCCTTCCCTTTCCTCTTTGCTCCTTCCCACCTCCTTCCTCTTATTAAAATAAGTCTGAGAAAGCTGGCCTGCATACTGATGCATTGTTAAGCACTCTTAATTGAACTTGAGGATTCTTAATGTGCCATCATTCAAATGCTTAGTCTGTGTGCTCTCGACTGCTCAGTCCGAATTGCCCTCTGTGCTGCATTTATCTCCACCTCCTCCACAGCACGTCCATTCAGCTTTTGGTGGAAGGGAGGAAGGGCTCTGTGGCAGATTTGTAATGTGCGGGCATGGAGGAAAAGGACATTGACTCTTTATACAGCAGAGGGAACAAAAGCGTTCACTTGGTGCCAGCTGGGAGTTTCATCATCGGCACAGGAGAGAGAGAAAGAGAGAGAGAGAGAGAGAGAGAGAGGGCAAAGTGAGAAAGCGGGAGAGAAAGGAAGCAGTGGGAAAGAGCAAGAGAGTGAAAAAAAAGTTATTGGACTAGATGGGGCAGGGTGACATCAATAGCATCCCAAGCAGGGCCACAAATTAGCCGGGCGAGAAGCGGCGCAGCATGGGAGCTGACAGCTGGGGCCCCGCGCGCAATGCCACCAGGGGATTAGCGGGGTTTCAGGATCTGACACAGAGGGGATGAGCGTCATGGGCAGAATAAAGAGCAACGCGGGGATTAGAGAGCTTCCCGACACTCCACCAACACTCATGAAGGGCTTAAAGGGCTATAGATATCATTAATGAATGGACAGAGAGAGAGAGACAGAGGGAAAGAGAGAGAAGGTTGGGGGTGTTGTCTTTTTGTTTTTATTCAGCCTGACCCCCCTTCATTGCCGCTCAGGTTTTTAATGATCTTACATTCCACGTACATACATTAAAAGTCAATGAGAGACGGGCCAAAGAGGCAAACTGCCCGTGTGTTGATCATTCAAAATAACACATAGCACACCAGACAGAGATGGCCAGCTCTGACTGGTGTATGTTCAATTCATGCTACCCTCTGAAGATTAGGCCTGAATTATTCATCTGAAAGTCGTGGTGAAAATGCCAAACATATATTTGAATATTTGTGTGCTTTTGTGTGAGTATACTGGAACAACAAGATAGTATTCATTGTGGTGTGCATGTGGGTGTGCTGCCGGGATACGTGTAGGTATCAAATTCTGCATTCAGATGCTGGGTATGGGGTGATGTGAGGGGCCACAAGGCTGTGTCTTGTTTTATAAAAAGGAAATTGCTGAGGTTTCTCTTATAAACAGACCGTGTCAGATAGGCCCAGCCCCACCAGCCTGTCTGCACAACCACTGCAGGGATTTGGCACCAAGATAACCTTTGTTCTTGTAACTCGCCACACACCAAAGATGGGACAAACTTATGGAGCTAATATGATTTTGGAAAATGCCAAGCATAACTGAAAGTTTGCAGAATATCAGCACGATCTGTGAACTTAAAAATAACCCTGTGCAGCCTTTTCCATGATTATGACTTTGCCTCTGCATCAAATGGGATATCCTGGACAGGAAGGCATGGAAAGATAAGTCTGCCTGTTGTTTAGGAACATGGAGTTATCATCTTCCCCCTCCTCCACCTTCTCTTCCCCGCCAGAGCTCTGTGTGTAGCACTAATGGAGTCTTTATCATGAAAGAGTTAACTACTTATCACTGCTTGGCTGCCATGGATTGCTGAAGGGGCAGAAAGCTCTTTGATGAACTTCAGTCAAAGTTTAATGAAAGCAAATTTGCGACCACGGCAAAGGCTTGGCTTGCTCTGTTTATCTGCTTGTGTTGTGTGTGTGTGTGTGTGTGTGTGTGTGTGTGTGTGTGTGTGTGTGTGTGTGTGTGTGTGTGTGTGTGTGTGTGTGTGTGTGTGTGTGATATACATGGTCATCGATTTTTGACACGTCTGAGGATGAAACAGAAAGAACCTGTGTGTGGCGCCTTTACGTTTATTTTCTTCTTCACAGCGTGGACTTCCCTTCAGCGCTCCCAGTGTGCCCAGACGACCCACATCCAAGTTGTTTTGGAAATGAATCATTTGGTACATTGGAGCCCCTGCCTCCCACTCTGTGCAAACACATAAACTGCTAGAGTCCTGCTGTGTCAGAGAATCCACACCTTGTCCTTGTGTACAGTATCCCACCATTGTCCTTAGATCCCCAGGAAGGGTGTGTGTGTGTGTGTGTGTGTGTGTGTGTGTGTGTGTGTGTGTGTGCACCCCTTCTTTCTCTTGCCCCTGAGCGAACAAACAGCATATAACCTGTTGTAATATGCCCGAGGATAAAAGAATATATAATCTGTATCTGAAGTTGTATTAATTTTCTGTACTTCTTGTATCCTGATTGATGTTACACGTCACACATTGCCTTGTTGCAATCATTGTGCTTCTGTGCTGTAGCCACCCATCGCAGTATTCTTGGTGACAAGTGCGTAGGAGAAAAAAAGAGACTTGGCTAGAAGTTAATTTACAAGACGAAATTCTCATAAGTGAAACATGCAATACCAATAATAATAGTTTTCTGTAATTGCAACGATGACAGCGTAGGCGATTTTTCAAACAATTTTGATTTGAAACTGCAATAGCAAGGTGTAGAAATTTGAACACAGCTTAATTGCTTCTTTGTTGTCAACACACTTTGTTAAAAATGGAATCTGGAGCTTTGTTGATAATAAATCTCAAACTCAGTCCTTAAAGTAAAGCAATAGTATTGCTTCAGAGCAAACACTCTGGCTTGGGAAGGCAGTGGTGTAGTCATTACTGCCTCCCATTTTCACATTGAGATTTTAATCATCAGCCACAGTATTTCTGATTGATGTGAGTGCGTGTGAATTATGTGTACACGCATATATCCATGCACACGAGGGGTTGTAATACATCTTCGTAATTAGTCTCATAATTATAAGGCAATAAACTGCAGTACACATGGGAGACTGATCCATCTCTGGGATACTGTAATTACCCTGCTAAGATGTGTTGCTGTGACAAATCTCCAGAAGCAAAGTGGAGCTCTGCACTGTTCCGCTTAAAACAACATGCACAATACAAGCTTAGTTCAGGTTTGTGTTTACAAATGTGTGTGGGATGTATAAATGTGTCAAAACAAAAGGGTTTACATGGTGTATTTGGCCTGTTTTGGCCAAGTGGACGTGGTCTTAGAACCAAATAATTCCCCTGATTTGATTTTAAATTCCAGTCCTGTTGCCACTTCTTTCTCTGTACATTTTCTTCCCAAAGGCTCGTCTTGGAGTTCTCGTCAATCTGGTCGATGTGGTGGTATCACACGGCCGCTGAGTGAGTCTAAATTGGCTTTGCCTCCATTAACTCCAACAGTGCCTCATTATCAGCAGCCAACATCTAGCCTGCAGGGCCAGACCTCTGCTACTCCGCCACCCACTAGTTCCATATCACACACACACACGCATTGAACTCACAGGTATGCGCGAGCACACACACACACATATACGGATGTTCTCACTTTCTCTCATACTCACACACACACACTCTAATACTTCCATCTCTGTATCTTTGATTAAGCCAGCAGGATGTTCAGGTTGCTACTGAGCACACCTGCTTTCATAGCTGACACCCACAAAGGATGATAGGATGCTCATCAGCTGGAGATGGAATCGGAAATCGCAGCTCTCCCATTGGTGGGCAGCTGGGTGAGTGGGTGTGGTGAGGTTTTGTGACGACAACATGACAGCGGAAATAGCAGTCATTGGTTGTGAATGAATGTGAGCATCAAAGCTCCCCTCTCCTCTCTCTATTTGCACAGCAGTGAAGCATAAACAAGTTTATTAAACATGCACACATGCATGCACAGTACACCTACATGTGCACAGAGCAGAGGGTATATTTGCTGAAATTACATGTACACACACACACAAACACACACAGGAAAATGTGGCTTGGTGTATAACCTTTTCCAAACAACGTGACCTTTTTTCTATTCAGCATCAGCGGTCACAGTCTGAACATAGATATCATGTCTGAAAGTCATATTCCTGCAAAATAATGGATCAGTGATTCATGCCTAAAAAGTTTTCTTTAGTTAATACTTTAAAACCGAGAGAGATCATACAGGAAGATGCAGATAATAGAAGTACAGGTTAGGATGAAGGCTTAAAATTATATTTATAGGTAATTTAGATTCTCAGACATAATGCCATGGGCATGTTAATGTCTCTGGTCAAAACTAGTCATGTCATCAGTTCATCATAGTAGAACTGTACTGTACTACTGTATTCTCTCTCATGATGGGAACTGTTGGGTCTCTATAAATATAAAGAGTCGGTCTAGACCTGCTCTATATAAAAAAGTGCCCTGACATAACTTGTTATGATATGGCGCTATATAAATAAAACTGTATTGAATTGAATCATCGGACTCTTTTTAAATCCTCAGCAAATAATCTTCCATTCATAAAGCAATCTCTGGTCATTGTTGAACTTTTAAAGGAATAGTTCAACATTTTTGGTAATATGACTATTTGCTTTCTTGCCAAGAATTATATGAAAAGATTGATACCACTCTCACATCTGTCCGATAAGTATACGAAGACAGCCAGTTGCTGGTTAGCTTAGCTTAACATAAAAACTGGCTATGTACAAAAAACACCTACCAGCACCTCTAAAGCTCACTAATAAACACATTGTATCATGTTTTTCTTTAATCTGTACAAAAACTGTTTCCCCCGCTTTCAGTTTTCATGCTATGCTAAGCTAAGCTAATCACCTGCTGGCTCTAGCTTAATGTTTAGTGTACAGACATAGGAGTGGTCTTGTTGTCACCATGAGGTTGCCAGACAACCAGACTCCAGGAAGTCACTGCACCCGGCCAGGAAATAGTCCAGCACATAAATCTCTGTAAAACCATACATTGTCGTTTCTTTACACTTTGGTTTTTATGCTGATTAAACAAACTAGATATAAAGTGTTGATTCGTGAACTTTAGAGGTGCTGGTAGCTAGAAGGTAGATTTTGTTACCTTGGGACAGAGCCATGCTAGCTGTTTCCCCCTATTTCCAGTCTTTATGCTAAGCTAAGCTAACTGGCTGCTGGCTATAACTTCATATTCAACGCACAGATACGAGAGTGGTATCGATCTTCTCATCTAACTCTCGGCAAGTGTTTTGTATCAGTATTTACTCAACTGCTTCTTTTTCTGGGTGGTGTGCAGGAGGGACAGCACGTCTCTAAACCACCTCCAGTCATTTAAAATGTGCGAGGACGAATCAGACATAGCACAAAAAGCAGACAAGAAAATGTCTAAGTCGCAGATGTGTGTCAACTGAAACTACTTAAAATAAGACTAGCAGAAGATAAGCAAGAAGGAAGCAAAATAGCTAACAAGGAAAGAAGGAGGCAAGGAACAAAGGAAAGGACAGTTAATTAAACTGACAGTGCACAGGAACAGCGACATGGAATTAAAATTAAAGAAGAGCAAGAATGTTGATAAGCGCTAATATGATTCCCTGGGATATGGGAGGAAAGTTTGAAAAGACAGCCGCGAGGGTAGGCTCTATTAATTGCCAAAAAAAGAGACTCTCAGGGGATTATGACTCTGACTGCCAGATGAAGCACACGCCACACACTTTTCCAAAACTGTGTGGCTCCTTTGCATATGTTTTTAAGAGTCTAACCTGGTTATTTATTTAGGAATTGTATGTTTTAAGTAAGTATATATTGGGTTAAGGAATATAAACTTATTTCCTTTAATTTCTAGATATTAAGGCTTTTAATGTAACACAAGCTAAATTCCCTGTTAAATACTAAGAGGCAGAACAGAAAAAACAAGAAGAACTGAACTGAGTGAGGAAAATAACAAGTCCTACAACTGTATAATTAGCATAATTGGACTAGTTTCAGTTGTAATTTTGCAATTTTTAACCTCTGGTAACCCGCACAATGTTAGTCAGTATAGCTGCAGATGCAGGGCAGGATTTCCTGTGATGACTCACGATAAGATGAATGTTGATAGCTATTGAATCAGCCTGCCATAAATAATTGAAGTGACAAACAGGTCAGAGTGCTTGAAGGCAACAATTCTCCATCACATCTCAGTTCAAGTATGAGGACTTAATAACCACTGCGATTTCTGTTCCCTCTCTCTCTCAGGTCATAACTCAAGCCTCCTACTCCTCTCTTTTGTTCTTTTATTCATTCATTCATCCATCCATCACCACCCAAAGAAACAGGGTCAGTTTGTTAAAAGTTTCCTCGGGCCCTTTCTTGTTGTCTGGCTCTGCTTATGTAACCCAGACAGCCCTGGCTGACCGGGCACGACAGCTCAAACTAGAATAGGGCCTGATTTCATTCTGACGAGCTCTTCATCAACTCCTGTAGTCTAAGAATTTACGCTCTTCTGCTAGACACGGCGATCAAATCAAAGATATTCTTACATCGTCTTACAAAGCTATCCTTACACATGATGGCTTGTATCTTCACCCATCCTGACTCGCTACATTGGTATTCTTGTTTCCTTGTTATTTCCTTTGAACCATCATGATGTCTTTGAACTGATCATTTCTGAGCACAGCAATTCCCCAGCTCTGGCTTTTAACAGCAGCTTTACCTTCACAGCCTACTGCTCAGTCCTACGAAACCGCATTTGTCAAGGAAAGTGAAAGAAACCACAAAGGAAGGAAAGGAACATTGGTTGCCTGCCTGTATGTGTGGTAGCATACAAACTAAATTCAATTGTTGTGGTTGAAAAGTAGCAGGTGAAGCATAAACAGAGTAAAACTAGGCTATGGGACTCTTGCTTTAAAAAAGGAGAGCAACCTTAGAACTCCATGGAGCTGGGAGGGAATGGACTTTGCCATTGTGCGGCTGACAAAACAAATGGTCATCCCACACCGGGACAAGGAAGAATCACAGCGCAGCGCCAGAAACGAACAGTAAACACAGTCCAGTCCAAGTCAAACTGGTGGGAGTCCCATATAAATGATTAACCCAATGCAGGGGGGTGGTGCTAGAAGTAAAGTTTAAAGTGGAAATATCAATAATAGGCAATGAATGCAGTGTTGTTAATTTTAGAGTTACATTATACTACCATTATAATGGGACTGTCTCTCCAAACACAAGCATAAACATGATTCAGGTGAGTGTTTGCAGTGAAAATGGCCTGACAAACAAAACCCCACAGCACTCTGTCCCTCTCTATAGCAGCTGGTTTTATAGGTGAGGAAACAAATTCATATTTTTACAGTTAACTGTTAACATGACCATTTAAGTGGCCTGGTTCTCAAAGAGTATCATGGCAACATGGCACTGCTAATCAAAGGCTGGCGTAGTCTTGGTAATCTGTTTCACTATCTTATCTTACACGCACACTCTCTTTCCCAACAGCCATTCATAAATCCCATTCTTTACTGCTTAAAGAGGAGTCCCATCTATTGGCAAAAACCTTAGCAGTTCAGAGATGCTGTTCGAGCAGCAAAAGTGGCATAAAACTGGCAATCTAATAAAAAGAAAACCTGAGGTGAGATTCATATTCTAAATAGTAGTGCACATAACCTGAAATTGTCAAATGTCCTCAAACTGTCCATCTTTAAGCTACAAAGTGTTTGTCTCGCGTGGATAACAATCTCACAGTGGCTTGAGGCCACGTCCAAAATACACTCCCACTTCCTGTAGGCCCGTCAGATAGAATCTCCTCATAAGCACACTCCTCTAAAGTTGCAGACATGTTTGTGTGTGGGAAGAAGTTTTTGTAGATAATGACATTTTGTAAACAAAGGGTGGGTTTGATTTGAGCTCTGGCATGTCCCCAACTTCCGTAATGTTGCCAGTTTGGCCTGAAGGGTGTGGGCTTTCCTCCAATCCTCCAAAGGAAACATGACAGACTCACTGGCCAAAACGTTTTGTGTCACGGTAACAGATGGCTTTGAAACACATCACTCTCATGGTGGCCTTTTTCTGAAATCATTTGAGTTCAATCAGGGACGCACAATGGCTCGGCCCTCTTGGGCTGTTGGACTGAATGTGTAATTGATTCAGTTTCTGTGTAGACAAGCTAAATTAAAAATACTGTGGTGTTTTTACCACTAGGAGCGCTATGGAGCAGTGCTTTTATGAGTGGGTCCCCGATATGTTTGCATCATGCATGTGGCCGGTTTCAAACTAGTCTACTGATAATGCACAAAGAAGCGTAGCATTGCATCAATAAAGACAGTGAAGAAGAAGACTGCAAGCTAGCAAAAATTGATGTAAACGATGCAGAATTTTAAATTTATATAAAAAGAAAATCAAATGTTTTATGAGGAACATGTTTACTAGACCCCAAGGATACACACTTTGTGTTTTGATGAGTAAAACATGAATTTTGTTTACAAGAAAACCTCACAGGGCAGCTTTAAAATTTCACTAACAATCAAGCTGCACAATAAAACAGTACTTTAATTTAACTTATAATAATAATGTTTCGTGTTTTTCGTTATATATAGGTCATGGTACAGTATACATATGCCGAGAACACAGAAAAGCAACAAATGTGTGGAGAGAAAATCAAATTGAATGTGACGCAAGTATAATTCTATTTCAGCTTTGACACACATGATGAAAAATGTGAGTTAATATTCGCAATTACACGACTCTACTGGCAGCTGCTTTAACATTGTGTGCTTCACCCAATGCTGCTTGGATTCTGTTGATGCTAAAAAGATGACTGATTATATATGCATCACATACACACACACAGACACACACACACAACTTATATTTCATCACTGTGGTAGACCACAGAGGACTGAAGAAATGCTAATGTGTCCGGCAGCTTTCCTATTTTGTACCAGTGCTGACGATGATCCTGCTTTGGGTCCAGTGGGACCTTACCTGCAGCAAAATGACTACAGCATTATCTCCATGCAAATATTACCAGAGGAAAACAAACAGGCAAAGTAACTCATCTACCGACTGGCTACGAGGGAGTCATCAGCTTCCTCTGAAACACAAGAGGAAAAAAACACAATGTCTCACAGTTCAAAACAACCTCAGAGCCTGCTGTAATTTCCGTTGCAGCCTCTGTATGTGAACATACTGTCAAGTGTTTTACAGGCTTTTATTGTTTCATATTACTTAAGACATTGGCATTTAAAATATCCTGGGTATCTCAATGTTAGCATCTATTTCCTGTTCTATATCTAAGATGATATATAATTTGCTTTCATGGTTTGTTTCTCCATCACAATTTTCATCTTATCAAATTATATTTTATATGGATTTTTTTTTTTATATATGATCCTTTCTTATACTGTATCTTCATAGAAACTAAATGAAAATGTGAGTTAAAATTGAACCTATGTACACAAACTAAACTGCACCTTTGCCTGAAATGTAATGAATGCTGTAATTCCAGCGGAAGGAAGGAAGGAAAGCCAAATATGGGTGAGGAACATTCTTAGCCTGCAGCTAAACTTTCAAAAGTAACTTATCTTCAGTCGGCAGAGGTGTAAACAAAGCAAAATGTCCAGCACGGTTGGAACACAACTTAACACAAGCTAACAAAGCTGAAGTTTAAGTGGTTTCAGGGAGTTGCTGCTCTGAGGCAAATGTTTAGATCAAAACTGGCAGCATTAGCAGATTTATCTGTAGGGCAGCCAACGCTCTTCACCACACAACAACAAACAAAAAGCAGGGATCTTAACGAGTAGAGCCGTGGCTCCTCCAGGGTGTGGACTGGAGCTGTGATGGTGCCGCTGTAGCTGCTTTTAAATGCAGGCAAAACAATGCTGGTGTTTATGGTGTTAGGATGTATGGTTTGGTTAGAATATAGAATAACCTCTCCTACTTTTCCTGAGATTCATGGTTTGAAATGATTGATTGCCATTGTACCAACATTCCCATAAATCATTTAAAAGGTCAGTCACAATCCTTCACTAAAAAGAAAAAAAAACGTTACTGTTCAAATATATATTTATTTCCGTATTCCTTCATACAAACATCTTTGTTTCCAAAAAATAAACTGTTGAAACGATGAATCAATACAAGTGCACAGTCATAGCTGTGATCATTGTTCACAAAAGTAGTCAAAGAGTGGGTAAAGCTGTGTGATGATTGGATATAAAGCAACAGGAGGGAATCCTCAAGGTTGACACACAATAATAAAAGCATGTAGTTGTTTCTCTTCCACTCTGTATTGATCTCCAACACCTGAGTTTTACAGGAGCAAGCGCTTTCAGCACTCTCGTCAGGTACAAGTACATTGAAGAGGTGTTGCTCCTCTGTGCAAAGATTCATTGGATTAGAAAGCTAATTATGGGCAATTAAATTCTGACTTCATCCCCAAATGATTAGACTTCAGGTGCAGCTCTGCTGCAAATGTAACCATCACAACAAGTCACTTAATCTTGGCTGGAGTGAATAAAATCTCATTTTTCTTAGAAAGAGGGAGGAAATTTGCCAGCGTGCAATTTTCACTTGTTTCCAGTGCAAATCAACTTGTGGGAATTTTGTTTTGACCTTTGTGATCTGCTTTGCTAATGCACTTGAGAATGAAACAAGTGTCACCCCGGATGTCAGGGCTTTTCCTCTCATTTTGGAAAAAAGACAGAATTTTAAGATGAGTATGAACTCCCTCTGAAGATGCACTTCTGTTTGCATTGTGGCAGGTGCACCCAAGCCCACAGAGAGACTAGAGGGATAAATGCTCCCTCGGCAACACACACGCTTTGTTTTTAAACATGAAAGGTTTTTCCATTAACCTAAAGTTGAAATCCGCACCAGATGACCAGAGCATCCACCGTCAGTTGACAAAATGCTCCTCTTTGATTTCATGTGTTGTGTTCAGGTGGTTGGCCAGCTCTTGCATCACAGCATCTTTGCCAATCTGATCGTTCCTCCTCTTTTCCATGATCACGTCCTCCAGGCTCTGAAACTCCAGGACGTGACTCTTCTTCTCTGAAAAGAGTAATTTTAATCTGTACGGCTGCTTTCCTATCCTTATCTCCCCTCCGATTTTGAACTCCCGTTTGCCAAAGCGGCACCAGGCAGCAAAACACTCAGAGTTTCTCCAGTACAGCTCTCTGTCTCTCGACCCAACATGGTCCAGGGCGTTGCGCACAATCACCTCCGGCGGGAGCGCACGGTACTTGTAGAGGCCGTTCACTATCCTGCCTTTTTTGCCCTGGCTCACATCGGTGAGAAAGTTGTTCTTTATCTCAGCCCTGTGCAAATGAACCACCTGGAAGTCTCCGACGTAAACAGCCCAGTGCGGATACTGTCCAGTGGCCACAAACTCCAGCAGGTCTCCGGGTCTGCACTTGTTCAGGAGACTTTCCGCGGAGTGAGTCGCGGTTCCGGTGTTTCTCTCGTAGACGCACTCCTCTCGGTAGTAAATCGCGCACTCCAGCTCGTCCTGGGGGTCGAAGGGCTTCTGCTCATGGTTTACCGCGTGGTTGCCCGATGAAAAGTGGTCCAAATTGTCGTCCTGGTCGTCGTCGCCGCCGTCGTCGTTGGAGAAAATGTAAGAGACGCCGATCCGCGGTCCCTCGTCGTCCGGGTCGAACCCATTTGGGTCCGACGTTGGCACCTCTGCGTAATTCAAATGCGTTAGTTTCTCCACCTGGTTCCCCATAAAGATGAAAGTGGGTGAAGGTGGATAAAGCTGGGCACAGAAACAGGATCCACCTGTTCTTGGCGCACTCACTTCACCGGGGAGGAGAGACGGAAGGAGGCGCAGGGTTGTGCGGTGTCTTTACTAAATCCAAAGCGGTGACGACGGACACCAATAATCCATGCCCAGCTGTAGGCTAAATATCCTCCAAATGAACACCAAGTGCGCCGACCTGCCCAGAAATAAACAAGACAGTAGCTTTAACAACACATTAGAAGCCTATCTGCAAGTCAAACTATTATGCGTAGTTTACATTCCCAACAGGTGTGACCTGACACACCTGTTGGCTCACAGTTTCCACGAAACTCACCAACTACTCCTGCTATTTTTTCACCACCTCAGTGTCGTACCATATCACCTACACATCTGCTGTCATGTTAGTCTTTCTCGGTTGTTCTCTCGAATTACTCCGGTTTCTTTTTCTTCAGGTCAGCCCTCAGTAAACTCCCTGGCCAGCAGACGGACTCACCTGCAGTTTCAGCTCCTGACAGCAGCTTTCTCGCACGCTCCTGATGTCACATTGGTAAATTAAACAGGATTTCAGACTGTGCTGGCAGCTGCCTCTTGCTGTACGGTAGGCTGGTGCGTGGTTTGCTCTTCTGTACAGGCAGTCTGTAGTATGAACCACAGTGCTTGTTGCAGTGAAACTCACCCAGGATCTAGTGACTGCTGGGAGGCGTTGTCATTTAAAGCGACAGTACGCCTTTTTGCCTCATTTACATATTCAGTCTCCACTTTACTTAAAGTAAGTAGAAAGAAACAACCTAAATACGGTGATTAATCAACTTAATCCATACAGTATAATACATTCTACATGTTCAGTATTATTCAGCTTATAAAAATAAAACAAACAATATATAGTATTTCATTGTAGCCTATAATATAGAGATGTGGAATGTTACAAATAACCCACATAAATTTAACATAAGGTCACAATAAACCCACTTCTCAGTACCAGGTACACATTTAAGTCCATATGTGATCAATACAGTGATTGATGAGGGGGCGAATGATCCCAAAAGGTCAAAAACATACAGCAGAGATCAAACAGTAGAGATCAAACAGTAGCCTGTATCTGGATTATACATCCATATACTTTAATAAACAAAAGCAGTGTTCATGTAATTCTACAAACTAGGTGTGAGCCCATAAAAAAGTTGATGAGGAAATTATAAAAACATTAAAACCTCCATGAACAGAGAGTAGCAGACACATCCTGTCTGAAGGAAAGAAAAAAGGGAACGACTGAGGAGAAATGCATCCATATAGGCTGTTTGCACCCTGTCCTTTGTAATCAACACTGGATAATTAGTTTTAGACAAAACATATGTGCAAAATCCCGACTGTGTTTTACTTTAGGGCAGGTGACTGGTCAGTATAGCAGTCAATTATTTCATTATCTCCATACTCAGAAAGTTGTGTGCTATGATGAAATGAGGTTTAAAAGTGAAATCGGATTATAAGTGAAATCTCACTGTTGTATGTACAGGGACTCATGATGTAATTTAAGGATTAGGATTATGTTACTGTAATGCAACTATAGTTTTCTTAATTCTTTCAAACAAAAACTACAATTTACCAAAATTGTTTTTTTAGACATTTTGCCTCCAAACATCTTGAGCTATAAAGATCTACACATCACTTAATGCCAGCAGGATATCAAACCAGTGATATTAGTATCTCTGAAATGCACTCTGCCTGAATGAAACTTTACAGTACCTTTTTCCAAGCTGACATTTTGACTTGTCATAGCAGGAAAAGCACAGGTATTACTAATAACATTAACAATGGCTCTGTTCTGTTCAGGTGTCCCAGTAAGCCATGACAGTATGACAGTGAGCCAGCATGAACAATACCAGCAGGGCCGGCCCTAGCCATTTTGGTGCCCTAGGCGAGATTAGGATTTGTATTAGGATTAGGATTTAGAATGTTATCCTAATGCAAGTAGTAGTTACATCAAGTACAGTAGTGTTGAACATTTTTTTGTTTGTGCACTATTCCCAGTATTTTCTTTAAAGTTCTGGTATCACTTGCAGTCTTAAACAACTTAACTCCGGTATAAAGGAAATTGTTTTATTCACTTCAGAGGGGGAGGTCATGTGGGCAACCTCAGAGAGAAAATACTTTCCTTGACAGCTCTGCAAAAGTGTGTCAACAGCACAAGGAACCAGACTCCTTTTCAGATGGGAGTGTCAAAACTGTTTGGCTTCAGCCCCAAAAAGCAGTGGGAGAAAAGCATGACACCTGGATCAAACCACAATTTTGAAGTACCAGTGTCATCTGAGCCCTGTTGTTCCCCCCCCCCCCCCCCTCTCCATCCAGCTCTGGCACTGCCCCGGCCAGGGCTCCAGCGCCAGGAAGTGAGACTGTGTTCACTTCCAGCCAAAGGTAAAACCCTCCTTGGCCAAGCCAGATATTGAGGCTTACAGTGTCTCAGGCAGCCATTACACCTACTTCTTGGAGCTTTTGAACAGATGAATGTGAATTCCAGATCAAACATAACCAGAAGAAAGCAAACATCTCTGGGGAAGTGATTGGGGTTGGGGGTTTTTTCTCTCAGCACGGCATTTCTGTACGATATTGTGATTGAATTTCTGAGGATATTTACAGCTCTGCTTCCATCCAAAGAAACAGCTTAATGGCTCTGCCTGTGATATGGAGGATGCAATGCTGATGCGTCTGTGTGCACTTTGCACAAATTGAACTGTTGTTGTGAAATTACCTGTGACTTAACATGTTGCGCAGTAAACAAGATTCGATTTGCAGAATGGTAATTCAAAATGAAGTAGAGTGGAGAAATGAATGAGTCAACATTAGCTAGATCATTTGTTGCCAGTTAATATCTTTGTTGGCAAAACGCTCTTAGTGCTGCGTGACGCACTGTTTGGAGGCAAAGAGCAATTAGAGATTTAAAAATGCCTTCACCTAGTTTCATCTCAACACAGCCATTGTTTGTTTCTCTTTGGAACAAAGACCCTTCACAGGGAGCGAGAGCAGGCAGGAAGAGATTTAATCACATAAGTGCATTTCCACAGATGTTAAAGAATTGTTTGTTTATTGCACATTCACATAACTGTTTTTGAGAGGAAACTTTTTCTGGTATCTCTAGTATCCTACTTCAGATATCTGCAATTAGAAGAAACTGTCTTATTTTACAAAGGAGGATCACACTTACATAAAGATTTCAACATTTCCAATATTCATTTACCTTGGTTGATAGATTGTATGTGGACATATACATGTATATGCTCACGAACCTGAGGAAAGACTAAAATGCACTCTTCCTGGATTTATAGTTGCCAGCAGTGGTCACAGCTCTACTAATAATCCTACAGCATACCAGGAGTTGATCATTTATAATCCAGAGATTAAAAGTTGATTTCTTGCATTCTAGCTCTGCAGACTACATAAGATCCTGTGTCCTCCTGCAGACACTGCTCTCTTGTGGTTCCGTCAACTTACTGCAACGTGTAGACTTGAAAATATTTGAAAAATGGTTTACCCATACTCCCAGTTACATATACAAGTTAGGTGGTATTAATTCACGAAAAGGTCTTTATTTACATTCAACAAGACTGGAGTACACCAAAATGCTCCAGCTGAAATACAAACAAGTCGTCACTTCTTAAATTCTAATTTAACTTGACAGTAGAGTTTACCTGAGGCACATATCTCTGAATTAAAAAAATGTAAATTTTCCACAAACACCAGCAAACATAGCAACTTAAGTACTGATGAAAAAACTGTCTCAAAATACGGCCAACAACATATTCATTTCTTGATACAGAAATAATTCCCAAAGGACAGGTTTTATGATGAATGATTCTGCCAATAAAATTGTAGAGTACTATGTCCGGTTGCCCTGTCTCTTTTGGCTCTGGATCTTTCTCCTCAGCATCTGGTCAGGAATCAGATCCGACTCTCTCACATCTGTGTTCCCACAGCCCACCACGGGACAGCTAGAGGACAGAGAAAGAGAGGGACACTTAACACGTTTAAACCAGATCTTACAAATGTAAGAAAAATCTCTGCATTGATACTCTTAAAGACTTGACTGACAGGCACTATAGGGAGGATGACCACAAGTACAGCAGCATACCTAATCACAATAAGGAAAGCTCTTGAGTATTGCTGCTATAATTGTGCATGTAAGGCGTGCACAGTGATCCCCGTCAGGACTCAAGACAATAAGCTAAGTTTCTTTGACAACAACATAGACCGGCACTGGGATGTAATCAGTGTTCCTCTAGGACCAGCCACATTTAATTTCATTCCAACATCAAAGCAGTATAATAAAGAAAATGTGAATTAAAGCAGACTGCTGGTCCCACGCCAGCCCGCCGAGTTGTTTACTGCTGCAAAACCTGACTCAACTCTCTAACAGTCCTCCAGGGGAGAGTGTCTTACCGGCACTTCTTTTTCTGGCCGTGTCTTGTTTTGATCAGACCCAGTATGGCTGCTTCTTCATATTGGTGGTTGCACTTCTTATTCTTCATCGGGTTCACCATTTCCACCTTGAATACAGAATGAAACACAGCAAATCAAGGTGGTTTTCTATGTTTTGTTGATACTGAAACTAATATGGAAGCATTCAACGGGAATATGTAACAGCGTGAGTTGCTGTGAAGTTAAATAGCCCATCAGCAGGCTGGAGTGCTCTACCTGTGTGAGTGGGCAGGTGAAGTTGACTTGGCTCTGTGTAACAGCGATGTCCTCATCGAGCTCCTCCATGTTCTCTGCTGACTCTTGGTTGGCTGAAAACACAACATACATACATAAAGTGTGCTTCCAAATGTCCAATCACAGTAATGAATGATGAACTGGATGGATGACAAGATGGCAGGAGAGTATCCAGCAGGCAAGGACATGGACTTGGCTGAAACTAGATCTATGGAACACAGCAACATGTCCCACTTGTGGTTATAAATTCAGAGCTAATCCTAATGAAATGCAAAAAAATATATATATATTTCTTACTACAAAAAATAAGCCACTGTCCACATGAAGGATTTGGTGTTTACCAGATTTTGCCACCATTCACAAACACTTACTTTGGCAGAAGGACACACAGCCACATACATTTATAGTGGCACACATAGCCTTAAGATATTACAGCGACAGATGCACAGTTACCTACATGCACACACAAAAATCTCACCCGCTCACACAGGTACACAGACATCTAACGCATCCACCCACACACGAAGCAATCTTCCCTTTTTCAGCCCACGTTCACATCTACTGTTGTCGTCCCAGCGCAGCTACAAATATCGAATAGTCATCCTGTGCTCAAGGTATAAAAAAAAAATAAACAAACTCTACATGATGCCTCCTTTAACTCTTCTAGGCGATGATGCAATGGCCCATCCAAAAGGGTTATATATTTTAATATCAGCCTTTAAGAGAGCACAATGTAAGCTTCATAAAGTATCCCTCAATAGGAACATGGGGTGATAGTTCTGCCGCTCATTCAGTGGACAACAACAATGTTTGATGGGTTTAGCCTTCACAGAATACAACGGAATACATTGGCAGTACATGAAATGATCTCATATAATGACTTAAGTTTACAAAGTTCACACCTAAAAATATGCTGTCTCACACAATGGGACTGAGTCAGACTGGGAAAATAACATTGGTGCAGCAGCTATTTCACTTAAAATGTCTACAGAGAACCTAAACAAATGGAATTGTCTGTGTGTGGCCACCTTTTTTAATAAGGGGTGTAATAAGGACAGCAATTAAAAAGCAGAAAATAACAGCTACGGGATGACAGGCAAACATAATTATTCAGCAGTAAACAAAGGGAGTTGTGTGTTTCAAATTAAGCTAATTATCCTGGAAAAAAAAGACACATCCCAAGATTTCTCTCTCTCCTTGGCTGAGAAGCCCTCCTGCAAGCACAGCTATTATCAAAGTCTACTATAAGTCCTGAATAAATTGCATCCAGTCTAGCAGTGCATAAATTCTGACTAATTTTCTTTTCCATCCACAGGCCTTACCTTCGTTGCGAGAGTTGTTAATGCTGTCCTTGAAGGCCACTACTTTCAGGTGATTCTGCAGATCAGCGTCAGAGAGCCTGGCTATTCTCTCTGTGAACTGCTCCTTCACTTTGGCAGACAGGCTGAACATGGCCTCCGGCTGCTGTGTAGCAACCTACAGAAATCGAAGTAAGTTAGGCTATTTCCTTGACGTTTACAATTAGAGTCAACTTCAGCGTTTTTCCTGACATTTAAAACTAACACCTTGACATTAAGACTTGCCACTCCAGAAAATGTGGGTGTACACAGCGTAGCAGGGCCTCCATGAGTGCCGAATGACCTTCCTAAGAACTAATCATCTATATGCACGTTTTGTACATTTAAGTCCTTATCCCAGTAATGCATCTTGAGGCTGACCTGTTAATTTAGTATAAGGCGAGAGGAAGCTTTCCACTTATGTGATTAGACCATGCCAGGTTGCTCTCACCTCTGCTGTGACTTGTTGCACGACGTCAACAAAATAGTTTATCTCCCTGTCCAGCTTGGCACACTCCAGAATCATGGCCTCCATCTCTTTGATGCCAGGGTTCACCTCTTCATCTGTAACATTAAAAGCACACACAGTGATGGAAACAGTATTCAGATCATTTACTTAAATAAAAGTAGCAATACCACACTATAAAAATACACCATTACATGTAAAAGTCTTGCATTCAAAATCTTACTCATGTAAAAAAAAAACATAAGTATTAGCAACAGGTATATCAAAAGTACAAGTACTCATCATGCAGAATGACCCCTTCAAGTACTTTATCATTCTATTATTGGATCATTATCATTGATGCATATTACTGCATACTTAATGTTGTAGTAATTGGTCAAGTTGGAGTTAATTAAATACTTTTTTTTTACTGTTGCTGGTTAGTTTAATCTATACCAATGCATCATATTTTATAATCGTATCATGGATTTTGTTTATTAAAGATCAATCTTTTAAGTAACTACTAGCTGCTAGATACGTGTAGTGCAGTATTAGCGTAATGCAGCGTAAAATGGAAATACCCAGTAAAGTAACTTCCATGAGTGAATATACTTAGTTACTTTCCAACACTGGAAACACACGTATTAAATTACTATGTAGCGTCAAGTTAGACACGCAGAATAAATCAGAGACTGAAAGAGACCAGCAGTCAGTGAGGCTGACGGTAACAAGCACACAGTATTTTGTACCCTGCGCCTCCGCCAGGTCCATAGCCACGTCTGTCACTATGTCCATCCCCGTCCCGATGTCTGCCTGGCATGACTTCAGGCTGGACAGTGTTCCGTGGACGGCGCTAAGAGACATCACGGTGGGTGTTCAGCTAACTAACGCTAAGTTAGCCTAGCTTGCTAACGTTGACCTATCTGCTTCTGGTCGGGTTAGCTTAGCTAGCTGCCCGACGAGCTACTGTACAGTAGAATGAACGGGAAGTAGCAGTGTATTAATCTGTGTCAGTTTCTCTTTACTAATGCTGTTGTGAAGTCAACAGCCAAATGTGAAATACAACACACTACAACTACAACAGTAGCTAAGGTCTGACTTCCGTTTTCTTTCAAAGTAAAAGCTTTGACCAAAAGATTGAATTATCAACTGAAGAGAAACAAAACAACATATTATGAAGAATCGTATTTATTAATGAATTTCGTTGAAATGGCACAAAGCGATAATATACAAACTTGGCAAGTTAAGTCGCAGGCTATTTCAATTGTCTATCTATGTACAATCTATAATTAGTGCATTAAGACTTTGATGTTCAATGAAATGTGTAAGTAAACTTTTTCATGGAAGACATTGAAGCACAGGTGTAAATCATAAAACGAAGAAGGCTGAACTCCATTTAGCCGCTTCACTTTCAGGGTTCTGGTATTGTGCGTCCTGGGTCACTGTCACACTGACATGGCTTACTGGAGCACTTGGATAGAGCGAAGCAATCGTTAATATTATTAGTAACACCTGTGCTTTTCCTAATATGACAAAGGCAGAATGTCTGCAGTGAAAAAAGCCTATGGCAACAAAGGCATCATTTTCTGATGAAATGCTTCATCCAGATCTTCACAGTATTGTTCTGAACTCATCAAAAATGAAACTGGGCACGTGGGCTTCGGCCACCTTAACAATACAGAGAAAAGAAAAAGAAATACATGTTACAACCCCACAGTACATACAGTAAAAATGCATGACATAGCACTTAAAAAATGTCTATAGTTGTGTCTCATTCAGTAAATTGTTGTCATTAGCCACATTTTAGCAGCATTACTAAGTTCAAAGTTGTCCTACCTTGCGTGACAGTTTTGTGTACTTCACATAGTCTTCCAGGAACATCAGAGCTCCCACCACATCAGAAGGCATGTCAGGGATCTTCTGACTATGATGGGGTCAAATGGAAACTCAAACGTGAGTTCATACGGCCATAACAGGATACATTTCATAAAAGTATTCAGATCAAGCAAACAAAAGGAGAAACAATATCTTTAAAAACTACACAAAATGAAGTGTTTAAATATGTCATTTTAGTAATTATTCAAGTCTGTTTTGCTACCTTGTGCACTGCTCCATGATAGAGCGGATGAACTGACCAATGAGAGCCAAGAACTGATGTGTGTATCTGGAGTGGAACTGCTTGAGCAGGGTGAGCAGGCCGAGCACTAGCGGAGGCCAGTCAACTGGGTCTGTGGCTTTCCTGCAGGTCATTCCTGGGAAAACACAAGACGGTCAGTCGTGTGGTCATTTACATGTGGATGCAGCCTTGCATAATAGTAAGCCTCGCATACTGACAGAAACATCCACCACATAATTTATCACTGAGATACCAAGAATCTGGTGTGCTCACATTCTTTAAACCTTCCTGTAGTCCAAGTAGTGACTTCCTACATTTCCCAGAATAACACTGCGTGTGCTATGAATAGTAAGTAGCCTACCCAATTAATAACCACATTCAGTCTGTAAGAGATAGAGCAGCCAATAATGGGTACCAGCTGAAAGTGACACCTAACCTCACATCTTCTTCTTCTGTGGGAAACTGTGTTAGAAATAGTTCTGTGTGACGGATAAACAGAACTAGAAAATTAAGCTTCTCTGAAACACCAACCTGTGTTGCACTCACAATTGTACAACTTAATAACTCACCAACAACAGTACGATAAGAGCTGAAATATAGTACTGCGACTGAAAAAAACATGCCTTGGTTTTTGCTGTACTGAAGTTTAGGCAGCTGAGCGATAATAAACAGGAAGTTGATCATAGGGAAGTACGGTAGGCGCTTTGTGGTGATGTAGATCTGTGAGAAACACAAACAGAAGAAAAATGGTCAGAGCATTCTGCAATGTACAGCCACACAAAACAGAAAATAGACAGAGAGTGCAGTCGATAAACACGGGTGAAATTGGCTTCAGTATGTGGTGATTTCTGAAAATCAATTATTATTTGTCAAACACTAATCACACTGTGTGGGAAGCAACACCCATAACCTCCGGACCTTGCTGAGTGGGTTGTGAATGCCGGCAGCCTCCAGGTAGGCAGTGATGTCATACAGAAGAGTGTTGTCCTCTTTAGGGTAGGGCAGGGACGGATCCTGGTAGTGAGCTTCAATGTCTGCCAGCAGAGACCTGGCAAGGTCACAATAAGAGTAACATTTATAAGCATTAACATTAATTAATTAATATACTACTAGTACTTGGCAAAAGAAATAGTAATATTTTAACATTTATATACTGTATTATATCATGTATCATGAGTCTAAAGGCCATATACGTATATAAGCAACATTTCAGAGCAACATACCACCTATGAGTATCTCTTCATGATACCGAAACAAAGCAATACTTTCCCCTAAACACTAATGATAATATGTAGATTATAACACAATTACAGAGATGTTAGAGAAGTGGTACTGTATGCTCTGAGGTGGTGAGACTGGACTGACTTGTTGAGGTTTTCCAGGGCAGCAGCCAGGTGTTTGGAGTCAAACTTGCAGGAGTAGTTCAGCTCATTAGCGATCTGCTGTCTGAGAATCTGCATCTGACCGACCTACAACAAACACATTTATTTAACATTATTTTTATTGCATCGTGTCTCTATTGGCATTGGCAGGTGGTCAACAATGAAGAGTGGCATGAAAATACAGGAGAGAAGGAGGGGACCATTAAAGATGCATTAAAGATTGTAAGCACAAAGCTGTTTCATCTTCAATGAATGCACATCCCATGGATATCTAAATTCAAGTTGTTAAAAATTTTCTATTCACAACATTAGAGAATATTATGGACCAGTACCTTCATGATGGCCTCCAGGTATGCCCCCCAGATCTTCTGGGTTTTGGCCACAGCACTGGCGTACACTTTGCTGGCATTAGCTGTTGCAGAAAAAAAAAACAATTAGATTCTTCTCAAGGAATAAAAAGATCCTGGCAGATTGTAGGATTTCTTAAATGAATACCAACCCACTATGCCCTGGACTGGGTTGACAGCACCCAGCATGGCTTTAAAAACATCCACCACAGCTTTGTCCCTCAGGATGGTCTTCTGAAGCATTGTCAGGAAGTTCTGATGAGAGAAACAGGTGGCTAACAATGCAGATATATTCAGGTATGCATCAAACCTGGAAGCAGTCATTTGGCGCCTCTGTTTATTTCAATAATCGCCTGGTGGTAGCTTTGTCGCACAGCCTGAGACCCTTTTTTATACAATAATAATTACCTGAAGTTCCTTCACAATCATGAAGCAGAGCAGGCGGTCTAGTCCGTTGAGGCCAAATGTACCCAGGGTGTTCTGGATCTCAGAGAACAGCCTGTTGTTGGTGACCTCCTGGTGGCTCTTCAGGTCGTACCAGGTGTTCATCTGATCGATGTAGCACGTTACCCTGTAGAGAGAGCCAATGTTTGTCAGGGGAGCTTAGAAATACTGCAGATAAATTCTGATATGACCGAAGCTTGTATCTCCATCTTCAGATTAAAGCCCAGTTGTTCTGAGAGAGAAAAACCCTTCATAGGATTTCAGTAACTCTTCTATTTCAATTTCACTGTTATAACTGAGGAGACATACTTGGGATCAGTGATTCGGAGGATCTCTCTGCAGAGACGGCCGATGAAAGTGGCAGACTCATCCACAGAAGGAAACTTTGGGATGGGGATGTGGGTGGACTGGTGCACACTCTGCCAGTCCTGGATCTGATTGGAAGCAAGGAAAGAACCAAATCAATCAACTCCTGTTACTGACAAATAGACAAACAGCCAGAGCATTTCTCATCGATTACAAAGGGATGAAGTGATGTCAGTGCACTATTCAGGGATGTGATCAGAAACAGTAAAAAGCATGCTACTGTCTTGAGCCTGACCTTGGCCCTGAGGAAGCTGTTGCATTCCTGTTCCACATTGTAGTTGATGATGCGGGACACTTCCTCCTGCCAGATTTTAAGGCCGTAAATGCTGACGTAGTCCTGGATGTACTCAAACGACCGGTAGAACCCATCCATGGTGGCCGCCATCTCCTTCAACTTGGGCATCAGCTCACTAGGCTAAGAGAGTGGAAAAGTCTTGTTTAGTCCCATCTTTTAATTTCTCACTGCTGTTATCCTTGATTCTCACCAGGCAAGAGGACATGGAAAGTTTTTTAAATACATTTTAATGAGCCAGTAAATAGATGCTCTAAGCTGCATTCTGGGTGAAACCTGTAATTGTAAATTGTTAATTGTTTTGTTCCTGTGTCCTGGAGAAACTTCTCCAGTCCTATTAATAATTCAGTGGTTTGATTTGACACATACCAAATATGTCACAAAACTGCACTCAAGATTGATAATGCACTGAAAAATATAAACATAAAAATGTGCAGTGATCAACAGTTTGCCGATCTGACGTCTGACCTTAGCCTTGGGGTTGAAGATCAATCCTTTGTGCAGAGCATAAGCTACCCTCTTCACCAGCTCCTTCCTGATGCCATCCTCCAGAAGCTGCTTAGGATCCACCTAAAGCATCATGTTAGTGTTAGTAAGTGAAATCCACACCAAATCCCTGCCTGCATGTTGGACCAAAGGCAAAGGTGTTTTAATACTCTATCACCATGCTAAAAGTAAAGGTCCAAATAACTTTATCACATCATCTACCTTAATGATCCCAACTAGAGTGGTCTTCATCATCAGGATCCCTTCAGTGAAAATGGAGATGTCGTGGGTGAATTTAGCCACCTGTAATCACATGAAGCAGAAGGATGTTTAGGCACACGAATGACAGACAGGATCCAGTGGACCTTAAATTAAATCAGTCCAATGTCAAAGTATTGGGATAAGATAAGAATACCAGCAGACATTGTACTTCAACAGCATAAATAAAATTTGCAATGCTGTTTTGTTTTTAAGTTTAAAATTGAAATTTTAGTCAAAGGTTCAACTCTATAACGATCCCGTTTAATTTGAAGGCATTTGCCTACATTTCAAAATTTGCCTTTTCAATATCAGCCTCACAAATTCTAATGAATGCAATTTAATAAAGTCTCTGCCTGCACAATCTGTTTCCATATCAAGCTTTCTTTTCTAATTAGCATTTCACATCAAAAGCTGCAAGTGAGATTGAAAAATGTTCAGAAATGCCAGCTAGTATGATTGCCTCAGACTCACATACAGCAGATGAGTCGACATCAAAACAGAACAACTTGAGGCCTCTCTTTCCACTGAGGATTTCATAGAATGTCTGAGGATTTTTTTATTACTTCAATCACATTCTGAACAACACTCCAGCTACATGCACATTGTAAAGTGTGACTATTTCAACCACAACAGTTGTTTTACTTCATAGCGAGCCCCGAGTTGGGAGTAGTCCTTTAGCTTGTCCTTATCTAGCCGCGTGGGCACCTCCATGATGTCATGGATCTGAAGCTTGATGATCTTGGCCAGAGAGGTGAACATGCTCTCTGGGATGATCTGCAGCACCTGGAAAACAAGATGATAAAATACCCAAACTGAGCACCAACATGAATCTAATGCATTTTTTTAAGACAGAAGATCTGAGATTAGTCTTCAAAAGCAGAAAAAAGATCCTGTGTACAGCCAGGAGAAGCAAATCCTTTGGCATAAAGTAACATGGCATGTGGCTGATGAAACCAGTAGGTAATAGTATCTTAAGGTACACATCCACTAAGTAGTTGTTTTTGGATAAATTTGCCAAACAGATGGTTGTAGAAACATTAATCATGACTGCAGTTGTTACTGCAGAATTACTGAACAACAATTTGCAACATGCAGAGCTCATTTGTTAAAGTTGTGAAACCATTTTAAAACCATCTTCATTTATGAGTGCCACAGGAAATGTCAAAGAGTGTGTCCTCTGTGCTAAACACTGTTAGATACAGGATATACTTTTGTTAGACCATAGGCGAAAACATGACTTTAATATACTGTACCTTCCTGACATAAGCCACCAACTCTCCAGAGTAGAACTGTGAAACACTCAACAGGTCAGCACTGTTGGCCTGGTTGATCCGCAGCAATGGAAGGTCCAATGCAGATGCCAGCTGGTCACACAAACACACACACAAGAATTCTTTTAACATCACAGGTAACAATTCTCCAAATCAAGGCAAAGTTATGGGAATCATTTATTTATTGTTATTATTCTTTTGTCTATGTGTGTGCATGCGCGCATGTGTGTTGGGCACAAATAGTCCTCACCTTCAGAAATGTAGCTCTCAGTTTGGTAACCATGGACGGGTTGACTCGGATGCTCTCCTGCATAATTGATGTGAAGCTGCAAAATAAAGCATACGGCAGAAAAAAACTGCTAAAATCTGCCATACAGACAAAAACTAAACACAACAGAGTTAAATAAAAGTCAAAACAACTGCAGCACTGTGGTCCTCTTGATGGTTTATATAGAAAGCTAAGCAGACTGTCTCACAGACCGTCTCACTATCTTTGGCTCGACCATGTGAAAGACATATCTGTTACCACCTGCACGCTACTGAGGAGCTCCTAAGAGAAAATAAGATTAATTATAGTTCTATCTTCTTCTTTACCAGTTTTTTCGTACGGCTTTAATGTTTATCAGTGATAAAGCACCTGTCAATTATCTGCCATGCGTAGGACAGGTCTCCAACTATCTGCATGGTAATGAGGACTTCTTCTTTGATATTGATGGTGCGGATCATTTGGTGCAGGAACTTCCTGGTGTCGGCCAGGAACTGACAGACCTGCAGGT
This sequence comes from Macquaria australasica, assembly GCA_005408345.1. NCBI lineage: Eukaryota > Metazoa > Chordata > Actinopteri > Centrarchiformes > Percichthyidae > Macquaria > Macquaria australasica. The sequence continues at coordinate 496,297 of SEMN01000062.1, forward strand.
TAGACTCCAACTGGTGGAACTCCTGGACCTGGAGACCAAGAGGAAAACATTTTTATAGATACACATAACTGCACAGAAAACAAACAACACTGCAATCACATGTCTGTGTCCAAGGATTGTAAGCACTCGCCTGGCAGTCTTATTTTCTTGATGTTTAAAAAAAAAAACAATTCTCCATTGGCGCTTATTCAATTTCTCATGCCTCATGAGGATAATTTGGTGCTGGCCCAGAAGACTGTACCCATGGACTCGCTAACTGTGTAAACACTTATCAGTGGCTATTTAAATAAACATAACCCAGTGTTTGCAATTTTTGTAAAATCATATTTGTTCCATTTCTTATTTTGCAACAGACTGTGGCAGGATAGACAGGTGAAAATGAGGGCATTACATTCCACTGAGCCAAATAAGACATTTCTATTATGCAGTCTAATGTGTGTCTATTTATATGCATTTCATAGCAGTTCATTTTGTCTCTCTATTTGCTACCATTTGCACACATTGTTCTTGGATTCCCTTTTTAGCTATATGCATGAAGCTAAGGAAATTAAAGTAACTCTGGAACTAACAATTTTATTTAATTTAAATTCTAAGGTCAAAAGACAATGAGATTTTAGCTAATAAAATGTAGAAAATGTGAAAATGTAAAGTCTGGGTGAAATACCATTATCTCGCTCACCTCAACAAGAGCCTGTATGAGCTGAACTGTCTTCCTCCCAGCAGCTGTAGAGTCCTCATAGTTCAAAGACTCGATCTGCTTTGAGATTTCTCTGAACCAGGCCTGTAAGTTCTCTGTGAGGAATAATATAGGTGTGTAATACAAGTGGAGAAAGAATATTATCAAAGTATTTTTCACAAGCGGCGGTTAAGAAAAATGGGTCTCTCTACTAGAGCTAGAGTCGCAATGAGAAGTAAGTATGACTGATGTAAATTTAATCTGCCTCTCCCTGCATGTGTGTCCTTGCATTTTTTTCTCATGTCCTTTCCCTGCCTCAACATTTTTCTCTGAGCAGCTTCAAGCTTAAACTCATTTGTGTTCTGACACAGAAATAATCCATGACCTTCAAAGCATCAAACGCTGCATGGCTGAGGTTCCTTTAGTCAGTACCACTTCCTTGCTGTGTGTGTAATCCTTCACCATATCCATCCCAACAGTGTAACTCACCATTTTTCTCCACCCTGGTGAGAGGTTTGACGCCAGAGAAGACTTCGGCCAACTCAGTCATTCGCTCTGATCCCTCCGTCTTATAGCTCTCCCATTTGATCTGCTTCTCCAACAGCATCTGCTTGAACATCTGGAAGAGGGACAGCACAGATGCTGAGTCGATGAGGAAGGATTAGTCTGATGAGATGTGTAATGAGAACGTTAAATTTGTGTCCTCTCCTAGAGATAGACTGGCTAGCCATATGCTGCCTCAGTGTATGCTAATTGACGACAGAGCGGACACACCTAATGAGAAACGCAGTTGGCTGGATCACTGTGGAATTATTCTGGCATTAATTTCACACTTTCACTCTGTCTACCAAAGAGAGAAGCCCAATATGTTCCTTGTTTTTCCATGTTTTCCTGGTCATCATTCACGTTTTCTATTACTGAAGAGAGACTCTCACCTCTTTGAGTGTGAACTCAAACTGAGCAGTGTCTAGCAGAATCTGGAACAGGATCTTGGGTTTGTACTTTGAGTCGTTGAGCACTTGGTCTTTGATCTGACGCAGTCGCTTGTTGTTTGGATCATAGGCTGTAAGAAAATGACTTATTTGAGTGAACTGTAAATTAAAAACCTATTTGTATTAATATTATAATTCAAACGGTGAAGTCACACGTTTGGAAGTCTGGAGCAATACTGTATGAACTAGAAATGGACAAAAGTGAAATTAAGGCTGCTTAGAGAAAATAAAACATCAATTTCTAAAGGAAACATCTGCCAAATATTCTCACCTGACTCTGCAGAGTGCAGCATCAGCCAGCGGATAGCAACATTGCAGTCCCTCAGACAGTTGAGTAGTTTGGGAATGTTGTCCAGGATGATCTCCTCCCTGAGGAAACCTTCCTTCAGCAGCTGCTGCACCTGAGGCCTCAGGCTCTCCATGCTAGCTGCATATCGAGTGGCCTAAACACACAGTGATGGTGCGTTGGTTAGGAGATATGGTTAAAAGTATCTTTCATCTTGGACAATAAATGATTCATGCACTCACTCCCACTAGTGGCCATTAGGAAGCCTGGCAATGTCTGCAGATGACAGACCTCCTGCTACGGGTTCTTCATGACTATGACTCTTTGTTAGTACCCGTACTCCATCTTTTTAACAAACTTTTTAAGGCACTTTAAAAATGTCTTTGTAAAGTCAGTGATTTGATTAATACCCTTGTGCTTTAATTTAAATTCTGCACAGTCACAATGGATGACTTACAAATTCTGTAGACACAGTATCAGTACCTGCATACAATAGAGTGCCGTACTGAAGGACTGTAAACTGACAAAGCTGAAGACTGTGACATTGAAGCCAAGCCAAAATTGTATTAATACCTGCTCTTTGATGTTAGCAGAGTCCAGGGTGTAGTTGAGAGCAGTCTTGGCAGCTTTGTATGGTTCCCAGGCCTCCACCAGGTTCACTGTGATCCCCATGTAGATACTGATGACCTGCAGACAGACAACGCAAACACTTCAGTACAACATTCACGATAAAAAACTGAGACAAAGCAAGATAGGTAACTTGGTGCATGCCATAACATTTCATAAAGTTATTTATATTCATTTCTAATTTAACAGCATGACACCATCAGTGCAGATTAAGCCTACAGCATGCCCAGCAAACAATCCTACCATAGAACAAATGTCTTACCCAGTTGTCAGGGAAGTACTTGTCCACTATCTCCCTCATCTTGGCCTGCTGGGTGTGCAGTATGGAGGGGCTGAAGTAGAGGCAGACATACAACATGGCTGCCTGGTTAGCCAGCGCTGTGCTACGATGCTCTGGTAGAGGGTACGCAGACACCTGGTGGACAGGAAGAGAAATGTGATTTTAGGTCCAGCGGCTAGCCTACAACATTTGACAAGTTGTAACAGTCTCATCAAATCTGTAACAAAGGAAAAATCTAACTCTAATCAGAAGAGATTAAATTTGGCATTATTAAAAGTTCAAAATGATGCCTCTCACTTGGTTGTATATGTCGTCCGAGCGCAGCCTCCCAATGACCATGCTAATAAAAGTGGTACTGATGGGAACTCTGTGGAAGTAGCTCTCTGGGTAGTTGGCTGGCCGCTTGGCTCCAGGCTGACTGGAGTAGCCGGTGCTGCGCAGGAGCTTGCAGATGTCATCCAGGTTGGAGTCGGCTGATGAACGGGCAGCACTGAAGAAAATGTGAAACAATAAAATAATGGGAGACAATTTAAAGACTGAGGCAAGTGAGGACAAAAGTTGTGTTATGTAGCGTGTTATTTCGCGGTTTTAATATTTGTAAAGCATAATGTAATATTTTGATGTGAAATCTCAAAACACTGCAAAAGGAAAAAATAAGTGCATCCACATCTTTATTATTATATCACATAGCATATTTACATGACGGGGTGATATTTCAACTGAGAGGCAGAAGGAGAAAGATAAAAAGAGACCAGGTACACAAACTATAATGTTCACTCTTTCTAATATTTTAAGCAAAGGCCCCTATGAGTCAAGTAAAGTGACTCAATTGTGCTGTGAGCAAGCTGACTGGCTAACGAGTGAATTGAACACATCGAGTGTGTGAGTCAGTGAGAGGATGTCGCGCGCGCATGTGTGTGTGTGTGTGTGTGTGTGTGAGTGAGTCACAAGCACACCTGTATCTATAGTAGGAAACAAGCATCCTCTCTCTGACCTCCCCTTCAATTTTTTGGTCAATAACCAGCAACATGACTCCATAAAGGTAGAGAGCCTCACACTGGGTGGGAAAAGAAAACATACACATCATCATCAACTTCTGTAGTGTCTTGTCAGTAAGTTTTAATGTGTAATTGTAAGGGCCAGGCATGGAAATCAATCTGCAAATCAGTGACACAGCCAATTCATTCTGACATGAACTCATCACAAACAGATACCTAGAAGATGTAATGTTAGCTTGTCCCTGTATTGTTACAAAATTAGAACTGATTAGCATTTGTGTTACTTACTAAAAGCTGTTTCCCATCCTCATTTAGAAGCACAGTCTCCAGGGTCTGCTGAATATAAACACCCTCATGTAGGTCATCCAAATATCTGCAGAGAGGAGAAAATAATATAACAACATCTGGTTATACAGTCTTTATCATGTTTTGTGGTTTAAGGAGGAGAAAGGGAGGGAGAGGGAGGGAGTGTGAATCAAGGTCAGGGGCTGTGTTTTTATTATCTATCTCAATAGGACAGTTGAAAACATGTTTTTGTGTCCTTTTAATCTTAAATTGACTTTGAACTGAAAAAAACCCCAACCCTAAATAGCCCGGTCCTGTCTTACCTGTTCAGATCCATGATATATTTGTGGACACTCTCAAAAGCCAGATAGAACCTCGACAGAATCTCAATGTTGTTCTCTCTAAACTCTTCATCCAGGTCTTGAAGCTCAAGTTTGGCTTCCAGCTTCCCCTCGTAATACTCTGGACCCTGGAGAAGAAGCAACATCTTGAAACAAGTGCGATCGATACTCAATCCATACTCACGTCTTTATGAAAATGTACACACAGCTCCCAACAATAGGGACGAGGCAGAACAGCTGTTCCAATAAGAAAGCAATTATTTTCATAAATCATACACAGAGCTAAAATGTTTGTTTATGTCCTGGACCTACAGCAGCCATACAAAGCCAATGCTGATATGCAGTTATTACAACAGAAACAAAATTATCTCCACCTCCTATCACTTCCAGTTAAATAAGTAATGACTACATTACAATAAGCATGCATCATGTGCCTAGTTTCCTCAAGTCTACAAAATGTACATACTTAGGTTGTTGCTTCAGCACTTGTATGTTAAGCTTTGGCTCAAGGGTGACACTGTAGCTAATTGTTAAAGTCCAAAAATGTCTTCGAACACTTGCTCTGATCACATCCATACCTTAAAGTAGCTGAAGTCACACACTATGTCTCCATATTTCTGCTGGTCGCTCTTGTCTTTCAGCCTGAAAACTGCAGGGATGAAATCAGAGAGGCGCAAGAGCTCGGCAATGATGGCATTTCCTCTAGAAACTATCCTGAGGATGGCCTGGCCACACAGGTTGTTCTCCGCCAGGAAGTCCACCATGGCGGCTGGAGGACGAGGAGGAGGAGGAGGAGGAGGAGGAGGAGGAGGATGCACAAAAGAACCACACCTTGACCCTGTGTTTTTGCAGCAGGCTGACTGCTTGAATACTCCAGCTGGAAAAAAAAAAGAGAAAGGCAGGGAGGATGTTTGAAAACAACAGATAATTCAGTTCAAGACTTTTTGATGCTGTTTTTGTTTTTATCAACCAGACAGACTAGTTTTATCCACCCTGCTGAAGTGTCCTTGGGCAAGACACTGAACGCCTGCCATCACCCAGACTGGTCCTGAGAGAGGCAAATACAAAGAGCATCCTCCCAGGGCGTTTAGGTAGTTGCTTATTACATTAGTATTACCTTCACTTAATGTTTAGTAGAATCGAAGTACATGACAATGGAGGTTTTCTCACCGGAAATGCAGTGTGATAAACTCTCATTGTAACTACTTTTAACGTTAGATCGTAAATGTCTATGTTTGTAACATTTTAACACCTTAGGTTGTACAATGTCCAGGTTTCTTGAAGATACATCAAAACACATTGAAAACACTCGTTTGGCTTTTAATAGGCTCGTTGTTTGGTTTCTAACTGGAAGAATTTGAGGAATGTAGTCATGCTTTATCTCTTTCTATTACCACCAAGCTGCGCTGCGTTAGCATATAGCCTGCTACACACAGACATGCAAACATATCGTGGTACACTCACTTTTTTTACGTCTTGATGATTTAATTTAAATCGCCGGAGATTTTTAAAGGTCCAGGACTGTAGAAAAAAAAAGGCTCGCCTCTTCGGATCTTCTCTTCTTCCCTGTTTACTTCCTCATGACCAACCACATGACTCTGCCGACGGGTGTGTTTGATTCTGTTCATTCAGCGCGCCGGAGGCGAGCGGTAACAAGTTTGGCCCGTGCTTTACTTCCACCACCAAAAGTAAATTTGCTATATTTTGAAATGACTCGCCGTGATGCTACCTGCTAATGTGTATCAAATGTATTTATATCAGCCCGAATCACTGAGTAAACTCCATTCCACAAAGAAAAAATGGGTCAGTTTAAGAGGGTGTACCTTCATGGTGCGCTCAAGTCCTAAAACTCGTTTCTCTAGATGGCGACAGAGATCCACTGTACCCTCAGTTTATCTATCTCACTGCCGCTCCGCTGCACTGAGAGTCCGTGACTGCAGATTTCTGGCTCCACAGGGATGCAGTGATTTGCAGAGATCGAGTACTGAGAATAAGCCTGAACTGAAATTAAACCAACCTGCTGTGGAAAAAAACTCAGTGATAAATCCACAGGGAAGAAATATAATATCCCATAGCCTTCAGGCAACAAATATCCTCCTAAACTTATCTTTTCTTGGACTTTCCATTCACTTTAACAGCACGCCACTCATTATTCATCATCTATGCAATAAAAATCAATTTGGCTGGAGAAATAATGAACCTTGCTTGAAAACAATGGAGTCTACCACCCACTGTGTCTGACGTGGCTGAAAAAACCGACACCTGCATGACCAACATGACCAACATGTGGTCAACATGGATGAATAAGCATAAGCCCTCGTGTTTCCTTCAAATTCTGATTGAATTGGACTTTTATTGCCAATAAGTCTAACACGCTGACAGGCACGTCCTTTAAGCAGTGTGAGCCAGAGGTTAATAACAGATATATGGAGAGAGCTGTTTGTTTGACCTATCACCTTTCTGTGTGGCAGAGCAAGGTTTCATCTCAATCCTGAGCTGGTTGACGTCTCAGTGTGCCATTGTAAGATTGTCTGTCCTCATCATTCAACATTCATATGGTAAAACAATTATAAATCATTTGATACAATGCTGCTGCATCACTTTAATTGCATTTTATCATTGATAGCCTGTGCAAAGGATTCTCTGCTTCAGGGTATTTTTACAGATTATCTTCATCACGCTTTTACTTTAATCATTAGTGCAGAGTGGTGATTGACAGGGATCTGGGAGACAGAGGGTGTGACATATGGCAAAGTGAGCTGCATTTAACGTCCTGAATAACGTGCTTCTTATCTCCCCGAGCCACTGGAGAACCATTATTTCAATGCATTTTATAGTGGGGACAGGGGAGTAACACAGACAGATGCAGTTTAGATGCATAGCTCGCTTCCTCATTGACCTGGCTGTCCACAAACTACACACTGCGCCCCTGCGGACGCTGGATTTATTACCCGTTTACCATCACACCAAGGTCACATTCTCAGCAGCACCAGGGTCAGCAATATGGGCTTCCTGGGAAGCATCATGAAAGGTTTTCACTAATGAGGTCTCTTACTACACACCTTCTTTATTAACCTTCTGGTGCCTTAAGGATTTTCCCTTCTTGTTATCATGATTGGTCTTTGTAGAATCTCATTTAAAGATTTGCTTTTATTGTAAAATACTAGTTTGTTTGTGATGAATCAAATGCATATGCAGGTAAAGAACACCATATATACATGGCAACCGTCCAATCTTATCCCACTGAGTAATATTCAAAACACATATTGTATATTCATTTAGCCATCGACTGAAGAGAAATTACCCTCATGTCTCTGCCCATTAAGAGCACAGACGAATCTCAGTTCTCATTCCATGAGTAGCCTGGCGGCCATTGACTGTTGGGTCAGGTAATTATCATTTGTCAGTGAAACCCTTGAATTGGCTGACAAATGATGATTGCCTCTTACCTGTGAGTTACTTTATGTGCTAACAAACGCACCAAATTAAGGACTTTAGATAGCATGTTAAAGAAAGAGTGACTCTGATATTTATAAACTGGAGGTCTTCAGCAGCTGTAAGTGTGTGATTTTAAAGTCCTGTGTGTGCATGTTTGTAAAAGATGGTCTGAATGCACAAATGCAAGGGCATCCATGTATATTTGTGTGTGCGTGTGTGCGTATGCGCGTGTGCGCGCCTATGTGCATTAGCAAGCGCACGCATGTGTGCATGTGTCCCCTTAGGCCCTGTGTGCCCTTTATTAACAGCAAGTTGACTCTATTCAGCTTGACTTCCTCAGTGATTAAACCTTTTCATGGCGGGAACTTTCACACCACTGTGAACTGTGTGAGGTGATTAAAGGCTGCTCAATTTGTAGTCCAGTCCCTCTGCTATTCTTCCTCATTGATCTTTTTCAGGCCCTTGAAGTGAGAGCTGCACGCAGCAGGCTTCTCTCATTGGAATAAGACAGGATACATACTCTGGCCTGCTCCTTCTGCCTCTCTGTTCTCATGTCAGCAAATATTTCACAGACATGTATCCAATCTACTTACAGCTCAAATTAACTGCCATGTGTGACTGGTATTTAATGATGTTTATGTGATTAACTTTGTTGGGTTTCTTTTGATATTGTTATATGAATTTAATTAAGCTTTTTTATGTTGAACAGTATGCATGAATACACATCAGGCAAAAGTCTATAAATTACATGTGCTCAGAGTGCTGATCTTTATGATAGATGATACATAACTCAAGAGGACCAAATGTTACAAATGTGCTACAGATGATTTTATAACCATGAAATCTTTAACAAAAAAAAAAAAAAAGTTGATTCTGAGTTTTCATACACTAGTAAACTTTGCATAGTCTGTGAAGGTACATTAAATCAGAATTGGACAAATAGGATAGAGTCTTCAGAGAACTGCACTGTTTTGCCACACTATCAGAATAATATTCTACTATTTTGACAAACTAAAGAATTCTGGGAAATATTTTTATTCCACTTTTGTTTTAACAGAGTCTAAAACCATGCTAAGTGCTAATGTCAGCATGTTCACTATCACAATGCTAACATGCTGATGTTAAGCAAGTAAAATGTTTACCATGTTCAGCATTTTAGTTTTTTAGCGTGTTAGCATGCTGACATTTGCTAATTGCAAGAAGCTGATGAGACTCTCGTTAGTTTTGCAGGTATTTGGTCATAAAGCAAAATATTGGACTAATTCAAAATTTGACCTGATGGTGATACTAGATGAAAAATCAGGGGATCACCAAAGTTATTACAGTTCTTCCTGAGGGAAACATGAATGTCTGTACCAAATTTCATGGCAATCTATACAACAGTTATCGAGGCTAAGGTAAATGTCAGCTTCATGGTGGCGTTACAGAAGTCACTAGGGTTCATCCTCTAGGGAACATGAATGTCTGTCGAAAATTTCATGACAATACATCCAATAGGTGTTGAGATATTTAAATCTGGACCAAAGAGTTGGACCAACCGACAGACCGACATTGCCATCCCTAGAGCCACGCCGCTAGCTTGGCTAAAAACACTTTTAGACTGGAACCTAAGTTCATTGACTTTCTTTGTTTTCACTACTACTTCTGTTTGCCCTGTACATATGGCACCTATTGCACATCTGTCCATCCTGGAAGAGTGATAGATCCCTCCTCTGCTGCTCTTCTTGAGGTTTCTCTCTTTTTTTTCCAGCAAAAGGGTTTTTTGGATGGAACCTTTCCCTGTTCGAATTGAGGATGTGAGGATGGAGGCTGTTGTTTTTTTGGTGTTTTTTTTTTTTTTTTTTTGCAGATTTTAAAGCCCTCTAAGATAAATTTGTGATTTTAGTCGATATAAATTAGACTGACTTGACTTGATTCCACAGGTAATAACAAATACAACACTTTTACACACGAAAGAGAGACAAGTAAAAGGCCGGGAGAAGGGTTATTACATCCCCAATGCTAGATGCCAAAACACTTCCCAAAAGGCATTTTGAGGCTAACAAGTGCTTTCAGGACAAATAGCAAAGGCTGATTGTGGTAACTCTCTAATATCAGATTTGATCAAGCAGCAGATGTATTTTTATTGCAAGTCATTACGGCTGTCATACTTATTAGCATACAAATGGTTTCTAGGCCTATGGAGACCTAAAAGTTATTGCATGTGTAATTGAACCTGATCTCTGCTCTGTGATTGAGATGTTCCAACACACACACGTTGCCGTGCATACAAGGTGGTGAGCATATTGTGCGCACGCACGAACGTGTCTACACACACATACACACACAAGTGATTTATCTCTGTTCTTCTCATTTAGTGCCAATTCTTTTTTCTAATATATAAATACCAACAGTAAAAGAGAAAGAAGAAAAGGAAAACAAATAGGAAAGAGGAATATGATGATAATCATGACGTCTATTATGGTGATTATGATCCTGTCATTGATCAACACATTAATCTCATGTAGACTGTTTCTTACACAGTTTGGATGATGAATAACACAAGAATGATGAAAACTGTAGTATTTCTCTACATTTTTATAGAGTATTTCTTTCTGCACAAGTATGTCTCTTCATTCTTGTCATTACCAAGAAGGAACAGAATATTAGTATTTTATAGACCATGGTAATTCACTCTAAATTTTAACAGTTTCATAATAGGGTGGGAGCTTTTTTTGTTGATGCCACTCAAATTCATGTGACAGGTCCTTATGACTGTAGCACATCACAGAAATTATTGCTGGGAACAGGAGCAGACTTTCAAAATCCAATAAAGTCAACCTTTAATTGTGGCCTCATTGACATTTTTGCAGATATGTTATGTTATACTGTATATGCTGGCAGCATGGCTAGATGCCTGTCTGTTGGTCTGTCAGTCGGTTGATCCACCAATTTGGGCAAGACTATAATATCTCGACAGTAACTGGATTGATTGTCATCCAATAGTACAGACATTCATTGTCCCCAGAGTATGAATCCTACTGATTTTGTTGATTCCCTTCCTGTAGCGACATCAGCAGGTCAAAATTTGAATTAGTCCAATACTTTGGTTTATGACTAAGTACCATCAAAACTAATGGCATTCCCTTAAGCCTCAGCTATACTTAGTATTTAGTGCTAATTAGCAAATGTTAGCATGCAAACATGCTAACCTAAGATGGTGAATATGGTAAATATTATACCTGCTAAACACCAGTATGTTAGCATTGTCAGCTACTGTGAGCATGTTGACATGCTGGCATTAGCATTTAGTTCTGAGCACCACTGTGCCTAAGTAAAGCTTCACAGAGCCGCTATGGCTTTAGACTCTTGTTTATCTTAAAGAGGGAAAGGATTGTTTAACCAGTAAGTCAAATGTTTCGTCCAGGAATTTCGGACCATTTGTAAAGTCTATGATCTCAGTGAAGGAGTGATATATGAAATCTTGGAGTGTACATTTGATTCAAACGAATTTGGAGCTATGATGGTCTGACCTCAAAAAGCCTCATCTGAATTTCTAAATTCTATGAAAGCTTTTACTCTCTGATCCATGAATATATCAATTAATCACGATTATAATCAACATAAAGTTCACCTCATAGCATGAGAATTTACTGATTTGGAACAACTCCCCTGGCAGCAATCAATACCTAGTCTACTCTTTCTTTTAAATTAGTAGAAGGCATAATTTAATTGATAGTTGATGTGGGAAATACACTCGTCGAGAGTCTGATGATAAGTTTGATACCACTCTTATATCTGTCTGATAAATATGAAGCTACAGCTAGAAGCTGGTTAGCTTAGCACAAAAACTGAAAAACTAGCCTATCTCTGTCTGAAGGTAACACAATTTGGCTACCAGCACCTCCAAAACTCACTAATTAACACATTGTATAGTTTGTTTAATCAGAATTTAAAAAAACGTATTGTTTAAATGACAAGTTGAAGTTTTACGGGGGTTATGTGCAGGACTAAGCTAATCAGCTAGGCTAGGCTAACCGGCTGCTGGCTGTAGCTTCATGTTTATCTTCTCATGTAACTTTCAGCAAAAAAGTGAATACCAGTAAGCACATTTCCTCCAATATCGAACTATTCTTTTAATAAACACTATTTCTGTGGCTGCCAGACTGTGACTTGAGAAAATATCCATCTTCACGACTTGTTCCCACTAGAGGAGAAGGTGGCAGATATACAGTATATCAAGTAGACCTCCGCATTAATCCTTGAGGGCGATCCTACTGGCCCTCTGTGCATCAAGATGCTGACTCTTCCATTTGTCAAATGAACCCCTCATTTCACTGTTCGTCCTGTTACACTCAGATGTGATTTGTGCATTTCAGCGTCAACACAGATGGATGAGGCTCCTCACCAACGCTGTCAGTCTCAGTCAGGAGGGGACATTAAATTACCACATCCAAGGCTGTGCTCTACATGAAAGAGACCCACACATACATAGCATTCACACACCCACAATTGACTGTGTGTGTGCCTGCATGTGTGTAGTCATGCATATGTCTGCGTGGCTTATACCACACATTCATATTTTTAAGTGAACATTTGAGTGGAATTTTTAATAACAAATCTGCATCGCATTACAGTTATTAACAAAAAGCTAATTAATGACCTCAAAATGTACTCGGAAGGAAAGAATAAATCTCCATTTGGCTTTTCAGTTGCTTGGCTGGCTGACTCGCTGGCTGGCTGGGAAAACTATGCTGACCTGGGTGCATCCAAATTAGATATTGGCATGGTTGCGTGTATTACACAGTGGGAGGGCTGCTCTGGCTCAGTCGCCCTGCTGCTCCAAATCTGGCCAGTGCTCAGCTCAGCAAACACAATGCAACAGCAGGAAGACAGCATTTCCACATTCCCATTAAGCTGCAGATAATAGCTAGACAAAAGCAGAACCCCACAGTTGTTTTTTTTTAATGTTTTTTTCTCCTGGAATCCAATTGTCTACATTTTTTGTTGATTTGTCCTTAGTCTGTCATCACGTTGGGTTTGAAGTGAGGCATCCGAATAAGCCTACTGGAAGTGCAGTTATAAGTTTCAGACTGTAAAGTGTGGGACTGTCACAATTCCACATGGGTAGACCACTTTAAAGAGCTCGAATTAAAATTCTGTGACATATAAACAAAGCACATCTGATCGTTGTAGTGGCAAAAGCCGAGGAACATTCACATCAGTCACCAACCCCCCACCCCCATTGTAAATTAGTTAAAGGGATGAAAGAGAGAAGAGACGGAAAGAATGCCAGAGAGCAGCAGAGGGGATGATAGAGAGCAAGAGAGGGACAAGGCAGGAGTGGGGTGAGTGAGACAGAAAGAGGAGAGACAAAAGAGAAAGGGAGGAGGTAGAGAATGAGGAGGTGGCCATCATATCCCTCCCTGTCTTTGATCAGTGGTCCATGGGGAACTGAGGCAGTGCAGATAGCTGGTCCACAGCTCCTGAGGAACGCAGCTTCACATTCCTCCTTGCTCTTTCCCCGCTTCTGCAAAATCACTTCTAGTCTTTCAGACCACAGCAGCTGTGAAAACACATCATGGCTTACTACATGCCAGAAAAGACCTGGCTAATGCACTGTAGTGCCATTGTCCTGTTGGTCCCCATTCACTGGTGCAATTCCTGTCAGGCCAAAATTCTATTCCATTCTATTCTAATGTTTTCTATTATATTCTATCTCTATTTAGGCTGAAAATTATTAATTTATCTTGTTGCGTAACCCTCCCAACAGAAGGGTCAGGGGTCATGTTTGGCCACCGAGCAGCATTATATGACTCAGGGATCCAGTGTTTTGCTCAAGGGCACTTCAACAGGACAAGTGCATGCTGATAAAGAATCAGGACTGTCCAGTGGAAAGCATCAGAAGGTCTCAGAATCCAACACCCAAATCTTGCAGACATCCTGCTTTTTGGTCTTTCAACAGGCCAATCTCTCAGCTGCCGAATCACCTGTTAATACAGGGACCTGAGCCCAAACTCTCTTTGAAGCATGGTCCCAGTCCACCAGCCGTCTGCCTGGCTAGTTACTGTAGACAAACAAACACTGGAATATACAGTAGAATGATAAGCTTATTTGTACATCCTGCATCATTATGCACAACATTGTTGTCAGCCTAACTCCAGTTATGTTAAAAAAAAAGTGCAAATAGGAAAAATATGGCTGTTTGATTTAGGTTATCAACATAGACCCAGAGTTTTTTTTTACTATAAACCCACCTACCTTATATGAAAAAACCCCCAGTATAATATTCCTTAGAAGTGTAGCTTATTAGTGTGTCTGTATGGCATGTAGGGCAACATAACCATATGCTATAATAGTCCAAGAGAGATTTACACTGAAATAATTTTGGATGACAAATATTGTTATTTATTTCAGAGTTCATTCTTAACCTTGGAAACAACAGTTAACTATTACAGTAAAGTTTTAAGCCAACATGTCATGTACCATAAGTCCTTGAAGTGCTGGGAAAAAACAACAACCTGGAAATCTGACAATCTACAATTTACATGGCAACTGGGCGAACTCCATCTGCTAATGAAGATACGTGTGACATGATCAAAAGCTCCAGAACAGCTATTAAACGGACCTTGAGGTGAGATCAGTATGTATTTCACCGTAGTTACTTTATACTTTAAAAGCCTATGGTTCCTCACCTAACTATCATGGACTGCCAAAAAAATCATTCAAAGAGTAGCCTACTTCTCAATTTCACATAAGGCCTGATACGGTTCAACAGGCAAACCGTAAATATGAGCTCATAATTCTCTGTGGTAAATCAGTGCAGGAGCTGCTCCTTCCCTGCCCTGCTCGGTTCTCTTCTCCCTGGATGTGAACGGGTGCCCTGGAAGCCCCGCCCGCCTCGGGTGTGACGCCAGCCAATGGTAACGCAGCGTGGGCCGTGGACGGACGTCACCTCGTCCTCGGCAGCAGTCGTCGTGGTGGGACCGCCGTGCCGCCGTGCTTGCCGTGCGGTCTCCACGGCACCTCTTGTGTGAGCCGCCACTTGAACACTTTGCACGACTGGAGAAATTCACGGAGGAATTAGCCTCTCGGTTTTGTGGGAAGGGCGCGGGGATAAGTTGTGGACGAGTTAGGAGACGTGGTTTTTAGAGGGAGAGGAGAGACCGCCTTGCTGTCTTTACTTCCAACCAGCGTTACAGCTACTTTGATGCGACCGCTTAGCTAACAAGCTAACTGGGAATGTTTTCAGAAACTAGCCAGTTTGTTAGCTCGCTAGCCAGCTAAATCGGATGGAGGAATTCGCTCTGTGGATTTAGCAAACAGTTATAATGACACTTTTATCTTTCGATTCATTGAGTGAGAGAATTGTGGCAACGTCTCAAACTGGGTATGTTGAATGTTTAGGGCTCCAGTGCCCGCTTAGTTGCTAATCTCCAGTAGGGACAATAGTTAACTGTCCAGGCAACAAGTCTGGCACACACTGCTGCTTTAACGTTACTCAAGTTTGTACTAATTTTATGCAGTGTTGTTATTAGTTATGGTTTGGCTGTAGTTAGCTAAAGACGATCACTCTGTGGTTAAAATGAACGTTTTGGGCAAAGTAAAGGTAATGTTATGCAAAGGAAAGGGGGGTGCCACTTCAACGTTAGATCCCAATTTTTAAGTGGATCGGGTCACTCTGTTGTATAGGAGAAACCGATGACAGTTCGTCGACACAAGTATTGACGAGGAGACGAGGTGGATGAACATTATAAATCGCCCACATGCTTTGGATCAGTTCCCGGACTTGTGAAAGGCATCTGAAGCAGAAGGTGGGAGACGTGAGCGCACAAGCCTTGCAGCCTGGGGGAAGATGGCGGAGCGTTCCCGCAGGAGGTGGTGAAACCAAAACTTGGGAACTTATTGGATTTATCGCCAGACATCTTATCCCAGATCGTAGGACACATGCAGGCCAAAAAACGGTACTTAACCCTGTTCTCCGCCGGTGCGTGTCTCATCCTGTTGTTTTGTTTTGGGGGGATACAAGTCCCGTTATCCAGACGGGGTCCCAGCCGGCGTGATGACCGCAGCCTCACCGGTTATCATCCCGGGGAGCGGTGGCGTCGCTTCCCGGGGTCCGTGCAGACTTTCAGCTCGTGGGAGCAAGACCGGAGGGATGATCACAATGAACACATATCTCCTAGGCAGAAGAGGGACGCTAACTCAGGCGTTTACACTGGAAAACGCTGCAGAATGGAGTCCTGCTTTGATTTCTCTCTGTGTGAGAGGAATGGATTCAAAGTTTACGTCTACCCCCAGCAGAAAGGGGAGAAGATGTCGGAGAGTTATCAGAACATCTTGTCCTCTATTGAAGGATCCAGGTTCTATACACCTGACCCAGGACAGGCATGTCTGTTTGTCCTGAGTTTGGACACTCTGGACCGGGACCAGCTTTCACCCCAGTATGTGCACAACTTGAAAGCAAAAATCCAGAACCTCCCTCTGTGGAATGGGGGTAAAAACCACATCATCTTCAATTTATACTCTGGCACCTGGCCAGACTACACAGAAGACCTTGGCTTCGACATCGGCCTCGCCATGTTGGCCAAGGCCAGCATTAGCACCGAGAACTTTAGGCCCAACTTTGACGTTTCTATCCCTCTTTTCTCTAAAGACCACCCTAGGACAGGAGGGGAAAGAGGGTACCTGAAACATAACACCATCCCCCCTTATAGGAAGTACATGCTTGTTTTTAAGGGGAAGAGGTACCTAACCGGAATAGGTTCAGACACTAGGAACGCTTTATATCATGTTCATAACTCAGAGGATGTGGTCCTCCTCACCACCTGTAAGCATGGGAAGGACTGGCAGAAGCACAAGGATGCACGCTGTGATAAAGACAATGCTGAGTATGACAAGTAAGTAGTACTATCCAGTTATTACTATATACTTTAAAGCCAGAGAGTGTCTCAGTCCTCTTCAATTCAGAAGTTGCTGTACAAGTCTGTTTATTTGCTCCCACTTTTTTCATCTTGTCCTAATGTTTTGTCAGTATGGTGGTTAATGTTTTACTGGTTCACTTGCTCACACTCTTAACCACTCTATGCACTCTATCCATAATGACGAGGCAAGTTTTAAAAGTCATAAACATTTTGACAGAACACTGCTTTCCTCCTTGGATTGAACCTTAGATTTTCAAGATGGGCTCTGTAATCACGGGATACTGTATTCAACTCACATAGTGGTATATTAATTTGGCACGGTTCTGATCAGGTCGATGTTCCTACAACTCCCACTCATTTCACTGGTAAATATTTTCAGTTTTTGGATCATGTATTGTTGTCATGCTGTTGTTTAATTTTTTGCTGTCCTGTTTTTGTTTAGTGCAGAATAACGTAAGATGAGAGTCTGGGATGCCATGTACATAATTTGTCATTATAGATAGGCATTATAGATGAGGCAGTATGATGAGAGTATTTCTAAATGCAACATGGTCTGAGGGCTGTTTAGATCCCACTTTTCCCTGATTTATTTCCTTTTCATTTTGCACATCAGATTTGCTCAACAGCAATAGAAACGCTTTAGTGGACAACATTGATTTGTCACTTTTAAATAGTCCTCATATCATCATATGACTTTATTTCCCAAATTACACATCACGAGGGAACAGATAAGTAGATTTGCTTTAATGTCGGCCACAAGAGCCTGTATTAATGTAATTCAATTGATATCCCCATCTGTCTACAGCCTGCTATTCAGCAGTGGATAAATCTGCTTCTCTTGCTCTTGACTTTTTCACCTTTGTGCCTGTCAGTGTATTATGAGCCCTGATCCTCTCTGACAGAAATTGTCAATGCACACACTCAGCTACCACTGATCATGCTGCACACAGATAACAATCTTATGAGCCAGTAGATGGGCAAATTTGCAACCACTCTAACCAGCTGTAAAGTCATATAAAGCTCAGTAATACTGTCTCTAACTAGTCCCCATCCCTGCAGAAGACAATATTGCAGTACATCTCCATTGCCTCAGAAAGTTTCTCTATGATCATCACTCAGTCCTACAGTTAAGCCGTACTGTTTTCTGTGCCCAAATCTGATGAGCAAACTGGCGTCTGTCTCCCTGCTTTGGCCAGTGGGATTCATTTTGTGTCCCCCCAGACTGTGCTGTGTTATTACTGGTGACTGTATGGCGCTGGGTGTTTGACTGTGGCTCTTTGGAGTGGATTAGTGGGGACAAAGCGCTGGTGCCAGTAAGGGGAAGCCACTATGGCCCCTGTTTGCTCAGTCATTTCCCAGACAAACCCAACTGCATTGGCCAGGAATGCCCTGGCCCCAACCTGTGTCCTGCGTGACCCCTCTCTTGTTTGGGGCCTGCTGTGATTGACCTCCATGTCAACTCTTTACTGTGTTGTTGTTGTTCAGTTTGGGTAACAGACGATTTCATAGTATGTTAAGGGATCTGCGATGAAACGTGGCTGCAACATGGATTACAGTGAGAATGAGTGAGAGGTGTTTTCTTTCTGTCCTCAAATCATAAACTGGTTCCGATGTCTTTTCATATCATGACGTCTAATGTGTTTGCTTAGCATTGATCCTCAGAGGATTCTCATGTTTGTGTCTGCCTGTGTAGGTAGGTATCGGCTTATGAGGTTCATTCGTTGGCTCAGCAGAATAACATTCTCCATATCAATCTTAAGACATGAGCTATCTGCTCTCTCTCTCTCTGCCTCTTTCTGCCAGCTCACTGCTTGCTGCCAAGCGCTGCGAGGGAGTGATTTCACACAGTGAGATGGGTGGCATCAGAGCAATAACCCAAAGGAAAAATTAATCCTCCTGTCATTAAGTAGCATTGGGGGAGAAACAGGCTTTGGGTATCTCTCTAGCCTTCACCAGCTTAGCTTCATTGCATGGCCACAGAATGTTCAGTGGTTCTCGGTCAGTACATCCTCAGTAAGCCACATCACTATCAGTCAACAGGCTTTGACTTGATCCCCAGTCCACTGCAGAATTCATGTTAAATTGAATAAAATTAATTTACTGATCCTGACCATACCTTACCTCCTCTTTGTGCTGGTAGAGCCCTAACAGTCAACAAAGTGAGTATGTCGCTTCAACTAATATGATTCAATTGCAGTTAAATAGTGAGGAGCATACACTACAGTTTTAAATAGAGGGCTTGACCATCTTCCTCTTCTAAGCCCATCTGTAACCGTTTTTCCCCCCAGTGTGACTTTTATCATGCTGCAACATATGAACTCACAGGTCTGTTCACTCTGTCATGGATTCCAAACTCTTTCTGCAGGTTTACACTGAAGTGTAAAGTGTTGCTAGTGTGGACTTCTGATATGTTGGATCTAATCACAGCAGGTCTTGGCCAAGGGCAATAGCAGTGACTCTTAAATGCATGTCTTTGGACTTTCCACCATTTAGTCATAGACAAATAAGGTTGCATAGACAGATAGGATAGAGCCTACTGTAGTAGTAAACTGTAGTTGTGCTGTTAATACTCGCTCGTCTGAATTTAAACACCAATGTTTTCATAACAGACACATTTTCCATGGTTTGTGTACATAAAAGAGACAAAGTGAAAAGTGCATCTCTGAGCCCGATATTATACATTTTTTATGAGGAGTCTGTTTGGACCGGATCTGGTAAAAATATCTTGCAGTGCACAGTGATTTTACAGAATAGTTTGAGGCTATTGGGACTCATCTATTGCAGTTTACTATCTTTTTTTAATGTGTGTGTGTCTGCAGTAATAGCTCGCTCTCACATTTTACCTACACTGGACTTTGGTTTCATACATGTTGTGTTTAAAGGTTGTGACAGCCTGAAATGAATGCTACAAAACAACAAAATCGTATGCATTGAATGTCTTTTCATAGATCACCTGGTATGATTGCCTATGTGCAATGTTAATGGCAATGTTAGATGAATTATTAATCATATTTTATCCCTTCAGATTCTTTTTTTTCCTATTGTGAAGGATAATATAAGGATGGTCCAGATGTGGTGGGCCCCATAATATCAAGTGTAATCAGTGTAAATAATCATAACATTTTTCTTGGTAATGAATTGCTTTCTTGGCTCTAGTCACCAGTACAGTGGACCATGAAAAGTCTGTTTGGAGTGCAAGTTGGGTGGGGTTTTGCCTTTTTTGGGAGGGAAATCCAAATGGTTAACGTTATGTTTGACAGGACTGATTCATCAGTACCCAAAATCTGAATTATTTTCAGTCAGTAATCAGACCCAGACCTTCACTGTATCCCTGGCCTTTCACCCAGCTATACAGGGCCTTCGAAAGGGGTGTGACTTAGAGGGGCCAAAGATGTGGGTGGGACAGTAGTCAAGTAAGCCAGTTGCCAAGGAGATCAATATTTGTTTTCCGGTGAACTTTCAGCTTTCCAAATGAAAAGTACTGTGCTGTGAACAAACACACTGGTTGCAGCATGTTGCAAATTGGGAAAATATTAAATGGGCTGAGCTCTTAAAAATATCTCCCTGGATTAAGCAGCTGTTTGTCAGACAGACAGCTTTAGTTAAGACATTACATTTATACTTATTCCATACAGAATCATATCACTTGCATAAAGAAGAGATTAAAAAAAATTCTGATTTTGCTGAGATTTTGCTCAAATGCCAATTTGCACAATCTGTGCATAGTATGCAGGTTGACGTGTATTGTGAGTGAGTTGCATTTTCCTATTATACAGCCCTATGGGTCAGACAGTACAGTCTGTGGTCTAACTGGGTGGAAGTAATAGTTTCTGTGCCTGGCTGTGGCCCTTTGTGCAACAAATCCCTCTTATCCTCTCCCACTGACAACAAGGAAGTTGTGACAGACTGAATGCAGCCTCTCACCATAATTACCATGTAATGGCCATGTCATTTTTGTGTAACAGTTCAGACTTCATTCTCCAGATGTTGGCTCGGAATGTATATGGGTTTTTTGATGTACTGTACATGTGAGGCCTGTTTGAAGGGAAATTTCTGTTCCATCTGTACACTGCATTGCATGGTACACTGTTTTGGTTGCAATTGTAGTGTATTTTTGCTAGTGCATAATATTTATAAGCATTATTCTCCAATCTTGAGATTTCATGGTCTTTTAACAGCTCAGATAACCTACTAAAACTAAAGTAAACAGAACAATCTGTCTTTTTGTAAGTCTTTTGTTACTTTATGTCTGCTTGTGGCTCATTTAGTTTTTCTTTGTGGTGATAGGAATTGGCACTCAGGCAGCCAGGTGCCCTGGGTACAGTAAGGGAAGTTTTGTTTGGGACTGCTGTACTTCCTTTACTGGTGCATCAATGTCTCTCAGCTACTTCCTTGTTCATATTTACATATTGAATATGTCATATCCTACTTGAAATGTCTGGATTGATAGGGCATGTTGTTAAAGGATTAAAAATGTCTATTCTACATATTTAGTGTTTTGCACAGTATGTCTCCATTTTGCTTGTCTACCTGTCATGTCCCTGTCGTTTCCAGCCAGTGGGTAGAGTCAACTTTTGCTTCCCTCTTCGCCACACTCTGTCCTTCAGACTTCTGTACTCAGCCACTGTGTACAAGCCTGTAATAAAGCCAAAGGAGAGAAGAAAAGATGCAGCAGGAGGCAGGTCATATGCAATTTTAACCTCAAACTGAAAGCCCTCTCACAGCTTGTTTCCAATTAAGAGGCCCTGCCAAGCGAGAGAGTACGAGAGCGATAGAGTGAGAGATGAGGGGAGCTGGAGAGACACAGAAGAGTGGGAGACACACTGGGAGAGTGAGTTGGAGGGAAAAATAGGACCACAAAGAGAAGGAGCAGTGATAGTCTGAGAAACTGAAAGACGGAGGGAGAAAGTAAAAGCAAGAGAGAAGTGGAAAAGAGGAAAAACACATGTCAGCCATCCAGCAGTGAGAGGTGAGTGCAATAGCTGGCTGGGTGCTGACGTTGGTCTGCTAGGTGTATTTATAGACTTGCAGGGTTTTAATCCTCAGTATTGGCCAAAGCCCCTGGAAGAGGGCTGCTAGCCAACTTGATGCAGGCTTTACAGAGCTTGGGGAAAGTGATAATCGTTGGGGGAGGATGGTCGATCTCTGAGTTCCTGCACATTCACTTTAAATGCCTTTTTTCACAGTCTTTTCTACTAATTCAAGACATTGGATCAGCAGTTCGTTTTTTTCTTTAAACAGGCCCCTAGTGTAGAGTTATCCTGTTTCTTTTATAGCCTAACTTCTTCTGAATAACTGAATATTTGTTTGCTATGCTATGAAAGCTGCATCGCACTATGGTGTTGAAATATCACAAAACATACATTTGATAAGCATTACTAAGCCTTTCTTAATATTGATCCATTTTATCTCCACTATATAGGTACATTAAGATAAGATAAGATAAGATAAGCCTTTATTGTCCCACAGCGGGGAAATTTTTATGGAGAAGGTAGACATCAATACCAGTGGTACCGGTACCAAGCCCCCAGGAAATGCGCCAGGCTTTGAAGCCAATTTGACATAGTGGCCAAACGTGTAATTACAACTTCCGGGTCCGTCACGTGATGCACACTGGCCCCAAGAGACTTTGTCCCATAGACTTACATTGTGAAAGAGACGTCTATAAATAAGCGTATGATTTTTTTTGAGGTACAACAACTAGCCAGTATGAACACTTAAATAGCCCTTATTTAAATCATTATGTCCTAAAAGTTGTAAAATTCACTAATAGCCGAATTCAGAGTTATAGAGTCACTGCCATTTATGTGAATGAGCCTGAGACGGAGCGGTTGGGAGGCGGGGCTAAAGGAAGCGCTAGTGCGCTTCTTGCTCTATGGGCCGTACAATGCGGAAGCTATGTGGAAGATCCAGGTAATTTTATACCCGGGAAGTCGAACTTCTTTGGCTTCATGCGCCACTGAGCGCTGTACGCTGTATCCAGTTCTCCTTATATGGTACAGATACTATGCACATAGCCTCTACAACAGCCTGACACAGAAGCATAAAACACCTTTAGGGCCCTGACACAATGCTGACCTCAAAGAACTATTGCTGGCAAAGGCAGACTGATAAGACGCATTGTGTCAAATTGTGTCTTCAGACAAAAGTTGCACTTAAACACAACACAAATACTAAAGCCGACGGTCAGATGACCACCTACATGTAGTATGTTCTGTGCTTGTATATGAGAGAATAAGTTTGTATTTGTATTCCAGAAATGTCACAGAAGTCAAATGTCACAAACATCAAACCAGCCAAGCATTTTGCAGAAATCACAAACAGTTTTTAAATGGTCTATGCTCGGACTACTATTTTATCGAGTATGTCTGACAAAAAGTTACAAATGACACTGTTTGACAAAGGTTTGTGTTGAGGTTTTGGCCCTTTGTCATTTGGTTGGTAAAGAAACATAAAATAAAATCACACTAAAAGGGTGAAATCTCTGATTCAGCCAGTCAGAAAGCTCTTTCACCGACTGCCTTTGCTACTATTTCATTTTACTCACCGTACACGTCACAAAAACTAACAGGCCGTGTTTAACCACAGACACATAACGACAGGCCAGTTGTGCCCAGTGGGTAACAGTTTGCTTGGTGAGTCATGGCCCTTTAGCTGCTTGTGAATTACTGAGTGGTGGTTTTGCAAAATAATGAATTGCTTAGGTTTATGGTTGGGATATTCAGGTTTTTCTATAACCACGTGTCATTGTAAATTTCTATCTGCTCGGTTTACAATACATGAAACTGAGCAGTATTAAGATGGTCACATTGTTTACAGTTTACCTGTTCAGTCGGTAGTCCGTGTTTCTATTCGGCAGTGGTTTTGGCTGACTTTATCGCAATAATTATGTTACTTCAGTTTATGAAAAGATCCCTTTTTCTGGAAGGTTCCTCCGGTTGCCACCCTTTATAACTCAGCTCTGCCAGTAAACCATCGACAATTGGCCCCGCTGAAAAGAGCTGAATGACACAGCAGTCATCGAAGAAGGCTGGTAAACCACAAAACTACTCCGCACAGATTATATGTTTGCTCTTCATTGACGTAGGCCTAGAAATGACACTTACATGACCACACAATCATTTTGGAATTGGTCAGTGTTTCGAATACAGTTTCAAATGGGTTGTGCTGGGCCAGTTTGTGTGTGAAAGTGAGAGGCCTTTAGATACCAACACAGTGACTCTGTGTACAAGAGGGCCCAGCAGCAACTCCTTTTGCTGAGTAAACTCAAGTCTCTCATGCTGTTTCCCGTTCCCTGAAGTTGCATTAGTCTCTCAGCTTGGTCTTGGTCTCTCGACTGATGCTTACTGCCACTCAGTTCCACCCATTACTTATTCATTTTATATTCTCTCTTACATTCATCTTTACAATGGAGACAAAATTAGCTATATATAGACATCTATTGCCAGTGAGCTGTTTCTCAAGACTATCATGTATTATAGCCACAAACAATACTGAAATGGCTGCTGGACAACATTTTGCAATATGTATCTCCATTACATTGTGTTGTCAGTGTAACTTATGTTGCTAATTTCTCACATGAATGCTGTATAAATCCAACATGATCTGACATTTTGTTCCACTGGCTGTTCGTTTCTTTTGTGTCTTGTCTCTAAGGCTGTAAACAGGTTGAATCTCACAGAGGAAAATGCTGGCCCAATTAGCCACTGACTACACAGAGTTGAGATGTGCTCTTCTGAATGCTGAGCTGTGATTGGGAACAACTTTCATTGTTGTTTCATTGTTGTCCATCTTTCCTAATGATGATAGACAACAGAACAGGAAATGTATGTCAGTATGACGCACTGAGCATATCTACTTTTTATCTTTATCTCTGCAAATCTTCCACCATAGTTTATTTCAGTTAGGGCTGAACTATTAATCTAAATATTATAACGGTCAGATGACCACCTACATGTAGTATGTTCTGTGCCTGTATGAGAGGAGCTGCAATTTTTTGATGAAGGTAAATATGTGTCACAACATACCATTATAAATGAATCATTGTGGTGCTACAGAGATGCCCTGGCCTACAAATCCTGTTCTCCAGACATAAGGGAAGATGCTTGTTTGGTACAGACCCCAGCAAAAATCACATCATCATCATTTTTATATTTTTTTCCAGTGAAAATGAAATGCAAAAATTACCATTCCCACTAAAATTGGGACTTATATCGCAATCGCAATATCTGTCAAAATAATCGCAGTATGATTTTTTTATTTTTTTTTGCATATGGTTCAGCCCTATTTTCAGTATATATCTTCTTGGTGAATGGCTTGTTTGCGTGTGAATTTTAAGTAGTTATATAACAGTTGGATGTTTGAAAGATTCTTTTATTATAGCAAAACAAAACCTTTTGTAAGCTTTCTGTTTCAAAGTAAATGAATTCCATCAACAAGAAGATGTGCATAGTGGATCTTCTGGCTGATGAATACTGTGTAAGAAGGGATTTATTTAGCCTTTAGGTCTAATGGCCCATAGCCTTGTGTTAAGGGGGTGAAGGGCTAAACTAGATGGATGATGCACCATTTTCCTATTGAGCCTGGGGATTACAAACTGCTCATATTTAGAGAGCTCGGGTAAGTGATAGCTATGGAAACAAATGCAGGAAAGTGGATAACTGAGCAGCCAGGCTGTTACATGGCCGGCATTGTTATTCTACATAACAGCATCGTTTCATGCAAAAATGACTAAACTCTGGCTTGAGTTGAGCTGAGACGGGCCAGTTTACACCACTGCAACCTTTCCTTGCAACGGAAAAGAATGGTTAGAATGGTTTCATTGCTTACCCCAACACCCCCACCCCCGGCTGATCAAGTAAACACGATTGGACTATATGAAAATAGTAACGATTGCCCAACCCTAGCGCAGAATGTCATCGCCTTCTGTCCGGTCACTTTCTACTGTACTTTTAGTAAAGAAGAGACTCTGGATGAATGTCGGTCATCAGAACCAGCTGTAAAGATGGTCTGTTTATGAATAGCATGGGGCCTACTGATTGATCATTTGTCATAGCTTCTTAACAACAATCTGCTAACTTGACTACTATACTGCAAATACTTAGTACAGACATTTAGATTTTTAGATGTTTCAAATGTTTGTCAGTTGTAATTAAACCAAAGGAATTGTATGAATGTGTGTAAGCATGCTGTGTAAATCTGCTTATTTATGTGTATGCTTTATTTGTATGATGATTTATAGATATCTGCCAGATGAAATACACATAATTGTGTTCTCATAACTGTGTTTATATAAGTGTATGCATGCACATATGTCTGCTTAATCCCGGAAACTGCAGAAAGTGAACTGTTTCCCAGAAGGAATCAGTCTACTCACCTCTCAATTGATTGCCATCTCATTTTTCACTGTCAGGATTTATAGAGAGGGAGGTCGAGGGTGAACAGAGGGTATTACCATCAATGTTCACGTCTCATCACTCATTAATTACTACCAGTGCCTGTGAAGTAGCTATCTCTGCATTACCTTGACTTCAGCTCTTGGCCAGTGACTTGGTGGTGCAGCCTAATTTAAGAAGAGTTGAAATCTGGCAACTTGTGGCATTATTGGTAATTTTAGTCTTGTGTGTCCTTGAGTGGTTGCAGTGGTTTCTCTCTTTCACACGTCTCTCTGATTCAAATTCAAATGTGCTTAATTTGTTTGAATGGGTTTTAGCCGAGCTCTCACTCTCTTTGGAGGCTAGTTGTACAGGACAGAGGGCAGTACCATTTGTTTGCCATCCTCCCTCCCTCTCTCTGCTGTCCTGACAGGGTGATGTATGTCTTGTCCTTGGCAGCCATGTGCAGGTGATGTATTCCAGTTGGAATGCTGGGAGAGCGGAATAAGGAAAGGGATGTCCACGTGCCAGGCACAGAGTGTGGTCCATTCCAGGAAGAGCTTTTCTGTCATCATGTGAAGGCGCATCTGACCAGTTCTTTGCTCCTTGACAGATGTGATTAAGTTGGGCTGGGTGATACAGGAAGGCAGAAAGTGGGGGGGTGCTGCCAAATAAATTTGGATCTGAGAGGGTTAGTGTGTTTTAAAAAGTGAAATGTAAATGGTAATGAAACACAAGCAGCACTTTATGGTGATGGAGATGAACAGGGTGACCTTTGTGAAGGGTAGTAAGATAATTGATCTAAAATCAATTATTTTTATGGTGTTTTGACACTTTGGCCTGATTGGAGAGGGTTTTTCTGACCTCGAACAGCTTTTTTTGGTACGTTTGCTGTTGTACTAGGGTGCGGAAAAGTGGTCTGATCAACCTCAAACCACTGGTCTGTGGTCTGTTTTCAGCAAGCTCTGGTGCCATCCTCTGATACGATTTTATGTGACTGGTTGATTTATGTATGAAAAAACATAGAATGTGACAAAGATGATAAGAAATGACAAAGTAGTTTTAACATTAATATTTGATAGTCATCTAAAGTGCCACTGGTGGAGCATCTTGGGACAAAGATGTAACTGGAATGGAACTGACTTATCATTCAGCAAGCCCGTGTTTGTGTGACCCACAAGGTACATTCACAGTCCTCTCAAACACTTTCATAAGTTGCTTGCTCTGCATGACAGGGACTTTCTCAATTATCCCTCATGTACAGTGAAATATGTTGTGAGAGCTACATGCAGAATTAAGCGGCACTCTAAAACCAAGGCCAGCCAAATCCTATGGGCTTTTAATCTTTCAGTCAGTGTGGAGAGTAGACCTGCCAAGCCCATGGACATAAAGTCTCTAAATCTCTGTGACTCTTGACTCGGAGCCACAAAATATATTTTTTAAATATTTTATTTATTACAATGCATGAGGGGATTACAGTACAATAATAAATAGGGTTAGTGTATCTGTTTTTGTAGATTTGGAGAGGAACTGACTGACTTATCATGAAGAGTTGGTCCACATGAGGGTGATTGTCCTTGTATCTTCTCAGTGGTACTTTGGCAGTGTATCATCATCACCGTGTGGGACCATGTTGTGCTGTGTTAATGTAACCACACTTGGCAGCTTCGAAAAATTACCAGCCACCAGGTTGCGGGGCTTGGCTGGGTAGTGACTTGGATCATCAGATAAAACTGGCGCACACACAGACGTGCTATCTCTCGCTGTCCTCTTTGGACTCCACTTTGTCCGATAAGGGCTTCAGCTGGCTCTGTGAGAGGAAGGCAAGTGCCAGCACACATGATAACCCTGGATAGTCTTATCTCTTCCGTAAAATGATGGCCTTATTCAACCTATTCTTTGTTGCAGTCCTTAACAGATTAAGTGGCCATTTAGACTCACGGTAATGTTATACTCACCAAATTATGTCAAGAAGAAAAGCAACAGAATAGTTGAATGAGGTAAAAATTTGGAATGGTGGCTACAAGTAAATATTGACAGAGCCTCAAAGCAACTGTTTCATTTGTAAACCACTTTCTGTTTTATCAAATGGCCAAGTTGCTGTGATTCAAACTGAAATGACTTCGACTATATGATTTTGTGCCCTTTGGCTGCGCTTCATACAGTTTCTTTCCTTCTCTCACCCGGTGAAATCTGTGACTTCCGCTTGTGAGGTCACAACCAGAGGGCAAGACAGGAAGTGTTGTCTTTGATCTTTCCCGCTGTTCAGACTAATTACCTGCCCGCAGCAGCAAGCACTGCCGGCCGAGGAATTCATTAACAGATGGTAAAGCTTTGTTCTGGGCCAGTGTGTCTGCGAGGATAAAGAGGAATTCAGCTGCCTCAGAGGGTACTGTTGTGCAGTCGAATTCCTCTCCGAGATCAGGTTAACCTGTCCTTGGGATGACGTGCACTAGCATTTTCCCGTTCATCTGGTGGGCGACCCCACCTAAAAGTAATAATCGTATTGGTCTAAATGGGTTTTGTTGTCAGATTGTCTGAAAATTCCTCCAGATGCTTTTGGCTAAAATGACCTGAATAGAAGGAATAGGTTGCAGTATGTACTGTAGATGGAGGGAAGGAAATGGATGATTCAAATAGCTGACTATGACAGACATTTGCATCCTTTCGACAGTTGAAACACGACTGTACCAAAGCAGTTGGAACTCAGCATTGTCTGCATGGTGCTAATATGTTAGACGTGGTGTGCATGTCCTGCTGACTAGGAGGTGATGACTGACAGGGTATGACGGTGCTTTAAGTGACTCACAGTCATTACAACCCTTATCAACCCACCTCGTCTTCCCTCTGCCCTCCCTGTGACCTCAAATGTTTTTAGAAGGCTGACTGTCAACCATTTTACATCCAGTTTTGCTATTTTTGTTTTTAGCTGGATTATACAACTTTTATAAAATTCACCACATTTAATTTTTAGATTTTTTTGTGATTATCTGTAAAATAATTAAAGGTCTGCTAAGCTCTGCACAGTAAAACTTCTATAATTTTGCAGCATCACCTCACTTTCATGTATTTTACCTCTGTAATCAGTGTATGAAACGTTTTTAAGACTTAAGCTTGTGGTCTCATTTGTTTTCAGTAATGGCCAGTCGATGTGTAGGTGCCTATGTGTGGTGTATCATGGTATCAGTGTAGGATTAGGTGGCCCTCCCCCACAGTCATCACATTAGTGAGTGAGGATTTATTAGATGGGTTAAAACCTGAGGAGTAGTAGGCAGTGGCGTATGACAAAGCTGGCCCTCCATTCAGTTTAAGCCTTTATGAGAAAGACTGTGGTACAGACATGTCATTACAGGTCGTGAATGCCATGTCATACAAGTCAAACGTGTTTGTATTTATCCAATTATTTTGGTTGCCATGTTTGTTGTACTTATCAACTTGTTGATTATTAAATAATTTGACAGGCCTAGTAGTATTCCCTGCCAGGAAAAAATAATCGCATAAATGTACAAGTGAAATGTGCAACATAGTGCTGCTTTACTGAAATAGAAACCTGTTGAATGCCTCTCTGGATGTTGATGTCTCAATGCTTGAGAAAAAAGATTGTTTAATTCAGCAGCAGACAACAAATAAAGCACCCCTTCATCTTTCATTTTGAAGAGCACTGCCAATGTGTTAGCTAAGTGCCACACATTTCTGCTAGTTGCTGCAATTTTGTGTATCCTCTGGGATAAACTGCAGTATTTTTCCCTTTTCCCATCATCATTAGTACTGCCGCCACCCTGTAATCTCTCTTTCTGTCACTGAGGCAATGGGGCTTCTCTCCTCTGTGGTCTCGTAATTGTGAGGTAATCATCTTTTCCCTCTTGAGAGCTAAAAGACTGTGTTTACACTTAGTTTTTGGCGGCTCAACTTGGCAAGACACTAATTTGCTCTCTCAGCAGCAGAATGAAGCCGCTCCTCATTACTTCACACTAGCTTTGCACTTATTGCCATTCTTTTCCCAGTGCACTTGAGGCTGGTTGGATAAACCAGGGTTGGTTTACCCAAGTTACAAAATAACATAATCTGTCACTCACCTCTAGTGGTATCCATTTTAGTTTAGTTGTTTAAGTTTTGAGATATTTGCGATATTTGAGATAGTTTTTGAGATTTCTGCCTCCTTCCCAATACGATGAAGGTCAATAGAACACCAGTGTGTTCAACAATTTTTACTTTCTGAAGAAATAGTACCTGTGATAACTGAAAAAGTGTGCTCAGTAATGGGGCCAGTGTCCCTGGAAAGAGATTTGTTTTTTGCTATAAGCATCTCAAATGAAATTCCATTTACGCCCATTATATTGAGATGGAGACAGAACCCTTGGAGAAAGATATTTCTGTACGGGTTATAGAAGTCAAATAAAATCTACCAGAGGAAGGTGAGAAAATAATCTCTTTTGGTAATGTGGTTCTCACTTTGTTTGCCAAGGCTTAGTGCTCTTTAAAATTATCTCAGTGAGGTCTCGTCAGCTGCTGTCTTTTTCACATGCTTGAACTTGAACTTTGGGGAGGAAAAATACATTGCTAGTGCTTCACAGAGTTGTGTGACATTTGGTGTGGACAGTTAAAATAATCCAAGCTGGCTTGGCAGTGCTATCACCTCCGCTGACCTCAGCTGACCCCCTTTGGATATTCAGCATTATCCCTTGCGGTGTCCTCGGTCATAACTGTCACATGGACACACACTCACGGTCGCACTCACACTTATGGTCCAAAAGTGCAAAGACCCATTGAGATATAAACGGCCAGCACATGTAAACAACATAAACTCTGTCCTTTTTCCTTCCCTGCACTACTCACACTCTGTCTCTCTCGCCTGAAACACTTGCATAAGGCCATCCCCTGGTATGTCCTAAATAAAAACCCCTCATGCCTGTACACATTCACACATGCACACACTCACGCACATGATTCTGCAGTTCGGCTGACGCATTGCCCCTCCAATATTGTCCCAGATCACACCCACACACAAACACAAAATGCTTCAAAACAGACTTCTCAGTCCAGGTTGATCCTAGCCTCAGCAGTCAGGCTTTATCTAAATCCCTCGCCAGGCATGATGGATTGGATCAGATCACTGACCACAAGTCCATTCGATGGTGCACTGATAGCAAATTCAGTTGATAACATCCCATATTCTGAACTAAGAGAGACATTACAAAGTCCCCTTCTCCCTGTCATGGCTATTGTCATAGTTGCTTTGCCATTAAAGGGAGGAGGCTGTCTGTGAGCTGACAGGGTTTTTCACCCCTTGGTTGGATCTGTCCATCCTTCCATTCCACTGATCCATTTCATTTCATCCATTTTTCATTCCTTCCATTTCCATTCCTTCCTTCATTCCCCCTTTTTCCACATTTCGCCCTTCCATCCATTCATCACTCTCTCCTTTCCTGTTTCCCTCTGTTTCACCCCCCACTTCTGTGTCATTCAATCCCTCTCTCCCCTTCATCACTATCTACCTTCTCACATCCTTCTATCTCTTCCTCCATCCATCCCTGCTTGGCCCAGGAACAGACACATTCCTAACCTGGACTTATCTCTCGCGCAGAACAGCCACTGCAACAGCAGAACCAGCTAGGCTCCATCTCCAGCAGAAGTCGGTTACTGGCTGTTTGACAGCATTCCTTTATGTAATGTGTTGATTCATTCATGCATTCATATGGGACTTTCACCCTAGTTAAGTTACATACATAAGTCAAGTTACATTAGTAAGTCACGTGATGTAAACCATGATCTTTTCTTAAACCTAACCAAGTAGTTTTCGTGCCTAAACCTATCTAAACTGTGACCGTTTCACAACGTTAATCATGTGTTTGTTATTGTTACCATGACAATGAAGGTCTGGTACACCTATATATGTCATTTTGGGAGTCATTGGCAAATTACCTATTCTGTCGTTTAGGTATGAGGACTTGTTGATCTGTAAGTGTGCCAGCCCAAAAAAGTTGGTTAGCAACCTCCTTGGATCCAAAATGATAAATAAAATGTGAGATGTCGTTGAATAAATAGTGATCTAGACAATTCCTTTTTTATCTAAGGGCAGGCTTTAAACACATAAAGGACTACACCATATTACTCAGGGCCAAAAGAGGGCAAGCCCCTACCTCGTCGCTGCAGTCAAATAAATTGACCCGAACTGTCTGATCTGACGTCTTTATGTTGCCTGACTTTACAAGTCAGCCCTGACATTCCAGCACTAATGGCTGTTCCATTAACAACAGTCATTTCATTATCTCCAAGACTCCCTCGTTCTGGTTTTTGGTATCCAGAGAGCACTTCAAAGCATCCTTCTCATCAACCTCATCAAGCTGACGGATGGCTGATTAGAGATGTGGGAAAAGCTTCCTCCAAACTCCTAAAGGATTCAGTGAAATTCAGCAGCTCTTTTATGACCCAAACATTTTCTGGATGGATGGTGATGTATCTGTGTGTTTTGGTCAGTATGTACTGGAACTAACTCTAGGGCGTCTATGACTCCATTTTCAGGAGGGATATTTGTAGAGATGAAAGGTTTTTTGCTTTTTGGTTCTCCTGGTGAGAGAGGGCTTAAGATGGATGAAGGCAGAGAAGGGGAACAAGAAAAAGAAGAGTGATAGAAGATTCAGAGCATAGTAATTAGGTGAATTAACCTGGGGTCATGTAGAACTGGTAGAGTTTGAGACCCACCTCTGTGTGTCTGTAAATGTTTTATGAAGGTGTCTTTGAACTAATTTACCAGAGGAAGATGAGTGAGCCCAAAGAGCCTTGAGGAAATGAGTAAAAGCTTTGTTTTTCAAAAAGCCATAGTGGTATCAACATCAACTTTGCTTCATTGACTCAGGGTGGAGCAGATAGTGCTCCTTAAACTCCATTAAGCAGCAATGTTAGTTCTTGCTGGAAAAGAGTCCCTTTTCATATAAAGTGTAACAACCATGAACTTTCATCTGTTCAATATGTGCACTGAAAGCAAACAAACACAGTGATTCTAGTGCAATTAGTCCACTTATTGCCGCTCATTGTCACAAATATGGCTCAGAGAAATTAAGCAATTATCCCTGCGTTCACCTGCCTCTGATTTTTCTTTTGCCTTGTGTTCATTCAGACAATCAATTCCATATTCTCATGAGACACAAATTCTCAATAACCACGATTTAGTCTCCTGGTGTTCAAGTTTTACCATGAAAGGAGACCTTACTAGCATGTTTGGCCTTTTCTTTCAGATGACCTAGGAAATAAAGACTACGTAATGGGTACTGGATATTCCACCCCAGAAAATGTTTTCACTGGTGAACGACTTACTGTGGCAATGTCAATTTACACTTGGAAAGCCTAGCTGAAGTTAAAGAAAAAAGTGCAATGATTAATTATGCACATTCATCCTTCAGGTATCATGACACAGCCAAGCCTGTGTAACATTGTGTAGTTTTTTCAATAAAGTTCTTATTTTCCCTGAAGCTCTGCAGTACATCCACTTTTTTCCCGCCTGTATTACGTCCCCATCCCTGCTTGAGGCAACGTTAGCCAGCTCCATTGCTTTAAAAAAGTTGCTCTGTCTGTTATCTGTCATGGCTGCAGGTAAAACAGTCAAGATTAACTATGCCATTAAGTACAAGATAGTGCAGTGACTCTCATTCATAATAGTGTTGGCCATCAATCTCTAATGCTCCTATCCTGAGGCCACTGGAGTATTTTAAGCTCCCCAACTGTAGGCATGTTAGTGTCACACTCTTCACATTTATTCGGGCCGCTAAATTGTGTGTCCTCATCTCTTTAAGAGTTCTTGGGTATTGACTACATTGTCTGGAAATAGGTATCACAGTGTAATTTGAATCCACACACAGAGAGAAAAATCAAACATTCTGTGGGGGGGAATCTTGCATTGGATTGGTGTACAAGATCCCTACAAGTGCAATAAAGCCACTGCTAACGTCTAATGTTTCCACATTCCTCAGGGATGACTTTCTACATAGGTCTAATGGACTCGTTCTATACCAGAGGGCAGTCCGCTTTCTAGTATATATCTTGATGGCTAATTAACCCCATGTAACATGAGTATGGGGGGTGTTCATTAACCCAACATTACGAGCAGCCGTTTGATCACCTTGTGGAGATCAAAACAGTCATGTAATGATTGCTCTCATGCCTGAAAACACAGTGTATGTGTGTTTATTTTTACATATGCAGGTCTGATGCAAGTCTTCAAGTAAAGACAATTACACTCTTTCTGGAAGTCAGTGTTTTTGTGTGTGCTTAAGTAAAGCTGGTTTTCCCTCCTTGGGCCTGTCACTGTGTGGTGTACATGTCTACCTCTTGGTGCGCAGCCTTGTCAGGGGAAACAAAGCAGCTGGGTCTACGAGTGTCTTAAGCTATTGGAGTTGCTCTGATGTGTGTTGAGATCAAAACAAGGCTTCATGTGTGTGTTTGCGTGGTGTGTGACATTGTTGCCATGGGTGGCTCTGGCAGTGTGGGGCTTAGATACAGCATGCGGTTGTCAACTGCCGTTTTTCCGTCTTTCCCTTTCTCATCCGATGACACTCACTTTCACTCGCTGCCTTTCAGGCTGAAATTCCTCTGGCTTGAACTCGTAGTCCTAGTAACAGCCAACTGCCCAGTCAACTTGGCTCATCTGTGACAGAAAAGAGGAAGCAGAAAATGAGATATGAAGTCAGTACGGGATGGGAGAGGGGCGAGAGAGCGGGATAGTACTACAGCTGCCTTCATTTCCCCTCTGAAGTCCATCTTAAGGAATTCTCGGTTGTTGAGGATTCTCCCTGTGACCAAGATGAGTGACGGCTACACAATGAACTAGGGCAGTATATTTTAAAGGATACAGGCTATATGCAGTTTTTCTTTCTAGTAGTCTTTTTTTATTATTCAGGTGACCATTTTAGGCCCCTCCTTGACATGCATTTTTTCCATCATGGTACAGATGAAGGCACATGCAATAAAATTAGGCCACAGCTGAGCTTTCCAAGAGGCTAATCTTTGATGATGGTTGACAGCATGTGGTCTGTTTACTTGCTCTATTCTCATTAATTAGTCCAGTTTACTGTATGGTTACGTTTTTGTTGAATTAGCCTACAATAACTACCAAGATTATATTGCGAAATAATGTTTTTCTATTTGTTTGAACTTTTTTGAGTATCCTCATCTTGGTGTAAGTATGTTATAGTAGAGTTTGGATCATGATTTAGTGAAGCTGCATTGACATTCTTTGATCTTATCATTGTAATACTATTAGTTAGAATCCTTCTTCTGTTGGTTTATCTGTAAAATTTATAAAAAGGAAGGACAAGGAAAAGCCATTTTTAAATCTCTATCTATCTATCTATCTATCTATCTATCTATCTATCTATCTATCTATCTATCTATCTATCTATCTATCTATCTATCTATCTATCTATCTATCTATCTATCTATCTATCTATCTATCTATCTATCTATCTATCTATCTATCTATCTGAGTTTCTTTATTTTTTTTTTGCATGTCAGGGGCCAGGACAACATGTTGTAAGTGTTTCGAAATGATGACAAAAAGCAGATGAAAGGATAAGGATGCCAAAGTCAGGGCCATAGAAATCATGTTGTTCCTCATGAATGGAGCAGTCCTTCTGTGAGCCAGTGGCAAAATACCACCATCTTTTATCCCGTAGCACTTAACTGGACCTGTGTCATTTCCTCAAGATTCATGAAAATCACATAAGCTGTTTTTGTGACATGGTGTGTAGCGGATAAACAAACAAATGATTAGATAAATGAAAGAAGATGGATCCATAGTCCCTGGTGGACACGATGTCCCAGCACGGAAGACAGTTTAGGGGAACCCACATGAGCACTTTGACTCATCGTAGAACAGCTGAAGCAGTGCCTGCTTTGATTGCTGTCCTTTCTATGAGTTATGTTGTAAATGTGTGTGGTCTCTTGCACAGATTATGGGAGACAAACACTTTGGCTGTTCTTCTGAGTCTCCTCAGGCACTTGACAGAGTGAGCCATGCATTTCTTTTTCACACCATCCATTCTTGTTGCTAGGAGACTGGTTGATCTTTTTTGACCCAGCTCACTTCCTGTTATTCTTTTCTCTTTCTGTGAATCATACCGTGTTCCTTTCCTGCAATATCAATAAATGACATTTAATTATATCCATGAATGAATAGGTTTATATAAAGGTAGCATAACAGTAAATCTCCCACAGCATTAAAACGAAATGTGATGGTTTACCATTTTACTGTCGGGTCCTTTCTCGTGTTCCCAATGAGAGACCTAGAAAATTGAGACATGTACCAGGAATAGACTGTTTCATTATTGATCTGAGTTTTGGTGTTGAAGTGATGATGCTGCATTAGTAGACTTCAAATATTATTCACTCACCTCTCCTCCTGTAGATGGAGGGGAATTGTTTTCATCTAAATGAGAATTCGGTCACTAGCTACTCTCCCCATGTCAGTTGTATGTTGCAATTTATTGCAAACAGGTCACAGTGAGTCAGTTGCCATGTTTTCATTGTGGTCAAGTATTAAAATTAACAAAGCCATTATTTCACAATGCCAAAAAATAGATGTTACCTGTATTTAAGTAACTCTAGTTCTATGAGTAAGTGCCTAGCCCTCCAATGGACTTCGCTAATAGACTTCAAATGTCCAATATGTATCTTCTTTGATATATTGTGTTCTGACTTTAGACCTTTTGCTTACAGAGGTCACATAGACAGAGTTTATAGTTAAAGTTTCTCTTGCTTGCTATAGAGATATACAGTATGATGATTATATCATCTTTGGGATAAGTTTTTGGGCCTTACCTTCTTTCCTCCTACACTTCCTATACTTCCACTCATTGTTTCCGGACAACACAGTATATGACAATTACTTTCGTATAGCACTGGAACTGAAGCTCTTAAAAGCCATTACCCCTCTAAAACAAAAGTTAATTTTTACTTGTTGTTTCCATGTCTCTTTCGCTCTCACAAACACATACAAAGTGGCCATATAAACGAGCTGCCATTTCTAAAAGATGGTAGTTTCTATCCAAGAGCAACTGCATGGTCAGGAAATGTCAACAGTGTGGTTGCTCTGATTGAACAGTTGGTTGAGGTTAAATCTTCAGTGGATGTGTCTGTGACCACCACATGCATTCCCTCAGGCTGCTCTACAGTAGGATTCATTGTTTTGCATTGTTTGGTTTGACTATTTACATGATCTCAATGTATTATTCATGGGTGATCAAGATAACATATTTAAACATTTTGATATGCTTGGGGAATTCCTGTGCTATCAATTTCCAATTAGTGTAATACTAACATTGTTATACATT
Source organism: Macquaria australasica (assembly GCA_005408345.1). Lineage (NCBI taxonomy): Eukaryota > Metazoa > Chordata > Actinopteri > Centrarchiformes > Percichthyidae > Macquaria > Macquaria australasica. The sequence goes on from SEMN01000062.1 coordinate 533,821, forward strand.
ATATGCTGAAATAATATTCCTGATAATGTGCATATAAAATACCCTATTTCTGTTGACAGACAGTAGTTTATCGCCATATTAATCCTGTAGTTTTAATAATAGCCTTTATAGCATTTGTAATCTTTATTACAGCATAATAGGGAGGTGATTAAAAAAATCTCAAGCTCCTTACTTCAACGGTGTGATTATTCGGCGATGACCAATCTGCTACTGTGAGACTGCTCTGCTCACCAGCAGCACTGAAAATATGGGCCGAGGCAGGATTTAGCTCACATCACGTAGAGTTAATTGCTGACGTTGCTGTGAGATGCAGGGTATGACTAACTCTCCTCACTGACATCCATCCTGATTTTCTTCCAATGAGACCAATCTGTTGAACACCTACATGCATCGTACACTAACAATAAAACAGAAAATGCACACCAAGACAGGAGTTGGTTTATGAAGAAGATATTTTTGAACACTCATCCTTAACGTCTCCACTGACATGCGGTAGCATACTGTGAGACCGCTCCACCCCACAGGCAGCCATCTGGAAGAGCAGCGAAGAATGGAGGTATGCAGGGAGAGCAACATCTGGTCTTTTCTGAGTGTGCACTCACAGGAAATGTGATGGATGGGAGATTTACACCGAGCCAGGCCCAGATATGGACCTATACCTTTGTTTTTATAAGCCTGCAAAACGGCCATTTATTATGTGCCTCTGGCTGGATTATTCGTTTGTCATGCTTAATGATAGCCCAGATCAGAGCAGCATCTGTGATGCTACCTAGCCTGTAGTATTATTTACTATAGCCTACTTATATGTGCTTCGTTGATAATGGATTTCTGTGTACATGATAGTGTGTTACTATAGATGGCATCAAGCTTAACTGTAGCTTTTATGCTTTTTGTGGCTGTTAATCTTCTCTAAACTCACTCTCGCAAATGGAATGTGTAGTCTAAAGTGGGATTATCCAGATAGATATTACATAATCACCAAAGTTAATTCAACATTGTAGTTGATATTTTACATTGCACTCATTTGTGACTCCCATATGATAATGTAGGTGCTTAGTAGAAACGCTTCAGTAAGACCAAGACTTCGTGTTTGGCAAATTCGTGTGTAATGGTTATTGCAATGGATGGTGTCTAACAGAATTCCATCATATGCTCTTTAGGCCACGCAGAGAATAAGACCATAAGAAAAGATAGTGTATGCTTGTACTTCAGATGTCACACAAACATGACCTCCAACAGAAAATGGTTTGCCAGGCCTCTCAAAGGTCAGCCCAAATCTTGTGAACTCAGTTTTCCCTCAAAAATATTAGTCAGGCAAATGTCCACTGAGCTGAAAGCCACTGTTTTACTTAGAAAACAGCTCCTGATGGGTTAAAACTAGATCCAGCCACCAAACCACGAGTGAAGAGAAATTTGACTACGTTAAGTATTTTGCCTTGTTAGTGTCTTAGTTCCAACAGCCCTATGCCACCACAACACTTTGATGTTAACATGTGGTGTTTAAAGTGTCAGCATTATTTCACTCAGTTTAATCATGCATACCAGCTATTAATGTAAAAACTAATGAGAACTTCATTTCCAGCTGGCTTGGCGTCCTGCGGTCATTGCTGAATGAAAGATGGAACCACTTGTTAGCAGAAAAATTCAAAAATCATTTGTTTGACATTTGGCCAGCACTCATTATTAAAAACCAAACCCAGCAGGTTTCAATATGAAACATGGACATATGTGGTAAAGATGGCAGCTCCGTACTTCATTCATGTGTTTCAGGAATGGTTGAATGTATTGTAATTTTTAAAACGGCGCAGAAATTATGACCTGGGAATCAACAGTATCTTGTGTCTTTATGCATATTCCTCTATAGCATACATTTAATTGGCCCCCTTGTGTGTCTGCAGTATTGCTGGAAACCTTGGGGTTAAGATAAACCTTCTCTTCATTGCTCCATAAATGACTTGATTAAAGAAATATCAGACAAATATATACTGCACTGCGGCATTTTTGGGATACATCTTACTTAGCTTAGAATGTGTTTCTGATGGATACCCATAAGGCATAGTGAGTTAAAGTGTCATACTTTGTATAATAATGTACTAATGGGGAACTGTGTCTATATTGCTGTGCACTGCCTTTACCTCATGTACATGACATAAAGCTGATGTGTCCTGGCTGTGTGGCAGCCCGTAGAGTTGAAATGCAGTACACTGAGAGAGAGACGCAGCATGCCTAATAATAATAAATCTATATACACACATATACAATAAAGGAGAGGGGAAAACAGCCCCAGGCAGGCACGGGTACAAATTATCACTCACTTTTACATCCATATTTGCATTCTCATGAATATGTGGTCATAAATTGTTTTAAATACAAGCACAAATTTGCATGAATGCTTGTTTACACTTAATACAGTGAGAAAGAAATAAAATGTGCACACTTTCAGTCCTAACTAATGAAACCCAGTCCAGTGCATGGCAACCAGGCAACACTCTTTTGTGCACTCTCACAGGCACATGTATAATATTGACACTGAAGGAATTCCAAGCAGCTCCTTAATCCAAGCAAGTGCTGACTGAGGCTTAGATTGGATGGAGGGAGTGAGGAAGAAATGAGAGATGTTGAGATGTGCAGGTGAGAGGGCACGGGGTTTAAAGATGGATGGAGAGAAGGGAAGAGAGAGGAGTCGGGATCAAAGTATGGGATTTTTCCTCAAAGTACATGTGCTTTCCAGGTATTCCATTGTTGAAAAGAGGTCACTTTTCTGTTCTGTCGTCCGTGCTGCAACGAGACTGTTTCAGAAAACTCGGCCCTGCTGTTGGCTGTATTCCTAAAGTCAGGATTTTATTATGATATGTCATTGTAGAAGTAGGCTTTGTAGGTAGGTAAAACCGTATAAACTAATGAAACTGATGGAACGTTGATGTTCTGGTGTATGACTGCTCACATTCTCTGTGATCCTCTTAGTACCCTGTACTTATGAGTTCAAATTGTGTTATTAAATATGTTGATTAGTTCCTGATGTCGTCTCCTCTTTATCATCCTACAGGTATGACTACAGAGAGATGCTGTACAACTCCACATTCTGTCTGGTACCTCGAGGACGACGGCTGGGTTCCTTTCGCTTCTTAGAGGCTTTGCAGGTCAGTGACACACATACAGATGTTGCTCATTGTAAGGCTTGTTTGTTAGTAAATCCGAATCAGATACAGGAGGCGCATTATGGTGACTTAGAAGATGCATACCATGTATCTGCTACATTGTGAGTTTGATTATGCCTCTCTGTTTTGTTACATATTGAATCTGTCTCTCACATCTTTCCCATCGCTCTGTATGAACTAATAAAGTGAAAAATCCCAAAGAAGAAACTATTTTTGGAATTGCAGTAGGTGCAATACTACAGGTGCTACTTCACTTGAATTAGAATTCATGCTGTTTCATGTTCTTTTCTGTGCCATTGCAGCCACTGTATGTTGCGTCTGTACTGATTCTGTGTCACAAATATATTGAAGGAATTACTGCAAGATTTGGACCCCCAATCAAAGGCTGACCCACATAGATTCTTGTCCTATAAGTGCTTCTGTTTTCAAGTTTCTGAAGTGCAAGGTACATTTTGGCAACTTGGGCTGGCAGCTGAACATAATGACCAAACAAGTTGAACTGGTTCAAGAAATCTTGTAATGTCTCAGCCCTGAAGCTGTGCTGGCCAAACAATAAAGCCATTAATCAGTGGTTGAGAATGGAAAAAGTGATGTACTTAGTTACTCCCAGTAGCTCTCTCACCCACTGCCAGTCATTTTGTTATTGTGCAGCCAGTGTTGATCCAGCTGCCTTGGACTCAGGCTATTCATTGCTGTCCCCACCATCTTTTCTCTCTTGTTTTCTTCTTTTCTATTTTGGTTCTGCTTTTTCCATTTCTTTGAGTTTCTTCACCCACCTCCTTGAGTCATCCTCTCCTCTCCTCTAAAATTACACTTACTCTTTTTAATACTGGTACATTCTTCGAGTGTCCCTAATTCTCAATGGTACTGAGCCCATCTCACTTATTGTCTCATTCACACAATATGTCTACTCACTTAAGGTCTACAGAGATGTCGAAGCTTCTTTAGTTACAATGCTTTAGACTCAGACCATAGTTATAGTTAAAGAATGGGTTTATCTTAAACAGTTTCACTAAGGCAGTTATGTTTAAAACATAACCTTTCCCAACTTTCTTGAGGACAGTGCTTGTTAAATTATCATTGGCCAGGATAGAAGTACAAGGCAAGCCCCATTTTGGGGGCCTAAGAATCTTTCAAATATGTTGATTCTTGACTCCAGTGAGCAAGATGTCATGATGAGGATTCTCTACTGGTTCTCTACTGGTTATAATCAGCGTGGTCCTGCGATTTGACCAGTAATCCTTTGAATACTGAAGGATTTGAATATATGGTTGAATATATAGACATATTTTAAAATGTGCACTTACAACAAATTAAACTACACCATGAGTGAGTATTTGATGATTTGATTTGATGATCACATCTGCTGCCAACACGTCAGGCTGAGCTGAACTGCTAGTAATTGCAGAACTGCTTGTCACTGGAAGAAATGGTGCATTACATCTTGGATAAACAGGTGCTCCCAGTGTGGCTTCATAAAGCTCTCTTCCTGTCATCGAAGTGGCAGGACAGTTGGGGACAGATTTAAACAGTGTTTAGGCACTTGTAAATGCCTTTTAGCCTTCACACGCTCTGGGTACCAGTATGAGAATATGTCCACATGTAAAGTATTGTTTTATTTATGTGAATACTTATGGGAGAATAATTTGGAGTTGCCTTTGTGTGCAATTAGATTTGAGATATTTAGCTGTTTTTCTCCTCCACTGACTTACAGTATAATGAGTGCCACACTGGAAGAAAAGTCAATATTTATGTAATGCAAAAATTAAAAGCAACCAAAGTTCTGGGGAAAACAGCAGGGAAATGGTTAGGAAAGAGAGATATTTGAGCAAGTAGAGTAAGAATGATGACTTTTGAGTTTACAATACAAGATGGGCAGTGAATCTTTATTGACTGGAATGGGAAGATAATTGCGCCACTGGGGAGCCAGGAGTGAGGCAAGGAGAGACAGTGGACTGATGGCCAGGTCAACGCAGGAAAAGAAAGCAGTGCAGCTGCAGTTGAGGTAGTGTGCAGAGGTTGGCTGGAGTGTAAGGCTGGACCACGGCCTGGAGGTATTAGTGCATCTTTCCACCCGCAGCCTTATGCAGGAGAACAGAAGTTGAGGAGGGCAGGCAGGCAGACGCTGGAGAATTTGGGGAAGGTGAAGGCAAGGCAGGCTAGTGTGCTGCTGTATCAGTTACATTGGCTAAAGGGTGTATTTTAGTAGGCCAGATAGGAAGCAATGCAGTAGTCAAGAGTGAAGATCTTCACATGATTGAACTAGAGCTAGGCTGGCGAGGAGCGGTTGACTGATTTGGCAGAAGATGTAGAGCGCAAACCTGCAAGATCATGTTGTGCAATGCAGGTCCCGTGACAAGCAGTAGGGTAGAGTCACATTCAGGTTCTCTGTTACACGTGTGTGTTTGCAAAATGTAGGGAGTTCATAGCATGAATGTTTGTTTTCCGTGTGTGTGTGTGTAATGCGATGAGTCGGGAGAGGATTTAGCTACGGGAGTCTCTAGCTGATTGCTCTGTGAGAGCAGATAGGTAGGGAAAGCCATGGCAGCGTTTCAGCAGATTGCTGCCTTTGCTAATGACACCAAGGAGATTAGACGAGCACTGCAGGAGCGTTTGTGCCTGGACGTGCGTGTGCATGTGTAGTGGCCGAGGCCAATCAGTGAATGGTACCCCGCTTAACAGATTATAGGGCCAGGCGGTCACTTCAGGCAGGACGTGGCATGTACTATCCAACTCTTACAAACACACACACATACTTAAACTTGCAGCACAAACATGCACACACACAATGCTGGATTCACAGGGACGTTCACACACACAAACATGGACACACGCTTCAGTGTAATTTCATTAATCTCTCAGACACAGGGGTTTAATGTTCAAGTATGTTTTGAAGTGCATCTTCCTTTCCACTGAACATAATGATCATTTTTATGAAGCCGCATTGCCTAGTCACTTTGAGAGTTAGTCATCAAGGTACTGCAGTAGTTCTGTAGTTAATGGGAATGTGTTGGAAGATGAGTCGCCCCTATTGGTTAAATTGCCTGATTTGATTGCTTGGGAAATGGACCTTGTACAGTGACGGCATGGGTATGCTGAGCATAAGCCATTTAGTAATATTTTTCAGTTTTCTCTTCTCTCCAGTCTGTCTTTATTTTATTGCCTGCAGATATACAAACTTACAACATTCATCTCATTAACCAACAGTGTATTTTGTGTGTATTAACCCTTACAGGCAGCTTGTGTGCCAGTGATGCTGAGTAATGGCTGGGAGCTTCCCTTCTCAGAGATCATCGACTGGAATACGGCAGCTGTGATTGGGGATGAAAGGCTGCTACTACAGGTAGAAACTTACTTCAGATCTAAAGTTGGATTTACTCACAAGTTTTCTTAACACCGCTATAAGAAAAAGAAGATAAGCTTATCTGCACACTACTGTAACATTGCCAGTTCTTCTTTTATTTATTTATTTTTGAGTGTGACAGCATGTGCAGAGTAATTATGGATGTGTTTGCCTCTTGGAATCAACATTGCTACATATTCAAAGACATATTTTCTTCGACTTTCCTACCTAGTTAAGTCCTGATTTGTGAATTTGGACCACTGTCTTGTAAAGCTACTGTATAGCTCTATCAGATTTACTGTATTATGACAGCTGAGACTCACTCAGTGGATTTATTGAGGCATATCTTGCAGTTGTTCTACAGGCAGTGTATGTTGTGGATTAAATGGCAGTATGCAGTGTAGGCTGTCTGGGCTAATTTAAGTGTGCTAACATGTGTTCACTCCTGTCTCAGATCCCCTCAACAGTGCGCTCCATCCACCAGGATAAGATCCTGTCCCTGAGACAGCAGACCCAGTTCCTATGGGAGGCTTACTTCAACTCTGTGGAGAAGATTGTGCTGACCACACTGGAGGTACACACACACACACACACACGTTCATGTTAATGTTACTGCTGCAGTACCAATATCTTTGACTTGTCTGAAAACAACAATACGTGCTTGCACACAAATGCACACAAGCATTACAAGCATACAAATATGGCGTAAATCCATTCATTCATTCATGAAGTCACTCAATTCTGTTCATCCCAGTTATTGACTTTGTACTGACAAGCCTACAAGTGCTGACTGTGTAGCTGCAGACATAATACCCACAACGAAACTGCTCCAGACTAGATTGAAAACCAAGAGGGGTGATATATATTGTTAAACACTGCTGTCATGTTTTTGAGGCTGTTTCTCGCTGTGGCTTGGCTATCAATCATGTCAGTCGTTTGTTCCTGTCAGAGTCCATTTATCTGTATTCTTCTTGGTGAGTAGCAGGCTATCATGCTGCTCTTGGGCTAGAATTACAAACAAGCAAAGATGAGAGCATGGAGGAATGAAAAGGGATAAGGGGGCAACACAGAGAAGCAGACAGGATGTGCAAGGCTGGCATTTAGTAAGGCAAGGTTTTTACTGCGCTCCAAGTCATCAACAGCTACTCTCAGCAGTGGTCCTCTAAATTAAGGCTGGTAATCCACCAGAATTGCAGGTAGAGAAAAGAAATGTATCAAATCAGAATTTTGCTTGTATCTGATGTTTATTTAGTTTTGATTAATGTTTGAATCTTTTTTTATAGTTTAATGTAACAAACAAGAGAGGTACTGTTGATTTTCAGTTGTGTTACATGTAAGCCTTATTGCTGACTGCAGTTTTACACCATTAGCTGCTGTCCTCAGACAGTGTTACAGAGGCCTTGTCCCAAGAGGTAGGAAGTCGGGGCGCTGGAAAGCAGAGCTGGGATTTCTGTGTCAGCAGGGTAAAATTACAGCCCCAAGAAGCTGATCTTCGATCTGTTTACACTCTCAGTATCTTAACCCTGTTCCAACACATACCATAGTACAAGACCGGTAACAGGTCAGTGTTTTGGCTTTAAATTCAATCCATTGGTGAGCTACCATTAGCAAGGGATTCTGGATATTTTATTGTTAACAAGGTAAAGTTGCACCTTAAGAATCTGTATATTACCACAATATCCTACAAGAAGTAAACAGGGTATACTTTGCTCTGTAGCTACCCCATAGCTCCTGGGAATGCTTAATATTTAATTAAGGTGTCCTCTCACTGTATGAGTCTTCTTAGAGCTTTGGTGGAGTGGGAAACAGTTGATGCTTTGGGCCTGTAAAGCCCACTGATACATTGTATGTGATATTGGGCTAAACAAACAAATAAACGTATAAATTCAGGTTAGCTGGTGCCAGCCCACTTTATTCTGAAAAACAAACTGAATTGATGTTACTGTTTAATTATATTCAGACTTTCAGACTATCTCAAACATAACAGCACAACTTAAATGATTACCTGTTATTATAAAAAGTAAAATGCTAATGAGTACAGACATTGTTGGCTGTAAAATGTAAGCCGAAGGAGGTCCTTCATAGCTGCTTGTGTTTTCAGGTTTCCCCCAATTCTCACAGATGAGAAGCCAAGGGTGGTTTTATTAAGCCATGCCTGCCACCTAAGCCAAGCCAGAGTAATGACATTTCAGTCATCACTGTCAATTTCAATCAATTTTTGTTAGTTTTTTCTTTACATGGACATAGCATATCGAGGTCCAAACAAAATGAAAGCGAATTGTTTTTCACAAAAGTTTAATTCTTGTTTTCAGCTCATACAAGTTGCAAAGCAGCTGCTGTGTTTTGCCTTAGTTTGAACTAAGGTATTCATTTAAATTCAGTAATGACATGTTTCCCCTTTTAGAAAGATATTTTGGCATTATATACTTTTAGCTGTTTCTTTCCTAATGAGGCTTTGTACGGATGTTGACACACGAGTTTATTACTGTTTTCTATTTTCAGTGGTAAGTGATAGCTATAATCCAACGAACTAATAAAAATCTAAAATTCTACATATATAAAAATTTAAATATTGAGGTGTCGTGAATTGTGATTCATTTAAACGAATGTAAAAATGTATACACCGCGACCAAAAATAAGCTGTCCAGAAGAAAACAATATAAGGAGAATTGAATAATAGGATGTGAGTCTATTATTTATTAGAAGACATGACATCGTAATGGAAACCACTCATTTGTTTATTTGAAGTGACTCGTTGTTTCAGTTGTTAATTTGAGAAGTGCCGGAGGATCTGTGTCTGCACTCAGTATACAAGACTGGCATAATTATTGCTTAATTTGAAGGGTATGGACATGGAAGATCTTAGCTCAATGCTAATTTCCTACCGACATCTTACTGACAATTCACAGTAGTTGTACAAACACTCTACCTTGGCACACAGGAACATGGAATGGTGTTGACATTTGATTGATATTTACAAATTGCAATTAATTGGCCACTTTACAGAAAGCATGAATTTGGTTCTCCTCCGCTCCCCTATTTATGCAGATCATCCAGGACCGGGTACTGCAGCGCACCTCAAGGAGTAACCTCATGTGGAACAGTTTGCCTGGAGGCCTTTTTACCCTGCCTCAGTACTCTACATACCTGGGAGACTTCCCCTTCTACTACGCTAAGCTGGGTCAGTTGATCACACATGCGCATGCTGCTATATGCTAAGAACCACATTAATGGCACACACCCTAAGGTTTGACAGACTGGTTTTTATTTACGACACAACACAGGAACAGCTGGTGTGTGGCAGCTGTTGAGCATTCGTAAACTAACATGTGAATCAGTGACATTGCCACAAGTTATGCTGTATATCTTTATTAATTCATGATTTGTCACAGAGAAGCTCGCCAATTAGACCTGCCACGTTGCCATGTCGCATCTGTGCTTGGTTAATTGGCCAGATATGCGGCATGTTGTTGACACTGGGATTTGGTTAACTGGCACCTTTTCCTTTACAGGCCTAATTAGACCTTTTTCAGTTACACAGTATGCCAAGTAAACAGCTTGAAGCAAACAAGCACAAACTAAGAGATGCTCAGAGCAGTCAAAGAGGTATTACATATAGCTTTATGCAGTTCAGTTTAGAAATTGATAGTAAATGCCCAAAAACTGTGCTAAAACTACCTGCTTATAAACTACTATACAACATATAACTGTAGGGTTAGTGCAGTTCCATGTCCAGGTGATAGTACTACATACCTGCTGTATGTGAGTGAACGTGTTTCAGAAGATCATTCTCGTGCTTGGAATCCTACCCAACAGATTTGATTTGCTTCTCTTCTTACCGTTGATGGTTTCAGGTGTTAAGCCATACTCCAAGTTTACAGCGATCGTTCATGTGGTGACCCCACTGGTGTCCCAGTCCCAGCCAGTCATGAAGCTGCTTGTGGCTGTGGCCAAATCCCAGTACTGTGCTCAGGTAATTCTACACTACATTACTCACCTCACACAGGTTGACCTGATCCACAGCAGTTACTACCTGATAATGATGTGAGTTGATGTTCCACGGAACTATAGTATTATGGCGCTAATTCATCCGATTGGGAAAATGTTTAACAAATTAAAACACTAAGAGTTTCGAAGACAGTGTTTTGAGATGTTTTAATGTGTTCTCAGGTTTATCACATCACTGAAGTGCTGGTGTTTGCTTGAAACTGCTTCTGAACTTAATCAGTATTTTATTTACACTGCAGATGAAGGGAGGCTGTCAAAATAATTTCCAAACCTTCCTGCCACAACAGATCCACCCTGACACTCCTCTCTCTACAGATACTATTATACTAATGCACATTGTAGGAAATATAAGAAACCGTTACTTGAGGAACCTTTAATGCACAGCTGGTCAGCTGTCAAACATTACAATTGCACATAACTGTAATTTCTCAGTGAAATACTGGGTCTCTGTTATGTTGTGGAGTGGTGGTTTTCATGTGTACAGTAAATCCTGTCTCTTTTTCAATGGATAGTGCTGTATATTACTATTATTCTGGCATTTGCAAATTCACCAAAAATGTGAATTCAGTTTTCCTGGATTTAAAACTGTATGGCTAGCATTAAGGTGTCAGCACATTTAGTTCTAACATTTACAGTGTGTTGCTGTCACTTAATGTAGGTGGTGTGACAGTTCTGAAAATAGATCTGCACTAGCATAAATAGGGAGTAAATGAAAATAGGGCTGGGTGGGTTTTTGATGTGTGCATATATTGCTAAGTCAGACAAGGATTGTCAAACATTAATAGACTCCTATTTTAACAGATATCTCATTAGGTGTACATACTTGGGTATGCAGATGAATATGAGCATGTGTTCAGAATGATGACTGAGATTTACCTCTTTTCCCTTTTGTGCAGGTGATAGTTCTGTGGAACTGTGACAAGCCTCTTCCTGCCAAGCACCGCTGGCCTGCCACCTCAGTCCCTGTCATTGTTATAGACGGTGAAAGCAAGGTAAAAAAAAACAACTTAGCCTTATACTTCTCTCATTAGGCAATGTTACTGCAGCCATTTCACATTCAGCCCTGGAAGCCTTCAGTTGAATTCAGTTCGAGATGCAAAATTGCAAAACTGCAGGCACCTCAAAGTTTCTTACCAAGTGGTCAGAGTGCATGGTGTATTCTGCTGCTTCCAACAAGTACTTTTCTTTTCTTTCCAAATTTGCAATAACAGATATTGAGTTTTGGACTCTTCAAATCATGGGATCACTGCAAAAAGCACATGCATCAAATGCTGTCATGTCCAAGCTTCAGGTCCATTTGAAGGAGTTCAGACCCTATAGCATTTTAATTTACTATTCACAGCATTTAATATTTCCTGGCTTAAATTTGGAATAATGAATGGGATAAAAACCTTCTCTTTAATCATTTCTTCATTTAAACCAACAAACCCCCCTGCCTTAATAGTGTAATAATGGCATGACATTGTGACGAGGAGGATGAGAAAGTGTGTCTCACATTGTCCAAAATGTGTCCATCAGCTAAACCTACTGTATATTTACTGACTATTAAACATAGTTAAGGAGCTTTTGCCAAACATATTAAGGGTCGACAAAAAGGACTTTTAAGCACAGTAACTAAAGCTGTGGTAAAGGTGGTATGCCAGCTTTAAAAGAAGTTTGTCAATCAGCACTTGGATACTGTACATGAGTTTTCAAAGCAACATGAGACATCTGGTCTCTGAAAAGCTGCAGAATTATTTAATGTGTCAGGGATGAGACTGGCATGCAGCATATAGAGGCTCGGCAGGGATTGCAATCCTGACTTGGTTACATCAAAGTGTACGTCCCTTTTCATCTAGTGTTTGTTATTTAGCCTTAGCCCTGTAGGTTGAATGGCGATGTGGCTAACAAGGTCGCTGCTGTCAGGGATAGAAACCGTTACACTATGTTTTGAAAAATAACAGGCATCTGTGTGCACATATTTCTAAAATTGGAATCCACTTTATAAGCACTTGTTATACAGAGTCATTTGCATAGGTACATGCCAAAAAGCAGAGGCTGCAGGGCTCATCAGAGAGGGAGACACACTCCACTGCTTGTAGATTTTCTATCTACATCAGTGAAATGCTGTATTTCTGCTGTTATTGGTGTTATGTCAGCTTGTATATTTGGCTGACTCTGCTGTTAACGCATCAAGATGAAACAACTGTGTAGCACAGACAGATATAAAGATACTGGTAGTGCTGCTTGTCAGGCAGATGTACCTCGCTTCTGCTCATATGGGTCCTGCTTATCTGCTGACTGTTGTTGTTGAGCTGCATGCTATAACTATTTGCTCCCTTTTAGCATCATCTCACATTTTGCTTGTGTGTCTGTGTTTTGCAAATCATGCCAGGTGATAAGCAGTCGTTTTCTGCCCTACGACACCATCCCCACCGATGCTGTACTCAGTCTGGATGAGGACACCGTGCTCTCCACCACAGAGGTCAGACTAACAGAAAACTACAGCAAACATTTAGTCATTTTTAATCAAGAGTACAGGCTGCAGACATTCTTGTTAATAATTGTATAATCACTATTATGCATCTCTGTATCTTTTCGATACAGTTCCCTGGAATGATCTGTCTCTGGTTTCTTGGCCTCATGTCTTCCCTCCCTCTTTCTGTCTCCTTGTTTCTCTCTGATTTCGGCACAGGTGGACTTTGCCTTCACAGTGTGGCAGAGTTTCCCAGACCGCATTGTCGGTTACCCAGCCCGCAGCCACTTCTGGGACAGCAACAAGGAGCGGTGGGGCTACACTTCCAAGTGGACCAACGACTACTCCATGGTGCTGACTGGGGCTGCCATCTATCACAAGTACTGACACACTACTGATTTTTACTCCTCTCTGCTTCTTTATTGTATTTCACACCTCTGCATTGAAATTCTATTTCCATTTAGTTCAGTACTAATTCAATCACTCGTGTTCTCCCTTAGATACTACCACTACTTGTACACCACCTACCTTCCAGCCAGTCTGAAGACCATGGTTGATCAGATGTCAAACTGCGAGGACATTCTGATGAATTTTCTGGTGTCCTCGGTCTCTAAACTACCACCCATCAAGGTCACCCAGAAGAAACAATACAAGGAGACCATGATGGGACAGGTGAGGCAGAATATTTATCCCGTAAAACTAGCTCCTTCATATTATCATTGACGGACCTGTTACTCATCTCTTTCATGGCTCACAGAGGGCAATCAATGGTTGCACTACTTTTTTAGTTTTCATCTGTGTGAATAATCAGGATAGCAAAGAGGCCTTGAGCTTTAAAGTTGTCGTAGTCCCTATGCACAATAAAAACCAAAGTAGTGGGAGGTAGAAGGTACATTTTGATTGCCATTCTTTCATTAATAGTGGATAAATTACTGCAAGCACACTGTTCAGTCGATGTGTGGAGTGAACGTGGCTCACACTGTGGTAGTGTGAGGAAGCTATTCAAAACTATGACAGAAATTATTTACCGTTAGGAGAAAACACTCGATGTAACACATTTTCTTAGCAATATCCAGTAAGGGTTTTTTTGTCTTTTCACAAATTCTGCTAGCTTCTCTTTTAAACATGCCAACACCTGCCTTTGAACTGTAAAAGCCCACATAATCATTTATTTTTCACAATGGTGCTCAGTGTTAAACAGACAGAACAATGTTTTTTCCTGATTATCATAGAGGCTGGTGGCCTTTAGACACATTGTACCACTTAAACCCTAATAGTGTTAGCTGTTAAAACAGAACATCAGTCATTTGTACATTTGTTAAATTTGAATTAAATTTTGTTTGCTTGCAATGTGTCCTTCAATAAAAAAAACCCTCATGAATAATTACAATAGGCTCTGAAAGGTCAGAGTAATCTGTGATGCATTATTAATTTTGTTGGTTTCTCTCTCCTTGCTCTGCCTGTATCTTTCCCTCTCTCTCTCCCCTCCTATTACCACCTCCAGAGCTCCCGGGCATCTCGCTGGGCTGACCCAGACCATTTTGCCCAGCGTCAGACCTGCATGAACAAGTTTGCCAGCTGGTTTGGCACCATGCCCCTGGTCCATTCTCAGATGAGGCTGGACCCAGTCCTGTTCAAAGACCAGGTGTCCATACTGCGGAAGAAGTACAGGGACATCGAGAGGCTATAACCCACCAGAGCCCCCCCGCTCTCTGGACACAACAAAGACAGAGCGAGGGGGGGCGGACATGTAGAGAAACGCAGAGCCTCTCCATGACTGCATGGATGGGTCAGTGGAGAAGCAAATGATTGGGTAAAGGGGGAGAGCAGGAAAAGAAACTCGAACAGATGTGGAGGACGCCACATTCATTGGTCTCCTCCATTTCTCCTTTCTACCCTTTCTCTTATGTGTATTGAGGGATAGCTGAGCACACAGGTCCCACTATATAAACTATAACTACCACCAACTGAAGGACAACTGAGGACTTTAAAACTGCTCGACTTTGAAGTGAAGTGGTCAAAGTCATGGAGATGGAAATCATCACTTGCTGCTTCAGTGTCCCAACAGCGGCAAACCACTCCCAACTCCACCCCGCTGAAAAAGACTCTGTACACTCTGCACAGGTTACTGAAAGTTTTTGCTGACAGAATATTGTTGATAATTATGACTATGAAGAGGATAACACTATTTTTGATTGTGTTTAGCTATTTTTTTTATACAGTGAATGAATGGCCAGCTCTACTCTCTGTGTGTTGTCTTAATTAAAACCAATAGCAGGGTGGGTGAAGAGAGGAATGACAACCCTTTGACCACAGAACTGAGTTATGATCGTTAATCTGATATTCACAGTGCCTCAAGTTTATCTAATGGCGTTGGAATCTGGGAGTCTGAGAAAAAGACACGGTGCAGAGAGAGCGCCTTGATCTTGCTGCTTTCTTATTGTTGATTTTTTTTTTTTTTTGTTTGTTTGTTTTTTTTGTTTTTCATGATTTGTGATTTTCTTTATAATTGATGGAATAATAGATCTTGTGGTAAATTCTTCAGGTCAGCATTCACATTTTTTCCTCCTTTTTTCCAATGAAAATGAATTTTTATTCAATTAGATCCTTCCTGGTAAAACTACAACAGTCTTACACAACCAGCTAGATTTCACTAAATTTGCTATGTGGGAATAGATATCCACAGGAACTGAATAGAAATGCTGACAAAATTCAGTGGAATTCTCTATTTTCATTTTAGCAAGAAGTCTTCTTTGTGTTTCTTTTTTGTAAAGACCATAGACTGTATAGGGATGATGTGTCTCCGCTTCTCCCACTGTATAAAACTTAAGCCAAAATATCCCGGATACGGGCGCTGCCATCTTGCGCTGGTGACGTCATTTGGAGCCAGAGTCTGCAGTAGTGATCTGTGGCTCCAGATCCCGCCCATACACCTGCCTGAACCAATCGCGAGCACACCACAAGTTGTCAATCATGACTTCACACTTTTTATAGCATCACATAACTAATTAAAACCAAGCTTATCAGAAAATTGAACACTTGAACATACATCAGCATGATAAGAACTACCTACATTGACAGAAACCATCTTTGGGAAATTTTTATTTGACATGTACTTTGATTTTTCCATTCGCTAACATGGAGGGGACGGGGTTTATGACTATACTGCAGCCTTCACTTTTCACTTTTCGGGAGCTGTCATGTCGTCCATCTTTATACACAGTCTATGGTAAAGTCTAGAATAGGTACTTGAATAAGTGCTGGCCTGAAGAACAATAGAGGATCATAAGAGTCACCTTAGTTAGGGGAGGCTGAGCTTGCCAGTTGAGCCAACCAATGGTCTGTTTGAAACACAAACCACTGTGAAAACTAGGAAATGGATCTTTTTGGGCTTGGTTAGCAAGGGATATTTCTATACGGTTATTGTCTCTATGCCATAGACCCGATTTCATTTTGTTCAGTGACAGGTTTGGCAGTAGTCCAGGCTGGGCTAACACTGCTTTCATCTCGAAGCATCAAACAGTGCTTGATGCTGTCAGAGTCAGCGTTGGCATCATACTAAATAGACTACTGTATTTCCCCCACTGTTATGAACAGATATGACCTGATTGATAAGAATTCTCACCAAGAATTTGTGATACTGTAAAAAGACATAGGAATGAAATTAGCACCTTTGGGGAGATATGCTCTATTACAGTAAGTACTTATTCTCATTTGTGGTATTTCTTCAACATAAATACATGTAATTAGAAGCCTGTCCATTTTGAGTATATTTGCAGAATGCCAATTTGTATCTCCGATAATCACAGACTTAAACAGCTATTCATCTCTGAGAGGTTCAGATTGGCAATGTGCTATTGTGCTTGGGCCACATTCAAGAGGCTAAATGTAAAACCACAACAATAATAATTCAGGATGTCTCATAAATGACATCTTGAACAGTTTATATATGTTAGTCTTCTCGATCTGAGACACATATCTTATTTACTGCAAATCTGTTCATTGGATGCCAAGTGTCACTTGAACATGAAATTGGGTTTTTTTGCAGGTGGATCAATAGGCTAATTGAATTAAATAATTGCTAAATGTTTGGTTCCATTAACAGTCTCGCTTCATTTTATTTCTGCCTTGATATGCCATATCAGGTTATCTGCAAATGTTAAACGTAATTTGATGAATCTAGAATGTGCACCTGTGCTTGTAAATCACTATGCATCATCAGCTTCAAGTGTATCTGTCCATGAAGTATCCCTGTAAAGCCAGCACCATTTCTCTAGAAGTCTAACCACACCTGCCCTGACAGTGATAAATGATCATTTTGGTAAGCTTCACCGTTCTGTACCCTTCACTCCAATATGTGCCAATATATTCTGTTTTTATATATTTTTTTCATCTGATATGAGGAATACCATGCATTCCCATATTTATTTGGTTCATTAAAAGTATTTCCTGTCTATATAAGAAAGTAAAGTGTGTGTATGAAAGAGGGGGGAAAGGAAGGAAAGAGTGTATGTGTGATAGAGCAGAGAAGGGTGCTGCATGGTATTTTTTTCACTCCTGATAATGTGCTATCAGCTTGACAGCAAATAAACAATCCTGGTATTAAACACAGTGCTATCAAGACAACTGGATATGGTCGTAAACAGAATCGCATTTCAGAAACGAACTTGGTGCAATATTTAAGATGACATTTTCTCTATCTTTGTTTTTTCTTCCTTATGTTGTTGTTTCAGAGGGCAGGGGGTTATATATTGATGTGCCTTCAGAAGAAATACACTTATTAGTTTTTTCCCATCTGCCTTGTGCAAGGTTTTCATTTCATAGTAGGTTCTTTTTTGTTTTCTTTATCAATATCCAGTAACACATAATGGCTCCCTAAATGAAATTGTTTAACACTGGAATGCTACTAAAACTTATCACCACACATCTGATACTGACATTCCTGCCCTTTCTGTTGTAGGAACTTTTTTTATTTTACACGTACTGCCTTGTATTACTATACTTGCGAGGGCCCAATAGAGGGCTCCTCTTCCTGGTTGTCACAAGTATAGTAATACATGTAACACACACATGATTCTCACATACACAGTATTTATCAGGCAGGATTGTGTCTCGACTGAATCTCTGCCTGCTTCCTTCACTCTCTTCCGTAACTGCAGACCTAATTTTATAGAGATTTAAAATGGAAAGATAGAGGAAAAATCACAATTTTGTAAAAGAATTTTATAAAATCAAAACAAAAAAATCAATAAATGAAATGTTTGTTATAAATTGTCTCTGTGTGTTTTTCGTCTGACCGTTATTTATTTAATGTCATCCTTTCAAAATGTCTTGTCTTTCAAACAAATATTGAATCAAACTTCAAATATTACTATTACATACCTACATATCTACAGTATTCTGTAAAAGACATACCTGGATACACATACAGTAGTTTCTTTTTCCCCATTTGACTTTGTCATACCTCTTCCTCCCTGACCTGCTGGCAACGCATTTCCTGGCTTCGCTTACATATTTTGCATGTTGGGTTAATGCACTGTGCCCACTGAGGGAGAGCCAAACTGAATAATACCTTTAGCTTCCTCCTTGTGCGTGTGTGAACCTCATCCTATGCCAAGAAACTGCTGTGTTTACATAAATCTGTGTCAGGATGATTGGTTTAGACACGCTGCATAAATAACAGCATCTATCCAGGATGATCCCATGGTGCATGAGAGCTGCCAACTCAGCTGGAGCAACAGCTACATGAGAGATTGCAAACCCCAAAAAACACACAGACGCCAAACTGGGCAAAACTCTTAAAGCAAAAAGATGTGCAGTGTGTGAAAGCTGGACCAGTGCCTACAGGGCATAAATTATCTAGTGACACCAAAAGGAAAACCATTTGGACAGTTACACCAAGACCACATCCACTCTGTATGGTCTGTGGACCAAAAGGAAACAGGAATAAGAGATGTGTAGATCCTTTGTTGCATGGAGTGAGTGGAAATAAGGGATTTTTGATAAACCAAGGAGTGAAACCACTGCACTGGGGGGCCTATGCAATGCCACAAGTCTGCTTGTATGCTTTAATGGTATGCTAATCAGTCCAACGTCTCTTAATCCTACTGACGAGATGTGGATCTCAGCACGCGTGCAGTCAGGGCTCTTCCCTACTGTTGGATTAAATACCGTGACTCCAGGCCAAGTTTGACAAATGCCCTTCCCTTTCTATCAGCTTTCCACCAGATGTTATTGCAGCATGTTTCACCCGGCAATATGAAAGAGAATTTTTTTTTTTTTGGTCTCGCTGATTTCTGTGGATTTGTAGTCTCGCTGCCTTGGTATGTGGGAAATGATGTCATTATGGTGGCATCTCTCTGTTGGAGTTAACTTTATTTTGAACATTGCAACCAAGAAAACACCACATGATAGATTATTTTGTCACCACATGTTTGGAGCATCGCTGCATACATTTAACTATATTTAGGAGGAAAAACTTATTCTTCTCTGTTACAACTCCTTATTGCCAGTGTTAATGCATCATGAGGATTATCGTTCAGATCAATAGACAAATGATTTTTTTTAACCGTAATGATAAATCAAAAGAAACCTATCACTAATTATTTGAAAATATATACCAATAAATACCAAAGAACTAAGCCTAAAAGGTCAAAATACCAGAATTTGAAGAGTGCATTTGCAGTGACAGTGCAACAGAATGTCATACAGCGCCTCATAGAAAAGCAGTTTCGTTACAGAAGAGTAGAAGGGGCTCCCTGTGGCGACATAATTGAATACATTAAGATTAGGCACATTATGGCACTATTAGCCAGAAACAATTCATTTCACAGGATTAAAGCAATCTAATTCTTCAATCAGTATTTGCCTGGATAGAAATCTGTCGCTACTTTTAGCCCACATCTCCTCTGAATGTGTTTATGCGTGTGTGCATGTAAGAGTGTTTCAGTAAAATCCAAAGCACAAGATGTTTTATTTCATACAGCTGTGCAGATAATAACATACTTCTGTTTTGGTATGTAGAGATAAACAGATGTTCTGGCTTTGTGACTCACACCATGTACGTCAGCAAAGTAGCTCATCCAAAGCAGGAAAGCATCGGTATAGAAGTGGTTGGTTGCTGTTTAGATGTATCTGTCACATGATAATGGGAGACAGCAATCAGCTATCTGGATAAAATGATCTTGTTTAACAGATGGCAGCCCAAAACTGTGTCACCATACAGATATGGCTGTGCAGCACTGTGTTAAAATGTGTCATATACTCATTCCTGTGTATGCTGCACAAGACATTGAATATCTATACAAAAATAGCTTGATTTAATCAGTGATACAAGACAGAAAATCTCCATCCAATTTTAAATTGAATGCCATTTTATATTCATTATTGTCTGGCTTACATCTGTTAGCTTTCAATTGCGGAATCATGTTTAGTAATTTGGCCTAGATCAATAATTTATTAATCTCACAATCAGCCTGTTTGTGCAACAATGAAATGTGTACGAGAACGATTATCTGGTTGGTTTTGGAGCATATTTGCACACATTTAAATACATTTAGGGAATTGCATCAACACACAAATGTAATAAATACCAACTGCCTGTGTTGTTATCATGTGATTATGATGCATTATCACGCAGCTCAAGTGCCTTGTGACGTTACCGTGTTCCATCTGTACTGTCACTGCAGATATCCAGCTATTCATGGATGTTCACTGAATGTGAGTTCAAATCATTTCAGAAATTCCCAAACTACACTGATAATAAGAACTAAATTTAACATTAATCTAATGATGTGTGAGGACTACCTCAGTTATCTACCAGCCATCCCAATACAGTGACGCGGAGCCCTGCTGCTAGTAAATCATAAACATGCTCAACTGGCAGCAGTTCCGCCGCAACAGATGCTGTAGCCTATGAGACAAATCCGCTTTACTGCATACCAATTTTGCAATTTGATTGTAGATGAGACAGTCTCTCTGTTAGGCATGTTTCTTCCCATCTCTGTATCTAATATACTGTTTGAAAATTGTTTTTTGTAGTCTGCATGGATGCCAGGTTCCCTACTGAGTATTCAGAGGACTGAATGTGTTTGGTAGGCTTAGTAGGAAACATCAGTGTTTCCTCATCATGTAAATAATGTGTAACCTATTACATTTTCTCTTTACATTTTTCTTTAAATTGACTTTTATTGATGAATAAATCCATTGAACATCAATGTAATTAGTCATTACTAGGCCTTTCTCACAGCAGAAATTTTGATTTACCATAGCAGGAAAGCACAGGTGTATCTAATAATGCTGATGATGGCTCTGTTCCATCTAAGTGTCAGCCGTGCCAGTAAGACAGCATGTGCAATAGCAGGGCCCTGCAGCTGAGACACCGAATGTGATTAATTGCGTCGCTTTTCCTGCTATGACCTGTCAAAATGTCTGGTGTGAAAAAAAGGTGTAGTGGGAGACCACAGTTTGTTTTAGGCCAGTCTGTTGATGTGCAGGATGTGAGTCACAATAGGCCTGGGTCATAACCAGTGGTACAACATGGGATCTGTTGTTTTCAAAGGATTAGGGGCCAGATGGGACAGTTGGGGTCGGGAGCAGAGTAGGCAGACAATCACATCCACAGAAATACAATACCATGAGTGCATACACTTACTACTGCACTGTATTGGACATTGGGTAACCTCAGTGGGAAGTGAGCAACTAACAAAAGTAAAAGGAATATTATACAACAACAACAATGTAATATTAATGGTAATAATAATAATAATAATAATAATAAATGTACTGGATTCATTATCATTTGCATGCGTGGTTTGGTAAACATAACACACTATGTATTTTCACAATCATAATTATTGATTTATTATTCAAGCACCTTACATGTCCCTGGTAAGCACTGTGCCACCGCGCCCCCTATCTCCACTTGGTGCTCACAGCGGACTGTCTGACTCCTCCTCCGCCATTTTTGACTGTAAACATCCTGCCGATTTTAAAAGGACAGCGGTGAGCGGGAGGAAGGCGACTGGCGCCATCTTGGCTGTTTTAATGAGTACAACAGGGGAGCGTTCTCTGGGAGAAATAACTTAATCGTCACCAATTTCACTGTAAAAGGGGTGCTGCCGGTAAGTGTGTTTGCAGCGGAAATGTCTGCGCGTTGTTTTGTGTATTTTACGAGACGAAGCAAGCATGCACGTTTGTGTTTATCTGTTGCGGCCTTCACTGCACTGGGAGCCGTTAGCCGCCAGCTAGCGATGCAGTTGTGCTGGTAGAGGGAAAAAGTATGACCAGGTTTAGATGTGCGCCTCGGTCCTGCGGGCTGTGCTTTCTTGTCATTGGCGAATTGAGATTTTGTCCGCCGTTTCAGAAGACCTATAATTGTATTTCAGGGAAGTTGCATCGGTGTAAACATTTCTCCTTCACTCGCACAGCTTACGATTGCATTGCTCCTTTTGTAGTTAGCTGGCGGCTAATTTAGTTCGTCCCACTTGATGGCGCCGACTATTTACTGGCGTTGACCAACCCCTTGGCGCTTTTAACGTTTATTAAGTGTATGTGTGTATATATATATATATATATATAGCCACGCAAATTTCACTTTTAGATAACGTGTGTTTCTGTACAATTTAAGAATTCACGATTCATTGAAGTGGGGAACGGTGAAAATGTCGGTCACCGTAGCAGACGTGCATTTCCAATGTTTGCCTCCCTGACTGGGAAACAGGCGGAACTTGAATGAAGTCAGCGCTTGTTTTGATAATATTAATAGGCGATACGTATTTTACTCACAATGAGTAACCTTGGCAGGTAAAGTTAATTAAATTAAGCACGACAAGAGATAAAATGAACACTAAGAGGGAGCTTTATCGATTTTAGGGTTAACTTTATAACTACGTTAGTCAGTACGCCTTAGCTAAAGTTAGCGTAAGTTACTATGAAAAAGTTCCTTTCAGAGACAACAGACCCTCATCCTTGTCAAGTAATTCGCAGGCTAATAGTTACTAAACGCCATAGTTATATAATATAGCTAAAACCAATCCTCATTCTGAGGGGACATTAGCTTTACGTTTCTCATATTTGCAGTGTTGTTGCCTAACTTTACGTAGAAGTTGTTCAGTCTGTAGTCCTGCTTGTTGTGGTTTGTGCGGCCTTATTTTGGGTTTTCTTCATAGGACAAGATTATCGGCATTTTTAAATTCACTTATAGTTGTGATAGCCTGGCTTCTTTGCTCAGTGTTGTAGCAACAGGATTTACCACTGGATTTCTGATAACCCTTCCCTGGCATTTTTGGGCACGATATTCAGTAAAATAAATACTGTCTGGTGTTTTTCATAACTTTATTGAAAACTTCCAATTGTTAATAATTAATAAATATTGACTCTGTCCAGCACTCAAGCTACATTTTTACAGCTTTGCTGACAAATTTGCCCCATATCATGTATTGTCAGAGATATCTAGGATAATATTGCTGAAGTTGGCTGAAAACAGCATTGTTTCTCAAACACTTACAAAGGGATGATACTGTGCTGCTAGTTTGTGTCTTGCATTGTGGTACTTTTTTTGCCTTTTGTCCTGACCTTTTAGACTGGGTTCTTCTCATACATAAACTAATCACTTATGTTTTCCAGGTAAACCATACCGCAGTGCGAGTGTGTGTGTGTGAGCCAGGGGAACCAGGGCAATGTTCTACGCCCACTTTGTCCTCAGCAAGCGTGGGCCGCTGGCCAAGATCTGGCTAGCGGCCCACTGGGACAAGAAGCTGACCAAGGCTCATGTGTTTGAATGCAACTTAGAGAGCAGTGTGGAGAGCATCATCTCACCCAAGGTAATGAGACAAAAGTGCAGTCTCTGCATTCTGGTGGTCCTGCTGCAGACCTTGGGTTCACTTTGCAGGCTTGACGCTTGCTTAGATCCTGAGTTGTTGCATGGCTTTGTCCTGCCTTTGTTGTTACCACCCATTAATTAAAAGCAGGAATGTCTAACTTTCTGACAAAGAAACATAATGAATGGAAACACATTAGAGTAGAGTTCAGTGTCACAGTTTAACACAATGTTGGCTTTATTTAAAATGACAAATTGCAGTGTCTTCATAAAATAGTTTCTTTTCACTACGTCTTTGCTCTGACCTTTTGAAACTACCTCATTGCTGTACAATGTTGGTGTGTACTGATGACACAGTTCATGTACCCTTCTTTGACACATGGTATTTCTTCCTTTTTTTTTTCCTGGGCCTTTTTCCTCTTAGGTGAAGATGGCACTGCGTACATCAGGCCACCTGCTCCTTGGGGTGGTGAGAATCTACCACAGGAAGGCCAAGTACCTGCTTGCTGACTGTAATGAAGCCTTCATCAAGATCAAAATGGCTTTTAGGCCAGGTAAGGAGAAATGATGAGCCAAATTTGTACTGGAGCAAAGTACTTTCTGTATTTTTCTTCTCAAGAAAGAGTTTGTGCATTTTTTTCCTCACTCAAACAGTGAAGGCTTCAGTGGTTTTTCCATCTTTAACCAGCAGGGTTATATGAGACTGTAAAGATGAACCACTTTTTCTAAATTTGTGATTAGTTTTCTCCAACAAAAACAACAGTCTTCTGAACTGAACACAGTTGTGTGTTATAACAACTTAACTACTTGTATCTGTATCCAGGTGTGGTGGATCTACCTGAGGAAAACAGAGAGGCAGCCTACAATGCTATCACCTTACCTGAGGAGTTCCATGACTTTGACCAGCCACTTCCTGATCTGGAGTAAGTCAACTACATTTACTACTCTCAGTTCATCTCCTCGTTTTTTGTATTAAACACTTATAACAGTTGAAAGATTGATTGGTCTGTACTGCGAGACCCTTGCTTCTGTCACCAGTACTGGCATGGTTCAGTTTGTGACATTCAAGCACCAACTGTTGTACTCATCCCTGATGTCTCTTTTTTGTGTGTTTTTTCGAACAGTGACATAGATGTGGCCCAGCAGTTCACCCTGAACCAGAGCAGAGTAGAAGAGATCACCATGAGGGAAGATGTTAGCAACCTCAACCTCCTACAGGACAATGACTTTGGTATGACACTATACATACTGACGTGTACATTCAGAGTAGATAAAGCCATTTCTACATCATTGTAAATTTCACCATGAGCAAATCATACTGCAGAATCATTTTAGATGGTATAGATTTTAGATATAACATTAAATCAGAATAATGGAATTGCTTCAACCTGCTGTACTCTTCAGCTGACTTTGGTATGGACGACCGAGAGATGATGCGTGATGCCAGCACATTTGAGGAGGATATCATGCACGGTGCCACAGCCTCTAACCTTTTGCTAGAGGCGGAGCCTGGCCCGGCCAATCTCCCTGACAAGTCCAACCACATGGAGTATGATGACTTTGGGGATGCCTCCATGGGCAACAGTGATGGTGGAATGCTGGGTGAGCAGTTTTTATTTACTTATTTATTTTATCTCAGCTTAGACTACTGTTCAAGTTGTTCTGTGAGACATTTATGATTAAGTAATAAAGGATGATTGTCAAGTTAAAAATGTGTTATTTCCCAGTTGATAAGCTATTGAGCTCTGAAGACGGAGGCGGGATTTTTGATGACCCTCCAGCCATCACAGAAAGTGTCATGATGCCTCCAGATCATGGAGACGATGAGGACGACTTTGACAACCTCCAGTCACGTAAGTGAAGTTCTTTTTGCAAAGCATATGAAACAGGAAATTCTGATTTCTCTTATACATTGTCTCCATTAATCTCTGATAGTTAGCATGTTTCTAGAAGGTACACTTGCATGTGGAGAACAGAGCTGCTTGTTTAATTGAGTACACGCTGCACAGATCAGCTGAAAAACCTGCTTAGTCATGTGACATTATAAGTGGAGTACACATTTAAACATGCCTGTTTAAAGGAATTGCAATTAAAGTTTTGCAATTTTTGTGTGTAGCGGGTCCAGACAGCCCAGACTCCGGCCCAGCAGAGCCACTGCCAGCAATGGCTGACCAGACAGAGCAGACCACTCTGGTTCACAACGAGGAGGAGGCCTTTGCCCTGGAGCCCATTGACATCACTGGTAAGACCCTCCCACACCTTTCTGTTGGCTGTACTTGTAATTCTTATTGTTCTATTTTTGTATAAAATTCAATATTAATTCTTCTCTGTAGCATTTTTGCAGAGAGACTTTTCAAAGTATCCATTCTCTAAATGCTTCACACACATTTCACTGTGCATATTGAAAGACTAGGATTGGCCAATATGACAATGTATGTACTGTACACTGTGAGCCGGTTTGTCAACCAGGAGTGATTTTGCTATACCTTTTCTGCTAAGGTAGCTATCCCTTAAATGTCTCTGGTTGTATTGAGCAGTTGCAAGCAATGTTGCAAATGAATGAACAGGACTGCAAAAATCTCAGAGCAACACAGCATTGACATACAATTGACCTATGGAGCCCTCACGCTGATCATTATTGGACAACCATAGCATACGTGTTGAAACGTTAGTGCTAATGATGGAGAGATGATGGTGAAACAGTCATGAAGTTTTTTTTTTTTTCCTCTTCACGTCTCCAGTGAAAGAGACCAAGGCGAAGCGTAAGAGGAAGCTGATTGTGGACAGTGTGAAGGAGCTGGATAGTAAGACCATCAGGGCCCAGCTGTCTGACTACTCTGACATTGTCACCACCCTGGACCTCGCCCCTCCCACTAAGAAGCTTATGATGTGGAAGGAGACTGGAGGAGTGGAGAAGCTTTTCTCTCTGCCTGCTCAACCCCTGTGGAATGCCAGGCTGCTCAAGGTAACAAATGCTTGTTACAAATATCCATGTATTTGTGGATAAATATGTAACCATGTGAGAACATACTAAAACTGTCAGCTGTCTGCCTGAAATCACTCGCAAGCAACTTAGAGAACGGTAATGAGCAAGCCAAGTAGGTCAGACTCAGACAATGTTTAATGGAACAGGAGAGAACAGATTTATAATTTATCTTTCATTGATATTCTGTTCAGGGTGTGGGATTTAAAATGAGAACAATGAAGGAACAGGAGGTGGAGGGAGTGATTGGTTGTGTCTGTCTCTTTTCCCTCTCCTCTCACCCCTCTAGAATACTGAATGGAAAACGTGTTGATGCATAATTTACCAGACCTCTTTTCCTTTTGTCTAGCATCAGTCCTTGCTAACAGTCCCTACAATTTTATTGTACTACTGAGTTAGCACAAAGTTTGTATTTTTCTAATAAAAATTTAACCACCAAGTTTAACTGTTAAATCTCCGATGTCAGATGTTCACACGCTGCCTGACGCCTCTGGTGCCAGACGAGCTGAGGAAGAGGAGAAAGGGTGGTGAAGCAGACAGTCTGGATGAGTTCCTCAAAGAGCTGGAGAACCCAGAGGTGCCTAGAGAGGAGGTCATGAGTCAGCACAGAGATGTTATTGGTAAGTCATGCTGGAAGAGATGAGAGGTGGTCCTATCCATGTCATCAGTTGTGTGAGAGGGAAAGAGACTGATGGCAGAAAAGGCAGTGTTCACTTTCAAATTTCCTTTTACATTCTATTAACACCCTACCTTATTCGTCCCTTAGACCAGACTATCATGGAGGAGCCTAGTATGCTGGCAGCCTCTGCAATGGAGGGCAGTAGGACAACCCTGGATGAGACTGTCATGCCTCCTCCGTCCACCCCCCGTGGTGTCAAACGCAAGACCCTCGACAAAGAGAGCTCCCTTCCTGTGAGTGCTTGTCAACTAGTTTTTCTGTGAAAACTCGGCAATTGAAATTGATATTTTTCCTGAGCATTTAATGTGGAAGTGGCCAAATGTAGAAAATTCAAGTGTTGCGAAAGACCTCTTTTTTATATATATATATATATATATATATATATATATATATAAAATTTATTTATTTCAGTGCTTAATGCATAACAGACTTCTTAAACTGCTTGCCGTTTCAGACCAGATTTGATTATTTCATTTTAATCAGGTCACATTGGTCTTACACCAGATGAGGATTTTTGTATTTTGAATTTGAAGCAGTAAACTTAATCGAACGGGAGAAACACGAAACGTGATTAATTCAGTTGACTGCACTGTGTCCTAACTTCTACCTGACTCGGGCCCATACTGCTTTCCCTCTTTCAGATGGCTCCCTTGGAGCAGCAGCAACAGGTGGCTGACCGCTCAGTCTTGTCTCAGAGGTTAGACATGCCTCAGGTGGATCTGCCCCCAGAGGAGAGCAGTCTCAACCTCACCCAGCTTGTCCCTGAGCTTGACCTGCTTGGTGACAAGGGTAAAGACAAGAAGGATGACAGTGATGAAGAGGAGGTAAGGGGGAAATAATGACTTTCTCTGGTACACTGGAAAATGTGTAGTTGTTAGTCGTCATTTAATAGTGATGCATTTTGACAGTCTGATCAAAAACTGCCTAAGAAAAAGAAATGGCAAAGCTGTAGGGTAAAATCCCTGGTAATATTATAATTTCGCAATTTATAGGAAATGCCTTTCTGTAGAGACAAGCTTTTATATGATTGTACATCTGTTGCTGTATAAGTCTGGGCCAATTAATGCTGATGACTGTTGTCTATGGTCCTCAGGAGGAGGAAGGTCAGGCTGGAGACCAGGATCAGGAGGAGAAGAGATGGAACAAGAGAACCCAGCAGATGCTGCATGGTCTCCAGGTAAAAAAAAGCTATTGCTGTGTTGAAAGCAGATTTTAAGAAGTTGTCAGAATTTTTTTTTAATGTAAAATTTTATTTGTGTGTGCAGATTTCATTTTGGTTTCTGAGATTAAAACATGACATTACTTTTGTTTTTCTGTCGTACAAAATATTTTTTTGCTGTATAGGTTTAAATCAGAAACGCACTGTCACTGTTGTTGTGGTGTGTGTGTCCCCTGATGAAAGAAGGGGAAAGATGAGCATCACTTACATGTTTTTTTTGATTGTCCCGGGTCAAAAGAGAGAACTTGGACTGACACTTTGTGCTTCTGTCCCCATAGCGCGTCATGGCTAAGACAGGCGCAGACTCAATCAGCCTGCTTGAATTGTGCCGGAACAACAACAAGAAGCAGGCAGCTGCCAAGTTTTACAGTTTCCTGGTCCTCAAGAAGCAGCAAGCCATCGAGGTCACCCAAACTGAGCCCTACAGCGACATCATCGCCACCGCTGGACCAAGATTCCACCTTATTTAGACATCGGAAGAACAGACAAACACCCTGCTTGCAACAGACATACTTTTTTAATTAATCAACTTTTTTGCCTTTTTATTTTGTTTTCCTGTCAGCCCATTTTTTTCTTGGGGGGGGGGTAGTGGGAAAGGTGTTGGGGTTGGAAACTTTTTAAAAAAAAAAAAAAGGATTTTACTGTAGGAATGGAAGGAATCATGTACTATTCATTTGATTCAAACGGAGTGAGGAAGAATGTATAAAGCAACCTTTTTCAGTCATCAATTTGTCAGCTTTGCTTCATTTTGTAAGTTAAATTTCCATTGTCTGCTCATTCCATGGGTTTTGTACCATTGCCCCTCTCACACCTGAAATATGGCAGATTTTAGATAAAGAATTCTGTATTTTCACATAGAATCCCATATTGACTGTACATGTTCTGGAAAGGTACTGTTTTATTGCTCAGAAGTGTAACCTCTCCCACCTACTACTCATTGCACTTGTTCTTTCATGATAAACAAAATTAATCTGTCAAAAAAATTGGTAAATCTTACCTGGCATTAAATATCATGTTTCAGATGTATAATTCCGGCAGTTTATCAAGCAAGTTTTATGTAATATTTTTTTGTACCTTTTTACGTTTATGCTTATAAACCTTTTTGCATTATGTAACTAGGTAATGTACTTGTTACAGTTAAATCCAGTATCCCATCTGTTTAGTCTTCGGGTAAGTTCTAGTTGTGATACATCTGTAAAGATTTGAAATAAAGTGTTTTAAGTACTTGGTAACTGGATATTACTTATTCATTTATAGTGCTTTTTTTTTTTTTAAATAATTGTCTTAATAAAAGTAGAAAGGAAGGATACTGTTGGGGAAAAAACTAAGGTTTAATTTACCTCTTCACTTGATAACAGACTGACAATCTGTAATTTAAAGCGAGCTGGTAATAATAGCGAAAATCCGACGGGTGTATAAATAAGTTGATTTATAGCAATCCAGTCAAGGCTAAAGGCGGAACTAGTCACTCAGCCGATGTTTCTGTACGAACAGGAAAACGGACGCATCTTTACCGGAAATGTGCGTCACCGAGCACTTTCCTCCTCTTTCCGCGTGTGGCGGCTTGTAAATGGCTTCACGTAAAGACTCCGGTTCAGCACCGACCGCTGTGATGGCGTCTACAGGCGGCACTTTGGACTCCCCTGTGAAACAGATCCAGATTGAGGGACTGGTAAGCGCCCCTGCGGTGTTGTGCAGCTACATGCTGGATTTATGAGGCGGGCGGCGGATAAATCGGTCCCCAAATGTTGACAGACGTGGACGCTAGCTCGAGTGAGCATCATCATGGCGGACAGATGCATGTGAAGCGGTGTCCCGTGCTGGGTAATATTTGAACCGATGCCTGTAGTGCATCGTGCGCTGTTGTGTCTAATCCGTTAACGTTATACTGACCAACAGAGATCACATTTGCTGTTTACAACCTCCCAACTGACTATCAGGCTAACGATAAGCTAGCTGGTGTTTAGCTTTGACGAAGCTACAGAGGCGTTACATTTAAAACCGGGACCTCCCCGCTTGTCTGTGCTAAGGGAGCACGGCAGGATAATGATGCGGCTGCTGTTCGCTTCCTTCTCACGCAGGTCTTGTTATTTACTATACAAGAATAATGTGAGCAGGAGGCATTTGTTAGTCCTGCTCATAAGTAGAAGCATTACTTCTACACAGCAGGCTACAGCCACGTTACTGCAGTAACTATAACAACATCTACTCATTTAGTTTAATGTCATGGTCGCCTGGTAAGGAATTTATCAACGGACAGACATCAACGCAATTGCAGGCTTGACAAAAGGGGCCGTGTGCCTTCTTTCGACTAATTCTTGGTTTCAAATAATCAGAGGCGTTACTTTATTGGTCCCTGGATGGAAACAATCCTTTGATTAACGTTTAAATGGTATGAATACAACAATGTGTCGATTAAAGAAGAAGAGGCCATCAATAAATGGCTGACGTGCTGTTGCTGTGTTCCCCTCTCTGGTCTGTTCTCACTTGGAAAGAAGGTTGCTTGTCAGGTTGTTGGTCAATGTCACGCTGTGTTTGTGCTTGAGCTATTAAGCCAGGTTTGGACTGAGATTTCCCCCCTCCAGTTCACAATTAACAATTTGGGTGATATGGGCCCTTTCAAGTTGAGAAACATTTAGGGATTTGGTGGCACAACTGCCAGGGAGTGTATTTTAAAGCCTGTTGTTTTGGCAGTTGGAAACAAATACATACGTTATGCTTTTGTTTCTGGCTTTACACTTCTTTGACGCGTGTATTTTAATGGTTTGTTGCTATTTTGTTACCTAATTTTAACAGATCTTGTGTTTTACTTTTGAATTGATTATTGCTTCTCTGTGTTACCAATTTCTGACCAGTGATCTTTAAACAAGTAAATTGTGACACATTTTGAAATGTAACTTCACACAACCTAAACGTTGGTAGTAGTATTTTTCGTCTGTAGTACCTCTGTATTAACAGCAGAGGACAAACTTGCTTCACTGCCATGCACTGATATCCTCCCTCCTCCTGCCCTAAACTGCACTGGACACAAAGCTCATTTGCCTGGTGTGCCTGAACGCAGTAGCGGGGTTTTAACTTGCCAGCTGCTGCCTTCCTTTTATCTTGCTCATTAAAGCTGCCCTAGAGTCTCGGGCCCTAATTTCAAGTCTAAATATTTCACCTCAATGTGTATTATTTAGACCTCTAATGAGATTTTCTTAATTCATTTTCTCAGCCTTATCAACCAAACATTTTAATCGCAGCAGTTAAATTAAAAAATAGTCGAGAGCCGTTTAGTGTGTGACCTCATTTGGATTCAGACTGTTGAAGGAAAGGTGTCGTACTTCAGGAGTTATGCAACGCGTTTCACCTGAATGCATTGATATGCAGCAGTTGCTGCTGTGTTGCGTCATGACCCGTCTGTCAGAGGTTTAGCTGGAGGGTTGCCCACAGACAGCATCACCGCTCTGTGTAGTAGAATTGGATTGTTTCCTTGCTTTTGAAGAGATTTCAGTGGTTGATGTTGCCACAGGAGTGGAGTGCTGCACAGCGACGGGTTCCATTAAACGCATACTGAGATCACACGTAACTGCCTGTATGTTTGAAAGAGACTATTCATTTATTCTGACGTCAGACACGGCGGGTCTTCTTCACGTATCATGAATTAAGAAATAGCCTAGTCAGAGCACATTTTACAGGACATGGCATCATGATTTTTGTGATTTGAAAGCTCTGGGGGATGGAAAAGGCAGGAAATACGACAAAATTAAGTTTAATTTTAACATTTCTTTTAGCAGTGGCAGACATTTTAAGTGAATATATGAATGAGTAAAACACTGTGCCAGAACAGTCCCTTCTTCCCCCTAAGGGGCTTCCACTTGCTTCCGGTCTTTAAGCCTGGGCGCGTCAGGAAGGTGTTCACAGATCAGCTGTAACGCACCCGGACACAAGATATAACTTACTACCCAGTGTAGAGACATATGTTACCATCTGTCCAGTACAGTTGCTGACTACTGTGTTTGTTCTGTCACTCCTTCATAATACAGAATTTACTGTTTATGTTTGGTATTTTAAAGTTGTAATTGGAGCTCAACCGATACTGGATTTTTGGCGCCAATACTGTTATTGGGGAGTAAAAAATTCCAATATCAATTTATCAACCAATAGTTACATATATGTATTGCGGTTTTTAAGGCGCCTTGGTTTTTTAACATTTGTATCGTTAGCTATTTGAGTGAGCTGAAACCCAATACTTACATTTAAAAGTGTAATCCTGCTCGGCCGCTGTTGACGGTACGTTTGGGGACGCCATTTTTTTCTTCCTTCAAATTCGGGAAAAGAAGGGCCCATTTGTTGGCCTCTTCGCACCACTGTGACGCATTCGGTCTTCAAATTAACTATTATATATTTGAGCTGGAACCAAACTAGTTTGCATTGCATTTTCTATTCTATTGTAAATAGTTTAATCTTCACTAATGATGAATTTATCTTTATATTTAGGCATATCAAATTCTCTATTTTCTCTCCTATCAAGGTAGCTATGAGAGTCATGCTACAGCTTTGTTACGAACCATTTCGATGGCTGAACCAATCAGAACTCCAATCAGAAACATTTTTTTCTTGATTATCAAAACATGTCATCTTCAGCAATATTTCGCTGTTAAGGGGTTAGTTCGGATTCTTTGAAGTGGGTTGTAAGAGGTACTTATCCATAGTCGGTGTATTACCTACAGTAGTTGGCGCTCAGCGCACCACCAGTTTGGAGAGGCAGGCAGGAGTACCAGCACGGAAGCTAAGCACTGTAGTGCTGTGGACAGGGACAGCCCCTTGCCGTCAGACAGCCCTTTCCTTTGGATCTACATTTTCTCAGCCGTAGAACTTGCATATTCCTACACATGCCGCCCACTGTATTATGCCTCGGATCAGCTGTTTAAAAATAAATGTAAGCGTAGAGCCCTGACGTGTTTGAAGAAGATCTCCGCAGGCCTGCCAGCAGATGAAGAGGGAAGCTGCGGCGTTCTTCATCCGTGGCTTAACCCAACAGATGACTTGTGCCACACAACAGGGTTTCCTCCATATATTACACCCAGCGTTGAGTGTGGAGTTCGTCTACACATCAGTGGCGCAAAAAGAAAACTTATTACGGGATCGTCTCTCTTGCTGTACTTTCTCATAACTTGAGCCCCGTTGTGGCGGGAATATGAGCCCGTTTGTGTGAGTGCGAGAAGAGATTTATGATAAGAATTAAAGGCAGCCAGCTGGGGATTTGGACTGCAATTGATTTTGCACAATTCAATTTTAAGCTTGTTGATTTATAATACGCTGTCCACATATCAATCTTGGCCCTCTCCACATGAGATGAGGTGAGCTCACTGGGCTAGCTGCTGGTGAGCTAGATCGATATCATTGTATGCGCGTGTGTGTGTGTGTGTGTGTGTGTGTGTGTGTGTGTGTGTGTGTGTGTGTGTGTGTGTGTGTGTGTGTGTGTGTGTGTGTGTGTGTGTGTGTGTGTGAGTGTGAGTGAGTGAGAGAGTAGCAGGAAAAGACAGTGCTGGAGAGAGTTAGCCTGTGTGTGTGCGCACACTTGAAGGTCTTTCCAGGCTTTGCTTACAATACCTGATGGCATTTACACAGCACCAGGGAGGCAGCACAACAAATCCACTGAAACCTCCGGTCTTCCTTCCTTCCTTCCTTCCCTTTCTTTTAGTGCGGACGCCTCCTCAGTTGCCCTCTTCAAAGCATTTCTGTAGATTCAGGAGTTTTCTAAAAGCCCTGTTTTATTTATTTGACCTTCCTGGAGTTGTTTTTGGCCAATTGTCCATCTCTCACCTCCTCCTTTTCCAGACAGATGCTATTTAAGTGTGTGATGAACAGATTGCCAAGAGTTAGATAGCAAAAGCATTGTGTATCTGCACTATCTGCTCTCACTGATGGAGGGAGACGAGAAAAGCTTTTTGCTGGCAGAAAAAGGAGCCAACGCTTAAAGGGGCGGGGGCCAGGGGGCTTTGTAAAGCTGCCAATTCGGAGGACTATAGCTGTAGCCCTCTTCTCCCCTGCCCTATCCCTCCCCTCACTGTCATTGGATTACCTGTCTGCTTTCCTCGCACTCACCTGTGGTACCTTGCTGCACTTTTTTGTCATCATTTCCCTTGTGCGTCTGGTTTCTCTCACACGTTTTCACCGTTGCATTTCCTCCTTTCCTCTCTCCTTTTGCCCTGCCCCACTACTTTCCCCATCGAGTTCTCACTCTTACATTTTCTCACTCTTTCCCCACCCCCACCCTCCTCTGACCTATTGTTCAGACCTTCCTCCCCTCTCAGTCAGAAAAGCCAAGGCAGGCAGGCAGGGAATGAGATTTGTTTTTCTCCCCACTCCACCCCATATCGTCTCTCTTCTCCCGCCCCTAGCTCTTTTACTTGTTGCATGACAGGTCCAGCACTCTATTGAAATAAATCATCTCCCAAGACAGATACATGTGTGTATATGCATGTGTGTGCGTGAGCCAGTGAGACGAGTAAAGGCTTCCTCATGGTGGTGATGGGTGTTTTGTTGTGAGCATGGCTCCAGGACTTACCACCCTGTTCTTGCGTGTATGTGTGTGTATGTGTGTATTATTAATGCCTTTGGCTGTGACCTGCCTACACTGTTATCAGCGTGATTTATGCTCTCCCCCTCCACACTGTGCTTTCAGCTTCTTGTCCTCATCCTGTTCATTTAGACACGTTGCCTTATTCTCTACTCTTTGCATTGGCCGTTTTCTGTTTTTGCTGGGCAGTGTGTCTCACGATGGGTAGGTGTATGTGTGTGTTTGAGTCTATGTGTATGTATTTTGTGTGTGTGTGTGTGTAGAAGTAAGCCATAGCTCTTCCCTGTTGTTCCCTGGGGTCAGTGACGCAGCATTAGAGCTTAAACCAGCTCCTCAATCATGTGGAGGCTTGTCCTATTGGCCCATTTTTATCTGGCATTAAAAATTAAACACATACGATGATGCATGGACACCCTGTCCAGATGAGGCACGACGATGTGGGATATCAGACTACAAGTCCAAATATACCCTCCCACTGTACGAGGGTAGCATTTTTCTTCAAATTTCACTAGATTCAGGTTTAGTGATGTGATAGATTTTCTGGACGACTAACGTGTTCCCAGTTGAACTAAAATTTGAAATACTCCTCACTTTTTAAATGGAAATTATAATGATGCTGCAGCTATTGTGCCTCATTTTTCAATAGAAGACAAAACCATTTTTTGACATATTTGTGGAACAGTGTCTAAGCACCAGGCCTCAGTGGGCAGTTCCCTTGGAAGTGGTTGGCTGACATTTGAGGGCTGGCGTTGCTGGGAGACACGCTGTCAACCCTGGTGCGCTACCGACTGGAGCGCATCATAGCCCAGTAGCCTATGAACATTGATACAAAATGCCCACATAGCGTTGGTAATGTACTGTTAGTAATTTAACATTCAATATTTAGGAGGACCTGTTGTACTGTTAACTTTGTACACCACTCAGAAAGTGGACGCAAGCTATGCTAAGTAGCTCTTAGAGCTAGACCGATAAATCGGCCAGGTCAATATATCTGCCAATATTATCTTATTGTAGACGTATTGTACCTGTGTATATGTGGGCCGATGAGTAACAAGAAATCGTAGTACAGCAATGCCAAACTAGGTTTGAGGTAATTAAGAAACCTTTACATATTTTGCCCACCACAGAGCTCTGTGAAGTTGATTTTTCAACTATAAAAATATCTGTCCGCCTCAAAAATCCAGTATTGTTGGGCTAAAGCTTCCCCTCGGAAAGTGGAAGCTGGTTAGCCTAGCTTGCTAATGACTTAGCACTGATTATCTGTTATAACAACTTTGTTACAAGTCAGAACAAACTTCAAGGATTTACTGATTTAGCAAAAATGACCTAATTTCAGACGGCAGTATTTACTACGGCCTGAAGTCACTATAAAGCTGTGTATTGTGTTAAGGAAGCTAAACTCATGATGAAAAGATTTGTCATTAAAAGTTTTCTTACGTATAGTCACATATCAGAGCATATAATGTTTTTTAACAAGTTCTAAATCAACATTATTATCTTGCACTACTTCTCTGTACATTAGAATACAGATTTAATGCACCCTGGAAGAAAAGCCACATTCTTTTTGTCTACGTTTTCCCCCACTGGTATTAATTAAATAGTTTAATGTATTTGTTCAGTGATAAAACATAATGTGTAAAAGAACAGAGAAAGGAATACTGCAAATCGGCAGCAAGAGGGATGAAAAAACCCAAGCGGCATGTAAAACAAAAACCCCATCTCAACCAAACTAACCCAATGAGCACAAATCAACATGACGAGCAGAAATGCAATTGAATTGGATAACATAAATCAAAGGATGATAAAATACAATAACAAGAAATGCTGTAACAGCCACAAAATGGACAAACAATGGGCACGATAAATAAATTAGCACCGGTTCAGAAAATGAAATCATTTTTCAGAAACTGTTATTGAAAGGAGGGTAAAGCCTCCTCTCCTCCCTCTCTGCCTCTACTACTCCGCTGCGGTACTTTGATACTCTGTCTGTTTTCGCAGGTGGTGCTGAAGATTATCAAGCACTACCAGGAAGAGGGCCAGGGCAGCGAGGTGGTTCAGGGCGTCCTGCTGGGCCTGGTAGTCGACGATCGGCTGGAGATCACTAACTGCTTCCCCTTCCCCCAGCACACCGAGGATGATGCAGACTTTGATGAAGGTAACAGAGAGCGGCGTTTTTCCATTCTGTTTAATCTATCGATCCTCTCTTGCAGCTGGAAAAATGCGCACGCACGCCCACACATACAAAATAACATCACAACAGTCTGAAAAAAGTATACACCAAATGCTAGTAAACCTTGTCTTTAGTGGATGGAGTGATGGTCTACTGTGACGATGGCTGGTAAATT
Organism: Macquaria australasica; assembly: GCA_005408345.1. Taxonomy (NCBI): domain Eukaryota; kingdom Metazoa; phylum Chordata; class Actinopteri; order Centrarchiformes; family Percichthyidae; genus Macquaria; species Macquaria australasica. The sequence goes on from SEMN01000062.1 coordinate 571,395, forward strand.
GATGATGATATGAAGGTGATGATAATGTTCGTATGCTTCAGTAACAAGGAGGCTTTGGTCTTTGCTTATTCTCAAATGATGAAACTCCACTAAAGATTGTGTTTTTAAATTCTATTGAATGCTGTGATGAATTGCAATTTTGGATGAACAAAATTTTAATTAGCACTGAGCACTTGATTTGACATACCAAACGGCACTGGAAATATTAAGTTGGAACATTTCTGTGAAACACTTTGTATTGTCGGGAGAACTTTGTAGTTAGTTGGTATTATCTCATCTGACCATGACCTTGACAGGTGAGCTGAAAAGTGAATTTCAGACATTGCATCAAACTTATTCATTTAAAAAAGCAATAAAAGTCCCAACAGAAGCAACTGGTCCTTGAATCCTACCAGAACTGGTCCTTGAAATACCACAAAACTGTGTCTCTGCACAAAGATTACCTCCAACACCCAAACTAGGAGTTTGACAGCAAGTAATATAATGCTGATTTGTGTGTTAGTTCACACAATGTGTTTTTGAGAGATAGGCTTGGGCTCACCATTCTTGGCCCACTAAAATTCCATAAACCTTAAAGAAATAACAGACTACCGAGGCTAGGAGCCAAGGTACAGTATCAACAGCTCACTGAATGTCAATGTGTGTTTTCTTGGAGGCGTGAACGTAAGATGTCCCTGGGCACAGTGTTAAGGACAATGCCGACTTTTAACTAAGCTAACTAGGTGCTGGGTGTCCTACACTGTCACTGCCAGGGTTGATGTGCAAGGGCAGTGGTGCAGGGATGGAATGGCTCCAGTGTTTACGTTACAGGTGGGTGGTGCGACCGTGCACAGGATTTGATTTAGTTTTTATCCGCACATGTACACTTTTCCTTCCCCCTCCCGCCTCCCGTCAGCTTTTGTATCAAAGGATGCCATGTCCTCTGACCTCAGCCCTTCTCCTATCAAACCTTGTTGTTAGCTGCTCCTTGTTACCAGACTGAAGGATGGGAAGGTGAGCAGATGCGGGAAACAGACGGAAGGGAGAAAATCCTGCTCTAACAGGCCTCCACTGCTAACGAGCAAGTGTCTAAAATTCTGCACCAATGGTAGCTAAAGGTTGTTAGTGTCAGGAATAGCTCACTCTGTGTCTGTTTGTGTGTGTATCTGTGGTGGTGAGTGACATGGCATGTTGTTTTGTTGACTTTTGATGCACTGGATTTTCTATGTCACTCCCTTTAGTTAACAAGGGCTTCAGTGAGTAGCGCCTTGCCATGAATCCTTGGAAAATTTACAGAGCTACAACAGATTTTCCTCTCTACATGGCTTTTGATCCAGCTGCAACATGCGACAGACTTCAGGTTATGTGTCACCAAATTCAAAATGGAAATGTGTTGGGAGTCATTCGTGTTGTGCTGTTTGTTGTTGAAGTGATTTTGAATTGAGAACTGTACAGCATAGAGTAGACAACTCTGTAGACTACAGAAAGCTCCTGTCTCTGCTTACAAAGTGTCTTTCCAGAAAGGAGTTCATGCTATACTCAAGATTGTATCAACTAAATCACAACTATGCAAACAGAATTACTTGAAGGAATAAAATTATCACACAGAAACATGAAAAATTAGTTTTGTACATTTGGTCATTTTGTTCTCATACTTCAGGCTGAATTGTCTACCCACTCACACAGCTGACCAGCCAGACCACCTTTTCTCTCTCTCTCTCTCTTTCTCGTCTACCCTGTTGCAGCCAAGTGTTTCTTCTGTGCTGATGTTGGGGCAGAAGACAGAACAGTGTTTTCTTGAAGTGTGAATTGGACTTTAAAACAATCATGTCTTCATGGAAGATCTGTTGGAGCCTTAATATTCTACTAAAGATCCAGAGCCAACTGTGACATGAGCCTATGAGTGTGTAACGATCCTATATTCAGACGATGGGGATGCATATTTAGATCAATTGGTTGATCGATTCAGACTTTTTATTGGCGGAGAACCACATGCCTCCAAAATAATGTCTCATCAATAATGACAAACAATGCGCAATGACACTCTGGGTAATGTTTTGGACAGACCCCCAAAGAGGATGCAGTTTTCAGTAAAATACTGCAGACTGGCAATACCAGTCATCTGCCTAAATCCAGTATTTTCAACAACGCTAGATGAGTGTATGTTCTTGCAAATAAAATGGCTTTCAAGGAGGAGGAGTTGTAGTAGGGACCGGTGTTCTTTGGAAGTAGTTGCACACTTGCATTGTTGTTACTACTGCTGGGTCCACAGCTTCTGGAGTAATGTTTCAATCAGCACTTCATTATTCTGTACCATGCTACCTTTTCTTCTGGAAGTGGACAGCCTGAAGTAGGTATATGAATGGGAAACTTTGCAAGACGGGAGGTTCAGACACACACATACGCACACAAACACTGTTGCACCACACTTTCATATACACTCTAGAGGCAGAGGAGGATATTTGGCCAAAGTGTTTTTGACAGTTGTATCAATTTGTGATGAATTTCTTTTGGATCCATGTTTTTGTATCACTGTAGCCCTATCTCGGACTATTGTATTGACTTTCTGATACATATCAGTTAATTGTTTAGATGAAGCTTGAGATTTGGGTCTAGAAAGACTCAGCAGAGCAGCACGCACTCTCTTCACCTCCAATCAGGCACTCTAGACACGTTTAGCTTCCAAGGTCTGCATGTGTGGATATATCCTGCTGTGCTGTGTGTGTGTTACCTGAATCATCTTACACTGACTCATTGCCTGCTAGAGGCCTCTCAGATCAGAATTACTCCTCCAATATATCTCTAAAGGAAGCTATGTGCTATGTGACTGTGTGGGTTTTTTTTGTGTGTATGTGTGTTTTAGAGCAAGCACGTCTGTGTGTGTCTGCTATGCTGCTTTTTCATCAACAGGTGCCAGTGTGGAGCTGTACTTGCGGGACAGTCAGTGGCAGCAAATGTGACCAATATGAGTGAGAAAAAGATAGAGAGAGAGTAATCAAGCGTGCAGCAGAATCAGCCTCAGATAAAACCTTGGCTGAACCCCAGCCCTCCTATTTCCCATGTCCTTGCATACTCTGTCCTCGTATCATTGACAAAATGTATGGAGAGAGATGCGTAGAACTGCAGGCAGTTATTCTTTAGGCATTGTGCACTAGAGGCACGCAAATAGCATGTTAATAATGTGCTTTGGCCCTCTTCCTTTGTTGTAGTATCAGCGATAATACAAAGAGCAGCTATCCTGGTACAGAGAGATTATTAGGGACGGCGACATACGGGAAAATTTACATCAGACCTTGCAAGGTGGTAATTGTGACCCTGCCCTCCCTGAGACACACACACACACACACACACACACACACACACACACACACACACACACACACACACACACACACACACACCCTCCACTGTGATTTGTCACATTCAGGAGAGGTGTTATATTTGTCAGTTGCGAAAAGGATTTGTTACATAAGAGAATAATTGTAGTAACGGAAGATTTCAACTTTTTTTATGATGCCTAAAGTTACATTAAGCTATAGTTTGAAATTAACGTTAAATCATTGAGTGAGGGCGTGGGTAGTACTGCCAATCACATTGAGAATCAACACCTAACTCTGCAGCTTTCAGCTCATTGCTTGAGTGTCCCTGTCCATATGGTTGACCTCTGCACTCTGTCAACACACAGTGTACGTTTTTTGAAAATGTCACTGCGCTTCCAAGTTTTGACAGCGTGTGAGCGTTTATTTTTTCTGGTTTCATCCTTGCATGTTCTGCCATGCACCTGTCTATTCTTATACAGGTTTACAAAGATTTATTTTCAATTTTTTATGCTCTCATCAACCGCTGTCATAAAAAACAAACTGTGGGCAGCTGCTCCCATCTTACAAGCTCATGCAAACGGATTGCACACTGCACAAAGTTTACTGCCCATTTCCATAGAAATGACGTAAGTGGCTGGAAAGAAGAGCCCAACACCTAGTTATCCACAGAGATCCAGATATTTTGTCATTGGAGGTGGACTAGGTAAATTATGACAGCTAGACCATAAATCATGAAACTGGAAACTGTTTATTTTAACTGTTAAACTACGTCTAATCCCAAGGTATAACTGTTCTTTTTATTAATGTGATATATTTTGGTTAGATCTGACCTAAAAATAGGTGCACACAAAAAAAACCTCACCAAATCGTTAATGTCAGTTGGTTAAACAACTGATGAAGTGTGACTCAGTGCAATTCACAGGCTTATAAAGAATGATTGGGTTGCCTGTTTGACTCGTAAGTAGGGATTATATCAAACTAACCGTTTCTCAGTACCAGTTTTGGTAAGTATGTTTGATATTCATCCCATGTCACTAGCGTTCAGCAGCAGGAGGAGGTATCCTGAAGGTAGAACAAAATTAGCCTGCTCTTTCTCTTCCTTCACCCTCCACCACTTTCCTCCGTCCTCCTCTCCCTCTTTTTCCCTTCCTTTTTTCTCTAACCCAGTGCAGGTAAGAGAGCCGCCTCCGCCTTTCTCTCCGACCATTTCCCTTCTTCCTTCTCTGCAGTCACTAACTGTGCTTCCTTCTGTCACTAGTTTTCTTCATCCCTTCTTTTATCTTTCCCTTCCTAAGTTCCTTCCTTCGCACTTCGTTCTACCGTCCCTTCTACAACCATAGGAGGATTAATAAAGCAACATACTGTTGGAGAGAGAAATGATGTAAGCACCCAACCAATGTCCTGTTGGGGTAATTATATCCTCGAAATGAAGCATTTATTTTATGAAAACTCTGTACTTAAAATAGCAAGGAATGGCATTCCATTTTCTTTTTGGGAAGAAAGCAGTGCATCGATGCCAGTGCAGAGAAAATTGAATATTTGGAGTAGTTATTGTGCCTCTGCTTTGAGGGAATGCCCCCACTAGAGTGAAGGTAACCTCGCTCACAAAATATATTGATGGCAGTGCTTGACTTCATATAAAGATGTACACATTAAATATTATGTGTATGTGTACAAATGAGTGTGGGTCTTTTTCCCCCTTGAAAGTAATTTAAAAACTGCACAGCACTTCCTTCTGGCTATCCTGCTGCCCCATGCCAAGCTGCTCTGCCCAACACAGGTGGTAGGGGGCTGCCAGGCCCCCTGTCTGGGCTTGCGTCATGTCTCACATTGGCCCAGAAGATGAAAACAGTTGTCACACTGGTGAAACAAACAAGATTTAAGGGTGCTTGTTTTGTGATGTGTCCTGTTTTCAGTAATTAGAGATGTGTTTTTGCGGGTAGGCCCCTCAGTCAACACATGATGGTCTTTTCTTGGCCAAGGAGCATTTCATTTGGACATTTCACATGACAACATATAACAAGGATGTTGCTATTCCAGTCCTAACAAGACACTTAATTAAAAAGAGCACGGAAAGTTACTCTCGATGTATAAACATCCTGTACTCATTAATGAGGTTGATTTTGCTGATTGGCTGGCACCCTCTTTTCAGTTTATTTGTTGTTTATGTCACTCCTGCTGCCACTGTTTGAATTGCTCATCAAACCAATTAGCCACACAACTACAGGTTGAAGTGAATATGATTGGGCTGTGAGATAGAGAAAAAAATGGCTGCTAAGACTAAAGCATAAAAGGAACTGAACGACTAGAGAAATCCTTCCAAAATTCCCTGAGAGCTTCTTAAAAAGGATTTGGCATCATAAACACTGTTGTGTCTCATCAGGGACACAGAATATGTCAATAACATGTCAGTATTTGCTATCATTTACACATGACAGCGCTAGTGATTTTGGTCATATTTGAATTAATTAATTTTGAAAAGTTACTGGACCCACAGATCCTCTTTAAGGAGCATCTACAATACCTCGTGTGTGTCTGCCTGTGTTCTTGAAACTTCCTAAGGCCCTCAAAATGGCTCACTTTAAAGGCCCTACACACCCATGTTACATCCCCACAGGTGTTTTTCCTTATTTTGCATGATTAGATCTCTTCTCAGGTCTGTGTGGATGTGTATAAACTATGCTTGATTGACATCTCCCGGACTTGCCGGTTAGTTTTGTTGCATCTTTTTGGGTGGGAGAAATAGCATTTTCACCATTTATATTACCATACAGATTATGGTGACTTCACGTCAGTCCCAGCAAAGCTTCACCCAACTTCAACCTGAGCAGAGGCCTAATCAAACAGTGGTTGTGCAGGAAAAAATTATCAGTCTAGTTGTAGGCAAAACCTTTGCATTCTTTTGTATTACAAATAGTCTGTTTTGCTAACAGTCAATATAACACAACCTCTGCAGGAAAAACAATGTATCTTTGCAAATTTTTCTTCAATTACTCTTAATTCGCTTATTTAACAACGTGCGGGGAAAAGTGGCATGTACAAATCACAGCCTCCACTTCTTGCAACCTGTTAAGTCTTTGTGTTCTTGCTTCAGGATGTTTCCCTCTTGCTTGTAAAATATGACAAATCTGGAAATATTCTTATTTTGTCTTACATGCACTGTATGATAATAATTGAGCTCCAATAGATTTTCAGTTTAATTCAAGTCTGGGGCTCATTTATTGTTCGTTCTGAGGCATGTTTAGGATCATTGTTTTGTTGCAACATCCAACCTTGTTTCAGCCTCTGTATCTTTGCCATTAGCTTCTAGGATTTGTTGAGTCCATTCTTCCTTCTCTCTGAACCTTTCTCAAAGCAGCTGACTTGTAATAACATTAATTGTGGCTGCATTCTATTTGCAGGTGTTTCAAGTCCAAGGCCCCACATTTGTGCATGCTGGCTCACTGGTATGGTGTACTGGAACCTAAATGGAACAGAGCAATCGTTAATGTTATTAGTTACACCTGTGCTTTTCATGCCGTGACAAGTCAAAATGTGTTCTGTGAGAAAGGTTGGTACGTTCTATGCCTTGGGCTGCCACATAACTCCAAAGCATAATAAATCCACTGCAATGTTTAACGGTTGCAAGGTGTTTTTTCCAAATGGTTCTTTCGTTCTTGCCAGCCATACATTTTGTGATTGTGGCCAAAGAGTTCAATTTTTGTTTCATCAGACTGAAGCACTCTGCTCCAAAAAGCCTCTTCTTGATCCAAGTGTTGTGTTGCGTACTGAAGGCAAGGGTGCCTTCTGATGGCACTACAATATAGATCAGGTTAGTGCAAGCTACATAGTATTAGGAGTATTCAATCTGTTGGAAAATGTTTAAATTTACGTATCATGCAAAAGAAATAGTGTGGCCGTTCATTAATTTCAGTAGTGTCAGCTGCATCAAGCTAAAATGTGTGACAGTAGTGAGTGTTAGTCCCTCAAGCCATTGACAGACAAAATAACACCTCAAATGAGGTGAGTACCCATTCCTAATAGCAATTCTCATACTTGTGCTTGTGTACCGGCTCTGTGATGGTGGGATTGGTGCACCACAAGTAAATGATCAGTGCAATGAAAAGAGCCGTGCCTGAATTACTGTTACAGCTGTCATTCTTTGGTCTGCTCTTAAAGACACTATAATAGATATGACCTTTTTTATGTTCGAAATCACAAAAGCAATTGTCTGGGTAGAAAGCTTACTTCACAACTGTAGAATGAAACAAATTAAATATTTCTTTGTGTTGTTCTTTTCTAAGATGTGTTCATGATGCGGTATTTAGCAGGCACGGGCTATTGCCATCAGCCTGGCCATGCTAGTTAGCTAGCATTTGCTAGCCAGCTACATTACTAATATCTAAGCTACTGTCAATGTCCTGCTCTTCTGCCAACTCACCTGTTTTCCAGACAACATTTTAAAAGATCTCTGCTGAATGTTTTCCTTGTGAGAAATCCTAAAATACGATACGATGGATAGTTAGCCTCAACTAGCTAGCTTGCAAACATTAGCTAGCCTAGTCGACTGAGCCTGGCTGTTATGCTGTCTACAAAAAGCACAGAACACGCTACCAAATATGTGTTAAGTTAATTAAACGCAGCTTCCTCTTAGTGTGTCCATGTCGTAGTAGTGATAGTGCCGTGATTGAGGGAAAACGGAGCACTCACATTTAGCATTGTGGAAATCTTCAACGCTGCTTTGACTGCGGCAGGAAAGCTGCACCATCTGCCTCAGATTCTTTTGGCTCTTCTCCATCCATCATTGTCCAACCAATGGTCTCTGACACCTCCATTGAAAATTCTCCTCCTCTTGAGATTTTAGATGATTGCAGTCTCCTTGCCTTCCCTTTATCCTCCCTTCCCTTTTATTTTCTTATGGGCCCTTTGGTCTGCAGCAGATGTTTTCATTATTTATAAGCTAGCTACCTTGCTCTTTGTGATATCAAAGAAACCAAATTTGAAATGGCCTCAAAGCCAGGCGGAACTATACTTGGTCTAGAGCTTGTGCCCATGCTCCAGCAGAGTTCTGCTGCATGGATAGTTCAGAGGTGCTCATCAATATATGTTGGGAACCAACATATTATTTATTTGTATTGTTTGTTTGAATTTTGTAAGAAGTCTTTGGGTGTTTAATAATTTGCTACTACTGAATACAAAGATAATATTTTCTTCAGGGAATTGTTCTCTTTTTTTTAAACTACTGAGTGACTAAACTGAATTTCTCTCTTGATGGTAACAGTGAAGTGATCACAAAAAAGGAAATGAATCGTGTTCTACAGCTAAGGTGTGCTACAGAACCTATGGACTTAAGATTGTACAACATTGCAGGTTGAGACATTTCTCATATATAGATGTATCTTTTCCAACTGGCTTGCTAGAATGTTTTGCTAAAAAATGATTATGAAAGTTGTTGGCTACGGAGAGAACATGCTGAAAAGAAACGCATCTACTGAGGGGGATGATTGTAAAAGCAAATAAAACAAATATATCTTCTTAAACCAATGCAAGGCTGTGCAAGTGAAAACACAAACAGAACTAATTACGGCCAATTACATCAGCATTTTCCTCCTCCAGTAGGGTCTGCAAGGGTAGTCCTTGGTTTTTGGAACTTTAATTGTCGTCTGTGGCAGACATTTTCACGGTGGGTTAATTGAAGTCAGGGGGATTAAAAACGTCTCTGCCATGATCTCTCCACTCCTTGCTGTAAATACACTATTCAGTATGCAGTGAAGCATGCGTGTGTGTGTGTCTGTGTTTATGTGTGCTTTGTAAAAAGTTGGCCCTCTCCCATTCTGATAAGGTCTTCCTTGGGGTTAGCCCCTCAATAGATCACTCTACCTGCCCCAAATGGGAAATTGATTTCCTCCGTTTATCCTTGCTCTCCCTCAGTGAGACTAATTAGAAATCACTTGGCAGCCCACCTTTATGTGACATATATAAACATTGAAGATATCATGTGCGCTGTTACGTATTAGGATTTTGGGGGGGTCACCTTTGCCTTTTCTCAAGCTCAAAATAATTCTCACTTATTGTCTTTTGCTCTTGTCCCCAGTCCCTCACCTTTCCTCTCTCCCCATCTCGGTCTCTCTATCAGACCTCTCTGTTTCTCTGGCTGTTAGCAGCGAGCTGGGGCTGTATCTGCTTTTGAATGCTCACCCGGCATAAATCAAGAGTGTGGGTCCCCCGGGTGCCGTCACCATCGCCATCAGTTCCACTGTTTTATTCATCCGCTCCTTTGTCTCATCACGATTCTGCCCCACATTAAATTTTTGTGTGTGTGTGGAGGGGGGGTCCACATGTATTGCTGCAGACTGCTGCTAATCCAGGTGGGCTGTTGGGAGTAGGGGGGAGGGTGAAGGGTAAGAAGGAGAGAAGGATGTGACAAGGGTGAGAGAAATGAATAAAAGGACTGAGCATGATAAGGGAGAGGGGAAAGGAGGTTTGAGGTGTAGGGATGGGGGAAATGGAAAAGACGGAAAGTTACGAGGGAAAATGAGAGCAACCAAGCAAAAGATTGAGCATTAGGGCGGGAAGAACTAGAGGAGAAACAGAAAAAGATGGACAGCAAAAGTAAACAGCTGTGAGAGAGATGCTGGGGCATAGAAACAGTCAGCAAAAGATGGAGCAAGATGGTGGGGAAGAAGAAAAATGGCAATGATGAGTAAACGGGAGAGCAGCAGTAAAAAGAGAGAAGGTGGGAAACCATTTTCTTAACTTATTAGAGGAATGAACAAATAACTCCACTAAACACCAATAGGAGACCAGTGTAGTAGGGGCTGAATTCCTCTTCTAACCTCTAACCTCTATGGTGGCAAGGGATTGTGTGTCCTTTGACTTTTTATCAAAGGACTGGTTATTTTCTATCCCAGTTGCTCATATTTTATTCTAATGATTCAACAGTTTTATGCCCATGCAAGCCTTGGAAGTGCTCCAGATGACAGTCAGCTAACTCTGCCTATGCAGAAAATGAACAGGAGCCTGAATGCCTGAAATATCTCCTCCCACTTTGCTGCACTTGGGCTGTGTTAATCACCGAAGGTCCTATGTTTATTCATGCAAGTCTGACGGTGGTAGAGTTTTTTTGTACACAGGTGAGGCCACATGAGATACGGAAGAGACAAAAGATGTGGCTGGCGCTGCAATTAATTGCCTCTGTATAGGTCGTGAGGCCTGTATGGGAGAGGCAAAAGGACCTACACCTCTGTGAATACATGCATGGAGTGCAGTTTTGGATCTGTCTCAATAATGTGCCAATGTTTTTCAGTTGTCTTGGAAGGTATTTGGTGCAGCACATAGGCACATTTTAAAATTCCCTTTGCAGCCTTTCATGCATGTCCCATCTGCACCAATTTCTGATTTGAATGTTATGGCAGGAATTTATGACATGTAAAACGGGCATACATAGTCTTTTCATGGTCTTTTTATAGACTGAATATGGTAGCTTATACAGTTTAAAGGGACGGCAGAAGTATGGTACCCCCCAGACTACACATGCACACTTGTGCACTTCCTACCTCTTGCTAGCATACATGCGAACATTGACAAGGAGTCAAATAGAATTATTTTTCCTTTTTCCTCCCTTTCAAAAAGATAAACCAGCCTATCTGCACATGTGATCAAACAAACACTCGCACACCATTTCCCCTTCCACATCATCTCCCCATTCCCACTATGAAAACAAAGCCCTGTGACAAGCGACGCTGTCAAATGTGCATATGGTGAACTCGTCAGTGTGTTACGCACACAAAGCAGCTGCTTCACTATGCTCTCACTCTCTCCCGTGCATTAGTGCATCACCGAGTGTGTTTGTATACCTGTTTGTGGTCTAGCGTGTGTGTCTGTGCGCGCGCGTGTAAGGCAGGCATACTCTCCACAGGGCTTGCTTAACTAAGATTAATTGCACCTAATCCACTGTGCCAGGTGGAACATGGACCACGGTGGGGTGCACACACAGACGCACTCACAAATAGGCACACACATCCCATTATAGTCTTGCCGCTGAAAATTAGCCTCGTACCTCTCCTGACACCTCTGGACCAGACCACAACTCGATACCACCATTTACTTCCCGACAACTCGCACATTTATCACTGTTCCCTCCTTCCGACAGATGAACACGTGGACGAACAAAATGCCGTGACAGAAGGACAGGCTATCTGCTCTCTCACATCAGCACCAGCTGACCTTGACAATGCGTAGAACGAAAGTGTTTGTCCTCCTTTCTCTTTAGAGGAGGAAAGAGCTGCTTATACTAAATGTCTTTGACCGTATTATCCAAGATGCAGCTTGTCTGTAGGAACACGTGCACCGTGAGGCACAGCAAAGTTTTACTAAATTAGTGGAAGTGAGACAAGGTCAGCAGCGAGCTTACTGAGCAGGTTAACAATTATATACATAAATTAACAGTGATGCTTTTTGATTAATCAATTGTCCAAATATTCATCGGTATCATGGAGAATCAAATGAAAACCTGTATATTCCCATGCCGTTGAGAAATGTTGATAGGCCTGTCAGGTTACTCCTGTCCTGGTTGACAGTGTCATTAAAGTTAGCTTAAAACGCAGTCAGTGTGCTGTAAATGATGATTTGAAAATAAAGTGTGGTTTAGAAACAACCTAGGTCTCATATTTTGACAGTAAACCTTAGCTAAACTTTTGCTTCCTTCAAGCTAAACATTTAACTTTTAAACTACTAAAATAAGATTATAAGAATAATTTGATAATTATAATTGCTGTTCATTGTTATGAAACATGTTTTGTCAGGTATTTGTTCATACTACAGGGACACACACATATATATATATATATATATAAAAGCCAGGGCATGACTCATCATTTTCTCCTCTCCACATACTAAACCTTTGAGATCAATAGTCATGTCATAGGTCAGCGCGCGCTCTCTCTCTCTCTCTCTCTCTCTCTCTCTCTCTCACTCACTCACTCACTCACTCACTCACTCACTCACTCACTCACTCACTCACTCACTCACTCACTCACTCACTCACTCTCTCACACACACACACACACACACACACACACACACACACACACACACACACACTGTGCTCCACTTAGTGTGCTCACTTAGCAAATTGCATTCACAGATGAAGACAGGCGGTCGCCTTCCTTCCCCTCCTTGTACCTTTCACTCTTTCTCCTTTCTCCCTCTGCGTCTTCTCCTTTCACTTCTCCTCTCTTCACCTCTCTATTTCTATTTTCTATTCTCTCATGTGTGCCATAATGATGTTGAGTGGTAGTCCTCATTAATCTTGTGGCTGTGTTGTCATGCGTATAGTGTATCTACACCACAGCCTCCCAGCGTTTTTTTATTTTTTGATACCCACTCAGTCCTGACAGGTGAACACAAGTACCCCTTCAACACCACCCGTCAGGTTTCAAATGTGTTCATTTGAATTGATTTTAAACTGATGTATATAATTGCATTGCATATAATTGCATACTACCACTTGGAGTGGTATTTTAACCATTTATCCGTTACTTTTAGCTTTTTTACTATTATCCAATACTTTTGGCTCGGTCATTTGTTCATCAGTTACTTTTAGCTGTCTTTTTCAACCATTTGTCGATTACTATTAGCAAGTCTATCCATTATTTTTGAATAGGTATTTGAACAGCTTATTCATTATTTTTAGCTGGCTATTAGCTTATTTAGTTATTTATTTATTTATTTTTTCGCTTTTTCAAATTAGTTGAGAAACTCCTCAATCTTTCCATATGCCTCTGGGGGTACAGACAGCTGCTAAGTCAGCCCTTTCTTACAACCTACTGTACCTGCACGTGTCTGTGTGCATGCACTCATCTGTGTGTGTGTGTTTGTCTTGCTGGCTGGAAACGAAAATATGTTTTTCTTTTTTTAGGCGGGAGACAGAGAGATTGAGAACAAACAAAAGAAATCAATGCAATGATTATCATGTAGGTAGCACTTATGAGCTCGCTCAAGGGCGATGTCTGTTAGCTCAAGGCCTCATTGGCGTATTGTACCAGTGGGACAAAAGATGCATGGCCTAACGAATGAGACTTAGAACGAACCTGGCAACTTGTTGAAGGTTTTGTCTTCAGTGGCTGTTTGTGGAGGAGACAAGATTTTCAGACATCTTTGTCAGTGCTTTTATCATGTTAAATGTGTTACACATAGCAGGGTGGGGTGCGGTGGGAATGAATACAGGAAATATTGTACATTTTGAGAATGTCAAATTTTGTCTCAGCTGTACACATTTTTAAACGTCTCACCTTGAGGTTGCAGGGTACAGACATTGCCATGTGTTTGCAGATGTCAGATCTTAAGTGTCCTTGAGAATAACTTTGTGTTCTTTTTTCTCTCTCTCCACTCAATGTGGAGACTGTTTTCAGTTTCTAGCTTGATTATATTTCAGTCCACAAGGACAGAGCTTTCTCCTCAAAAATGAATTATATTGACCCAAAAATGCACGCGGCATCGATGAAACACCGGGTCTTCAGGAGTTCAGGGCTCTACAGTTCACCAGTGATTTGAAATGTGATGAATGGACTCAGAGGAGGAGAAAAATGCATTAATATCAATCATCAAGTATTCTCTGTTCCTGTTTAGGGAATCCAGAGGAGTAGCAAGGTTAAAGGATGATGGGTAAACAGGAAAGCAGCAGTGGAAGTAGCAGAGGCAGCTAGTCTCAAGGCCTTCAAACATCGAGATTCACTTTGTTCTCCATAGTAGACAATAGCAGATGTAGTGCTTGTAGTTGTAAATGGGGTAAAGTCAAGCCAGTCAAAAATGTGTAAACACAGAGATTGTAAGAACCACTTTCAGTTTTTACCTTACACAACAGCTTGGTGTTTGTGTCGAGAATAAATGACTGTCAGAATAGAGTGCAGAGCAACGGTAGGATGTCAGCTGTATTGAATGAATGGGTCAAGAGTGTGGACTCATTCAATTAGGGTTGGTGTGCTGAGTCCTGAGGGTAAGATGGGGGAAAAAATGGAGAAGCTGTGACACTACACCGTTCTCCACTCAGCCAAACACTGGTAGAATAAGGTGTCTTTAAATTGTAATGCGCCTAATCCTTGGTTTTGTTTTTCTCTTGGCTCTGAAGTATTTATAAAATGCCAGGATGAGCGTGCTTTGCTGTCACCACTAGCAAAAAAAATGAGGAAGTAGGCATTTAGAGCAGCCATCAAAACTAGCAGTCCTATCAATCATCCAAAATGGCTGGTTTGTGTTTTTCAGTGTCAACTTTAAGAGGATAGTGATGGGTAAACACAAAGTAAAAAAATAATTTTATATGTACATGGTAATTAAGTAAGAAAGCAAACAAACCCATCTCTTGACTTTCACCATGCTGAACACCACTAATACTCTTTAGAGTGATGTTCAATGTCAGCTGTATTTTTTGTTCTGAAACCAAGCTTTGAAGAGTTTTTTTTCACCATTTTTCTTAAACTGTCCTTGATCGATGGTCCATCTAAGGCTCATCATTCTACACTTATTGCGACCAAGAGAGGGAACATTTTCAAAAAAATGTAATCAGGGTATTTTTGATAGAGGTCTGATTGGCCCATCTAACCCCTTTTTAAAGTATTCACATTATCTATTTACCAAACAGAGGAAGTAGCAGGGGGAAAATATAGGAACATGGAAATATAGCTCACTAAGTTTCAGACATTTTACATCATTTTATTCTATTAGTCATCTGACATTAGTGGATGTAAACTTCGGCTTGTGTGTGTGTGTGTGTGTGTGTGTGTGTGTGTGTAAAACCGCAGTAGACTTCCCAGGCACGGTCTCGTCAGCCTGTCAAGGTGGTGATTAGAATGTGTTGTGACGCACAGATACGTGCATCCTCACATTCAGAGACGCACACACTCTCGCACACATCTTGCCGCCCGTGCTGAGATGTTGTGGCCTGCAGCAACATGCAAGGTCTGATGCAGTTCACCTCTTGTGTCACTGAGTATTAGAGTATGGACTATCTGTCTGGTTCATTGCGGAGACACACACACACACACACACACAGGTAAGTGCCTTGTTGATTTTGACTCTTAACATTACTGCCCCAGGTGAGGAGTTTTGCTCCCAGCTGATAAATACCTCCACTCACCATACATACATACACACACACTCGCTTTAGATGTACAGCATGCAGTACATGGCATCCTTAGGCTTCACACATCTCACTTTGTCTTTCTACTGCGCTTTCCACACATTTAAGCGCACACACACCTGCTCACAAACACATTCTGGCTCTCCCACATTTTGCACTTTAGCTTTTTTTCACTCAGAATCACGTCCTGTTTCCTGCTCCATTTTCTCTTTCCATACCGATCTCATGGTTTCACACATACTCTTTTAAATACACATTCATTTTGTCTCTGTCCCACACACGCACACCATCCTCTTTCCTCTCTCTGTCACACACACACACGCACACACAATCAAGCAGCGCTAAGGGAATGGGCAGACTCATTCCCTGTCTGGCCTCGGGACCCAGATTGATTGATAGGAGAGGCAGGGCAGCAGAAATGAGTGAGGAATAGCAAACGGTGGCGCATGCTACCACCTCCGCGCCTTGATGATATTGTTACATTGGCTAATGCTGCCATTAATGTCCACAGAATATTACCGCTTGTCTTGGTAATGCAACAATGGAGCAAGAAGTCCAGGTTTTTTATTTTTTGAACAGAGAACACATAGGGCTTCTGAACTAGCTTGTTATGCTAGGACCTACATTTTTTAGGATGGTTGAGTCTCACTCTGGACAGGACTTGGACATGATCTAAATACCAATGGTATTGTTGTAATTTTAACATTTGAGCACCCTCCTCACAGGTCTGTGACCCACAGTGGCCGCTAACATAGTTCAAGAAAGGGAAAGAGAGAAGGAAAAGCACAGATATCCGCTATGTACTGGTACCTTACCCCCAACTGAGATTTGCTTATAGTGCAGGTACTAAAAATTATTTTCTAGTGTCTTTCCGTTTTCTTTTTTCCAAGACCATCAATCCAAGGAATTTTTGTCCAAATGTAATTTGTTTATCAGTGCACTGCTTTCATTTGGTTGCACATCTGTGAGCGGCCCCATCAACAACTGGGTTCTTCTATTGTTGGTCAGAACGGCTCCGTTTGAAGTGGAGGGTTAATGCTTTACTAAAGGTCACCTCCACCTCAATGGTAGTTGAAAGAAAGGCAAACATTATTCATTCACGTACCCCCATTCAGATTATTCTAACTAGAACACAGACCGCTACCTTCCCATCACACGCCACCCCCTTTTTTCATATTTCCATAAAGCACAGAAAGTACATAAGCTTTTCATCTCTCTCTTTTTCACATATGGATCTTTGATTCTTGAGGTCATTGTTACTTTGTTATTGCTCTTCATTATCTTATCTCTTATAGGTTATTTTTAACACTAAAACATAAGTCAGTAAATTCATTGATTAACAAAATAAAAATACATAAATCTGAAAATTGATTGCTCAGTCCTTTTTAAAGTAAAAATGGCAAACATTCGATGGTTACAGCTTCAGAAGTCCAAATATGTCGGGGGTTTTTTGTTGTATTTTACTTATACCAAGTAAGACTAGAGTTCTCCAGATCTCCAGAGGCTTTACTACTTCACTATGTTGTGGCGTATACACACATACCCACCTACGTCAGATGGTCACACCGTCTGTTTTGCTATTTTGTTTCACAGCTGTAGTTCTTGGTTTATGAACAAACAAGATAGTGACCCTATGGTATTTACAAGGCTCTGTATGAGATCTGTGGTGGATGAGCTGGCCGGCCTGCTGCTGGCCTGTAGTCGCACTCAGTCATCTGAATCTCAGTTTAGCTATCAGGCTGCACATCAGTTGGTTTTCTGCATGTGTCTTCTGTCTATTTCTGTCTGACCTGGGTGCAGTGTGTAGTACTAAGTGTACTTGTCTGCTTGAGTCTCTAGTTGAGTGTCATTCAGATGGGTAGAATACAAGTCAGTCTCCCCGTCTGTTATTTTTATATATTTTGTGTTGTTGTAGACTTTAATGCTAAGGCTGATGTGTTTTAACATTTGCCCATTTTCTGTGATCTGTATACTTTAAAGACAACTCTCTACCTTCAAGGCATTCCTCTGGTTTCAGTTAATAGACAGTATTCAATGTACTACAAATATTTCTTGACACTTGAAAATAAGTGATAATCCATTACAAAAGATATTTGCATTTTCATTATCACTTTGCAGCAGTATTAACTTTTTAGAAATATATTTTAGAATTAAGGAAATAGGAAAAATACAAAGGAATTTCAAGTGTAACGATTAACATGAACATGCGCGAAAGTTTACAATATTGATATGAAACCAATACATTGTTGCCTGGGGACATAGTTTAAGTTGAGCCTAATTCTTCCCCAAAAAGCACAGTTGGAAATAGTTATCCAAAAGCAGTTATTTGTAATTCAGAGGAACCTCAAGCACTAGCCTAACAATTTGGCTCCATTATCTGTTTCCCAACATACTAGAAAATGATTTTTGAAGAGCTACATGTTGCTGTCTCTGCAGAATGATCTTTAATTTCTGCCAAGAATCTCCTTCTCTGTGTTTGCTCTGTGGGCTCTTGGTCACTTGGTAGCCTTGGCTGCTCAGTTGACCTACTAGCTCAGGGAAAACACTGTATAGTCCCAAGTTTTTAAAATTTCTTTGGAAACTACTCTGCGCTTTTGAGATTCTCATGCCTTTTCACAGTTCAGTCTTTGAATTCTACACAAACAGTCGAAATGAACCAAGTTGTAAAGATCTCTCAAGGACATTGAGAAGATTTGGGCACAGCTTTTCATTTGAAATTTGTTAAAAGAACTTCGACATCCATCATGAATCTGAAGCTTTAACATCAGATGAAAGAAAAGTCAACGACTTTGAAGACTCTGAATTCATTGTAGATTAGCAGGTTAATAGAAAAACAAAGTGATTGCGAGTTGTACATATTGTCTCTTACCAAGACATGATAGTGTAAACTGATACTCAGGTTAAAACCCAGAATGTACACAATATATAATTAATTAGAATAGGCAAATGGGAGTTGGCAGTATTAACATAAAGCCATTGTATCTAATAGATTGACAGAGTGAGAGAAAAGAAAGAACTGGGAAGGTAATTTGGTGATTGGGTAAGACAGGAGAGATAGCTGATTGGTTTTCCTGCCTAAGTTGTCAATCTTCCAGCCCTCAGCATTCACTTCAGACACAGATCACTTTGTGCACAATTTCCCTGCTAATGACGGGGTGTTGGGGCAGCTATATGCATCAGTGGTGCTTGAGAGGTAAGTTAAGTACACATACTGATGGGCATAGAAGTGCACAGACAGATACAGTAGTTAGGTGCCGGGTTGCCTTCCCTCCCCATTGAGCTCTGTGTGTCTTGGAGTCTGCTGCTAGCCTGCCCCTGGGCAGAGGAACTCTCCAACAGACTAAGTCTCAGTCTGTCACAAACACTCTCTCCCTTCCTCGCGCCCTCTCTCTCTTTTGCTTCCTCTGTTACTTGTCTCACCCACTCCATGTTTTAATTCTCACCTACTTCTCATTCGTCACTGTAGACTCAGAATTACTAAGGAGACACTTGAATCCTCTCTCACCTGCTACACCCCACCAGCTAATTTTTCTCTATGAAATATACTATACACACATTTCTCCAGCGGGTTTGCTACTACGCCTAAGAATCACAGCTACACACACACACACACACCCACACACACACAGCCTGACACCTCCTCCTCCTGTGGATTGTCACAGAATTGCTACACGGTCTGCAATCTCTGTTTTCCTCCTCATATACCCTATCTTTCTCAATTTCTCTCCTTCCTTCCCATCTCCTCCCCCCTGTATTCTCCCGTCCATCTACTCTGCTTGCTTTTGTCTCACTGACCATGTCAATCACTAAATAAAGGCTAGATTAAAAGGCTAGATTGGTACATCCAGTCCATCCCTGCAGGACGGGCTGTGAATGGCGGTCTGTCCCCATCCAGTGCTCCAATCCAGATGCTGTTAAAATTCAGTGAGACTATTGTCAGGAGAAGGAGGCACCTCAGCGCTGCCCTTCTCCTCATGCCGCACTCCTGCAGGGGTTGAATGTGGAATTGTGGGCAGACCATTGCCATTTGTTTTCTGTGTGGAGTACAGCAGAGGCAGTGGAACGAATGACTGTGAGCGATAAGTGTGCGTGTGTGCATGTGTTTGTGGGAGGTTGGTTAAAAACTGGGTAAGTTAATGGAAATAAACCAGAAAGTATTTTGTGCATGGCTTTTTGTTTTTTTTACTCTTTGTGAGTGCTACATGAACTCATGAGAGGTCAAATGCCTAGAAGTGACCAGCTGAAATGTTAATATATTTTGACTGAAGTCACTCCATGCTTTACATAACATCACCACAAAGTGTTGAATGCAGGCCATTAGAAAGAAGCCAAACGAGTAATGTCACCTTTGTATTAAAGTGAAATTACATTTTCTTGTTTCTGTTCTCCTTTCCACCCTATTCCTCTTTTCCTTCTCTTTTCCCCCTTATTCCTTTTATTTTCCCCCCATTTTAACAACTTGTGACTCTCTTTCCACTGTCCTCCACCTTTCCATCTTCTTTGCTCTTTTTCTTTTTGTCTGCTTTTCGCCGTCCTTCTTTTCCACCTCTCCAGTTTGTTTTTGTTAACAGCCCCAACAGGAGATGGATGTGCTCCACAGTCTGGGGTCTAGGGGGCCACAGCTGCCCAATAACACCCTGATTTATCAACCTCCTCCAGCTAGCCTGCATGGAGATGCTGTTTTGCTCGCTTGCTTTGGTTGTTACTTACAGCCGGGGAGGCAGGTTGTTTGTATTTCTAGCTGCGCGTCCTTAGGATGTGTCTGGCGTAATGAAATGGCTTTCCTTGTAATGTGTCTAGCCTTCTCTCCTGTAGCTGAAGCCTGTCTGTGTATCTATCGTTTCTCTCTACCAGGATGTATTCACTGACATAATGAATGAAAGGGTGTCTGGTGGTGCCAGTTGATGTTTGTTTTGGAAATCTCCGTCACAGCCACTTGTTTTTCTCAGTTTTAGTGAATTTTTCCTTCACATCCTTGTTGCTCATTTTTGTTTCACTGTATTTCTCATGTTTCTCACATCTTCTCCTTCCCTCCCTCTGTTCGTACACCATGTCCAGTTCCAGATTGGAGACCAGCTATTGACAGATCCAAAAAAAAAAAATCCCCAAGCTGATTTCAATGAAGTTCATTCTGAATTAATTTTTTTTCTCTCTCTCCTTTTCTCTCTCCCATTCCTCCGACTTTGCCTTTCTCTCCGTTCCTACCTCTCTCTCTGCCTCTAGTCCAGTACCAGATGGAGATGATGCGTTCTCTGCGTCACGTCAACATTGACCATCTGCATGTGGGCTGGTACCAGTCCACCTACTATGGCTCCTTTGTCAGCCGAGCACTGCTTGACTCCCAGTTCAGCTACCAGCATGCCATTGAAGAGTCAGTTGTACTCATCTACGGTAAGTAGACCTACACAGAAGACTGGGGAATGAGTATGTTAATGGATTTCTTTTGAGTCATACCAATGTCTGTGACATAATACCCAAATCAATTAAAAACTGTGTATTCCTGTGTAACTCCTCCAAAATGTCCATAGGTGTGGGGCCTGTTGCGTCAGGTTAAAGAAAATGGAGTTTGTCCAGACAGGCCAGCACCATTAGGTTGAAAATACAATCTATTATTAACTAACCTTCATGTGATTTCCAAGTCTTTTGAAAAAACTTGGTTGAAGTCATGATCAAATACGTTACAAATAATTGGAAGTAAAAAGAATGCCTAATTTTGTTTGTAATGTTACACACAGCCACGCTACGAAGATAACAAAGCAACACCAAGTTTATATTCTTTAATTACTGAAGTAGTTAATTGCTTTAATGGCCAAAAATAATTTTACACTCACCTTTTGGTTAGTGGTCACCTAAAATTTAAACCCATGCTCATTAAATGTGTTTGAATAGCCAAGACGGGTTCAACCATCGGTCAGTACAGGTAATAGACAGATGGGCTATGTCTTTCTAAATTGGCAATTCTTATCCAATCTATTGCCATCACTACCAGGGGATGTTGTATTGACAAAGTTGTAAAAGAACAAGAATGCAGAGAGTATTGTCACACAACCACTCAGCCACTCGCAGACGGCTACTAATGGAGGTTCATGCTGGTGGAAAGTGGTTCCAGGAGAGTAGGCCAGCCATCACCAGCTAAGGTCTACACAAAAGCTCCTCAGAACAATACTGCTGGAAAAAACCCACTCTAAAATCCCAAAAGCGTGCTCATATTCAATATACCAAGTCAGAATTTGTTTTGCTTCTCAGGCATTAAAAATAGCGCATTAATACACTACTACTAGGAAGTCGATTTATTTATGGTTCATATTCAGTTAAGTTTCAGCCAAGTCAGATTTAGTTTCTTTAATCAATAGGTATCTTAAGAATCTAAGAAAAGAAGCTGCCACTGAGAAGTCTTATAATATTCTACTGTGGTTGACATCTAGAGAGTCTCAGAAATAAATCAGCGTGACAGATGGTAGGAAGCAGGAAAAGATTAGTTACGGTCAGAACAAATGTTTAAAAAACAATGGTTGCGTTTCAAGATAAATCTTGCAAGTATCTACATTGACAATCAAGTACATTTCAAATAGACTTAAGACCTTGAAGAATAATAAGATTTTCTTTTTGTGGAGATCTGCAATGTTATCTTACATCATACAAATTTAGATTTGTACAATGTAAGATGACATTGATGTAATTTTGTACATTGGAAACTGCTATCAAACAACAAGGTAGCGGGGTGCATTGGTGGTGCAGAGGTGCTTACGCCCAAGTTCCTATCTAAAGCCGCAAAGACCCGGGGTTATGCCCTCCCAGCATCATCAATGGCAGGTGAAAAGAAGTGGCTTGTGACGCCATGTCTCATGGGGGAAGCACATGTCTGTCTGCAGCCCTTAAAAGACCAACAACAGAGGAGGCAGTGACAAGAAGAAAACAGGGAAAATAGACAGGATTAACAACACTTAGGCACGTCATGTGTCTGCACCTGCTTCACAGTAAAAACCTTTGAGTCGCCCATAATGCTGCACCACAAATGCCATCCCAGATGGTGTAAGCTTTCTTTCAAATGACAGCAATATTAAATCCTACATGACAGCAAATTAAAACCTGTCACTATAAAACAGTGTGCATTTAACTCCTCTGTGTCTAAATAAATGATCATTCATTACTACATAACTACTCCAAGTGGTCATTGAGTTCAGAGGCAGTGTATTAATAGTACATTACATGGATGGGTTCTCATTTAAGTAATATTTATTTTGTGGCTGGTTTCTATGAGAGTACAGCTTTTTTGTGTATATTTATTGTGCTGATGTTACGCTCCCATCAGACTTTTCTACAAGCTGAAGACATATAATCAAATATAGACATTGTCAAAATGCCAGATAGTATCAAGGCAGTTCTGCCCGTGTTGCACACTTCATAATATGCTGAGTTTCCCTCTTTCAGGTTTATGAACCGAAAAGTACAGCCAGGGTGACGCAAAACGTCTTACAAGCCCACTGATCTGAAATCACAATCTTTCATTAAGCTCAGCATTTATACACTCACTTCAAGTCAAGAGAGACACGGCACCCGGAATTGTCATTTTAAAAAATGATAAAAGCAGCTTTTAATTTCATCAATGTTTGAGTGCTGGTGAGCATAAAGGAACTGTCCTTCTCTCCAAAATCACTTTAGGGTTGTCATGTTCTCAGATTGTACAAATCCATGTTAGGCAAAGATTCATTTTAACCTGCTGACACATGAACCCCTCTGATCTAGTCCTGCCAGCCAGCTGGCCGCTCAGGCAGGAAGGCAGGCAGTCAGCCCTTTCTCATTCTAAACGAGGGCTCCTGTTAATGTCAGTCAATAATGCATCACTTAATGGATCAAAGCACCTCAAAGGAATTGACGTTATCTCTGTTTAAAGTCAAAAGGAAAGAAAATTGATTTCTTTTTTGTTCTCCTCGTCATTAGCTTGCCAGCCGTTTTATGCCGATGGATGAATCAATCAGGTGGCCAACTGGCGAGTTAATAGCTTCCGTCCAATGACAGCTTAGAATTAGAGTGGGCTGTTAAACCAATTGGTTGAATATGTTCACCATGACACCATAACAGTTTTCTTACATGTGGTGAACAGTTGAAGAGGTTAAAGGCCTGTACACACCGAGGGCTTTTTTTTTTCATGCAGTGTATTCGCACGGTAATATATTTTTACTTTCACACAGAACGCAAATATTACACGGCAAAACGATGTCATTTTTATATATATATATATATATATATATATATATATATATAATGTTGTTGGTTTTTTTCCCAGAAGAACGAGCTTGCATCGCTGCTGGTATGAATAGTTTTGATGCAAATTATTAGCAGGCGAATATTCCGCATTTTCGTGTCGTTTATTCGTCACGTCCCCGGTGTGTAAAGACTTTAAGAAGTACAGGCACAGAGCAAACCTGCAACAGCTCTATGCAGGTCCAGAGCTTTCAAGTCATGTTTTTAAGTGCAATTGTACAATTCTTTAATAAAATGATGTACACAAGATTTAAAAGGACACATGAAGTTCAGTTTACTTGTCAGTAGGGGTGCTGTTCAGTGTCTTCTGTAGCTCTGGAGGGAGCTTTATGAAGTTAAAAAAACCTAATAAAGTCATCAGTGTTATCGCGTCTTGGGCAAGGAGACTTGACACGCAAGCCTGTGTTACATTACTGGAGGTGTTGGGTTTGAAAGAAGTGGGCACTTAGATGCCACCGAGGGTCTAATGAAAGACACTTTTTTACCAAGCTTCCTTTGGATAAGAGAGTGTAATCAAGTGTGGCTGTCACCATCCAGTCTCAGTGGACATTGGCCAACATGAATCGAGCTTGGCTGTATCTTGTTTGGGATTGGCAATGCTGTAGGCAATGACAGTTGGCTGTTGGGAAGGGAATAAGTCACACTAAAAATGTCTGGTAGACTCTGGTTTGGTGGCTGTCAGCATGTCCAGTCTGACCCAATATTACCACTTTCTCTCTCTCTGCAGCAAGTAGCATAAACCGGAAAACAGGAAGTGGAATAGAATTGGATGACAGAGCCATTCCTTAGAGTCGGTCTAGATACTTTTTTCCTTTATAATCTTTTTAAATGTTACTTTAACTTGACTCTTCAGTTTGTTGAATTGATTTTATATGATAGAAAGCCTGCTGTGCAAATGTCATTTTGCAGCGGACAGACCAGTAGCTCCTCTACTCCCTTCCTTGCTGCTCAGATTTGTAAGCCTGTACAGACATTCATGTTTTCCACCCCTAAAATGGATAGAATATGATTTCAGTTAAGTGACAAAATCAATTAAGTAAGAGATCTGATTGGAGGTACTGTATCTTCCCTGATTAATTTCTATGGTAGCTCCACTCCAGCTAGTTTCTTCTAATTTTTGTTTTTACTTGTTTTCACTGAGGACACTTGTGATTTTCAGATCAGTTAGACTTCTTTCTATGTTTGTAAATAGCAACTTGAAAACTTAAGAAAAGGTCTAGTCCTGTACAAAGACTCTTAATTGCTGGGACAACGTGCATTCTGTATTAGAGACAATATAGTAACTTTGGCTTATGATGGTGGGCAGTGCACAATGCAGACACACACCACTGTATTCCATGAATGGAAGACAAGCCTATTTATTGCTGTTACGTCATGCCAAATTCCATTTGCAGATCTACTTGTTAAGTTTAGCTTTGCTTATTAGCAAGAGAATGTTAGAGGGAGTTTGTAAAATCTCTGTAACTTCATCACCAGGCCCTTGGTTGAAAAAACATCTTAAGCAATGATGTCTTAGCACAAGAATAATATGAACATTCTTGTGCTAAGACACTTCATAAATCACAAGTGAGTTAAATGTTCACTCCGATCTGGTTCTGAATACACCATTTTTCTATGTCAAATCGTTGTCTAAGGATGTTGTGAAATATTACCTTTGAGTGATTGTAGGATTAAATTCACTCTACATACTTTTTCTGTTCACTTACACTCTGTGTTACTTTGAGGGAAGAACTTTGATCATTAGCAGCAAGCTAACATACAAGAAACATTGGACTTGAAGTAGTCAGTTGGAAGCAGTTGCCCACAGGCTAGAAACAGAAAATTGTAACGAGAACGTTGACTGGGAAAATGTGGGAGGCAGAACCTGAACGACGAACGTCATCTCATCTCATTCAGTCATCCTTAAGGTGCCCTTGACCAAGGCACTTAACCCCTGACTTCTTCAGTAGATGCTCAGAGGCCAGCAGTGGAGGATCATGGAAGAAGAAGAAATCAGATTTTTTTATTTTGTAAAATGTCTCATCTAAAATGGACAAAGTGTATGCCAGGGTTGTTGTTTGCTGAATTCAGAGAATATGATTTAAAGGGCAGTTGTACATCATTTTCTCATCTCTCTTGTCATTCCAGACCCCATAAAGACAGCCCAAGGCTCCCTGTCCCTCAAGGCCTACAGGCTTACCCCAAAACTCATGGAGATCTGCAAAGAGAAAGACTTCACACCTGAGGGGTGAGTAGCTCATAGCACAACACACAACAGTAAAGACATTATATATGGATGAATTTCATGACAACATATACACAGAAGTTGAAGAAGTAGATGTTCACAAAGAAATCTTGTGTTCTCATATCTTATTTGTGCGTGTATATATAAACATACAGGCTCACATTGCTTACAGGAATACAGAATTATTATTTTTTCCTTTTCGCTCTTTTGATTCTGCTTATTCAATGGATGCACAGTAGGCATTTAGTAGCAGTTGGAGATTGATGCTGATGATGATGATTTATCAGCTCGCCCTTGCCCGTCAAACAAATGTACCATGTTTACTCTTTTTCTGACCCCAAGGCTTATCGTAATTGCTTTTAAATTGCAGCTAAAAATGAATGTAATGAGGGGACCATTTTCCGGGCAGTTCAGGGTAGTCCAAGTGCACAAACACACGCATGAAGGGACATACACATGCGCTGACAAATCCAAGTAAACAGTTCAATGAAGAAGTCCCTGTGGTATCAAATTGCTGTCCATTCAGAACCTTCAGATATACGTTTTTAAATCCACTAAAAGCAAGTGTATTTGCAAGGAGAAGGGACAATTTAACTGCATAATTTAATTTCTCTTTCCCATTTCCTCTGTATTTCTCCACCTGTGTGTCTCTTTTGCCAGCCGCTCTGTTATTGACCCGGTGTGTTTGGCCCACAGTCAGGATCCTTCTTATTTCTACAGCTTTTCATTAGTTCCTATGATTTATTACGGCTCCAATCTGTAGCTATCAGTGTTCGCAATAAGCCCATGATTGAAAGAGGGCAGCTCTGGGCAGTAAAGGACAATATCCCCTCATAACAAAAATCTTGTCTCAATCCTAATATTGAAAGAATAGACTGGAAATCTGAATATCAATAATGTTTCTTTTTTTTTTTTTTTCCAAAGATGCAAACTTCAAAAGCGTTTCACCCCCCCACTACAATATGCGGTCAACAGTCTCTTTCATGTTGGTATATTTGATGTTACATAAGCTTGCATATATTGTGCACCGTTTTGAAATGAAAGGCAGGGATAGATGAGTGCTGAATGCACCCATCCCTTTGAACTGCCCTCCAAGTCCACTGGGCTATGGAGACAGTGGTCAATAGCCTCCACTTCAGCACACATTATGAAGCATCAAATTAGTCGGCCTGTGGAGTCAACCTTTGGCTCTGTCCAGCAGGGCCCAACTTGGAAAGAGCATGGCATTAAGTGTGCCAAAGTCCTGTAGGGTTGAGCAGTCCTGCCTAGAATGTACTGTCCTTCTATTTCCTCATAGATGCCTTTTTAAATCGCTCTGCAGGCATTTGAAAAGGTCATAATATGCAGAAAGTATTTTAAAGCACTGCAGATGGATAATCATGCCAATATGTAAACTTAATAATAATTATAGATTTTCCTTATAGACTGCTGTTTTCCATACGGATTTTTGTTCTCCCCACTCGGGCCTGAGGCTGGATTGTCCATGTCCGTTGCCTCAGAGTCCCCTCTTAAAGTTAGCCATTTTTCAAAATTACCATATCAGAATCAAATGATGCTCCACACCCCTATTTATCACACAGACAGGCATAATATAAACATCTCTGTTCCTGGTACAGTTCACATGGTGGATTAATGCAGCCAGCGTATTGATCCCATAACAAGCAAGATGCATCTAACAAGCCAACATTAGACATATACAGACATTAGTTTGCAGCGCATGCCCTGTGCACAAGTGGCAGGCTGAACCAAGGCAGTCAGTCAATGCTATTGGATTTATGTGAGACATTAAGCAAAGTTTGAAGTTCCGATTTCTGTTAACAGGCCCATGTCAGAGAGAGAGAGGGAGAGAGGGAGAGATGTAGCTTTTAGCTCCTGAGGAACAAGAAGAGGTGGTTAAAAATCGGTCGGTGTTTTGCACACTTATCAGCAGAGCCCATAAAAAAGTAATTTAGGCTACTGAGTCTAACATTGCTCGGGCTGGCCAATATGGACATCCTGTCGCATCACACCATTTTCAGATATCAAAATGCAACATGCATAACATTATTATTCATTTTGCTTTTATTTGGCTGAGGTGCAATTTACTGCGAACTACAAGCCAAGTGGTAACAGTACAGTGCTCCATTTGCAACCTTTCTTCTAAGCATAAGCGAACAACAATTAAAATGTGGAAATATGTTAAAAGTAGCCCTGAGGGGATCTCTGCCCTCAACAAAACAGATGTTAAATGCATGGAGTTGCATTAGAACTAGAGGTAGAACAACTGTAAACCCCATCCACTCTCTGTTCAGTTCAAATTTGTTCAAAATGGCTATGGATCAGCTAAGACCTGGGTTTTTCTTTTCATGGGTCTTCTTGGTTACAGGCTCATTTCCACCACCGATTTGCACTCACTGTTATGTGTTGTGTTGTGTCATGCATGCAGTTTTTGTGCATAAACAGGCAAAGCGTGCCCTAAAAACCACTTGTTGTCTGAGACAGAAAATGATAAAAGATAATGTTCCCTCTGGTTTTAGTATAGAAGTATGGCTACGTGTCAGCACAATAAAAAGAACAAAGTAATGTTGCTTAGGGCTGGATGGTATTATTGAAGGTCATATCAGGATATTAATGAGATTTTTTCCAAAATCTATATAAAAGAAATAACACCACAATACTAATTTATTAATATAAATGAATTGCACAGAATGCATATTATAGAAATCCATGACTTTTCATTTTGTTCACATTCTGTCATGTGTTCAATTAACTCAATGTCGTCTGAAAAAGTTGGTAAAAGCATGAATGTAAACTGGTAATGATGAAATATCTTTTTGGAAATGACAAAAACATTGCAGTCTTCTATAACATGCCTCTATCTTCACTGTGAAGGCAAATTCTAACTTAACCTCTCTTCTCCTGTCTCTGTCCCTCTTGTCCTGTCCCTCGCTCTCCAGCTTGAAGAAGGCTAACATTGGCTTCGAGCATATGTTTGAAGAGGTGCCTATTGTCATCAGAAACTCCCACCTCATCAACGCACTGATGTGGGAGCTGGAGGACAAGTCCACGGTCGCCGACAAGCACGAACTGCTCAACCTCTCAAGCAGGTAAGACGTGAGCTCATGCAGCCATTTACCAAGAAGGCCTAAGGCCGGACACCTTCGTTGTAAAAAAAAGAAGATTTTTCTCAAGGGACCAACATTTACAAGATGTTTCTCCATGGTCTTGTGGGGCATTGTGTGGGTTTATCAACATCTGTCCTCCTATAAAAAAAAACCTGACCTTCAATCCTGCTGTAAATTTTCTAATCTAACACTGACATTGAACATGTAGGTTATCTAGCAGATTTAACTGCTGTAAATACTCAGGAGTGATTTAGTTGCTCTCTCCATTCTGTATGTGGACCTAATCTTTTAAAATCCAATTTGTTTTTGTTTATTTTGGAGTTTGAAGGCTCCTGTTTACAGAACATGTAAATTAATTATTCTATATTGCACTAGGAGAGACTGGTGTAAGATTATAATGGTAGGAAGCTTTTCAGTCTTTGGACTACAGAGTCCCGTTTCTTGTAAATGATTCATGCTGTATTGCATTACAGCATCTTCTAATCTTATGATACTGCCAGCATCATGGTGTTTTGGAAGCACATGAGCAAGATCCAGCATGGAAAAAGTACTGGCATATTGTTCATATGTGTCTCATCAGCCTCTGTGTAAAATCACTATAATCAAATTCAGGAAAACAAGTTATTAATGGAAATTACATCATCCCAAACCATCCAACACTAAGCAAAGTGTCACCTTAATTTGATTCATTTGCACATGGTAACCATAGTACTGTGCATACATATCCACTGAAAAATACGGTCTTCTTAAATGCCTCTTACAAGCTTTAAAACCATGTCATGGTATCTCTTTAAACCTGCAGGCTTCTTTCACAGACACGAGTTAAAGCTACTTCTAAATTGAAATTGATTTGACATTAGGGAACTCTCAGGCATTAATCTATGTCTTCTACACTGTTCTAAAGTGTACCAGATGGGTGGAAAAGAATTAGAGGTCTATTGATATATTTTGTCTTATGTTTACCCACCAAACATGGTTTTAGTGCTGTTTTCAAACACGTTTTAAGAAGGCTGGTTTGATTTGATCTTTTTATTACAACAAAAATCCCATGAAAAGACTAAATAAAATTTTAAAAAACAATTTATCTTAATAACACGAATTGTTTGTGTAGCCAAAGCTCACACTTCTGTGCCATTGTCTTCCAAAACCTATTAAAAACATAAGAGTCATATTAATGCATTGGGTGACATATTTCTTCATTACAATGAACACTGCCAGTGTAGTTTACTCTGAACAACACCAACAGACTCATAACCTCAACTGCATTTTTGATAGAAAGTAAATGCTCAGACACTTTTCTGTGTTTACCCCGCTTTGTTAGTTTGCTTTACTGTTTATCATTAGCTGCAGAAAGTACAATTAGAAATGTACAATGTCTGGGTCAGACTCACAAGGTTGAATACGCAGCTGAAAACACTGAAGAATTTGGTGGACCTGCGATAAGCTGGAGTGCTCTGGAGAAAATACAACAACGAGCTGAATACACTGACCGTGTCTGTTGTAATGAAGGAATATGTCACCCAGTGAACCGCTATGGCTCTTTTGTGTGGTTTTAATAGTTTTTAGAGGATAATGGACTTGTATAGCACATAGGCTTACGCTATATGAGGCTGTGGCTCCACAGACAATACTTGTTAGCAGGATAATTTCTTTTCATGGGATTTGCTGATAATAATGAAAAGATTGAAAATAACACCAGCGTTATCCATGCTTGGACTACAGTACCAGATGGGTTAGGAATACAGTATCAGACATCTCCGTCTGTCTACCTCTTCTACTGACAGCCCCACCCTTTTCTCCTCATTTCCACCCCTTCAAAAAAGATGACGATAATGGGTTATTTTTTTTATAAAACAACCAGTTTGGATCAGATCTGTAACCCAAACCAAAATCGCAGTCCACATACATATTGTAGTTCTTAGACACATTGACCACTTATCTGATTTCAGGAACTTATCGGTGTACCTTTGGGTTAGTATTGGATGCTTGATGGGATATCCTGTCGAAAACTGGATACAGTAAATGCCACATCTAAGTGACAAAACATATTTATTCAGAAATGTCTCCAAAAACAGGACCCGCCATCAAACTGTCTTCCATCACTAATGAGCACAATATGAACAAACATCATCCCGCCATATCAACTCACAGCCTGGCTCTTAAGTCTCGCATTTAGATCTCTGAGGCTTTCAGCATCAGTCTCAGGAGAATTTATCAGCAATCATTTATGGAGATAAACCGCTGCAAGTGGAGCAACAGCTGTGAAGCTTCCCAGGGGCAGGTGTGAGAAATTAGCACAATAACGACTGTGTGTGCTGATTTAAACACTGTTAGTGTGCAGAACACACTGTGCTTACTTATATACTGCAGTGTAGCACATCGGGAGTTGTTTTGATTCTTCTCATCTGTGTCCTGTAACACAAGTAAGTCATGAAATAAATGAAGGCTCCTATGTACAGAGCTCTGTAGAATGCATGTGCCCGGCCAAGCAAGCTTGGCACCAGCACTCATTTGTTAGACATGGTCAAATAGACTGAAGGAGAATACCTCACATTTCTTGCATAGTGTTCCATTTTCCAAATGACTACTGTGAAGTTGAAACATAGCTTTTGATATGACCCAAAATGGGGCAGAAGTAGACTGGCCCTCCGCATAGATTTCTGGCATGACTGCCGTTGGGATGTCTTGCAAGATGAAATTGTTTCCTGAAGTTGTCAGATTGCTGCGCAGCTCTGTCCTTGTATTGGATTGCAGCGTCCGTCTGTCTACCTCTTCTACTGACAGCCCCACCCTTTTCTCCTCATTTCCACCCCTTCAAAAAAGATAACGATAATGGGTTTTATTTAATGTTTTTCCTTTTGTCTCATTTTCCAATCTGCGGCCCCATTTGTCAATGTCATCTACGTCCAAGGCTGAGTGAATGCAGTTTCACTCCAGCAAGCAGGGTTGTTCTTACCCCAGATGATGATGTTGATCGTGGTGATGGATTGCATGAATGTAAATTCATTTATGTAGCTGTTTCCCCCCAAAAAGCCTTGAAATGCCTCTATATTTACAATGTTACAAAGCAGCCTGTATTTATGTCAGGCCACAAAGCTTTTTGTGCGTCACATGGTCTTCACTCATCTTAAAACTTGCCCACTGTGGAGTAGCTTACGTTGTTCATTATAAATCATCCATTAAACCTCATATTTACTTTTTGTTCTGTGTGAATGAACAACTCTCCAGTCCATTACCTCCTGTGTGATTAGTTAGTAGGCCTTCTGCATAGAAATGTTGAACAATGGAAGGATATGTAAACAGCGAGGCAAGTGAGGAAGGTGAAGAGACATAAGTGGAAATAGGGTCACAGAGGAGACAAACCAATGAGATGGACTTGAGGAGATAATTCTTAATTCTTTCTCTGATAGAACTGTCTTTTTTTTTATTAAATGCAATAATGCTAATGGACAGCAAAGAGAGAAGAGAGGGATTTAAACACAAAATGAATGGGCTATAGCAGGGATACTTGCTTTGCCCGGGGGCCACTTTTGCAAAATGACAGGAGGCCAGGGGCCAGTTCATAAACAAACATTAATAATGTTTATCAGATATCTTGTGGAGCTTCTAGACGGGAACGCTGCGCTTAAGCTAACAGGTTTTGAGCAGGTGATGGCGCCTGATATTAGCATACAGCAACTGTCTTTTGGCAAATTAAACAAAGTGGTTTAGTATTAGTATGAGGTGGCAAAATAAAGGCAGATTAATCTGCCCTGTTTTTATTGTCAACCTTTCGACGTTTGCTGTCCTCACTCATCTTTGCCAAGAGGCAAATCCAGTCGCAACAGCCCCATTCAGGCACATGGGAGAAGTTTGCCCTCAGGAGGTCTGCCAGGCAGACAGCCCTGAAGGCAAACATCTCCCACGTACCCTGCGCAGGTCAGGTGTGTGTGAACTTTTCGTAGAAATCAAGTGTCACCACTTGCACTGCACAGATCGCTGATAGGCTAACATGCAACTGTATATTTACTAATTGGTATAAAGAAAAAAATCTGTGGGCTACCCTGCACCCTATTGTGGGCCAGATTTGGGCCATGGGCCGTAAGTTGAATATCACTGGGCTATAGGGTATTCAGTCACATAAGGATTATGTTGGGACAATGTTAGATCTAGGCTATTTCATGTCCTCTTTAAAATATATTATTCTGCAAAAGAAGCAAGCCAGGAAATCCATATTGTGCCCCAGTCCATCAGTTAAAAAGGCTCCATTAGAGTAAAACACTCATAAGAATGGAAGTCACTTCCTTGGCAGCTTTGTTAAACAACTCCCCCCTGAACTTTCAATTTACTGAATGTCAGCCCATTTTTGCTCACACATCAATATAGTTTAAGAGTTTGTCCTCTGTTGTCCTGTGTGAATATGAAAACATAGGCCCGAGCACACATACATAGTGTATGGGCTGCCATTGAACCTCACCTCAAAACGGAAGTGATGATAGGAAATCCCTCAGTAGACTTTGATTTCTAATTCAGGATTGATCGAGAGGCTCGCTGACCTGTCTGAATAATTTAACCCTTTGGAATGTATAACCAGACACTATGTAGTGTAGGTTGCATTATTCAGTGTTCAATTTTCCCAACCATGTGTAGCCGGAAACATCATATTTTTGAATGTGTTTTTTTTTATTTTTTTTTTTTATGTCAAAATATAGTTACTTTATTTTACTTTTCAATCAAACTGGTGTTCTCATTTCAGTTTTGCAAGATCAAAGTAGCAAATAGAGGCTAGGTCAGGTACGTGTCAAAGACTTAACATTCGCAAGCCCACCAAATGTAACACATTTATAATCAACTGCAAAATAAATTATGAAGTACAAACTGATAACAAAGTATAACAAAATTCAGTGTACTGAATCACACACACAAACACACACACAGAAACACACACACACACTCACTCACTCCTGTTGAGTCCTGCTCAAACACTCGACACATACATATACGACAGATGTTTTGAAGGATCCTGCTCTGACTAAATGTTTTCCTTTGCATATATTATAAATGCACACCACACAAATTAGCTACCATATTGCTTGATGAAATAGTTTTAAATGGGCTTTCGTCAGCGAGAATCAGTTTTGACACAGTCGGAGGGACACAGTAGGGAAGTGTTATGGCGAGCTTTGCTCCTGAGCCATTAGTTTTCATGTTTACAGCTCTGACACCGCAGTGGAGGGTTGCCAAACTGATCACACAACAGTCCTCACAGGCAAACATGATGGGAGTGGAAATGGCCCAGCAGTCTAAACTATGGGAAAGACATCTGGAGCTAGTGAAAATCATACACTATTCACGCATGTTTTTATTTTACTTCAAAAGTGTAATAAACAGTGAAATATGACTGAAAACCCATTTGCAGTATTTGTTCACATAACTTGTGTGCCTAAAATTCTGCAATACAAGGGTGGCAGGCAGAAATTTAGGCTGAGTATTTGACTACTTAGATTAACACACACCTCATGCAGGTGCCATCAGTCAGTCAGTCAGTTGCATTGAGGTTTGGGAATTATATTATTCCACAATAATTCCCTTTTTAATTTTATTTCTAATCGCCTTCATACACCAACATTCTAAATTTGTAGCTGTTACTAAATGTGAACTGGTTTCTCAGGATCTTAGTTCAATATAAGAAAGGTATTCCTAATCAATAGTTGCTGGAGAAAGAGGTAGAAGCTGTGGAGATGGTTAATGGCATTTTTGAGGGTTTGTAAATTATTTCTTGATTTTTTTATTTTATTTTATTTTTTTTTTGGCTTGCAACAGAAGACGGAGTGTGAGAACCAGGAGAGAGAGAGAGAGAGAGAGAGAGGACTATTGATTTATGAAATTGTTAATTGAAAAATCTCACAGCAGAGAGGAAAGTAACTAAAATCATCCAAAACGCTCTCCACTCTTCCTCCACATATTCACACAAACAGTGAGACACACAAGCAAAACAGTTACATCAGCGCAAGTGCACACACAGCCAAAACATACACAGTGCTGGCAGTCCTTGCGGGTACAATTGTCATTTAAATAAACAGTCAGAGTCTGTTTCCCCACAGTACATGCTGCATTATGTAGCACCCAAACGCTCATAAATGGAACAATATAATTCCACAGAGGAAAGCACAAGAGGGAGAGGACTTGAAGCAGAGCACTGCAGCCTTGTCAAGGTTGAACTTAAGGCGGTAGTGAGACATCCTGTTAAAAATGGAGCTCATGGGAGGAGACGGAAGAGGAATCCTGGTAGAGATGTGTGTTGAGTGTTGTCAGCGTTGTCAGCATGACAGTGTTGGGAAAAGATGAGGGATGTGATACAAGAGCAGAGAGATGTGGCACAGGGACGAGAGGAAAGGTCTTCAGGTCTGAGTCAAAACCCTGGAGAGAGGTTTCATGTCAGATGTCTTTCGGGATACACAAGAGCTCCATATCTGGTAGGAGGTGCGCTCAAAGATTAGGTCAGAATGGATGGCAAACATTGACTGTTAAAAAATGTGGATGTAGCATTTTTAGACTGAAACCACAGGTCTCTGAAGGGACATCTTGGAGCTTAGAATTGTGCCTACCACTAGCGTCTGTTTTCCTTTTAATAGTGGTTTGTACCTGATGGGAAGGATCATCCTGTTCAGTTTTAAAGGAAGGAGAATCTGACGGATGACATTTTTGACAGCTGGTTTCAGAGTGGGTTTCTAAAGAAGAGAAGTGACTCCAAGATCCCATCGATACCTGGTATTAACATGTGATCTGTATAATAATGTGTGATCACAGGCCTTTGCATCTACAGCTATTATTGATAAGCGTTCTTGTTGTCTCGATTCTGTCCGAATTGTGATTTCAATATGCAAGTTGGATTGCTAGAGCAGGTGGACATCCCAACAAATATGGCGTGTTCCAGGTGAAGGGAAGCTATGCTGCTCTGTGGGCTCTACTAAGTTTTCCTTCACATTAGAAGGGGTTGCACGCTTCCATTCTTTTAGAAGTTTTTCATGAGAAGGTAGTAAAACTGAACAGATTGCATTTACACCTGGCTAAAGATTTCTATCACAATGCGAGTCAGGCCACCTCCAGATATGAACTGGCTGATCAGATAATCTTCCAATTGCAATGCATTCTGCATGCAATTATGGTTTGCACTGAGATAGATAAAGATCACGTTAATACCAGGGAAGAGCACAGCATGGTGTTCAAACTTCAAACTTTTTTGGGGTTGTCACATCGAAAAGGAAAAGTTAAAGGAAAGATTGGTAAAATCAAGTCAATTTTATATCTAGCCCAGAACCATTTATCTGTATGTACTCACATCGATCCTCATCTCCTCCAAGTGTCCTTGGGCACGACACTTAACCCCTTATTGCAGAAATAGTAAAGCGCTTTGGATAAAGCTTTACATGTGTATGTGTGTGTCCGAAATAACAATAGTTACTTTAAAATGAAGTGAAGATTAGTGTAAGCTGTTAAGTTAGGCTTAGGTGTGGATGAAATAATGCACCTCACTGCTGCTCTCGAGTGCTGATGTCACTACAAAAACGTGTGAGTGACATGCTGACATTTTTCTTGCAGCAATCACTTGGAGAAGAGCCTCCAGCTTCTGATGGACAGAGTGGATGACATGAGCCAAGACATTGTCAAATATAACACCTACAGCCGCAACCTGAGTAAGCAACAGCAGCAGAAGCACCAGGTAAATCTCGCTCACACACTCGCATACACACAAGCTTTCATGAACTGAAACAAACACATACACCACCTACACAGTGAGCAAGCAGCAGCTGTAACATCAGCTTACCAGCATGCATATAAGGGAGAGAGGCACAAACATATACACACACACACACACACACACACGCAATCACACAGGGGCATTCACACACAGATGCACCTACAGTCACAAACTCTGCGGGAAAACAGCAGGTATATTTCTCTCAGCCATGGACACAACCAATTTCAGCTATAATCACAGCAGACAGGCAGCAGAAGCACCAGGTAGTGCGCGCGTGTGGGCCCACACACACACACACACACACACAGAAATATGGTACACCAGGCTCACATTAATGTACATGCACCCACTGAGGACCACCAGACGTAACTACAGTACACAGCAAAGGTTAAACATATCTAAACATTTACTAACATCCGTATCTGTGTCATATATATCTATAATAACTATACTCACATTAATACACATGGATATTCCATACTTACTTCCATACTACTCAGTACTGCCTAACTGTACTGTAGGCAGCCTCTGGCCTCTCATGAATCTGTAGGGTCTGCAGCCCTTTCATTGTTTTAAGGCTGGTCTGGTTTTGGTCTGAACTCTCAGTAATATCCGAGTGGTATGTCATAACCATCACCTACACCATCAGGAGATTTTTTTTGAGGTTTTTTTTGAGGCGAGATCGAGAATGTGAACAGTAAAGTGCAGGGAAAAAAGACGTGTTGCTACTCTTTTATGCATCTCTGGCCCAGGTAGGTTTCCCACGGGTCTGTTTCAGATCCAAAAGACCTCTGAAGACAGCTGATCTGGACACCTGACTGGCTTTTCACTTGCTTAATTAATATACCATTTAAAAGAAAAAACCGTGCTATAAAACGACAGAAAACACAAAGTAAGACAAACACTGCTTTGCTTAACAATAGAAGCTGCATTAACTTCAAGATATAAATGAATGGACAACAGGCAAATCACCACCAACAACATCAATAGCCTTTATTTCAAGCAAGGACACAGGTTTAAAAGTCATTTCTGTTGTTTGATCCAGACACTAATGAGATAAGCCTGACTAACCATAACCCTCAAATCTGTCAGTGTTCATCCCTCACCTCACTGCAGCTGCTGACATGCGCCCATTGTAGATCAGCATCACTTCAATTTCAGACACGCTTCTCTTCCATCTGCTGCATTATGTTTCTTGTCAAGGAATTGGTCCTTTTCATCACTACAAGGACTGCTTCTGTGATACAGTCATTTATTTATCCTTATGTGAGGAAGAGTAGGTTCAGAAGGTTAAATACCATGAATCATGCTCAGACAATCTTCAAATACCATTGACACCCCAGGAGAGCGGCTACATTAATGGAGTCTTTCTTTATTTTAATATGTAAGTAAAAATCCTGTTCTTATTCCGTTTCTCTGGCTGTGAAACACACCACAAACTCAAAATTAATTTAAAAGCAGCAGCAGTAGCACTTCGTAAAACACACACACAGTCACACACACACACCACCTACAAGCACAAACTCAGCCAGAAGCATCAAAAAGGCCAGAACAAAACGTGCACACACACAGATGAAGAGTCAGCCACGCACAATCTGCAACTACAACCTCAGCCAGATGCATCATAAACATCCGGCAACACATGCAAACACAAACGGCCACACACACTCTCTCTCACACACACACACACACACACACACACACACACACACACACACACACACACACACACACAGTACTCAGGAAAATGGAAGCATGGAGGCACAAGCTGACTCACTGATGTGCGCTGAGTTCGTGCGTATAAACTCACACCTACGTTCAAATAACTACATTATTCTGTCATTATACTCTGCAAGTGTAAACGAGGAAATTATTAATGTTAATCCGGGCTGAGTCATCATCTTCTCGGCTTACAGCGCACGAAACCGCGGCCAAGTTCACACACATTAGGCAGACTTACAGCAAACATGCATCTGTGACCACAGGTGGGCCACCGCAAGCACACAAGGTATTCACAACCTGGGCCGCGAAGAAACACACACCTACGTACACACATCCCCGGGGCCAATCACCCACACTCCAGCCATTATGATCCATCATCCTCCCCTGCTGACCTTCTCATCATCACAGCCCCCAAGCCTTACTCCTCACACACAAACACACCCTCATGTCATACACAATATCACACAGGCCACCCCTTTTAAGGGGGTCTACTTTTTTCTCGATTCTCTTCAATGAACAACCACCGAGCGTACACAGAGACAAAGAAAGTGAGCCTCTATTACACTTTTAAGACATCTACAGTACTTGCTCCATGTAATATTGTGCTATTGACCCTGCTGCTTCATGGACAAATGGAACCTTATTAATCTTCATAGAAAATTGTAAAAAGGCGCTGTGCTGAGAGGGCTCCATTTTTCATTTATAGCTCTCCGAATTTGGTAAATAGCAGGTTCCCTGGCACAATCTGTGGCCAAGTTAGTCTTTGTACCAGGAAATGTACTCTGTCTCACTCCCTGATTTATTAATTGTCTATTCTTTTTCTTTTCTTTTTACCATCCACAGAAGCAGGCAGCACTTTGCAAAAGATTAGATATGGAGTAATGTGTTAATCTTATGAACCGAGGAATTGTGATTTATGGTTAAGGATATAATTCAGCTACTATTACATGATTCAGCAATATTTTCCAAGTCATTACTTCTGAGTCATATAATTATTTTTGTTATATAAACAGAAAGTAAGCACATGAAAGGCAAGCCAAGTCACGACTGAGAGTGTATTTGGTTGTGGTAATGCTAAATGGATAACCTAGCCACCAAGAAGTCTATAGCAACTCATAAAAAGGTCATCAGTTCCAGCTTTATTGCTATGACATCTGGGCTAGTGTGCCATAAGGCATGTGAGAGACTGAAACAAAGTGTACAAAGGTTCAATGATCTGATGTAGTGTCTATGTTGGACCCGATCTGAAACGGACCGGTGGAAAACTACCTGAGCCCAACATGCATGAATTAATTTTTAAAATAGAGACCAGATCCGAAGGGGACCTGAGGATAATTAGACCAGATCAGTCGACCCAAAAAGACCCTAATAGAGAGAGAACACCAACACAATCAGCAACATGATGCGCCATCAATTAACAAGCAGTTGCGATCAGATTGAGCAACAATGTAGTAGTAATAATAATAATAATAATAATAGCCTGAGAATAAAAAAAAGTTGTATAAACTGGTTCCAAAAAGGATTCATTTGTATGCTTCAAATACTAATTTAGTCCCATTTTCATCTCCTGGACCAACAATAAAACATTTTGTAACAAACTGGTCTATAGATGGACACAAAATAATAATTCAATAACTAATCTAATGTGACTATGTGAATCAAATTCCAAAAAGTAATCATCATTTAATAGAAAACATTTTTCTTACATAGGTTACTCGTGGCATTAAAACCAGACCCTACCCGGCCCGATTAGACTGAGTGTAATTTGAACCCAGTCCGACTCTGGTCCCGGCTCTGGGCTCTGGTCTCGGTTTCTCAGAACAGAGTGGCCCTGTTAAGACCTCTAGTCTAGATGGCAAAATAAGGATTTTTAACCATCATACTAAATCCAAACAGCACATTGCCAGAAACACAACATCCCCAGCATGAAGCATGGCGGTTCCAGCAGCATGCTGTGGGGGGTGCTTCTCTGCAGCAGGACCTGGAAGGCTTGAGGAGGTAGAGGGTGAAATAAATGCAGCAAAATACATAGAAATCCTGCTGCAGTCTGTAAAAGAACTGCGACGTGGGACAGGAATATTTTCCACCAAGACAACAAGCTCAAACATAAAGCTAAAGCTCCACAGGACTCCAGACCTCAATCCAATTCAGACTTTGCGGCAGGACTTGAAAACTGCTGTTCCCCATGCAACTTGTGACAGAGAGCCTGAGCCGTTTGTAAAGAAAAATTGGGAAAGATGGCAAGAGCGAAAGGTGCCTCGACTGAATGCTTCCACAGTACTTGAAGGAGGTTGTTTTATACTTGTACTTAATTTAGATCAGTTAGATTTTTTTTTACTTTGACTGTACTTTTAGGAATTGTATGTCTATAATTATATATGGAAGGTGGATCACAAGTGCAAAACATTTTTTTGCTTGTTTCTAAATTTGCATACGTTAGCATTTTGATTATGCACAGTCGTGCTGTGACGCATTGGCAGGAAAAAAAACTGGAGGAGTAACGATTCATTTGAACAAACGGTTATATTTTTTTAATCTATTGTTTATCTTAGCAATTTTTGTCAGCTTCAGTCACCCGTACAGGTGCGTTGTGGGATGTTTGGTTGAAAGCGCTCAAGTTGCTCCCACGTCGTTTGTTCTTCTCATCTGCCGCAACCTCCCCTTCCACCGGTCTGTGTCAGTCTCTGCTCCATCTTGCCAAATTAACAAGGCTTTTAGGATCTCCAGAGACCCGGCACCTCACTGATTTACCGACTGCCAGCCCCTTCACAAATCACTCCATCCCTGTCAGCACTTATAACTCT
The DNA here is from genome assembly GCA_005408345.1 of Macquaria australasica. Lineage (NCBI taxonomy): Eukaryota > Metazoa > Chordata > Actinopteri > Centrarchiformes > Percichthyidae > Macquaria > Macquaria australasica. Next base: position 612,669 of record SEMN01000062.1, read on the forward strand.
TCTCCCTCTTTCCGTCTCCTCTATCTCTTCTTTCATCACCATGTTTCGTTACATCTCACTTCCTTCCTGTTACTGTTTCCATTGCCTGTCTTTCCTCTTCCTCTACTTTTTTTCTTCTTACTTTTGTGCTCTCTGCATCTCTCTAACTATATTTCTCTCCGCCCTGGTCCTCTGTCATTTCCTGTTCCTGACATCCTCACTTCGTACCCCTTTTCTCACTTTCTTTACTCCCACTCCTTACCTTCCTGACG